>CM023485.1:49307795-49907795 GCA_013339685.2 Hyalomma asiaticum
GGAGATGTCAAAATATACGACGTCAAAGCGAGTTGTTGCGGGAAACCGAACGCGACACCGCCACCTGCAATGTTCCTTGCCAAGCGTCTTCCTGCCCACAACAGTGTTGCTCTTAGTACTGCAAAGGGGTTTACTACCAGGAAAACGCGACCCGTCTTAGTGCTCTGATCTCACACACATGTAGTGGACAAGCCCACTGCCAGGAATTTTTTTTCGGGGGGTGCTCACTTGCTGAAGGCCTTCACTATTTGACATCTATTTTCATTATTTTCGGTAAAAAACGCACTACGCACAATAAGTGACTTTTAAAGTTCAACGTTATTAATTGGCTGAAATTTTATTATTAGCACTACATTATGTTATTAGCACTACATCATGTTATTAACACTACTCCCCAACCAAAATTTCTGGAGGGGCCCGGGCCCCTAGTTAGATGCGCACCTGCATCTCACTTATGCAGATGCGCCAGAGTTGCAATATAGTGCCGTGGGTACTACACGAGCATTATTCAACTGGTGGCTACAGGTCTTTCACAAATAGCTCGATGTAAACAGAAGCTGCATGTTTACAATGAGCGTGTACGCCGGCCTTGCATGCGCTCGTGCCGCGGGCAATATACAGCTGCCGCTTTGCGTGGGTCGACCAAGTACGCTGTAAAAAGAACCGAAGTGGCAATAAAATCATCGAAGGTTTCGCGAAATGAGTCGCTGTTACTATCAGCAATCAACGACTGTCGGCGCAACCTTGGACACGCGCGATCACGGTGTGCATTGCCCGGTATAATGCTAACCAAGTGAGCTGTCAAACAGCCAAAGCGACATTAAAATAAACGCCAATGGTGTGCAATCGGCCGTCGATATGCCTAGTCAGAAACGAAATTCGACGCTGCAGGAAATATGCATGAACGCTGTGGGAATTATAAACGGTCCTGAGCACATTATAATGCTGAAAAAAGTGAGCTGTAGATGCTAACAAAATGGAATTGAGGTTGAAATCAAACATTATCACCGTCCAAAGCAAATTCCGAACCCTTTCCTCACCTCACAGGAAGAGCGGCTGACCGACACGGCGACTGCTGGCGAGCAAGTGCTGTTCGACCGTGCCGAGGTGGCCGCTGCTACCTAAGGGACCTGGACTTAGCCCCCACCCCCCGTTATATAAGGAGATAATAAAGCTCATTCATTCATTCATTCATTCATTCATTCATTCATTCATTCATTCATTCATTCATTGGCGAAATTGAAACAAAACTGAGCGCAACTGAACATAGCGCTAACAAGGAGAGGTGTGTAGTGAGGTCTTCGCATTCAGCTCATTATGCATTTAACGGAGCGCGACAAATATTGCACCCAACTGAATCACATTTCGAGCAAAACACACGAACGCAAATGAACGGCTTCAGTTCACTAACAGCTCCGAGCAGGTACCACTGTACTGCAAAGAAGGCGCGTTTTACCAGAACATGATTATCTAAACTATAGAAATGTTGACATCGTAGAAAATCTGGTCATTTTTCTACAACACGAACGTGGTATCTACGCAAACAGCATCGTTCTCGACCACTTTCATGGTCTCGTAAACGTGGTCGATCATGCTTTCTTTTCGGGAAGAATGGCACTACAAAAATATTTTAGAATGTCGGAAATGTTAAAGCCGCAATGCCACTGATATATGATGCTCCACGCACGTGCAGCGCCGTGCATACGGCACCGGGTGGCACGCGCATGAGAGAGAGAGAGAGAGAGAGAGAGAGAGAGAGAGAGAGATTCTTAAATTGAAAAAGAAGAGAAAAGCACAGGATAGTAACTGTCTCTCGTCGAGGAGGACACCTCAACCGTCCTGTGCGGGAAATGGGGGAGGCGGACTAAAGCAGAGAAAGAAAGACAAAATAGTACTAAGAAGAGGGAGCCACGGGCGTAGTAACCATACTATACAAAGCACGGTGACACATCAAGCTCGACACGTAGCAGTCAAGGGAGAGAGCGGCGAGAGACGCGACCGCAGTCGGATCCACTTGCCAAAGATGGCGCTGGTTGCTCAAGCGCAACCGCGCCGCCTGGCCCAGCTTGGGATCCTATGAGTGGCCCTCGCTGACACCACCAGAGCCAATTCTAGTGCGAACAAAACACGTATAAAAGCGCACATGGAGAAAAACATGATTGACTGATTTCTGGGGCTTTACGAGTACGTCCCAAAACCAGCTGTGATTATGAGAGACGCCGTAGTGGAGGGCTCCGGAAATTTCGACCAGCGGGGGTTCTTTAACGTGCGCTGACACCGCACAGCACACGGGCCTCAACTTTTCGCCTCCATCGAAATGCAGCCGAGCCGGGATTCAATCCCGCGACGCTCCGATCAGCAGTCGAGTACCGTAGCCACTAGATCACCGTCGGGGCGCCATGGAGAAAAACAGCCGGAGTTGCATTATCGGTAAACTAACGCTTTGAGGAATGTTGTCACGAGCCTTTCCCGTCAAAATATGTCGATTTGGCTGTCACGGGAGAAAAGCCCTCTTTTTATCGAGTTTTATTTTCCTTTCAAAACTATAGGTTTCACGATTTGGAGGAATGTATGACTGTCCAAAATAGCCAGAACTGAGGATGTTCGCGTGAATTACTTTTTGAAAGAGCTATTCACGGCTAGAATACGTAGTTGGGTCGCTACACTAGCAAGAATCGAACTTGGATGTTCAGACACCAGCTGGCGGAATGCGGCGGTACGACGGAAGTAGTCTCTCGAATATATTGCTTGAATACATCAAAGGTATAAAAGATAAGAAGCTTCCTGAGAGGCCGTATGGAATACGAACAGCCAGGTGGATTGCAATAAGAGCAGCGATGTTTACACGCCCTTATGAGTTGAGCGTGAGAGGGGCACCACTGATGCTGAATCAGCTTCTCTACGGCAGACACCTGTCATCATAAGAAGAAGCAGAGCAAACTGCAAGGCGCCAATAAGTCCATGAAGTCAGCATGGGGGAGAGTTATTGGTGTATGCCATGGTATATGAAGCCCTAGCACAGAATATGACAAATCCTAGCCATTCATGCGACTTACCCGACCAACCAGTCAATGGACCCCATGTGAATAAAAGTTACACTTGTAGCTTCACAAGAACGGACCTCACCACGGTAACGTTAGGATATAAATGATAGTTTCGAGACAGTCTTCAGCCAGTTCACTTAGCACTACGACCCACCTTTAAGGCCTCTGCTGCGAATATCAACCGCTATCCTGTTCCTATTCTCACGCTTTTTGCAGTAGGGAAGAAAAAAAAAAGAGGAAGGGGGAGGAGGAGAGGCCAATATAACGTTGCGGCGCGTCAGAGCTGGCGACCTAAAGCAATAGTGACGGTCTGGCATTGGAAAATCACATTCAACATACGAGAATCCAGGGAAGTTCGTGCTCAAGCAACCTTAATGAGGCACCCTCATCATCTGGAAACAACTCTGGGCTATCGCTTATGATGCTGTCCATGTTCAGGAATCATTTTCTCGGGAACAGAACGCATCCTCGTACACACATGCATGTCTCGGCGGCGCCACTCATCTGCCACATGCTAGCCATGCGACGTCGGAAAACAGCAAATCGTACATTTCGCTCCCGTGTTCCGCATGTGCGTGCGCATGCGCCGTTGTTCACCCGACAGTCGTGTGAGCGGGTCATTATTCATCCTTCGGCCTCTTCTTCATCAGCGAGGGCCAAGTTCGTTCCATGCACAACGCCTTGTACGGGCGCACCGAGCTCTGGCGCCACGGCCAGTGATCGTGACTCGATCGCTCTAGATCGTCCCAGTCTGCACCGCCTTCCCGCGCATAGAGAGATACACGCTGTCTGCCACACGACGCTGCGGCTGCGGTGGCGGCATGCTCTGTCCTCAGCCGCCACATTGCCAGGGCTCAGGGAGGCCTGGACGGGCGTTCCTTCGTGGTTGCTGTTTTGCTCTGCGCGTTAATGGCTTTTCTTGTCTTACACGAGCTCCCCCTTCGTTCCGTGGCTTGATAGACTGTCCGAGGGGTCGCTGGGTCTGCGCGGCCTCTGTGCGTGTGAAGTCTAGGCCAAATTGCGTAAGTGGCCTCCAGGCCGACGGTGTTGACCGGCCCGGTAGCCACGATTGTCATGTAGGGACCGCGCTGCTGTTCTCGATTTTTTTTTCTCCACATATCTGGTCGCAGTCGCCGATTCTAAGAAGTCAAGATTCATTAAAGCCCACTTTGCGGGTGCATTTTCTTTCGAGATTTAATTGCGGATGGAGATAAATCGGTGGCATAGACAGGTGGTTCCGCGGTAATTAATTAAAATCTGCGAGTTGAAATGATAAAGGGCGGATTTGGCGCAGTATAGGCGTCAAATGATACGACAGCCTTCCAAGTTGTATAGTCGCGGAGATAACTCCATCCAAAATAAAGCAAGATTCCAGGATACAAAGAATGATGGTTAAAAAGCGTCCGACGTGTATGCTTCAAAAGTATACCTTCAAAGGCTGACCGGTGCTGATCCTTATAAGGATCAGCACCGGTCAGCCGAGTTCTATATCACCATAAACTATCGTAAAGAATCACTTTAACATGGTGTGAAGCTTGAAAATACTGTGAAGAAACAAACGCTTTTTGCAAAGAACGTGAAGGCTTAGTGATGTGTAAAATGCAGCTTCAATCTGCGGGAATGCAGGCAGGTCGGCCTGGAACTTGAGCGCTTGCGCCGCTCGTGAATGGAGCGACTTCCTCCTTTCCGAATTTTGGCAAAATACTGTGAAGATATAATTGGAACTTAGTGGACTTCCTAGAAATCGAAACAGCAGCTTTTAAGCTGCCGCCAACAGCAATTCAAAAAAATGTCGTTTCCGACGACCAAATAGAACTTTAATCTTGTATGCACCCGGAGGGAAGGAGCGACACCCTAATCTAAAGAGGCTAAAAACTGAAGCAAAGTAGGCGTGAAGAAACCGAGCCCAAAACAAACAAACAAACAAACAAACAAGCAAATAAATAAAGCCTTATGTCAAGGGTAGTTAGGATGCTCAGCTGTCATCGCTTAATGACACGCTGCGGAATGAGCTCTCGAGAAAAAGGACTAGGGACAACCAGAAAACCAAAAAAGTTCTTTTCGGACAACCAAAAAAGTTCTTTTCGCTATGTGTCGTTAACGCGTGTTAAACTTCCCAGTAAGGGAGCCCCTGGAATGCCTTCATTCCCTTTCAAAGCCCCTTCTGCCCGTTATAAGCGCTCGCATTGTTCGTCGCAGAAATTTCTCTAGTGAGGAGCAAATGGCGTAAATAATATGCCTGTGTGCGACGTAAGGATGCCCGCTGATAGGAGTTAAAGCACGCCTCCTCTTAGAGCACGCCGACTCGGCGTTAGTCAAATATCAGCCATGTCAGATATTCCCCAGAAGTGGGTCACTCCAATGTTTCGAACACGCAAATGATATGTTAAGCTTAGAAGCATACATATTTGCATTACTTGTTGTGACTGTACTGTTTACGCTATTATTCACACGGAATATTTCCACAATCTGGTGCATGTCTGTAAACGGAGTGATCAGCCTGTCAGCTGGCGCTAACAGTTCCGACAACACGTATCACGAAAAGGAAGACAAACATGAAAGCATAATTTGCGAACTGCTAAGTATGAAAAGAGGAAGACAGGCGGTAAGGTTACGGCGGCGTCAGCTTAGCGCGCCATTGCCGTGGCCTCCGAGATCTCGAGAGAGCGGGTATGGCCCCAGCTTTCTACTGCTTCTCAAACGACTAGCGCGCGTCTGATAAACGTTATTATACGATAGTGCATCCCTTCCATCACCATGATTATCAGCAGCAACATGTAGTAGAGAGAGAGAGAGAGAGAGAGTGTAGCAATTTGTTATTTTGGTCTATGGACGGGGAGCTATGGTCACCAAAAGCAAAATTAGGCTAGGGAACTCATCGTCTCGTGTAATGCGTCATGAGGCCATCTAAGGAAGCGCCAGTAAGCCTAGCCTTCCTTCTTGCCTATTTTTGGGGCTAAGTAAGAAGGAGATCTAAGTAACCAAGGGAACCTTTATCTTCTCTGCCGACATACGCGTGATATTAACTGTGAATTTAATTTATTTGTATTCACACTTATTATGGTATAATCAATGTGTTTTATAATACTTATTTCGGCAGCTGATGTGCCCGCCCCTCCTATGTAATGCCAGGAGGTCCTGAGGGCAAAAGAATATGAAGTTTAAGGAGATGAAACATCAGATGAACGTTAGATCACTTCGAAGGAGGTGCCAAAGCTTGCGTTACGTCCGCCGTGTGATTAAATGGCGTTGACATGTCAACGTGATCCACCATGTCCCTAAAATATGGCCTTATATAATGAGAGGTTTTGAGGCGCTTTCAGACGTGTCCTGTGGAGGATCATGTGCAATTAGAGGTCGAAAGTTGTTATCCCTGTTACAAGAATTGCAATGGACCAACTATATAGACCCGCATAATGTCACTCTATGCTACAGACGGCGGTGATATATGTCGCATCGCAGTTGTCACTCTAGACTACTGTTGTGAGGGTTGAGCGATGGCATCAAATGAGAAATTTAATATTTGTTTACTGCTATAGGTTAACAAATATCCTGTACTGCCTTCTCATGTATTTTTTTCTGCTAATGCGCCTGACATAAGAAAACAAGATGTGCACGATAGGACCGGTACAGAACACCAGATGACAAAAGCCTTAATCCGTCTCTTTGTAGTTCTTTTTTAAAGTTATTGCAACTGTACTTATCATTAAAGCACGAAGTCTATGTCCCTTGCCAAATAAGAAAGAAGAACAGTTCACTGAGCAGTATTTTACGATCTTCAAAAGATATCTTACTTGCAGTGACGTTATCCTAATTGTCAGTAGAAATTTTCCAAGCGGCAACATTTGCAGTGAGCTCAATACCATTTGGTTTTCGCTCCTTGGACAAGGCACTCAGCTAGCCTTCAGAGCTCCTGAACAGTAGCCTTGAATTCCTCCGTACTACCCTGCTCAACTCCTATACATAAGCGAACATAGCGTTCACGCGCGTTACAGGCAAATAATGTACGACAGGTACGAGCGCATGCGAGAAATCCCGCTCGTTTCTCCTTCTTCAACGACAACAAAAGTGCCATCCGCGAGAAACACAAAGCGGGTAATTCATATGGCGCGAACGCGTCTAGCTTGTCGCCGCGGAAGCGAAGACGACGGCTCGTAAGCAGCCTTGAGCGAAGATTACAGACCGAACTGCTGTCGGGCGAGTATAGCGAAGAACAAGAACGCCCCCGTGCGCGCCTCCTCCCGATTTGTAGCTCCCCGCGGCTTTCGGAAGCGCGAGTCCCCGGTGGAAAATGGTCAGGAAAACGGCCCGAATGGCTCGAAGACGCGCCGCAAACGACCACCGTCCGTGCTTGGCTCCGGTTAGGTAATAATGGATCCCGGGTGCTGCCGCTGGGAGGACTGGGCGGAGAGGGAAGACGCCGATGACGCCCTCTGTCGTTAAACAACGCCAACGAAGCGGTCGCAGCGGTGCTACAGATGCAGGTCCACATTCTTTTGTGCGCGCTCTAAAGGAAAGCGCACGGTGGATGCAACTAAATGGAGAAGCTGTGCTTTTGTTACCGCATCAAGGGCTAATAGCCATAGCCACAGAGCATAACCTCTTTCTTCAGGCTGACCATCTATGTGAAGTCCCGTTGCATGACTCCCACGAAATAGCGTTCAATATGACTTGGTGGTAAGGTAGTTAGTGCGTGCGCGGCATGATTTAAGAGCGCAAGGTAAATAAAATAGAAGAAATGAAGAATCAAAAGAAGAAATACTGAAGAGACAGATCAAAAGCCTGTCCCACCTCTCTCTCTTTCTCTCTCTCACTGTGCACTTAACTACGTTCACAACTAGTAAGTATTTCTAGACCTGTTTCCTTCGATATTACACTAATTTTAGCTCATTAGCGTGAACTTATTCCTTCATTTAGTGGTCACTGTAATTAATAATTTCGTAAGTCCTTGCTCCCTAACTTTCATATAGGACAGCTCTAGTAAGCGTGCAGAGAGGGCGGTTCACATTTCTGAACAGATTCATTTACGAAGAAGCGTGGGCGGTAATACATAACACTTTGACAAAATTATGGTTACAGGTTCAATGATTTTGTTTGAAGTGTTTTCAACGCGAACAAGCCGCATAAATCGAAGACGAAAGAAAAGTGTTAATATGCGCATATTTTCGGTATTACAGAAATATTATTGTCATCAACAAAAAAAATTGTTTGCCTAGTTTATAATGACGACGCAAATAACCACGCAAAGCCATGTATGAAATCACTGACTTGATAAAACGACGTGTAGAGACAACATCATTTTCGATTTTTTTTTCTGCTGAAATAAGATAGCAGTGCTGAGCTTTGCTCCCGCCGCTCCGCAGATTTTTTGAATGCGTAGCGCTTTAGGGGCTCGCCTTGTCGACGACCATCGCCTCCTCCTGTCGCGTGCTCACGCTTCCCGCCGATACCGGCGACGCAAAAGAGAGGGCGCCACCTTCTAGCCGAGCGCGCCATGTCTCCTCGCAAGGCGCTTCTCCGGCGCGCAACGAGAATTGCTATGTTGCCCGTGCTACACGCTTTCTTAGGTTTTCCAATTGTGCTGCCGTTACATTTAAAAAAAAAGGGCTTGCAGAAAGACTTTTCATTGCTGATTGGACTTTAATTTCTGCAGATTCCTTCATCGGAGCTTACGTGCTTGAATACTTCCCATAAGGATAATATTTCAAAACAACGCAACGGAATAGAAACAGAGCCCAGAAACACGTATGTAGATGTGCAATACAATCGGGTCAAATATTTCATTCCCACGTTACGCGTTTCCTTCGTAACTTGCTCCCATCATTAGGCTTCCATATAAGCTCTTCGGTGCCTTGACAAGCTAGTGTTGAATATATTTGAACGCAGATCAATCAATTCTACTACCACAAAGCGAAATACAGTGTGTATTCAATGTTCCGCTGTAGGGACAATGACGAAGGGCGTAACTTCCCAGTTAAATAATTCAAATTTGACAACACATATGTATTGTGTTACTGAACTACGATGATTAAAAAGCAATTTTTGTTAAATGCAGTAATTTGGCTGTGATCATTCTTTCCCCAAGCCGGAGAGCAACGGAGTTTCCCGTGTTAATTAGAAGATTATTATATATCGGAATAAAGAACAAGAACCACCATATTTCAAGAAGCTACGAAGTCGAAATAGTTGCAAGATGAGAGCAGTCAGTCATTTCCGCTGATAATTATTAGTTTTCCGTACGCAAACATCGTCCGTAACCATAAACTCGACCAGCGTATACTTGACCAGCAGCAGAAAAAAAAAAAACTCCGCGATATATTTATCTATAGACGACGATAGCTGACTCGTTTGCCGTACTATAGCTTCCTTTAAATTTTACAAATCATGAAGTGGTTTGTACAATAAAGATCTCCTGCACTTTACTAATGAAAGAACAACAGAAAACTGACGTGCAATGTTATAAACTCACGCTGCATTCATACTGTAAATTGTAGTGCCCGTTATACATGCGTAGCTTCAAGTACTCCCTCGTGAGCTAACGATCAGCCTTTCAATAAAAAAAATTCCACCATATCCACGAAGTGAATGATGTTAGAGGAGTTTGCTCGGAAATGGTCGGGAAACCCGTGAATCCTCCGTACAAGTCCTCTGCTATCATATAAAGATGTAACACGCTGTTAAAGTCATGTGCACATTATATACACAATGTCTATTCATTTACATTTTGATGCACTATATACGCAATTTACAATTTGATGAACTATATATACATTTGATGAATTATATATACACAAGTTTACATATTACAAGAAGGGCGGCCCTCGATGCGTTCGGGGGCCCGTTTCCCTTTGAAGGTATTGCTACCGGTGCTTGTGTTTGAATCCGGCCCCAGCCTCAGAAGGCAAGTATCTTGGCCACTAGACTACCCACCCACACTTGCGAAATAGAACATATCTGGACTATATGGACCCGAACATATCTTGATCCGATTACAGCTATGTTGTGTAGTTTTATTGCGTCTGTACGCTTTGTAGAATTTTATTTATTTATTTATTTATTTATTTATTTATTTATTTATTTATTTATTTATCGATACTGCAGGCCAATATGCTGGCCCATGCAGGAGGGGCAATACAATAATACAATGACAAGTATTCACAAGAGACTAACAATGCAAGAAGAAAAAAAAAGTGCATAAAAGGATACAACCTATACTGAAAAAAAAAGCCTAATACTATAAGCCATCAAAGAACGAAACGCTTGCTTTGCACAACAATTTACACAGGTGATAAACTACGCCGACCGTACAGACAACTACAGACAATACAGTCAACTCTTCAGACAATAGCAGGGCACTGCACACAGCATGGGATTCATGACAGAATTGCAAGAAAGGTTTAAACACTGCGCATAGTTATACTCAATTTTAAGAAAAATGGTTTTCTAATGCTTATGTAAAGTTCCTCGATTGTATGACGTGAATAGGTAGATAGTTCCATTCTGTTATGGTGCGCGGGAAAAAACTGTTCATGTGAGATTTGGTCTTGGCAAATATTGGCTTAAGAGAAAAGTTGTGCCTGTGTCTAGTCGACCGTGTTTTTAGGGGTACTAAAAAACGAGGTAACTGAAGGCCGATTTCCCCTTTTATGATGTTGTGTAGGAACTGTAGTCGACTAAGTTTACGGCGATGTTCCAGTGAACTTATTTTATTGGTAAGCATTAGCAGTGACGGGGAATGTTCTCTTTTTTTTCCAAAAACAAATCTAACAGCCTTCCTTTGCACACGCTCCAAATTCATAATGTCTTTTTTGGTGTGAGGATCCCATACAACCGCCGCATATTCAAGTTTTGAACGCACAATTGTGTTATATGCTAAAAATTTTGTATTCGCCGGAGCTTTTTTTAAGCTTTCTTTTCAAAAACCCCAATTTGCGCAAGGCTGCAGAGCATATAAGAGATATATGATCTGACCAAGTAAATCTGTTATTGAATGTGACGCCTAAGTATTTGTACTGGTCAACTTCCGTTATTATCGTGTCGTTAAGAACGTAAAAAAAAATATGCTAGGTTCTCTTTTTCGTGTTACAAGGCAAGGTTTGTCTTTTCGTCCACTTTAATTCCTTTCTACTTTCTCCACAATTACAATACCACAAGTAACTTCCCCTCTGCTTTCCTAGGATTCATTGTCTGTTCGCTCATTAAGTTGTTTCTAACAAATAAAGAACGAGCCCTTGACCCCTTCCCTTTCGTTATTTCATAGCTTGGGCCTCGTTGCGGCAGATTTGGTGCCTTAGGTAGCATGCGAGGGCTTATTGGGCAGCAGCCATCTCAGCTAAGTTCACGTTCTACGTGACGCCTCCTGGCAAGAAAGTGCGTTCCACGCACGCCGCCTTGGCCATGAGTGGCGCTGCCTAACACTCCCAGGATAATACGTACATAAATACACAGTAAAGTGGACGGGAGGACGGCCGCCTTCGTAGCTCAGTTGGTTGAGCATCGGACGCGACATCCGAAGGTCGTGGGTTCGGGTCCCACCGAAGGCAAGGTTTGTCTTTTCGTCCACTTTAATTCCTTTCTACTTTCTCCACAATTACAATACCACAAGTAACTTCCCCTATGCTTTCCTAGGATTCATTGTCTGTTCGCTCATTAAGTTGTTTCTAACAAATAAAGAACGAGCCCTTGACCCCTTCCCTTTCGTTATCGCAGCAAAACTGTTTTTTGTACATTTATTTCCATTCCCCACAGTCTACACCACTCTGAAATAGCTGTGACTGACTGCTGCAAGCTTTGGTGATCATTTTGCGAGGTTACTTCTTTAAATATGACACAGTCATCCGCAAATAAGTTTACATGCACGTCACGAGGGAGTTTTTCCGAGATATCATTTATATAGATCAAGAATAAGAGTGGTCCCAGTACGCTGCCTTGCGGCACGCCCGAGGTTACATGGCGCGCAACGGACGAGCATTGCTTAATTTCTACGAACTGCTGCCTGTGCCGTAGGTATGCCTGGATCCATGATATAATATTTGAAGGGAGACCAATGCACTCGAGCTTGTAGATTAATTTTCCGTGAGGCACCCTATCGAAGGCTTTACTGAAATCGAAAAATAGCATGTCAACTTGTCCGGACGAGTCAAGTACCTCAGAGATTTCATGAACTGACACAAGCTGGGTTGTAGTCGATAACCCCTTTCGAAATCCATGCTGTTGTGGAGAGAGGACCTTGTGATCACTCAAATACTGTCGAATAAACCCTGCTACAATGTGTTCTAATAATTTACTACAAGTACTTGTAATAGAAACTGGACGATAATTGGAAACCGCAAGGTAGTCTCCCTTTTTATAAATTGGGACAACTCTGGCCTTACGCCAATCGGATGGAATATCCTCTAAGCATAAACTTAATTTGAAAAATTCTGTTAAGAAGACACAAATCTGTTCCGCGTACCGTCGTAAAAAAAACATTCGGTATCCCGTAAGGGCCTGCAGATTTGCGTACGTCAAGATTAAGAAGCATTTCCAAAACACCTTCTCGAGGATCTCGTGCACTGCAGGCCTTGCATTGCATAGTTCATAACAGTCTAGTTCAGAAAACACACTCCGGAAGTAATCATTGAAATGTTCTGCAATTTCTTGGTGGTCTTCTGTAATTTTACCATTAGTGTTTAATTTTTGTGTAGCTTTTTTTTGATTGACCTAAATAGCGCCAAAATTTATGTGGGGAGTTTGTAATAAAATCAGGAGGGTATGATTGAAAAATCTATCTCGCGCCTTTTTCACTTTAGCCAGCAACTCATTTTTTAATTCTACGACCACTGGACTCTTGGATTTATGTTTCTTTTCATTCTCTTGAGCTTGCGCCTAGTTTGGATAATGTCTCTGCTTAACCAAGGGTTTGACAAGGGTTTCTTAACGCTCTTCAAAGGAATAAATTTGTCAATACAATAAGCAACGGTGTCCCTAAACGCTTGAAAAGAAAGATGTACATCGCTGTCGACTATATTTAGGTGCAGGTCTAAATAATCAATAATGGATTATAAAGATTATAAAGAACAGCACAGAGCACAGAAGAGCGCAGTCGTAAGGAAGTTACAGGAGAAAGGAAGCGCTCCAAAAGCGCTCGCTTTATATAGGCGCGGCCCTCTAGCGGTCACCTATCTAACTAGCGCGCGCGCCAAAAGTGTGTGCGCCACCTGAGCGGCGGCGCGCCATCTAGTGAGCGCTCTTGAAATCAGAGCACATCTGCGCCTCTAGGGGGAGCAATGACATGTACCGGCTACGCCGACGATGGACAAGCACCGAGCATAAGGAGCAAGCTTCTAAAACTCTTCTGTAGCTCGCAAGTTCAGTTATGGGTCTTTGGTTTTGAAACCGCAAAACATTTTCGCATTCTGTCCCTCTTAAAACGTAGCCGCTGACGTCATAATTGGTGGTGTGCGACATCCCAAACGTAGGCTTTTCCATACTATCATGCCCTCTATCACAATTTGACCTTGCGCTAGCCAACGCTCTTCAATCATACACGAGTTGCGAAACTCCCTTTAGGTTCAATCTATCAGCATCCGAACACGGCATTGACCAAATTGTGATGAATGCTATGATAATTTCGTTCTGTCTTTTTTTTTTTTTGATAATGCGGGGGTGACCCAGCAGCCACGAAGCTCTACATTTCATTCGGCCTAATGTCTTGCACCTCCGACTTGAATAATTTCCCAAATAAAAATACCGTTTTGAAATAGTACCTAAAGTATTTGCGCTTTTTACAGTAGAGAAAACTTCAATTATACGTTATAGTGTGCGAACATCCGGAAATTTCGAATATCGAAACGAATAGTGTCCGTGAGGTCTTATGGCCCGTGTACATAATCCCGAATATTTCTTCAAATAGCTTATGAATATTTCGAAATGTTAGATGCACCTCAACAAACTTAAAATTGGTGCAAATTTACAATTAATTTCATCTCAGCCAGCATATTGTAGGCATAAAACAAGAGAACTCCAGTGCCCTCGGCTCGCTACGGAATCGCTATGCAAACTTCGCTCTGGATTCGTTACTCGACTAGACATTCAACGATCATTCCCGTTTAATTTCTGGAGAGCTTTATTGATTAGAAGAGTCTGCTCATTCACTCCAGAGTTTGATTTGTGCTGTTATCACTTATGTTAAGGACATGACGATGTGAACATCGATTTGCTTAATTGCAAAAGCAGCTAGCTGGTAAATAGCCCCGAATTATACGAGAAGAAAACGGACAATTTGTTGGTACAAACCACAGGAACTAGAGAAGACTAATAGAAGGCCTCGTAGAACTAACCGCCACCCCGAACCCATTTATCTGTCCATACACCACATTCTTTCATACGCATATCAGGATCATTGGAAAGGAGTCTCTCAGCTGGAATGATAGAACTCTGCGTGCAATTAGGAAGAGGGGGAACGTCAAAACTTACAACTTGTTAGTACAAACTACAGGTGCTCGAGAGGACTGATTGAGCCGATGAAGGTTCGCGAACAGTGAGGATGCAAGAAGGAAGTGATAGCGGCGCCAGCTCGTACGCTGTTCCTTTACGCCTGCTTCTGAGATTGCGTACTGCGTCACATGTGAGTATAATGAGGTGTGTGACAATACGCAGTTCCAGGATTTCCCACATAAGCCGTCATCTTGTTCTCGGGGTCCCAATTACGTAACTATTGCGTCAATTCACTCTACAACAGGCCATGCTGAATGTTAAATATTTAGGTGCTTAACGTTCAACTTCAAGAGCAGGAAAAGTGAAGTTCATAATGTCGGCAAGTAATATAAGGTGTACATGTGCATTCTGGCATATTGCAAATTATAATTCCTTAACATGCAGGTTAAGTGCATGTAAATGACATTTAAGGCACTGTCGTTTTCAAACAGTTGTGCATAAATTTCTTTATCGTGGCATATGGCGCAGTCTTAAAGCATTTATAAAGTTTGCGACGTCCATTCTTTCTTTTTATGTCGTGACATTTTCCGGCCTGGAGGATACTTTGTAACCTCAGCATGTCTTATTTACTTTCTAACATTCTTTAATCATATGCACTTACCTGTTACTCAAGGGAAAAAAAAAAGAACTAGCTAGTGCTACACATTTTTTGTGGACAATTATACCTTTTCTCGTTCGCAACAAAAAAGAATGAGGGCAACGCCCTAAATAAATGCCTACGGTGGTATAGCGCCAAGCGATTCGCATGGCTCATACTTTTCGCTAAGCCTTACCTGCGCAGCCTCAATCTATCACACATTCCTGCCACTGTTCCCCCATCTCATCGTCGTGGAAGAGGAGGCGAAAATTGACGTCTCTCGGTTCGCAAGTGTGTTCTGTCCGGGGGCTCCTTACCTACTGACGAAACCGCCCGAAGCAAGCAGAGACGCAGGCTGCCGGAAAGGATATGAGGCGTACACGAAATTTCAGCCATGTAGCCTTACTTTGGACACTCGGCGCCCGCCCCTTTGGATCATACAAGCTGACAGCTGCCACTTCAACCCGGTGCTGGCGTCATGTAACGAGCCGTCCCCGTCCTCATACCCCTTTCTCCTTCACTTTTTGTTCAACCTCCGGTCAGTACACGGTGACAGAGGGTTGCAGGCGTTTAGGTATTCTTGGAGTGAGAGCACACCGACTCTTGAAGTGGCTCACGTTTTTTTTTTTCCTCCTGTTAAAAAGGTTGCGACATCGGACATTCCTACAATGTGTTTAGCAACCATGTCCTTTGGATAAAAAGACAAAAAAAAAAGGAACACCCCTTGCCTAAACGTATTCTTTCGAAGAGGAAGCACAGAGGCTCATAATGAAGGCTCATAGCGATCAAGAGCGTTTAAGAGACGAAGTTCTACAGTCAACACTTCTGTATGAATATTTCTATTTGAAGTTGTTACTCTGATGAAGACCGAAATATTGGCTTCAGCCCTATCTCGTGTTCTGCTGCTGCCAATAATATTCAAGGTGTGCCATGCATTGCTATGAGTGGCACTGCATGACGCTCCCAGGGGCCAGTTCTAGTACACATGCGTCAAAAAAGTGGGCGTAAAGTATCAACACTAGCGCAATATCCCATGCGTTAATGTGGAAGATGCGAGTTCAACTCCCACCTGCAGGAAAACATGTTCATCAAGTTAGGTCGCGTTGTCTTTGTTGTTTCCCGAATTGAAAACTTTGTTTATCAGTATAAATTTGTACGAATCATTACGAAAATAAACGATAACCAAACGCCTTCATTCCCTTCAAATTTTTTCCACGCCTGTTTTTGTCATCCACTGGTGGTTTTGCAAGTTTTGCCTGTCGGGCCACAGTATCCCCAACTCGCACAAACGCACTTTCATCCAAGAAAATAAGATAGGGGGAGGTGGAAGTTCCGAGATGGCACTCGCAGCGCAAGAAAGCTCGCCGAAGTTTCAGTTGTTGAAGGCATAGGTCCCAACCAACAATGTCCGGCACCCAGCACGAGAATTTTTTTTTTTACTTTTCTGGAGAGGGCACGTTTCCAAAGCTCAGGGGCACCTGGTGTCACGTAATAACCCAAATCCATGACCAAGCCTTCCTTATTTATAGTTTTTTTTTAAATTCTGCAGCTCGTGCCCGTTCTTCCTTATTTTAGATGAGTGTTGAGGCAACGATCCGCAACATCCATTCGCAACTTCCGCTCGAGAACGGCGTTAGAGCTGTAGCGCTAGCTCATTTGAGAGCGCATGCTCAGACATGCAAGGCTCTGAAGCTTACATTTAAAGACACACGAATATACTTTCATTGCTTATTTTCTGCACAACGGTCTCTTGTCAACGTGTGTGAAGTTTCAAGCAGAAATGCTCAGCCGCTTTATTGCCACAACAAATGTGTCACATACGTGCAGCCACAAATTCTCTCGTGTCGTTTTTGATGTAACGACCGTTTTAACAAGTTCCTGCCAGAGAGAGTCCTTTAAGGGTTACTGCGAAAGCGAGCCGTCCCTGGTGGTAATGTTTGTTTATGGCAGATGACCGGTTGACAGTGTCGGCCAGCACTTTCCGTTATGGCTACATAGGCAAATCAAGAGCGTGAGACGTTCACTGGATTGAGATTAGACGCACGAGTATGAATGCGGTTCATCTCGTAGAAATCTGGAAAATCATTTTCGCCAGCTATGTCTAATGCTGAAACCCTTGCGGCTAAACTTCACGTCGCCTCTCTTTACAGGAGAGAAACGTCATTTCTAGTTCCACCTTACACATAAATATGCCGGAAATTACCAATATTTTTATAATTTTCAATACGACGGTTGCGGTTTACTACCTACTAAGTGCGCGCAGTGATGGAAAGTTATTTAAATAACGTTTGGAACGGACCAATTGGTCCGTTCCAGACACTAAATTAGAAGTATAAATAGAAACTAGAAGAGAAGCTCAGGGGAAAATGTAGGCTTGAATCGATCAACAGATCGCTAAAAACGACGGAGAACAGGGAATGTTATTGGAGCCAACGTTTCGACAAGTGGACTTGTTGTCGTCAAGTCCTGACGGCAACTTGCCGTCCTCACGAAGACAAGTCCACTTGTCGAAACGTTGGCTCCACCGACATTCCCTGTTCTCCGTCGTATTTAGCGATCTGTTGATCGAAGTAGAAATCGAGCACGCTGTAGGAGTAGAAATGAACAGAGGCTACCCTCCAATGGCGAAGAGGAGGGAACGTTTGAGAATATATATATAGAGAAAAAGAAAACACGACTGTAGTGTCGCCTACGTTGTGAATGTTCTTTGTCCATTCCCAGAAACCGTCAGTGACTAGGATTACTTGGAGATGCGGTTAGTTGTGGAGTTCAATATCAAGCGTTTGCGAAGTTGAAATATGAGGGACGGTGTAGGCGAGCACTTCTGACTATATTTTTGACCACCTGAGCTTCTCAAGTGTGCTCAACGACACATATAAGGAAACATTTCGATGTACATACAAAAGTACAGTATACCACTCGCTCACGTAGTGCTTGTGCTTCGTGCTTCAGAAATAATGCCTGTGAGTCCTCGGAAGATCATAGATCGGGCTACCCTTTGAGGCACATAGTAAAGCTGGCTGTTGATCCTTAGGTACAAATTGAGTAAAGAAGTTCTCGGTATAAGCACGCGCAAAATCGCGCTAAGCCTGCTCAACGCCATTGCTATGGGTACACGTTGCGTCAGTGTTACGTGTTTTCTTTCACAAACAATCTTATTCCGGGAGCCCCAGAACAAAGCGGCATTCCTTATTGTCATCCTGCCTTCTAAACAAAAGGCTAATGAGGAAACAAACATGAACGCGTCCATATATTATGACCAACGGGTACTTTCTTTCGTGACGTCTTTTTGGTTCGCATTACGGAAAGCGGACATTTTGCGATTTTTTTTCTGTATAAGAAGTGACGTCTTCATACAAGCTGAATTTGTGGATAGCAGCGTACTGTACTTTCCGAGACGATACGTCAACTGATGGCGCAATATATAATTAAGAAAAACGTGCGGTGTCCACAACACGGTAAAGACTTGAGCAGGGCTCGAATTACCGCCTTCACTTTCTAACAAGACACGACTTAAGATCCCACGAGACAATAGGCGTCCACTCAGCCGGCTCGCGTTTTCTAAATTTAGTCGGAATGCTTATGTCTGTAGTTGCCTTTGCTAAACACTATGCTCTCGCTGGTGCAGACTGCGCATGCCACCTTGACGTCAGAAAAGACCGAGCTCTATTGAGTTTCAACGAGCGTTTGCATAATGGTGTCTCTACGAGGATACAAGTGGGCAGTGTTTTATTGTGCTGCGGAGAGAGTGCTGCAATTTCAGGAAATATTTCTCATCGTTGCTTATGTAAGCGGACAACTCGCACGCTTGCTGTAATATATGCACCCCAACTCAAGACGCAAAGTGCCCCGTAAATAAGGGAGAAAAGAGAAAATAAATGCTAACATTAAGAAATGCTAGTCTAATTTAGAAGCATTATGACGGGCGTTGGATGGTCTTCCTGTTTTTCTGACATCGCACAATTTTACATTACTGATGTAGATATATATACTACGTGGCACAAGGAATGCTAATGCAGCAATCTGCGCATAGTCGAGATTGTTCACTCACTAATTTCAACCACGCTTCTTTTCGCATAAGTGTCCCGTACGTCGTGACAAGTAATTTTGGTCGCAAGTGCTTTGTTCTAGCAATTCCAGAAGCGAAATGCGACCTGTTCTAATGGCTGTTTACGAAATGTGCGAGTTGTGAAACATCACATCATACAAGAATCGACGCAATGGGTGCGATCTTTCTCTGTGTATATTCCTGCGCGCAGCTATTCTTTCTGACTTGCGCATTTAGTAATCAGTACAATCAGTGCTCAACCATTTCTAGGGGCCTTGTCAAAATCGTGTTGAATAGTCCGATACAACTATAGTGTCCGCAGAATCTGCTTTCTAGAAACTTTCAGAAAACCCCTTAAGTGACACAATTTTATAAATCTTTCGAAGTTTTTATTTTTGTGTTAAACCTCCACATCCACTCTGTAAACTTGAATGAGGTAGGTGTGCTTACTACTCTCTCTTTCTTTTTCGCCTAATTAGGGCCGAGAATGTTGCGCAATCTCCGTGTCTTAACAGGCACATTACTCACTACTGGACGATTGACGCTTCTCGGCGTCAACTTTTTCTGCACAGGACGAGGACAGTGTGCTGTCGATGACGACAACGCCGACGACGATGATGATGACGACGACGAAAAAGAATGTATTTAAAGCTCTTAGAAAGCTGCGCCCGAAAAGTCTGCATATGCCCGACCCAAGAATGCAAGGACGCTCTCTGCGTCGGTGCCACCGAACGCCAGTCCCAGAACTCTACTCTGGTACTACACAGCGAGATTACTTGTGCGGTTTTATGCTAGAGTATCTTGAAAAGGGGCGTTCAACGCAAGCATGCCAAAGAAATATTTGAGACGGAGAGAGCACTGCACTTGCAGTGGGCTGCACCATGGGTTCATCGTGCGAAAGAGTCCATACAGAAGCACAGCCGACAAAGATAAACGAAGACAACACCATGAGAACACATCGCATCAAACATATGCTGAACTCTGGGCAGTGCGCCATCAGGTAATGCCTGGCTTTGGGGTTAAACTAGAACAGTGTCAGTGTCAGTGTTGTTGCCCCTCTCTGGATAATTCGCTCGCTCCTGGATGCGCTGTGCTCTCGCGATTTACTAACTCGCCTTGAAATAAATATATCGAGCTGCAGGTTCATCCATTATTTCTGGACGAGTTGTGGTCAATGAGAAGTTAAGAAATTGTTGAGGAAGAGAATGTTGAGTTAGCGCTAACTGCAAAAAAAAAAAAAAAAGAAAAAGGGCCAGGCCTGCGCCGAATCGCAGGACAGTGACAGCGTAAGCTGGAGGAGCGACCTTGTTAGAGGCTATTTTAAACGCTTGAGGAAACTAGTGCAAGTACAGTTGGAAGGTATCCCCTACGCGATAAGTGTTATCATTTCGACAAATAGGGAAGTACCCACTGCGCCATAATTACTGCGGTAATGTAACGTGCAAATATATGTAACTGTAAATCTTATGGAGAAAATATGAGGTTGGTGCTGGGGCTGGTCGTGACGCAGATTTTCTTAATTGATGTTTAAGTGTTGAAGGAGCTTAATGTGAGAAAGCATTTATTGAAAAACGGTAAGGTGTGCTTTGTGATCAGAAAAGTACGTCGCGAAGGACATGCATCGTAGCAATGAGGGCTTGCTAGTAACAGTAGTGTGTGTATATGTACTTTCTTCTTGTGGCTCTTTGAATTGGAATGTACGGTACTGTGTACATGCAGTCTACGCAGAATACTCCAATCGACAAACTACGAAATAAAACAAATCTTATTTTTGAAAGCATCCTGCGGATCCCACGCATTGTGAGAATCGGTGCCGTGCGAAACACTCACCAAAAAAATTGCCTATGACGAATCGTGTGGCGTTCAGCCAAGCGTTACGAACAAAATGAACGTTTTTGTGCTAAATGAATGACTGGATGTACGCTCGTCGTGGGATAAGTAGGAACGCCAACAGCACCATGCCAACTGTAGGGTAGGTGATAGTATACGACGCAGCGCTCGCACTGACCTTTGCGCAAAGACGTCTGTTTTGTCGAAGAGAAGCACACGTTACTGTGAGCTGAAGCGCGTCGCTATGATAGCGCTTATCAGACACTAGAGCAGCAACTGACCTTACGGAAGCACCGTCATCACAACTGCTGGTGCAGTAAGTTTATTTACTATAAGCACCGTGTGGCAGGAGCCTCGTCGGCTAGTTGTAGCGTGCCTGCTTGGCACCTCGGGGTTCCGGATTCGATTCCTACCGCCCTACCGCTTGGTATAGAGGTTGACTTCGGAAGTCACAGCGTGTTCGTCTGCGCCTCGGCGCGTGTTTGTACGTTACAGTCCCAAGCTACGACAAATGGTACGCCCTTGTTTCTGAGTGTGTTCGAGTGATACGCGAAATGCCTGTTTTAGTTGTCCCTTGACTGACATAGCCTGAATAAAATTCAAACGCCTGTGACGTATACCCGTGTGCCATGGCCTGAGACCTACGGGTATGAGCCGGCGTATCACTAATCGTGACGTACATGACGAGTATGTCACGCTAGCGATGTAAAGATCAATCGCTAATGTTTGCAATACACTTATACCCTACCATCCAAATTCTGGCGTGTACCAGATGAACCAGGAGAGAACCGACACGTAGGCTAATAGATAGATAGATAGATAGATAGATAGATAGATAGATAGATAGATAGATAGATAGATAGATAGATAGATAGATAGATAGATAGATAGATAGATAGATAGATAGATAGATAGATACTCAAAGTCGCCGAAGTTCGCTAAGAAATGCTTTGCATTTAAAAAGAAAAAGACAGAGGATCGAGGGATGGGCAGACAGTTTCCCCAGACTGTAACACAATAGAACACCAGATCACTAAACCACATACAGTCGGACAGTCCATGAGTCACAGAGTTTCGTGCAGAAGTTCACGCAAAAAATAAATAAATAATAAATGCACGCGTTAGTATTATCATTCAAATATTTGGCATGGGCGGTTATACACGGCAATAAACCAAAGAAACACAACTAATTATGCGCAACATAAAACAAGTGACCATGACATAAGATATTGAAGAAAGTATAACATGTACGTGACTTATTCAGCTTTTGTGAGAAACTAAAGTTATTGTTTTCGCAGAATACGTGCGCTTTATTACTCGTAAGCTCTGTTTACACTGCACATTACATGGCTGAGTATGTCCCCCGCTATATGAAAGGGCTCAGAGATTTCACGGCACTATCCTTAGCATCCAGACATCGTTAGCGCTACTCTTATTACTACTAATTTTTTCCACTTCCCGACTCACTATGTAAATCATTGTCTAGCTTTCTCTCTCTCTCTGTCTCTGCGCTTAGCTGAGAGGTGACATGACTGGCGCGACGCGCCAAGTTTACACCTGCACGCAAATGTGCACAGAAGACACAACCAACAGCATTCTTTTTTTCTCTCTTTCTCTGTTTCCGACAATCTACGAACAATGAGCTCAGGTAACGAAGTGAAGGAAATGAACCTAAAAACGAACAATAATAAAAGTGAACACACGCGAGACGAACGAAAACGCGCCTCCGAGCACAAGCAGCGCTCGCAACAATCACGCATCTCATCTCACATACTGCAGCTTCTCCCTTCACGCAATGCGCACCGCGGCTCCCTGTCAGCTCAAAACCACGCCGCGGCGCAAAAAACGCGCGCCTACCGCATCTCTCGCTCTGCCTTCGCTTCTCCGGATCCCTCCCCAGATGATTGCGAAGACTCAGGCGGCATTAACTTTTTAGCGTCAAGCTGCCGCTCCAGAGAAGCGCGCTGAGCTTCCGTGCAGGCAGGGCATAGCGAACTCTCGGTATAACGTATACGCCTCGGCCGCGGCCGACAGACAATTGCCACCACAACGCCATTAACACTTCTAAGGGGACGCTTTAGCGGCGCGCTGGAGTGTAAACATCACGCGGACCCTTCTGCCAGCTTACTCGAGCCAGGAGGCCATAGTGGCACCCCCGTGCTCGCCGCCGCGCCGGCGCCACTCGGCATCACGCACGGAAAACCGAAAGAACAATTACCCATAAACGCGCCGGACCCGCTTCATGGGCAACGAGCGAGAAGAAGAGTTGGGGGGTGCGCGTATTATTCTACGAGGCTTTCGCTCGACAGCGAAGACGCCACACGGCCGGCTTGCGCGAGCGCGCGCGCGCACGGTGGAATATGGCGAGGAGGGAGCGTAACACGAAGGAATGAAGGAGAACCTCGGGGAGCGAAGTTGACCGACACCTCTTGCCTATTAGGTGCGCTAAAGACAAAACGAGAGAAATGAAAGAAGGCAGAAAAATAAAAGTAAAATACTCGGAATTAAACGCCTCTTTTCTCTGAGCCCGAGACATAAATCACTCGAAATCACAGTAGGAAAGAGCAGAAAGCCAGCGCGCGCTTGTATGCGAGAGAATGCCATAGACGTTCTGCTTCGCAACGATAGAAGCGGAAATTGTGAGGGTAATGCTCGTATGACGCGCTCTCTAACGACCGCAGCGTCAAGCCCGTCTTCCATTAATAAAGAACGCATTAAAAGGCTATTCCCGCGCTGCCGCTGAAGATGGCTCTGCAGTCGCCTTGCTGGCGGCCATAATGCGGCCAAGGGCTCGAATTGCGCGTGAGCGTGAAACAAAGCTCTCGGCATGTGTCTTAGTGCATCGCAGGTCTAATGGATTCCTGCTCCGCTCGCATCGCTATACATTATGTAAGACACTAAGGTGACCAGACGCGATTTCTCGGACTTGATCGAAGACATAAGCATGCTTCCTATGAAGAAATGTAATATCAGTGAAGACAAATAGCCTGAATAAGTTTTGCTTCACTGGCTTCGCTTTCTCTTACCGATCTTACGGTGCTTACGGACACATTCTTGCGGTGTTATATAGAAATTAAGCTTTGCGAACAACGAGGCTGAGTTTCTCTTCAGATACACAATTTCAGTATGCTAATCATTCTTGTATAAGAAACAATTTACACTAAGATGTTGAGATTCTCTTCAGATGCACAAATCTAGAGTACATTCTTTTTCATAGGGAAACACATAACCAAGCTCTCACTTAATCAGACGCAATACTATGGGATTGCAAGTTTCAAACCTCGGCAATTTCGCAAGAATTTCTGTAACATAGCGCAGCTGCAGAGACAGAGAACAGAATTTTTTTTTTATTAAACTAGGTGAAGTATTCCCACAGACATGAATTATTACTCACCTTTCAGATAAGGAGCTTATTCCTAGTAGAAAATATAAATACCGAACTCCCTCTTCTTCCTATTACTTTTAAAATTTTCTGGAGATACTACAGCAACGGTACACCTGTCACGTCATAGATTTTGTTCTATTTACTCATGTGCACTCGTATTTATACGACTCTTACGCCGCAGTATAACCCCTCTAATCTTTCGAAGTGTTGTAATTCTCTTCTATAGGATACACTGTAGACACCGTAATCCAGATGAGAATTTAATAGGGCCTGACGATATTCGTTAAGAGGGCATGATGCCATTGGTCACTCAATGTCGACAGGCTGTGTGTTTATCTTGTAGAAATAAAATGAACGTTGCTTTTGCACATACCACATTAACCGATCAGACATTTCAAAAGTACGTTGCATCATTTAAATGAAAGCTGTTCCATTATAATTAAAATTAGCTTTTTTTTACGAAGACACTATTATTCTGTTGTAATTGAATGACGGCAAGCTAATAGGGCTTTTCTGTGTTATTGCGGAACTATTACAGAAAGAATATATATATAGTTTTCGTTCCTTTATTGGCTTCCTACTACAACAGTAAGATCGACATGCGACTGCATTCAGCATATGGCTCTGTGTGAACGCCTTCACAGCTCATTAGACTTCTCGACCTGCAAGATCGCTGTTGCTTTAGAAGCCCACACGCACCACCAAAGAGCCGGCGCTACCGTAAACGACATATCTGACAGCAATCCCTCCGGTAGAATCAGCCAGCGCACACAAATTGGTACTCGCGTTTTCGAGTTGAAAACACCTGTTTTTCTATGCTTCCCGCATTACACGCCTTGCTACCAGTTCTAACGTGACTGCTATTCTCCGTCACATCTCCGCCCTCAGAGAGGCTGCATCATTAGCGAAACTGTGCGTTCACTTTCACCGCCAACAACAACAACAACAACAACAACAACAACAACAACAACAACAACAACAAAAGGAACGAAAGAAAGGAAGGTTTGAAATGGGGGAATTGGGAGACCGGAAAGGCCATCTAATATACAAGGAAGAAAAAAAGAACGTAGTCCTACACGTGGAGCAAAGAAACAATTTTTTACGAGTTGAGAGCAATGCTCGGGCAGCGATGTAACGTGTCATGTTTTTTCCGGCAGAAAATGGTTTCTCCTTCCTCCGTTTCCATGCCCGAAACTCAGCCGCTTAATTAGCTAAGCGTTGCCACCTCCTCGGAGGGAGTATGAAGAACACAACAAAGGCAGTGATTCGCGAAGGCGCTGCGTGCGTTGCACGCATCGGAGCGCAAGTCTCGGTGTGCGGCGCGACTATGCACGATTAGCGACACGGCGCGCGTAAGCCGCTGCTAGCGAGACGCCCACCGCAGTCTCGCCAGCGCCAGACCGTCGGCGCGCGAGAGGCCATGCGCGGTCGACGGCGAATTATGATGACGGGGTCTTCGAAAGTCCTGCCTGGCAATTACGGTTTCGGCATCGCTTCCGCGCGCCACCGAAGGCATTCGGATGCCGCGTTTCCTCGCTTGTAGCCTGGCCGTGTGAAGGCGCTGTTTCGCGAACATATAAAGAACATGCGCGGCGCGATATGACCCGGAGGCCGTACTCTGATATGTGTCGCTCAAGGCGATAGTATTGCTATGGCGACGTAAGTGTTTCCTTTGGTGTCTGTTGTGGTCGTGATTGGCTGGTTGAACAAACCCGAAAAGTGAGGGCGGGTTTCTGGTTTGTCTAACCAGCCAATCACCAGTGCAGGAGACACCAAGGGAGACACATCCCAGTCATCTAGCGAAAATGTGTAACATGACATTCCATCTGACATTCCAATGTGTCACACGACATTCCGCGCTGATTCTTCTTTGTCTTCTCCGGCGTCGTTCAGTTTCGGTATCGCTCTTCAACTCCGTAATACATTACAGTCCCCAAAGCGATCCTCTCTTTCACGTCCCAGGGAAGCTATGTCTAAGCCCCATAAATGTACTCCATGCTATCGCGACGAACGTCCTCTGATTTAACCAACCGGAGCTTGTTTAAGCTATGCCGATCCTGTGAACTATAATTTTTCGTAAAATATGCTATTCGAGTTTGACTGCATTGCAACGAATCTCTATAGAATGCGAAAAGGAGCATGTTAGAACTTGCTGTGCCTGGTAGGATTGTAGCAGGCTGCCGAGTTTGCTTATTTTCCAATAAACGCACTACATCATCTGCCCGTTATTCCGTGAAGAAACAAGTCTGCAGATGTGCGAACCTGATACAAGTCGTCCAAGCAAAATCATTTTTCATTTTGATGATTTGTAGACATGGAACGCCTGAACATTGATTTACTTCTAGTACCTTACAACAATGAGAAATGTCATGGTGATAAACTCCAGATCAATTTTGACAACCTCTAGGTATTCATGAGCACTGGGACGAAAGCACACGCGCGTTTTTGTACTTTGCTGCTATTGAAAAGCGGCCACTGTACCTATGAATTGGACCTGCACCTTCATGCTTACGAACGTAACTACGTAGCCCATAACCAACCAAGGCAGGTCACCTAAAGAAGAGACAAGGAGATTTCCCCCAAATCTTCCGCTTTCGTTGCCCCTTACAAATCCGAAAAACACGGTACACCTGATAGCGCGAGTAGCGTGCCTCAACTGCGAGTCGTACTCGGGGAGCCCGCTTTGCCATCTAAGTGCGGACTCCCGGCGCGTCAGTTTGCCACGCGTTGAGTAGTGTCACCGTCTCGGTCGCGGGCATCTCGCCAATGCGTCTGGGTGCTCGGAAAAAACGGAGAGGCACGCCACGCATGCAGCAGCGCCCAAGTAGAGTGCAACGAGAGACAGAGAGAGAGGAACACTGCGCGCGATACCATGTAATCATACAAGCCATGCCAGGCTTTCTGCTCCCCATCCTCGGGCACGCTGCTGAGGCGAGAGTGGGGCGATGATTACCGCCACGGAAAGGTGAGACTTTGTCGCGCCACAGCAGACACACCACCGAGAGAGCGCGGCGAGCGCGTGCGAGCACCGCACCGGGGCGGAACGACGGGAAGTTCGACGGACGCCGCAGCTTATTTTAGTCCGCCCACCTTGCGCACCCCAGGAAGGGAGACCACTGCGGGGTCCCCCGCAGGCCCGCCCCGGAGTCGATGCATGCTACCGGGGGATGCGGTGTCCCAAGTGGTAGACCGCGGGTGATGTCTGTGGTTTCTGGTAAAAACCGCGGCTTTTTTGTTTTGTTTCGTTTTCAGGGATGAGCAGCCTCGTTTCTTACGCTTTCCTCGAGATTCCTATCGCGGAAGCGCGCTTAACAGATGTCTCTCCAAGACCACAGCAGGTCGTCGCGTGAGTTCAAGTTTCGCGTCCTTGAAGTTGCGTTCACAGTTCTTCGTCGAGGTGTTCGGTATCAGCCCCTGGATGACCGTAGAGGTCTTGTGGCTAATTCTGTGCAACTATTACGAAAATTGAGAGCATGAAGCGCGATAGCCAGCTGGTTCCTATGTCCTGCGCGAGATTTCTTCGTTAGATTGAGCGGCACATACATACTGCTCTCGCTTTTGTCCCTGGACGATGACGATGAGAGGTAAGTTCGTGTACGTTGAACTGCTCATTCCGCGAAAAAAAAAAAACGTGAAGTAATAACTCAGTAACTCATTGTTAACTCGGTTCAGTGTGAAACTATGCACTTCGAACGAAGCAACATGTGTTACGGTGCACCGAATTGTTGCAAGTAATTTGCGCGCATGCATACGCAATGTGCATGTTTCGTGACTTCTATGGAGATGACGTGCACGAGTGACAGCTGTCAAAAGGAGGCGCCTCAATAAGTGCCGGTGCAAAATACCCGAATACCGAGAAGTTTCGCGTGGGAAAGCCTGCGGAAGTAGCGAAGCGGCCTCAACCGCGTAGAAGATAGGTGGACGCGCCCATTTAGACATCTGTAAAACATTGTGGTTTTTTTAGAACTGAACTAACGTTACAACTGTTCTTTGGTGCAGAATATTTCACAAGAAATACAGTAAAAAACTCGATTGCATGTTAACAGCAGTGTCAACGGACGAACGAAAAAAAAAAATAAAGATATGCCCGCGATGAGAAGCGGAGACACGATTTCTGGTGCAGCCTTTTATATATGTTGCCCTGTTTATTCAAGTACCGGCTAGAGTAATTATACTCATTTGCATATGAGCAATCTGTGCTCTAGAAGAAACTGTTATTCGCTGTATATGCAGTCTTTACTTTTGCAAGAGACGTTTCTCTGTGTTCTTCAAAAATCGGAGATGCACGGGTTCATTCTCTCTCTCATAATCTTTCTTGTTTTTGTCCCCGTGAGTTCGTATAGATTCTTTCAAATGGATGTTTTACTGCACATCAGCTGAAGAGAGCGTCATCAGTAAGTGAAGTATTCCTTGGAGTGTATCAGCGCCGGAAGAATAGTTGAAGGGGCAAACGTTCGATAGCCGCCCTTCGTGGGCGGATCGAGTTCTGATCTAGGCAATGCACCCAGCATGTTATTTTTGTTTCGTCCATGAAGTCCTCATAAAGTATGTAGCTCGTGCTTCCTGAAATGAGACTGGCAAACATCGATACGACCGAAGTGAGCATGCAACAGCTATCACTGCAGTACTATTACAATAAATGGTATCTGCAATGCGGCTCTGAGGTTATCGCGTACAGTAAGCTTGACACCCAGTCTTAGGTGCGGCTGCGAGCAACTGCGGTCACATTTTTGCTGCGTAGAAATGAACTGTGTGTAGTGCATATCTAGATTTTTGCGCATCATGATCAAAATGCACTGAAAATTTGTCGACAGTCTACCCAAAGCTTTCCTTTTTTTCTTGCTAAAAAATTAAGAGACAGCCAGTTGAAAAGGAAATTCGTACAAAAATGAACATTTGAATTTCCCGGTGACATATGCAATTGCACGCGTTTTATTTACTGATGTGTTCTACTATTGCCGCGTGCTTGCGCGCTCAATAGCGCATGTGTTAATAACACTGACATCCTCGGTTGGCACGATTTCAGAGCAACTATGTCAAAGCCATTAGACAGACAACGCCGCCATGTCGCAGCAGCGGGGAAGCAACAACAAAAATGTTCCATAAACGCATATATCACCGCACACTGTGTCACACTCCCAAGCGGTCTCCTCAACCGGATTACCGTACTAAAAATGTCTTATGCGCATTATGGAATCCTTATTTTTCTTCCTTATCACGTCACTTGACGGCCCTCCGAAGCAGCACTGTGTCTCTTTGTCTTGTTGATATTTAGCTCGAAAGTAAGTTCAAACGAGGCCGCATTCGACATCGGCGATAAAGACATATCACTGAAAGCAGAAATAACAAAGTCGGACGCAAAGCGATACGCTGGCTTTAGGTCACCGTGAAGAAGAAAAGAAAAACAAAGAGCAAAACAGGAATAACCGAGATCGGGGGATATTTCTCTCGAAGAAACGTGTGCTTCGTCGTCCATTATGCTCACTAGCGCTTCCTTTTTTCTTGTTTCGTTTCCACAGCGAATCGCGACAGATTCCCATAAGGAGCTGCTGCTCCTGCATGTACGCTCGACTGGGCAACCATGTGCGCCGCGCGAGAGCCCCCAAATCCCCCGGAAAATGCGACGCGTGCTTTTTTGAGGTCGCACGACGTGAGAGGAGCAAAAAAAAAAAAAAAAAAAAAAACGCGGTGGCGGGAGCACTGGGGAGCCCGAGAGTCAACTATTATTTTCGGTAAGCTTCACCGCGGAAAGCACCTCTGATTTATAGACTGTCTCTGCAGCTCAGCGGAGAGCCGGCGCATTAGTGGTGGACCGTACATTTCGCGTCCACGAGGCCGCGCTTTGGTGCTCACCTTTGACGCGTTACAAAAGCTGACAGGCGAGGTAGCTCAGTATAGCGATATGGAAACGGTCTTGCTATGAGTTGGTTCTTTTTCCCTGTTTTGTAAATGCCCCTCTGTCGATAAAAACCTACGAGAAAGATAAGGATGCGCAGTGGAACAGAAATAAAAGGTCCAGTATCCGCGGAAGGCATATTTTGATTTGAGTGCTTACGCATTATTTGCGGCTGGTGTCTGCATGTGTTCCCTGACGTGACACCATTACATCACTCCTTGAATCCGCGGGCTTGATTGATTTGTGGGGTTTTAACGTCCCAAAACCAGCTCTGATTATGAGAGACGCCGTAGTGGAGGTCTCCGGAAATTTCGACCACCTGGGGTTCTTTAACGTGCACTGACATCGCACAGCACACGGGCCTCAACATTTCGCCTCCATCGAAATGCAGCCGCCGCGGCCGGGATTCGATCCCGCGACCTTCGGATCTGCAGCCGAGTGCCATAACCACTAGACCACCGTGGCGGGGCATTGAATCCGCGGGCTCTCGAAACTAATGTTTACTACTAAAGTTGAAAGCGTCATGTTTCTCATTGAAAAAATATACTCGAACGATCTCGGCATCGGCACGAAAGATACTAAATGCGGTGCAATAAATGACACGTGACCGAAGGAAGGCAAGATGTGAACCAAAGCGCACCAGCCATGTATAAGATATGACCAATTATTACAAAACTACTGAATGATTAGTGATTCTAAGTGGGTTATATATCACTACAGGCCTTGGCAGGAGTAGAGCGCCGACCATCTATGGCTCAAATCCCCCCACCTTATAGGATTGGAACACGAAACATTCGACAAGCCGAGCACGAGACCTTGATAGAAGCCGAACCAAAGACCTTGCTTGAATTAGGTTAGACGAAATGGAAAGGAGGCTTAACATGGGTTAAGGAGGATTAATGCGAATTACCGCAGATTAAGGTGAATTAAGACGCTGATTAAGATGGAGTGAGATCGATAAGGTGGACAAAGCATGCAAAAGATCTCACGAGGCTTTCGCTTTTTAGGCGATAGCTGACAGCATTTGGGAATCTTGCTTCCGGAACCAACGGCCGTTCTCTTTTTTTCCCCAATTCTATTATATAATTATTAAACGTGAAGGCAGACAGCGATATAAAAGCCCAGGAAGAACATGCGTGACATTTCCAGTTGGCTACACCACGACGAGCAAGGAAGACGGAGAAATAGTCGAAGAAATATCTGGAACAGAGTGAAAAACAAAATTCCCCACCTATGTCAGCATCATTAGTGACTAATTATTAAATGCGCAATGTGGTTCAATATACAAACATACCATACGACTCCGAATTTAGTTCAAGTGAATCCGGTGCGCGAGTGTGATAACACATGTCTGCCGAGAGATGTCACAACATGGGATTGATTGGCCTGTCCTGCTCCTCCGTGCTCCGTAGTGCTGTAGTTCCAAGAAGAACATAACGCATATGTCAAAGTTAGCGGAGTGAAAAAAAAAGAAGAAAAGATAAACTAGCTTGTTTTTGTGCATGACCGCTAATAAAACAAATGGTTAGCACCTGTAACGAAATACATAAAGTAACCACCTAGTATATTCATGTGTGAGATGCCCCTGCCATTTGATAATGCGGACCTTTTTTAGTAGTCTCAAATCCTGGAGCAACAGTAACATGCACCGCCAAGAGCGGTATTCGCCCTTCAGAACCCATAACTTGCATTACCGCACAGGATGGTTTGCCGCGGTGGTACACTGGTTGTAGTGCTTGGCGGCTGAAAGACGCAGGTTCGATTCCGGTCGCTGCGGTCGCATTTTCGATGGAGGCGAAGATTCTAGAAAGCCGTTTTCGGTGCGTTATCGGTGAGTGGTAAATAGCACCAGGTAGTCAAACTTTTAGGAGCCTTCCACTACGGTGTACCTCCATAATCACATCGTGATTTTGGTCCCTAACGTCCTATATATATCGCAGAGGATGCAGTCAGATGTCAAGAACAAGTGCTTACTGTCTGCATGCTAGCAAAGAGCTTGTACAGCAGTTTGCACATCCGCACATGCTGATCTAGTTCTGAAGTGAAAGAGTATAGGGGCAATCGTACATTCGAATTTCATGACGAGAAAGTCTGCAACGACCAGAAAAGCCCGTGAAGACCGCCGCCCCATTGAACAAATGGAAACTTACCCATCACGGGCGTGTCTATGGCTCACCTAGCCTCAAAAGGAGTCCAACCAGAATCGTATCGCAAGAGAGGCTGGTGTAGGAGTGTCTCTAGAGCTTTCGCCGTGTTGGCGTTGGGATTCCCTCAATCTGATTTGAAGGATTTGTGTGTTAAGTGTGTGTGGATTGTCGTCAACCCGAATGTGGTGAGCGGCCTCTCGACTCCTATTTTGTTTCTCCTGTTGTTTTTCAATCATATATCCTATCTGCGAATGTCGATTGCTCTCTCCCCAGACATAGTGCAGACAAAGGAGCACATGCCTGGTTACCTTCCCGGCCATTCCCTTGCGCTTCTGTCTCTGCCACTCTCTCCCAAATGAACACTTATAATGTGTATATGGGAAACGGGGAGGTTTGCTGTAGGTGTATAGGTAATAAATACCACATGCCGCCGTTCTCTGCACCTTGCCAGAGACGTGGGATAAAGAGCATTGGCTCCAGATCTACATGCAACATAGAGGCCCAGTTAAAGCATCTCATTGAAACCATGTTCTCTCATGCAGTGTTCTTGCGGTTCCTACCGCGCTTTAACATTTTTTTTTCACCAATGCGGATCCCGCTCTATATTAGAGCCAGAGAAAGCGTGTCCAAATGGAACGCATGAAGCCGCATGCGAGAGCTCTCGGACGTGAGGCCCAGAGGTCTGTAGCTACTAATACAGGCTGGATCAGCAAAATCTGCTGGAGTAATTTTACCGTAACTGCTAGAGATATGGCCTCACGTCCTCTGGTTAAGGGTGTAAGAGTGAATCCGAACCTTCTCAGCTGGAGCACGGCGCTATTCGAGAAGTATGCAGAAAAATGTGAAGCGCCTAAACTGATGCGTGCCACAGAGTGCGGCTGTGTGCGAGAAAGCGACCACCCTAACTTGCTACAACGTGGTGCAGGTTAGAAACGCCATCGTTTATCTAGAGATACCGGCAGGACCTCGAATACGCAGAAGAAAAGCACTAGGTATACGTCTGAATACTTGAGCTGCACGTGTTACTAATGCTGCTTTCACTGGCACTGCTATCAAATAAGGGCGCTGTTTTTTATGCACAATGCATAAGAATGACACCCGGGTAATATAGCGGTTCGTTTGTAGTAGAAGAGGTTGTGGACAAGTGGGCGCATGTATGACGACTCTTGCAAAACAGTTTGTTCATTAACCTTGTCTCAGCGCTTTGCAGGACACTGAGCTAAGAAGAACAAGGTTGTCATCGGTAGAATGGCATGTTTCTGTAATAACATATGATAAGAGCTTGTAATTTTTCAAACAAGCGTTGATCTCGCTGGCAACATGACAGCGTGAGATAATCTTCAACGAACCACGCTCAACCGATCGCAAAGGCCTCAAAAACACGAAGTCACGAAACGCACCGCTTACCACGTAATTACCAGTATTTATACTGGGTATCTTGATTGGTTCTAGCGGTGGTTACACACAGTGTCCCAAGAATTGTCAAGCGATTATACATGCATTCTCCCCTAGCGCATTTCTAAAGCCTAGGAAGCTTTTAATATACTGCTTTTATATAAGCACCATCAGCGATTCACATGTACACCTTGTAATAGGTGCAGTGTCAATTAATAATCAAGCTTCCTAGTTCTAATTCATGTTAATAAATTTAAAAAAAGACCAATTTGAACCGTTGCCTAACTCTTTATTACGTTTCATTATTTTCAGCACCACCGATTATATATTCTTCGACAGAGCCGCAACCACTACATGCATCCGTGCTGCGACGGTTCACTGCCATAGGTCCTCTCGAAGAACACAGTCTCCGATACAACATTCTTCGTGGGGGGTGTCGAGATCTTAAGCGAGTCGTCCTGGCCTGCTCTATCTCACTCTTGATCAGCGACTGCTCGCGTTCAAGTAACTGTTTCACAATATACGTCCCTCCACAGACGTAGACCACAAAGAAACCAATCCTTTCCCTTGTTCCGCGAATTTTTAAAAAATTTATTTGTCTTTGAAAGTAGGCAACGCCGATAACACCAGGGGGTGGTCACGGCCGGAAGCCGGCAGGCGGCACTGCATGTCGCCAGTATCGGCGTCGTCCACACTCTGCATACGTTCAAGCTGCGCGCCCGCGATCGCCATCGCTTGGAATAGTCCTTTCTTTCCGTACATCTCGCTCAGGCATCGCATTTCTTTTTGTCTCGGTAGTTGCACGGCTTCCCAGACGTCGGGGCTTCAATTTGTCTCTCATTGCCAGGCCGTGGTGTAGAGTGGACGCGCACTTCGGGCCCGGCAGATCGTCGCGTTGTTCTTGACAGTTCCTTCCAGGACCGCTGCGAAGGCACCCGATAGCTATAGGTAACTTCCTTCGGTACGGCAGAGAGAGGACTAAGTGGAGGAGGGAATTTTCACGGCCACGCGTTCGCATCTTACCTTGGCGTGAGAGAGAAAGAGAGAAATGGAGGGATGCTACACCACAACCGCAGGTGGGGGGTTTCTTTTCCTGCTTCATCCATCGTGACGTGCTATCTACGCCACCCATCCTCTTGTGGCTCCGGTGGTGCGCGCGTGCAGGAGGACCAGAAACGACGATAGTGGCCTATGCTTCCCAGCGCCCGTCTTCGGCGGCGATATAGCTTGTGTCCAGTTCGCTGCGTCGAGATGAATTTTGACAGTTTTGAACCCCGCTCGAAGGAAAAGCGAAACAAAAATTCCGAGCCCCCGCGCGTCTCTCGCCGGAAGATCGCGTACCTTTTATCGCCGGGACTTCGCAGAAACGAGACTGCCCTTGCAGCAGTTGTTGCCTGCCTGCTGCTCTCCCCTCCCTCTTTTGTCTGCGACCTGTACGGTGCTGCAGGCGGGACGCCGAGATTAGAGCCGTCTCGCTAACTCCGTTCTACCACGGGCGAGATGGCATTAATGGAGGCAGCCGAAAGCCGTCTTGTGCTTGTCTCTGCATACTTCGGTAGTATGCAGGCGCGCGCAGGTCTGTGTGTGTATAGAGAGAGAGAGAAAGAGTATGCGCGTCGACGTTCTGTATTCTCATGAATCGAAATACAGTTTCGCCATGGCTCCGCTTGCATGGCTCCCTCCCCACCTCTCGGCCCACGGCCGGGAAGTCCGCTTGTCCGTTCATCGTGGTGTGCTGGGAGGGGTCAAGCCCGTCGCCGCTGATAATGGTGTCGCAAACGAGTTCCCAGCGTGTGACATCGGTCATAGCTCGCGGATGAATGATACGCCGGAAAATATTAATCGTCGTCCGGGCTGCCTTGTATGTATAGAATGAAGTTGGACGCGTCGTGTCCGCATACACACACTGTAGGCCCGTGTCGCTGAAGACGGTTGTGCCTCTCCCTATCGCACGGTGCTGATATGCGACGCTGTTGGGGTTGTGTGGATGGGTCCAATGTTTTGCTTTTGCTCGCTTTGTTCTTCTTTCAGGCTGAATGACGACGGGTCGACTGGCTGAAGTGCAAGCGCCTCTCGGCTAGCTATCCCCGAGCAGAATTGCACGAATCGGCTTTCCAAATTGCTCATTTTGTAACTTCTTTGCGAATCGGAGTGGGAGGTAGATCTGCCGTCTTACATACCTTTCGCCAGTCAAGGCTAACAAAAAAAAAAGTGATTACGCAATCAACTTCCGTGTGTTTGTAACTGCGCGAGTTGATCTGTGAGCTCGTAGGACAAGCCCTATTCTGTCGGCGTACTCAACGCCATTGTGACAATTAGTGTCGACGCTACTACAGTACTGTACGCGAAGGTTTACTGTCATAGTCTCGGAAAGAGACTATGACACGGTCCAAATTTGGTACGGTCCAAATTCTGATTCTACTGACGATATTGAACGCAGGGATTTATACACTCCCCGAACAATCCCTTAACACCCCCCGTTCGCACCCACCCACACCTGAAAATTCTACGGATAACCAATTATTGGTATCCACACCCTCCTGCGCACTGGTTACACCTTGGATACACCCCCGACCCCCCCCCCCCCCCCACACACACACACAAAATCGGAATTCTGGATAGACCCCTTATTGAACGCATGGTGCGCGGTAGAAAAAAAACTGAAAGACGTTCACCCAATGCGACATAAACATTTAGATACCGCTGAGCCTCGGCACAAAGCCTGTACTTAAACCTTTCAGCCTTTATAAGTCTTTTTCGATCTACAGGCTGATACGTTTATTTTGCAGGCTATGTTCTCAGGGCTCATCCAAACTGTAGTTTCTCGCAAACTTTTTCTGTTAAGTGTATACATCCACCACAGTGCCAGGCGTTTCTTAGCGGAAGGCAACGACACTGAGTCTAAGGCTAATGCAAAACCCGAAAAATATCCAGTTTGAACTACTTCCTTGAGAAAAACCCTAAGGAAATATGGCCTCTGCTTTGAAAGTCAATGAGGCTGCTGTATAATAATCGCAAGAGTTTTTGCGTGCGAAAACCCCGATATCATTATGAGACGCGCCGTAGTGTACAGACCCCGGATATCGCAACCATCTGTCGTTCTTCAACGCGCACTGGGATCGCAGAATGGCATTCCGCCTCCATCGAGGTGGAACTGCTGCTGCCGGGATAGAACCTGCGTCTTTCGGTTAAGCAGCCGCCATTGCACCACAGCGGCGGCCAAGAAACTGCAGAGGGCACGCTCTTCCATTTCATTTCTTTACAACTACACAGGGCTGGAGGCACTTGACTCAAAGAAGCTGCACAATGTGGCTCTAAATTCTTAAAGAATAGAAAAGTCGTGACATTGCAAAAACGTCATAGGTGATAGAGAAGTTGCATAGTAGAGAAATTAACAAGCACCAAGACTCCGCTATTACGTGGAAGAAAAAAAAAATAACAGCTTCATTATAGCATGCGCTCAAAACAAACGTATTATATGATGTGCTTCCGACCGTTGTGAGTTGTACAATTTTTGTACAATGTAGCCACATTAACCGAGCAGCGAATTGTACCGGGGAAGAGAGGGAATGTAAGAAAAAAAAATGAAAACGTGTTCAAGGTGCTACCAGGACACCATCGGAAACATGTAGCGAGCTCTAACACAACTTATTATGAGATACCCGAAAATTCAGGAATACTTTTTGAAGCAAAGTACAGAAAAGGAGCTTGTACTGGCTCGGAGGAACGCTGCAGCACAAGAATGACGACAGATATGTGCGTGCGCTTGCCCTGCCCTCTTATGTAGTGCTCGTTTGGTAAGTTTCCATGCCCTAAAAAAATCAAATTTCAAAATGCTATGATGGATGCGTTTCTTTTTCGTTACATTTTTTAACCTTAAACCGACGAACGGCGATTTATATTTCTATTCTTACAAAGTTATTAAACGAAGCTTATAGTTTTACTGAATTCCGCAAAAGTGAACTGTCGTACGTCACACGCGCACTCAAGGCCATAGGACAACCTTCAACGCCGACCACAACCGAACCAGCACCTGGTTAGCGCGCTCTGTAGTTTACCAGCGGTTTGTAGCTTGCAAATCACTGTGGTTAAGGATCGTGACTTCTACGCATCTTTTTAAAGAAAGAAACAGCGATAAGGCTACTTTGGGTAGCTGGAATATACAGCTACCCAGCTGCCTCATTAAGCAACCTTGTAAGTTATGTCGAAAGAACTTGCCGTGACCCTGAATGACGCGCACTCATCGTATCAACTGAATGCGAGAACCATAAGAAGTTTCTTTGTACATTAAAAGTGCATTTCTGATGTTTAAAACGGTTAAGAAGTGACAGCACATTATAAACGAGGTCAAATGTGGTGTTATTAAAACGGGAAGTTAAGCAACGCATTAGAGCGCAGTCTGATTGCTACACACTTTGCGCGAAGCAGTAAAGAACGACCCGGAGACATTCCACTCATTCATTCAGTGCTTATCTGCAGCTACGCAGGCGGTCTCGTGATATTGTCAGCGCCGGTGCACCACCCTTCCATCAACGACAGGAGGAAATAAATAACTCGCCGTAATCAATAACACGCCTCGTAACACTATCGCAGGCTGCACGTGGGCGAGGGGAAGAGAGGAGGCGCTTATCTGCTGCCCAAGGGTTGACACAACACGCTTGTTCTCCCAAACGGCTCCGCGCGCCGATAAAACTTACTGCACGGGCAGCGAATTAAGCCGAACGACGATTGCTGCTTCCTCCTCGAGCCAAAGCTCCCTCTCTGCATGGAAATTGCATTATGTCATGTTCGGAGTGTACAGCCCGGCAATATACGAACCGAAAGTGCGCGCCGTGCACATGCGGGAGGAGAGAACGGACGAGAGTAAAGAAGGGTCAGAAGGGCAGAAACGCCGAATTTATCGGAGAAGAAGCGAGAACCCCCCCTCCCCCAAGCCCCAATCACCGAAAGCGAATCGAACTCCGCGCGTTATACGGAGGACACGGGCCAGGAAGAAAGGAAGCGAGCGAGTGAGGGAGGGCGACCTGCACGGAGGCTTCACGACGCTGCTGCATGCCGAGCACGTAGCTCGCAGGCACGTCTGGAGCGTTCGGCGACGCGCAGGGATCGGTACAAGTGGCACGGGGTGTACGCAGGCTATATAAGCGAGAGACTTCGAGTTGTGGTGGCCGGGCGAGAGACGGGAGCCAAGAAGCTAAAGGGGGAGCCCGCGCATAGCCCCGGGCAATTCACGATTTTAACCCTGACCGAACAGTAGCCACCTTCCGTCCCCTTCGTATATTTTGCTACTGCCCAGGCCTCCCCGCCGCTGGTCGGCGCTGGACTGCGTTTCTCTCCGCCACCTCGCGAGACGCAACGTCGTTCGGGCGCCGCACTCACTCTTTTCTCTATGCTTGTGCGTGTGGGTAACGATATGTGCACCCGTGTAAATACCTATGCCCCAAACTATGGAAATGACAGATGGCCCTGCGCGGCGGAGTAGCCTATGAAATTGGCGGCGAGGAAGAGAGGGGGTAAGGGGGGGGGGGGGTGCGCAGTGGGCTTCATAAGGGGTGGAGGAAGGAGAACCCCGCTTAGGTATTTTGGAAATTGCGGCGGCCGCAGAATAGACTCAGTTGGCGCTCTTTCAACCACCAATTCTCTGTCTCTCCTCGGCGTCTCTTTGCCTTTCCCGGCTCTAAGATTCTCACGCACACTTTGGCGGCGGAGACAAGGTCCGAAAAGGCGCTACCTTCTCGTTAACGACCTTTTATGTATATCGTTTTCGTGACCGAGCGCAGCGACGAACACTTGCGACGTAGTAACGGCTATTTTAATTTTAAAAGCGATTAAAGAGATATTCGAGGGTGAGATCTCTCTGTCTGCCTTTTTGATCGCCTGGGAACGTGACCTAGCCCTGCTGGAGATAAAACAAATGATTTCAACTTGTGAATCAATGTTTGCCTCGTCTGTTCTTTTGGTGAAATGAATAGCAATACCAATTAACCTCTCATACGCGAAATAGATCGAGAGAAATTGTTGTTTGTGAAGGAGAAAAGGTCGTATGGTTTGGAGGTGATGCTGCGTTCTGGTACGCTTTTAGCTATGACAGTGTTTCTGGATAACCAGCAGCGAAAGGTAATGATTGTGATGGAGGAGCTACACGAATCTCTCCGCTTGTTTCTTCTTCTGGCGAATTATCATTCACATATTTCTTTGTTCCTACCACCTGTAGTCAATTACTGATTGCTTATCATAATGGGCAACCTGCTGGCAACATAATTTAAGATACGTCAGGATTGGCCAAATGTCGAAGAAATCGAATTCGAATTCAGAATGAACCTGAATAAGTGTGTTCATTCGAAAGTTTGTGTGAATGGTTATAATCGCAGGACATGAAAATTAAAATACTGATTTAAATTATAAGATATATATATATATAGCTTATAAATGAGAGGACCCACATTTCCACAAAGTTTAGATTTTACCCAATGCAAAACCAGTCACATTATATTTGAGAGCAATGCTCTGCAACGATAAAGCCCTTTTGCAAAACGCGACGTATAAGAAGGTAACGTGCGTGCACACAGCTCCGCTGACATGCATTCCCGGCCGTGTCTCGCGTTTCAGATCACTGACTTCCCCATCGCGAAAAGAGCGTTCCTGGGCTTTTTACATGGGCAAATAAGGCCTACCGAACCCTACCCATCGATTCTCAGTTCATTGGGACTGAGAGGCCCCGTGCTAAATGTCGACAGTGGTCACCCGCAAAAGCCGTATGGAGATATGAAATTCATTAGGTGTCTCCAGTCAGCCGCAAGGACGCACCTTTTCGTGCGCGCATGGGAGTGTCGCGCATTTAAAATGAAGCTCACACGGGAGCGCTGGGCAGCGATTATCGGTCAACCGCCCCTTGATTATCGAATTTGAAAAGAAGCGAGCCAGTAGACCCCGCCCTGCACGGCGAAGGGCGCCGAGGGATTTTCTTCGTGGATGCGTTCGTTTCGTGATCGAAGAAAAGCGAGGAGGTCTGTTTAACACTGCAGCTCACAGTTCCTTCGCTGTGTATGTGCAAGCGTGGTTCATGAAGAGCCGAGCGAAATGTTTAATTTACAGAGGCTGCTTCCTTTCTTTCTTTCTTTTTTTCTTACACTTTGTTCCGTGGACACGCGGGCTCCGATTGTCTATGTACCGGCTTGTGATCATCCGACTGCAGGCTTTTATTTACAAGCATCCCGTAAATGCGCATTTTACATACCAGATTTCGCGCGGTATGTGCATGGTATTGCGCGTCACATCATTTTGCTGCGTAAGGAGGAATGCTTTAAAGGGACCTTGAAACGGGTTTGATGTCTTTGTACAAATGCATGGCGCCGTTATCTCATGTCCTTCGGATCATTAGCAGAGCAATGTCAGCGTTATGCTCTAGGTGCGCAATTTAATGCACGGTTTTAAATATGCGCATCGTTTACACGGACCTTAAATGCTAATTAGGCACGCTGCTTTTAATGTACGTTCGCTTGATGTGGGGCTCAACGGTGGCCGACCGTACATTACCAGTGAAAGGGGCGAAATCGAAGCGCATTATATTTTAATATGTACAAAAAATCGGATTCCGCAACGAATGCAACGTCGGACATCAAGACTTTCTGCGAGCCGAGGCGACGATGTTACGCTGTTTACGCTGCGTGGTTCTGATCGGCCAAGAACAGTCAGGAATGAAAATATGTTTCGCACATGCTTGCAATGTACCGACTGCATTGAATTTTAAGATGATTTATTGCTTGCTTAAGGAAGTAAAGGACATACATTTTTTTTATTACGATTTCATTTCGTGTGCAACTGACACAAGGAGCGCGGTGCGGCCCTGAGGTTGCTGCAGATCAGGGCCACAACGCTCTAAAGAAGCGAGGTAACTCTCGCGGTAAGAAAGCCGTAATTGGCAGCACGGTTCCTAGCTCTACCGCAAGGTCTAAGCCGCGTTTTGTTTGGAAGCTGCATAACATGCCTATCCATGGCTCATTGAAACGCAAAAGGACTGCCAATATCTGCAGTCTGCTTTTATCTTGAATAATCAAGTTGAATTCAACTTCTGCTTCACCGTGTCGAGCTTAATTGGACCTGCCTTTTCTATTTAGTTACGGGCAGTAGAAGGGACCCGCTTCAATAAAAAACTCAGAGAAAATTTAGCTTCACGGCCTCTTCAAAGATCGACCTAAAGTGTTTTTAACCACCCTTGCCCATGGACCGTATTATTGGCCTCGAGATCGACCTATAGCTGGCGACACCATCACCGCGCACAGAAATGTACACCGCGATGCAACGTTGTAAGCAGTTTGCGGCAACTGTTAGCCAAATGAAAGCGTTGACTGCAATAAATGACAATATAGATGTGCTCTGATGTAGCGTTATATATATAGTGCTCGTAGGACGCTGAACGTTGCTATTACACGTGAAAGAAGCGTAATCTGCCGTTCCACGGGGCACTGGTATCACCCGGCTTCACCCGGCTTATCACCCGGGGCACTGGTATCACTCTGACTTCCTCGACGTTCCCGTATCTCCTTTTTCTGTGGCGACACTTGGCCCCGCCACGGTGGTCTAGTGGCTAAGGTACTCGGCTGCTGATCCGAGGGTCGCGGGATCGAGTCCCGGCCGCGGCGGCTGCATTTCGATGGAGGCGAAATGTTGAGGCCCGTGTGCTGTATGCGATGTCAGTGCACGTTAAAGAACCCCATGTGGTCGAAATTTCCGGAGCCCTCCACTACGGCGTCTCTCATAATCAGAACTGGTTTTGGGACGTAAAACCCCACAAAACAACAACAACAACTCTGGCGACACTTGAGTTGTGTTTTGTCTAGAACAATGTTGGCGTCAAGGCTACTTGAGTGAAATATAGCTCACTATTGAGTTCTCGCCCTTTTTTCACAATTGGCTGCAGAAAGAAAAATCTTGAAGGCTGTTACTGCACATTCGCTTGAAGGAGCAACTTGTGTACCCTACACGACCACTTATACGGATCATATATCGTCACCCGCTCTCTCTTTCTTTTGAATCTTCCATGAAATGCAAGGCACTTAACCGGCTCAGTCAGTCAAACTACGTGACCGCAGCAGTGTTTGATCACCATCAGAATATTTGGCACACGCCTTTATTAAGTGAAAATGTTTAATAGCGAGAAACTTGGCTTTCTTCGTGTGATTACTTACGTGACCGCGACAAGAAAAAAAATTTCTATTAATTTAGCAAGCAAAAGCGTGCGTTCTTCAAGCGAAAGAAGTTGGTGAAGCTTGACCTCTGCTCGGTTTGCAGTTTGACACGTTTTTGCAAGGTCTCACTTGGCAACCTGTTTAGTTTTAGCACAATCGGGCTTCTCTCAATTAGTCTAAACTTAATTAGAATTGACGTAATTAGGTATGCAACTTGATATACTTCCCTAATTAGGCTTGATTGAATTAGTCATAGCTTAATTCTGCTTCGTTCAATTAGTACTATGTCACCTAGGTTTGACTTAATTAGCATTAACATAACTAGGCCCGACTTAATAAGCTTTAGCTTGATGAGGCCTAGCTAATTAGTACTAAATGCATTAGGTTCAGTCTAACTTCCATTAGCTTAATTAGGCTTGACAGAAGTCATGACTTAATTGGGTTTTCTTTAGGTTGTCCTAAATTGATTAGACTTGATATAGTTAGTCTACCTTAATTAGATATATCTTAATTAGGTCTTCGTTAATTACACTTGGCTTAGCTTATTATCCTCAACTATGCTTACCTTATATGGCTACACTTAGCTGGGCGTGGTTGCCACGGCGATGCGCAGCTCGGCGAGTTTTCTGCGGGCGTAGACTGACCCTACGAATTGCTGTTAAAATGTGCGCTATTTCCCTTCGTGCTAACGGCGCCATAATGACCCTCAACTTACAATAAACGTCAGGCTGCCGTGTCATGCGTGATCTTCATGTAATACACTATTTATTCTTTTTTGGCGAACAGTTTGAGTGGCTAAGTGGCACAGTTCACTGGTGAGCCGGGTACTTTCCCCGTAGTACCAATACTGCACTATAAGACGGCGTCTTAAGCACTATGAAGGCTTATCATGGCGCCGCTAAGTGACAGTCAAGCTATTATAAGACAACGAAGAAGAATGATGCGACATAAGTGCATGTGTCAGGTTATAATTTTTTTTTCTACCACAGACACCATATTTGTATCAGAGCTAATCTGCTCATTTGTGTTGCCACAATACCACAAAGCATTTACATGTTGGCGATTCCAGTGTAATTTGCCCAAAAGAACGGCACCATGCACTTTGTCGTATCCTTGAAAGACACGGCAGCAGCTAAACTGAAGTAATTGTGCTGTGCCGGGCGTGCGACGATGACATGGCACGCTCTCGACACGCACACTGAGGGATCCTAGGATGTAGGAATTACTGCAGCGCAAGGCCAACTACCTAGATAAGAATACATGCAAGCACTAGCAATGAGAATGCTAGAGCCTATGCGTGACGTATGCGCGCGTATGTAAAAGCGCAGTGCCTAGGAAACGACTTGGGAGCTTCGTTGTCCTCTGCGGTACCGGAAATACAGCTACCTGTATCGTCGCGGCACCTGGCGGCGCGCACTAGCATCGAATGTGCGCCGCCAGGCCTTGGAACAACGGCTGCCGTGGGAGGCGTAGCTGTCACTCACGTGCAACTCGCAGCTAAGCCAGTTGTGCAGGGGCAGTAGAGGTACGGAGGAATCGAGAGAAGCGGGCACATAGCTGTCTTGGTGCAAGGTGGTTCACCGTAATTATGGTGCAATATGATTTGACAAACTGCGGAGTTCGGTGTATATACAGAAGCATTTTCTTATATATGATGCACACTCAAAACAATCGAGTGAGTGTTCACATCACAGTACAGCATCGACGATTCCATTCAACACTCTTATGGCGGGTACTCCTTCAATCGCCATATCGCACGTGTCAGGATCACCGCGTGTGGGTAGGTCAGGGTTCGTGTATTGTTTTATTAATAACAATTTGCGGGGTTTTACGCGCCGAAACCACGATGGTGAGGTACGTCGTAGCGGAGGGCTCCAGATTACTTTTGACCACCTGAGGTTGTTTAACGTTCACCTATATCTAACTACACAAGCGTCTACTTTTGTACTAATATCTGAATACACTTCAGACTTCAGACTTGAAGTTTACGTTTAGCTTAACGTCACGAGCTCATTTGCCAAAGTCGGCAGTACCATAACCATTGAAGCGTAGCATAGGAGCCCATACACGCGAGCCTTTATTGGATGCCACTTAGGGAAGGGTGTTTCAGAACACTACAGAGGTTCTTCGCTTAGAGACACCATTTTACGGATATATAATTGCTGTGAGAGCATTGTCAACGGTTGTAATTTTTAAATGTTCAAGCAATCATGTGGCGTCTTAACGAGAAATTTCCCAGTGGGTCCGTCCCTGTATGGGGTCTCAGTTATAAAGAAATATCTGAAGCATGTAAATGTGTTGTACCGGTGGCGCAAAAATGCGAACGGTAAACAATGGGGAGAATGATAGCTCTCTCTAGAAAACTCACCAGCGGACCCACTGTCGAGAAAATGAGAGAAAGTCAAGCTTGGAGTCCCTGACCTACCACTTTTCTTTCCTTTTCTTTCTTTCTCTCTCAACACTCCACCTTTTAATAATATTTTTGCTTATTTATTTTTTAAGTCGAAATTCAAAATTGGCGACAGCCATCTTCATTTATTTTTACGATTGGTTGAAACCCCGTTATACGTGTGACACGGGCCAGGTCCGTTTGAATTACTTTTTAATTACACCACTACACCTAATGTCTGTCTGTCTGTCTGTCTGTCTGTCTGTCTGTCTGTCTGTCCTTGTGCTGTTTTCTTTGTTGCTCTTCGAAGTCCCAAGCATGACCGTAAAAAAATCCAAGGCATTCATATGGTTCAGACATGTTTACATCTCGCAAGCGTGCGTGTGTAGTCCTGAGGTTAAGACGATTGCCTTCAGAGGGCAGGGGCCCGGGCTCAAACTCCAGCGCCGGTAACTGATCTTTCCACTCCGACGCGTTAGCTTCGCCCGCCACTTTACAGAGGGCGCCAGAGGTTTTCCCATTCCAATGCATTCAGTTCTTCTGCCACTCCAAGGAGGACGCCACAAGCACAATTTTTTCCCCTTAACAGTGGGAAACGCCTTCCATTGAGCCGTTCCACGCGCTGTCGAACGCTAAATGGAAAATGAAAGACGCCGTGTCGGCGACGCCCGACAACGATGTTGCTGTTACGGCAGCAACGTAGACCAAGCGCGGGAGAGACGAGCGCGTGATACCAGACGCCATCGGCAACAAAGATGCCTCAGCAGAGCATACAGGCGAAAATGCCAGATGATGATGATTATGATGATGATGATGATCGTGGTTTGGTTAGGAAAGGGCGCAACTTTCTGCAGCCCATGATGATGATTAGGGAGCGTGGTAGGGAGCACGGCTAAGCGTCCGTGAGGGTGGGGGAAAGGGAGTGAAAGAGAGAGAGGAGAGAAAGGCCGTAGTGGAGGCCTCCGGAAATTTAGACCACCCGGGGTTCTTTAACGTGCACTGACATCGCACAGTACACGGGCATCTGGCATTTTCGCCTCCACCGAAAACGCGACCGCCGCGGCCGGGATCGAACCCGCGATTTTTGGGTGGAAGCCGAGCACGAATGCCAGAGGCCCGTGTACTGTGCGTCGTCAGTGCACGTTAAAGAACCCCAGGTGGTCTAAATTTCCGGAGCCCTCCACTACGGCCTTTCTCTCCTCTCTATCTCTTTCACTCCCTTTCCCCCACCCCCAGAGACGCTTAGCCGTGCTCCCTACATGGGCTGCAGAAATTAGCGTCCTTTTCTAACCTCACCACAATCATCATCATCATACAAAGCTGTAACAGCAAGTCTTTGATAGAAAACGCATGCGCATCATTTACCCCCACCCCCAAGTGGGATTCTGCACAAGCTTTTGGTAAAGATGTCACTTCTGAGTGCACTGGAAGCAGAACATAATTCGGCGGCGTACGCCAACACCATAAGCAGGCCCCGCCGCTGACCCGTATGAGAACACTAAGGCTTTATGCATCCCTCTCACACCAGTGGTGAGGACAGGTGCACTTTTTACTTCTCTCTGCTGTTTGTGTGAGGTTGGCGGCATAATTCATGTTCGAGTTGGAATGAGAAGGATGCGAGAGTGCCACAGAGGCCTCGGTAATGGAGCTGGTAGCGCGTGGCAGCGCCTCATCGACACGCGCATGTGCTACATGCATTGTATATGAAGGCAATATTCCCTTCGTTCAGCTACAAAGTACCCGTATGGGCATGCGGGTCTTCAATTGACTGCAGTGCTTGCCGACCCGCATGTGGCGCTTAATGATATATGCGCTCATTAGGCGGCTTCACGATACACAACGCCTACTGGCGTCAGCCCGCCAAATGAGAGTATATGTCTACATGAGCACAAGCATGAACGCGTATTGTGAAGGAAGAGCAGGTTAAGAAGAAAAGTATCTAACCCTGTAAAGGGTCACGTGCTTGGGGCATTTGCACTGGCTCGTCGTCGCTGAGCTCCGCATCATGCAGTAGGCTGTAGGGTAAAACACGTGTAAGGCCTATATATATATATATATATATATATATATATATATATATATATATAACGAAAGGGAAGGGGTCAAGGGCTCGTTCTTTATCTGTTGAAACAACTTAATGAGCAAACAGCCAATGAAGCCTAGGAAAGCATACTTGAACTTACTTGTGGCATTGTAATTGTGGAGAAAGTAGAAAGGAATTAAAGTGGACGAAAAGACAAACCTGCCTTCGGTGGGAACCGAACCCACGACCTTCGGATGTCGCGTCCGATGCTCTACCAACTGAGCTACGAAGGCGTTCGTCCCCCGTCCACATTATTGTGTATTTACGTACGTATTATCCTGGGGGCGTTAGGCAGCGCCACTCGTGGCCAAGGCGACGTGTGTATAACACACTTTCTTTGCCAGGAGGCGTCACGTAGAACGTGAACTTTAGATGAGATGGCTGCTGCCCAATAAGCCCTCGCATGCTGCCTAAGGCACCAAGTCTGCCGCAACGAGGCCCAAGCTATGAAATAACGAAAGAAAAGGGGTCAGGGGCTCGTTCTTTATCTGTTAGAAACAACCACGACTTTCGGATGTCGAGTCCACTGTACGTCTGCACTGTACGTTCGGCTTCTCCATTTGACTGCGGGTACCTGGGACTGGATGTGACGTGACGGAAGCCATAACTTGTTACAAAGAGCGCGAATTCTGCAGACGCGAATTGAGGACCGTTGTCTGTTACGACCAGTTCTGGGATCCCATGCCTAGCAAATATACTCTTGATTTGAACAATAACCGCCGCAGAGCTCGTGGAAGATAATAGGGCGAGCTCCGGATATCTCGAAAAATAGTCTACGACCGCAACGTACGTTTTCCCCTGCAAATGGAAAAGATCAGCTCCAAACTATTGAGCACTTCGTGCAACCGTTCATCATGTTCATGCTTCGTAGCTCCATAAACTAATACATCGTCCATCAAGTTCACCACCCCTTCGAGGCCCATCTAAGATTTCTGCCATTCTCTTTTGAAAGTACTCCGGGGCCGAGGTGATACCGAACGGCATTCGCTGGAAGCAGTACCTACCAAATGGTGTGATAAATGTTGTGAGCTCTTGACTTTCTTTAGCCAATTTTACCTGATGAAACCCTGAATTGGCATCCAATTTTGAAAAGTAGGTGTCCCCCGCCAATTGCCCAAGGGCGTCATCTACTGTAGGCAAGGCAAACCGTTCGCGCAGGACGCTCTTGTTCAGCTGGGTTAGATCCACGCAAACTTGAACTTCCCCTGAGGGCTTGACCACGGGAACCATTCCTGCACACCATTTAGTCGGACCGTCGACCTTCCAAATGACGTGACTTTTGACCATTTTGGCCAACTCTACTTTGATAGAGTTCTTTAACGGGATTGGTATCCGCCGCGGTGCGAAAATTGCAAAGGGAATCGCTCCTTGTTTCATGCGAATAGTGTATTCCCCAGACATCGTGCCCAAACCAGAAAAGAGCTGTGGATACATGTACTCGTACTGTTTATCTTCAACCACATCAAGAAATTTGACCACACCAAGAGCTTCAATAGCTGGAAGCCCTAACAGAACACACTGCAGTGACTCTACAACGTACAATATTTGTCGCGTGGTTTTGCCTTTCCACACAATATCTGCTGAAAAACAACCATTAACTTCAAGGCGCCGGTTTGCAGCACTTCTCAGCACAGCCTGCGACTTGTAAATACAAGACGGTATGCCAGGGAAATCAGGTGGAACAACAGTAACTTCCGCTCCTGAATCAATTTTAGCACTTACGCGTACCCCATTGATAGACACTTCCGCGTATCGGGCATTTGATCCGTCAAGTGTCCCAACAAAAAAGTTCTCTACATCGCCTTCTAGTGCAGACACGCTCACCTGGTTTTCGGTTCTCTTGTGGCATAGGCGGGCGAAATGTCCCTTGATTCCGCAGTGGTCACACCGTGCTGAACGTGCTGGGCACTGGGCTCTCGCGTGGCTCGAACGTCCGCAGAACTGGCACCCATGCCGTCGCTGCTGGCCCTGCGACGAACGCTGGAGCGACTGCCGTTGCTGTCCTGTTGTCCCGTCCTCCCAGAGCTGGAATATTTGCTCGATGTTCGTTGGACCGTTCCAAGTTCACCTGTAGTCGCCTTATTGCTGACGGCCCGGAGTTCCAGTTGCTGCCGGTGAACTGTTTCCTTGAGTCTGGCCTTCGCAAGAGCAGTCGCTAGCGTAAGGGTAGAATCCATCTGGAGTGCTTCGGACAATTGTGCGTCTTCGAGACCAACAACGAATCTGTCGCGGATCATTCGCTCTCGGAATTCAGCAAATTCACAGCGGTCGGCGAGCTCGTGAAGGGCGGTCACGAAGTTGTCCGCGCTTTCTCCGGGTTCTTGCTTCCGGCGATGGAAATTTGCGCTTTCGTAGACTATATTCTTCGTGGCCACAAAGTGGGTGTCAAACTTTTTCTTCACCATCTCGTAGCCTCGAGACTCCTCTTCGGTAAGGCCGAAAGTCTGAAAAATTTTCCTGGCCATAGTGTACAAAAGCGTTCGCACCTGGGCTTCCTCCGTTCTTTCGTTGAGTCCCGATGCATAGCGGTAATCATCGAATGACATGATCCATTCTGGCCATTCGGAAGTCCGGTCGAAGTTGAACGGCGTCGGTGGCGAGATGCCTGCCGCTGGCGGGGCTGTGATCGTCGCGGTCGGGGCTGCCATCGTGCCGGTCGAACGCAGGGTGAGCGCCGCAATAGCAACTAGGAATGGGAGGCTCATCCCACTTCTGACACCATGTCGTATCCGCTCTAAGCCGAGCGGTACGATGCGATTGAAAGACACACGGCACTCCGATGTCACTGCCTCAAAAAGCCCCCTTGTTTATTCAACAGCCGCTTTTTATCACTTTACACCAGTGACGTCATAGGGCAGCACAGTGCATGGCCCGAACAAAGATAACGATAACACTACAGCTTACAGCCATTGTACTTATTTCCAACTTACACTGACGAGATAATCAAAATCATAAATCATTTGAAGGTTGCGGGTGCATGCCTAGACGAAATCATTTCAGCAAACAAATATAAAACTAGCCGCTCATCTCATCGCCAGCCCTTTGCCTTATATCACCAATTTAGTATTCACCAGTGAAATATTTGGAAACCAGCTAAAAAAGCGAAAATTATTCCAGTGTTTAAAAAAAGGGGACAGCACTTTCGTTTCAAATTATCATCCTATCGCGATTCTTCCTTGTTTTTTTTAAACAAGAACATTGAGAAGTGTATTGAAAGGCGCCTTACTAAATGTCTCTCAAAATTTAATATTCTTTCCTCAAATCACTCCGGCTTCAAGGCAGGTTCTTCCACTCCCTATGCTATACTTTCTTTCAAAGATAAAATAAAAAGTGCCATAGACGCAGGTTTGTACACAGGATCGGTTCTCATAGACGTATCGAGAGCGTTTGACTCCCCCCACCTTCCAATAAACCATGTCATCCTCATCGCTAAACTACGAGCAGTAGGCGTCAATGGACCTTCACTGGAACTTATAAAAAGGTTACTTAACAGACAGACAACAGTCTGTATGTATTAGTTCCGCGCGTTCTAACTTCAGAATAACCAACGAGGGGGTTCCGCAGGGATCGATACTCGGCCCACTACTATTCTTGCTTTACCTGATTGACCTAACTGTCTTTCAGAAACTAAAGCGTTCCTTTACGCGGACGACACTACATTCCTTGCTAGCGATCGATCACTAACTGCTATTTCAGTGAAGTTAAACACTGATATGAACAATATTTTAGCATGGTGCCGCCTTAACTCACTCGAAATAAAGCCTATCAAAACTTTTATTCTTTTTATTCGAATCATGGAACACCAGAATTCCTTCCCACTGTCGTTCTTGACACTCATGTCATTAATGCAGCGGACGAATGATCCTTTATATACTCATACTTAAAATTTACGATACATATCACTCATTCGAAGAGCGAAGTTGTCCTGGCATTAGAATTTTATTTAAAGCTAGGCATTATTTCAGCAAGCGTACACCACTGACCCTCTATTATTCTTTCACTCACAGTCACCTGAATTAATGTATCACTTCGTGGAGTACCGCTTATTCAACACACATACCACCGCCACATTTGCAGAATCAGGTCATCCGTATATAAACGTTAACCTCTTTCAGTTGCTGTGTTTGCGATATGCTTCACAAACACCAGAATCCTTTCACTACATAGCCTTATTGAATATAATTTTCAATAGTATTATTTAAACTGATAAACAACCCTCCGATAGTGAACATATTTCCATAGGCTATTCTAGTTAACATCAATTTAACATGATTTGCAGCTAGCAACAATCTGTTACTGTCATTAGCCCGCACCAATTATAGAAAACACTCTGGTTGCTTCGCATCTGTATCTACTTGGGACGTCCTTCCTCTAAACGCGTCGTTAGCTCTTTAGAAAAGGAAAGTTGTCCGCAGTTCTTCTTGATAACTCAGAATCTTGAGATCTATGATATTATCTTCACTTGTTCTCATTTCGTGTGCTGTTCTTACTGTCACACCTGCTCATCTTTTTCTCTCTTTGATCGACCGTTATTCATTCAGTCAATATTTTTTTTTCGAAATGTAAAATGTTCTGAGCAGTGTTCTTGTACTTTTAATTGTTCTATTTCGACTATTTGCAGTTTCTATTACTTATTTTTGTGTGTAACTTCTTCCACGTAGTTGACATTGTTGAATTCTACTTGTACATATAACACACATTTTATGGCAGGAGGTCCCTCTTCAGCCAACTGCTCTGAAAGCTCCATCTATATACTTATGTAAGCATGTGTGTTTTATATAAAAATAAACTGAAACCTGCAGTCCGCATAATGCACCTTCGGTTCACGCTAATTCTCACTTACTTCACTATATTCGCGTATTATTTCCGGTATCTGTTCCTTTGAGGTAGCCACTGCTCCGCGTATGACGCCGCCGAACACCGTGCGCAGAGACTACGCTATAATATACCTTAAAAGATGTCCCTACATAAATGTGGTTAGTGTGATTGATGCCAACCAGTTTTAGAATAGCCCAAAACAGAAAGCTTTGTGCCTGTCTCTTATCCTTCATTAGCAGCACTAAATAGCTTTTATTTTCAGAATTTATAACATACTTAAGGGAAACAACAGGGATTTGTATAAGGACTACCGACAGATTAAGTAAAACTTAATACATACTTTCAAATATATGCAAACCAGAGCGTACATGCGCGCTGAGCGAGCCCTGATCACGAATAAAGCTCCAGCGGCGGTCGCAGCATGTTCGTCCTCACAAGGTGTGTTACTCTGCCTTTTTTTTTTTTTTTCGCTCGCGGCGAGGCGCGCATTATTCACAATTTTGTCGACAAGCTCTTATTATAAACTACTCTGTCACTTAGGAGGCATCGCTTCCCTCCGCGCACACACGAAAGAACACATGCCAGGACAAGTTACGTCGGGGCACCATACCGAAATTACGAGCGGCAGGCTGTGTACGTGTCCCTCGTACTGAAGGTAGTTGTTTGTGAGTCCGCATATCAGCTCTTTATGTAGGCATTAGATGAGTGGTAATGAGGATGAGCGCCTACGCGACATGGATCAATCATTCGAATGCGCTTGGGAATTGACGCGGAAAGGAGGTGAAATGAGGGGGCAGGTACGGGTAGCGGCAGGGTTTAAGGTGTCTCTTCCCTTTGTTCTTTTTACTTCTGGAAATAATGCAGTTTTGTTGGCACGTCTACAATTTTGTGCTATATAAACGATACGTTCGTACTTTCAGTGCGCGTTTCAGTAGTTTCGTTTTCTTTTTCTTTCTTTCGTTCTTTCTTTTTCTATGAGAGTAAAATTATGCAGTGAGTGCTCACTACAAAGCAGTGGTAGTGCAAGTGCGTCAGCTCGAGCGGCGATGCTTTATAAGCCACGTGAAGTTGTGATGGCGCTGATGTTCATATGTTTTGATATGAAATAAATAAATGAAGGCTCTTGGTGGCATGTGCGCGCGTTTCACGCCTATTTTAACCCATAAGTTCATTTTTATCCACTGGAATAAGGCTACTATCATTTGCAAAGCTCTATGAGGTCGTGGGTAATATAAATAAATAAATAAATAAATAAATAAATAAATAAATAAATAAATAAATAAATAAATAAATAAATCCTATGAAAAGATAAAGTGTCGATACAAGGCATCTGCAGGAGTTTATATCGCGACAATCAGCTTTATGAGATGCTCTGTATACTGAAGCATTAAGATGGAAGTGATATAAAAAGGCATAAAATAAAATAACAGTCATGTGCTTACATTTAGGTGCATGTGAAAGAAAATTGAGAGCTAAAAAAAATCCCGTGAGGCCAAAGTGCCCCATCATGGTCTGTCTCATAGTCATATTGCAGGCTGAGCCTGACAAACAAGAATTAATTTGGACCGAGGATTGTTTATGCGTAATGTACAGAACTCACATACAGTACAACGCTCACATACAAGAGAATAACGACGACCACGTCGGCTGGAAAGAAAAAATAATCCGAGTGCGTGATATTCAAAAACTTTGTTATTTCAGTTAATATCAAGTGATTCGTCGACGGACGCAATGTCCTCGAAAAAGCAGATGTAATATCATGAATCACAAATACATGATCTAGCTATGAAGAAAAATTATGCATCACAAATATGTCTCGCGATTCAGTGAACTGATAAATACTTTTACCGAAGCCTCCAAGACCTTACATGAGAGAGAGAGAGATGATGGGCAGAAGACAGGCAGGTTAACCGGAAGGAAAAATATCCAGTTTGTATCCAGTTTGCTACCCTGCACTGGGGAAGGGGTAAAGGGAGACAGACCGTACATGAATTTTGTTATATGCAAACGGTGATACGTAAAGCTTTTATGCAGACAAGGCGACCTCATCGGTTTATTGCTACATTCTTATAAATCCTCGTCGTCGTCTTCTGCCCTCTGTTTCTGGCGCTTTATTTGTAAGTCAAGCCACTTCATTGCGTTCCCACAGAGAAAAGACCTCATGTTATGTATTCAGTCTTCATCAGTTGTCGACTGATTTCTTTTACAAGCGAATTCGTAAAAAAAATTACAGCATATCCACGGAGTGAATGATGATGAGTGGGCGAAGCTCGGGATGTGCATCGTAGATCGTGCCGAGTTCCGGATTAATTTAGTTAACGCGCATGCTACGAATCCTCACGGTTCAACTATGCACAATGCACAAGTGAAATCTCCCACCGGCACTTCATTGCAAGTCAAGATCCAGTATATATATATATATATATATATATATATATATATATATATATATATATATATATATATATATATATATATATATATATATATATGGGTTTTGCCGGTGAACGCTTCTCCAACGCGAGCAGTCGGTATTTCTCAATCAAGAAACTCGCTAGGAGACGCTGCCTGCGCCAACGTTGTCTCTCGCGTTTACCGGGGCAGTGTCGAGTTTGCCGGGGAGCGCGTGGCTCCCGGCGCTCGCGGCGAGGGCGAGCGCCAGGTGCCACGCGCTCGCCCTCGGCGCGTGCGTGCGCTCCAGCAGGCACGCGCCGGTGGCTACCTACTACTAACTACTACTACTACTACTACTACTACTATATACATCGGGGACGCACGAAATGGCTGCTAATGGGGAATGAGAGACAGAAGAATTCGGCTTTTAGTTAACGCGCACGCTGCGAATTTTTTATTGTTCAACAACGCACAGGAGAAATCTCCCACCGGCACCACCTTGGAGGTCAAAGCGTAAGACTGGTTAGGCACTACTACGACTACGACGAGGGACGAACGGGTGCCGCTTTAAGGAGCTTCGCCCCTAAAAATCTAGCCACACAATAACGCTTGATGAGTTGCCGTCAAACATATCTGGTTTCACAAAGACTTCGCTCTTTCCTTCCATATTTGCAACTGACGCAAGAAGGGTTTAATGTTGCTTTTGCTGTAGAAGACGACGGCGATTTAGAGGAATGTAGCAATAAAGGGATGCAGTCGTCTTGTCCGCATAAAAACTTTCCACAATACACATACCAAGGTTTTCTGTGTCATTCTTGGTAGTAGAATCTTAAAACCACACAAACGTACATATACAAGTATCCCGCACGTCGACAAGGCGACACAGCGGTACCCGCTTTACTATTTAATATTATTTTTCCACCTCACGAATGGGCCACCACTGCTATGCCCACCAGACCACAAGTCTTACGCATATTAGTAATCAACCAGAATTTGCCATTAGCGCGAGCACTGATACGACCTTTCGTAGTATTTGCTTGCTGTATCGTACCAAGTACCCGCATGCCTCGAAGCGCGTGCTGATAGGGCGCTTTCATTTATTTCCTAAAAAAATATAAGCCGGGTTTACATCGAGCCAGAGACGCTTACATCGCACGCAGGCGGTGCGCGACGCGCTTGTCCAGAGGCCACTGGGCGAGCCATGGTGGAATGGCGAACGTTCTTCAAGCCCACCACCTGTTGCGCCGTTTCACGATGCAGTATAGACGAGGGAGGCGTGTTCACGTAGGCTGCAGCTTCCGGTGACTTGCCCACAACAGCGCTATCTGCCTCGGCATTCGAAGCGAGTAATGAACTGTACAGATATGGACTTATATAGTCGAAGGTGCGGAAAGATATGGGAAAAAAAGAAACTGCCGTCTCGTATAGTGGAACTCCACGAGCGCGCTGAACCGGCAGGAATTGATTTTGACACAGAGTGCGTTATCGCTCCCCGAAGAGTTCCAACTGGTTTTGTGCATAGGCGAGCAAAGGTGCTACTGCGGCAATGGACGCGCAGATGCTGCTCGGCTACCGCTGCAGCGACAGCCGCATATCGTCGCCGCTGCTTACGCGACTGCTCTTTCCTGGAATCAATGTGTGCGCGCGGGCAGCTCAGCCAACGCGTGATAAGTTCTTCGCTTGCTCGAAAACTGGTCTCCCACTTTTCGTTTTTTTTCTTAGCAGCGGATCTATTCAATGTGGAGGCTGTGCCGTGCGGCGGTTGATATTATTGCGATGCAGCAAGGAAAAGCGGACCCACTCTTGCCCTCAGCTCATTCCTACATTATAGTGGTTATGCGAAGACCAATGTGCGATGAAGGCTAATTAGCTCGAAGTTGCGAGCCGCATTTCCATTGCGAGAAAGGCAAAGAAAAGAAAGAAAGAGAAAGAAAGCAGCGCATGAGTGAAGGATCACGTAGAGTCAGCAGAGTGATGAATGGCGGTACGACTAACATAACTGATACATCATGACATCAATAACTTGACGCCTTCGCCAGTTGCCTCACGATTAATGATAGGAAGGAAGGAAAAAATAGAGAGGGAAAGGCAGGGAGGTTAACCAGTGTAGGACAACCGGTATGCTACCCTGCACGAGGGGAAGGGGACGGGGGAGATTGAAAGGTGAAAGGAAAGAGGAAGAGAGAGAGAGAGGGTGCACATATAGCACATTGTCAGAGTCAGTGGCACCTGCATGGTACGTGACATCACACATCGCTGTCAAAGTCGTTTGTGCAAGTCCGTCGTCTTTAAAAAGTGCAGCAGCGCCTTTGTCAACTTCAGTTGCAATGTCTTGTGTGGCCGACACTGCAGAATGGCATCAACCGACATCCGTCGCAGGCCAAGGGGAGCAAGAGTGGACGCCAATGTTTGCCTCTGTATGTCATAGCGAGGACAGTCGCATATGATGTGTTGAAGCGTCTCTTCACGTCGACAGGTGTCACAAAGAGGGCTGTCGGCCATTCCGATCATAAAAGAATGAGAGTTCGTAAAAGCCACTCTTAACCACAAACGATAAAGCAGGGTGGCCTCTGCTCGGCGGAGATTTGGTGGCAATCGAAAATGTCGCAAAGACGGAAGGTGGTGTTGTCGACTGTTATGAGTTGTTTGGCTGCTTGAGGCACTCCACACCGAGAGCGTAATCTCCTGTGCAATCGCTTGAAGTTGCCTGGCAGCGTCGGACCTTGAGAGAGGTATGGGCTCAACTTTTGTGCCTTCAAGTGCGGACTTGGCGGCCTTGTCAGCATATTCATTTCCAATGACGCCGCAGTGGGGAGCCACTGAAACGTCACGTGGTGTCCCTTCTCATGTGATGCATGGAGAAGAGATCTGATCTCCAACACCAGTTGCTCGTATGGTCCGCGCCGCAGGGCTGCCAGCAAGGACTGTAAGGCCGCCTTTGAGTCGCTAAAGATTGACCATTGTCGGGGTGGTTCCTCATTTACTACACAAAGGGCAGCACGCAGAGCAGCAAGTTCCGCAGCTGTCGATGTCGTCGGGTGGTCGGTCTTAAAACTGATGGTGGAAGCTTTCGCTGGTACAACCACCGCTCCGGACGAACACTGGAGGTTCGAAGACCCATCCGTATAAATATGCACTTTGTCGGCATACCTCTCGTGTAGAAGAAGTAGGGATAATTGTTGCAGAGCAACTGATGACAGCTCAGCTTTTTTTCTGATTCCTGGCACACCAAGGTGTACTGTAGGTTGAATGAGACACCAAGGGGGAATCAATGGTTTGGCGGCGGCGGTGAAGCCTACCGGAAGTTTGGCAGAGTACCTGGAGACCATTTTGCCGAATGACGCGTTCCGCTTGTCTGACGGTAATGTTGCGAGGTGGTGACAGCAGGCACGGGCGAAATGCCTGATGTGGGTTCTCAATACTTCCACCGCAACGTGCGTTTGTATTGGTTGGTCCCGAGCAATCGCTATAGTTGCCTCTGATAATGTACTCCTCGGCAAACCAAGGCAAGTTCTCAGTGCCTGAGCTTGTGTGGCCTGAAGAGTGCGAAGATTTGTCTTACAAGTGTTGGAAAGTACGGGCAGGCTATATCTCAAGAAACCGAGGAAAAGTGCTCTGTATAGTTCCACCATGGCTCCTGTCGACATGCCCCAAGTTTTTCCAGCCAAGAATTTGAAGATTTGGGAAATTGCGGTGAGGCGTTTTTTCATGTGCGACACATGGGGGCTCCAGCAGAGATCTCTGTCAATGATGATCCCCAGAAACCGGTGGGTTCTGAGATAGGGAATAGTCCGCCCATTGATTGATATGACGTAAGGCGTCATTAGTTTGCGAGTGAATGCCACAAGTGCGCATTTTTCTGGTGATATGTTCAGACCTTGTTTGCACAAGTAGCTCGATGTTAACGTTGCTGCTCTTTGAAGCCGCGCACGTATTTGAGGACGTGTGACTGCCGAAGTCCAGACACAGATGTCGTCTGCGTATATCGAAATTTTGATAGTAGTTGGCAGGTATTCAGCGAGCCCAATAAGCGCGAGGTTGAATAGCGTCGGACTGAGAACTCCGCCTTGAGGAACGCCCCTGCTAGTAAAGCGTCGCGTAGTCGGGCCATCGTCGGTCAACACAAAGAATGACCTTGCAGCCAGGTAACTTTCAACCCACAGAAATAATCGACCACCAAGGCCAACTGTCTCAAGAGCATCGAGTATGGCCTCATGTAATACGTTGTCGTATGCGCCTTTCACATCCAAAAACAATGCAGCGGACAATCGCTTACGGGACTTTTCGTGCTGAACGTACGAAACGAGGTCCACTACATTATCGATGGAAGAGCGGTCACGTCGGAAACCAGCCATGGAGCTCGGATAAATCTTGTAGTGTTCAAGGTACCACTCCAGGCGGCCAAGGATCATTCGTTCCATTAGCTTTCCTACACAGCTAGCCAGCGCTATTGGGCGGTACGAGGCAAGATCAAGTGGAGATTTGCCCTGCTTCAGTAGGGGAACCAAACGGCTTGTCTTCCATTCATCAGGAACATTGCCCTTTTGCCAAGACGTGTTGTAGAGGCTCAACAATTCTCCCCTTGCGGCTTCTCCGAGATTGCATAAGGCTCGGTAGGATATACCATCTGGCCCCGGAGAAGAAGACCGCCTGCAGAGAGCGAGAGCCGCTTCGAGCTCCTCCATTGTGAAAGGCAGGTCCATGCGACTGTCACGAGGGTGGGGGACGTAAGTTCGTTTTGGGTAGCCTGGACAGACCACTTGGTCTGCGATCCTCGCACAGAAGTCCTGTGGCGATGGTCTCCACGGCGGCGAACTGGCTCGATTTTTTTTTTCTCTGTAGTCAGGCTGAAAGAGAGAAATGCTGTTTCGTTATGGTACTTCGCTCATGCTGAGGCGATTGCCTCCCGGGAAATATAACGCATCTTTTTGCTAAAATCGCAATACGAAATCTTGAGCACGTTACCGTTCTGGAGAATGCATCGCTTCCAAGCTCAAGAAGGCACTTTTCCCTTAATTCGAAGTGGTTCTCTTACACAGAATGAAGATGCCACGTTGATCCGCATCTAGTAGGAAGGTCAAAGCATCAGCATGCCACGGAGGGCACAAGAAGCGCTGGTTGGTGATCCACGTAGACACGGTCCCGTCGGAGAACCAATCTTATATAGAAAGCGGAATTGCGTTGTCATGTGACTACAACGCCTGTCTCTACCTTGACGATTTATAAAAGACTAATAATAAGCAAATGCAAAAAGAGAGCATTCCTACTCATGGTTACCCCCGTTGTCAGGACGCCATGGCGTGTCGATATAATAAACTACCCGCGATATTCTTCAGGTATGTCAACACAAATCACAATATTTTGATTGATTTCGGGAGCATTACGTTCCCAAACAACCACATGATCTTTCGGGACGCTGTAGTGGAGGGCTTCGGAAATTTCGACCACCGGGGGTGCTTTAACGTGCACTGACATCTCACACAGTACAGGGGCCTCAACATTTCGCCTCCATCTAGATGCAGCAGCCGCGGCAAGGTCATGGTACTGGCACTCGGTCAGAGGTAATATATAAATCCAAAACAACGCGCCTTCAAATTGCATTTAATCTAGAACTTACATCAGCAGACGAAGAACGCGTGAACTGTGGCGGGCTTCTGGCTAGTTTAGCAAGCCTATAGGGAGCAACCATAGGCAAACGCCAGCTTCCCCGTCGTGGTATGATTCCGCGGGAGTTGCCTCCAAGGAGGTTTAAACCTCCTTGGTTGCCTCTCCAGCCCTTTTAAGAGTGAAGCTGTCCTTGCTCGCCGTAAAAAGTAGCTGGTATCAAAAACTTATCGTCATTAGATCTGGTCCTCAAGAGTAAGTGTCGCAATATAAGTGCTCGTGCAAGACCTGCGTACGAAGCGTCGCGAGCGGATGCAAACTAAAAACAAAGAAACGAAGACATCGATAAGCTGGGATACATACAAGATAATAAAATTCACATAAAGGAGTTGTTTATTTCTAGGGAATAAGGAACAAGAAGGCATGCGCTTATTACTTGGCATGAAAGGGGGAGGAAAATTACATCGCTCATGCGAAAAAAAAACTATTGTTCGGTGCGAACACATCAACCGCAAGAAGTCTCGCTAGCCTCAACAGCATTGCACCTGATGTAAATGAAACGAATTACAGGATCGCATGTCTATTGTACAATAATTAGATCTAGTCAAAGGGAAGTTTACTGAACCGAACGAAACCGCCACGGACATATATACAGCTTGTAACTTGCGTCGGCATAAATTACGCAAACGACTAGGCGCAACGTACTAGAAGATGCAAGTGCGCTCGTTAGACAATAAAGCGGTTTTGTAAAAGGCGCATTACATGCTAGAACACCATGCTGCTCAAATATAATATGAAGTTGAATTATAAGTGCTTACGAGTCTCAACGACTTGGGGCCCCAATTGTGCCTTTCTCTATGATAGTGCTCTGCTACGGGAGGGCTCTTACAGCTGTTCGTGAACGCCGAATGAGCTATGATGATACGAAGGACGCTATCAGTTTCCGCATGTTTCACATGGTGTGCGCTCAGATCTATACTCCATCTCAGAAGTACCTTGCAGCACTGTGGAAGCTGCAGGTCTTTTTAGCCAATGGGAAACGCGAAAGCCCCTCAAGATGTATTCATCCGCGTCGCGTCGTCTGCTGGGCGTCTCTTTGGCATCGGCTCGCCTGCGAGAACCTCTTCGGGGACGCCACCTCGCCGTTTCTTCGATGTTCAGAAACCTATTTGTAGACGGAGCGTTCGCTGACATTTGTGAGGAACGCGGTTCTTTTTATGACAGCGTTCATACTTGCGCTTTCACCAAGTTCTTTTTTCACCGCACCAAACACATTAAGCACCACTAACCTTGCTTTTTTTGTAAAATAGTTGCTCTTTGTCCTGTAGCGATCTGCAGAATCATTTGACGCACCTTCAGAGGCCATCGCGCACTGGTCTCGAGCGGAAGAAGAGCAAATTATCGGCGCAGCAAACAATTTTAGGCATTCGGGGCGTCTCTCATCGTGGACGCATCACCAACGCTAATGTTGTGGCGCCATCTGCTATGTTTACATCAAACTAATTTTACGGTTTGGCACCACCTTGGTAGTCCTAGCAGCATGTAAACAAAGGAGCGATCTAAATAATAGCAACAAAATATACCTGATGCCTTGCCTTCAGCGTTAGATGAGACTAAGGTGATGACAGGTTATAACATTTATTTTGTGCTGCCTGGGTAGAGAACTAGTAAAAAGCACGAATTCGGATGGAAGCGGGCGGTCTGGGCTGTATGGGGGCTGCCATGTTCCCGTACGTCATTGCGGTTAGGGAGGTTATTATGATTGCCAGCTGGTAAGTGCTACAATAATTGAGAGTTGCGAAGTACATGCCTAACGTACTTCGTATCGCTGTAACGCGTCATGCAAGAAGCACAGCTGAAGCCCTTGTATATGATTAATAATGAAACAGTTATGCCCGGAACTATATTATATGCTGCGCAAGAGTACTGCCTGTGTACTCCCCGTAGCTTCGGCAGTGCTGCAAGGTAATTGTGAGATGGAGTATAGTAAGCGATTCAGAGTACACCACAGCCTACTAGGGGGAGACCTCAACGGAGCTGTCACTGTAAATTAGCTTAGTGCGGAGGGTGTTTGTTTTTGACAATCACTTTTATGAGCGATACACAACGAATGGCGAACATGCAGCGAGGTAAAGCTAATTTGCACCCTCTCGTTTGTGCAAGTTAAATATGAAATTAATCACAGTTGAATCCTAACTGCTAAGAGAACTTGAAAAACGAGAAGAGTGATTACTTACGTCGGATATACCAAATAATGCTTTTAGTCAAGTGCCAATTAATCGAACTATGACTAAAGGAAATCAGTGATGCGACTTTGCGTTTAGCTGGTGAGCTCCTCTTTCTCACGGTCTGGTAACAAGACCTCCCATTAAGTTTTCACTGAACTGCTTTTTACGGAAACGCTGGAGTCGGAGGGCGGACCTCACTGAATAATTGGCGTGGCTCTGTAGGGGGTGCGATAAATGTACACACTCTTAACGAGCTGCTACACTGTAATGCAATGTTGATTATGCAAGCGTTGAGCGCGAGAACAAACAGGCGGCTTCGCTGCTTTGCTGCCACCTAGGAAGATAGAGGGACACCAGTCGCGTAATGGTTCGTTTTTCCCCCCGCAGGTAGCGCTGCAAGTTCGAAGAAGCGGCGGTAGGATTTTTGCGCTGATCTAGGCTGCATTTTGTTTTGGTAACGCTTTATCACGCTCGCACACAGCGATATTATGGTTCTCTATCAGCAGCACCGGCGATTCACTTCTAGATGGGGCTTGTTACGGAAATGAAACAAAGAAAAACAAAGCCTGGGACAATAAAAATAGAACAGAACAACGAACTTTAAGTTGTATGTGGTAGATGTGATATCAAAGGATAAGTACAGGTTAAAAGATTAATTAAGTCATAAAGGTGATTAATGAACATTAACAAAGTACCGGAAGATTCTCATCGCATCTGGTGTGCGGGTATGAGATGCACGTATGAGAAATAGAACGAAAGAAAGAAAGAAATTACGTGCGACTTATCCTCGTATTGGATATGTGGATATTAGTCAGTCCGCTTAAACTTCACCCACAGTCTGCCCCAGTCGACCGAGAGTCCACTTCAGTCAACCAGAAAGAGAGAGAGAAAAGTAAAGGAAAGACAGGGAAGTTAGCCAGATATACCCGCATTGGCTACACTGTATAATCTGGTTGGCTAACACTATAGCAATGCCCTGACAGCAACTAGCCTTGGAGACTTTGTAGGCCAGTGCCCTAGGATCTGCTTTCCGTTAACGGTCGGTTGCCCAGCTCACGTTGGTTCAGCTGGCCTAGCGTGGATAAAAGGGTGCTCTTTCGGAGTAGAAATGGATGCACTTGCAGAGAAGCTGTGTGACTGTTTCACTGCACCCACAAAGTCCACATAAGGAGCTATCAGCTATTCCAATGATAAAAGAATACCTATTGGAGAAGGCTACTCCTACCCATAGACGGACAAGGAGAGTAGAGTCTTGAGGGAGAGGTCGGTTAGGATGCGTAGTTGCAGTTTAGCGTCCAATGCATGAACCAACAAAGGAAGAAAGGAAGGGCAAAACAGAAAGGCAGGGAGGTTAACCAGAAAGGCGCCCGGTTGGCTACCCTATACTGGGGGAACGGGAAGGGGGAATAGAAAGATGGGAGAGAGAGAAAGAAGGGGAATAATGACAAAGACGTTGTAGGACAAGTCCAACTGAACCAACAAAAAGCGCATGAAACTCTTGGGGCTAGCGCCATTCAAGACGCTTAAGTCAAGACGTTGTGCGTGCGCGCGCGCGTGCAATCTTGCGATGATTCCGAAGATCATGGAGTAGTGCGCTCATTCACGAAACACCATCTGTCCATGAATATAATGCGTAACTATTCTGCGTTTGATTGCCCGCCTGTCCGCAATGCACAAAGGCAGCCTGTGACACTCGGGTGCGGCGGGCACTGCTCTAAATTTCATGTTCTTTCACGCAATTTCCATTTGCCATGACCATTTCCAGTGCGCTATGTCCACAATGCTGTTACTTTGTCAGGGACCACGCATAATCAGGCAGAGGTGCCATTGCCTGTGCACTTGGTCGGCGCCGACACCACGGGAGCCGTGCTTCGAACAAAAAAAATTGACAGCGAAGCTATGCCACAGTCGGTGGCGTTCGCGACAACTGCTTACTTCACCTAGTGGGAGTCTTAAGAAAGAAATAAAGAAATAAAGACGGCAAGAAGGAAAATTTGTTGCCGGTGCTGGGATCTCCACGCTCTGGAGAGAAGTGTCTCAGCCGCTACGCCACACACCACGCTTGTTGGACACGAATATATGCGAACCATACTAACGGAATTGAATCTTCTACCAAAGACGGAAATAAAGAGAGAAAAAGAAATAAAGAGGCTGAAAGAAACAAATAAAGAAAGAAAAAAAAGTTTGTTGTTCGTGCTGGGATCCGTACAGGGTCACCGCGCTCCGAAGGGTGGTTTATATTAACCACTACATAGCCCACCACGCTTTCGAGGCGCGAATAAGGGTACCTGAACTTATCAATGATTTGGATGTTCTTTAATTCGGGTACCGACTTCTGAATGTTGTGTGCCTGCCGCGAGCATGAGCAGGAATTGGCTCACGAATGAGCCCGTCGTTGTAGTCGTGGAAGACGAAGAATGAGAACTAAGGGGCGGCGTCACTTTATTCCGTTGGCCTCGTAAAGTCAACATCGCCCGACACCTTGCGCGTGGTACCTCTTGGGTAGAATTACGTACTTCATAATTGCCTGACCGCTCGAGGTTGTTTGGAAGCGGTAACCTTTAGTGAAGCTTGACCATGCATTATTCTACCGCTTGCCTACCACGTCGCTCGCCCTCGGCGCGTGCGTGCCTTCCGGCAGGCACGCGCCGGTGGCTACCTACTACTACTACTAAGGCGCTTAGCCGTGTCCCCAGTATGGGAGACAGAAATTAGCGTCTCTTCCTTCCTAACGAACCACCCCCCCCCCCCCTACTACTACTACTACTACTACTACTACTACTACTACTACTACTACTACTACATACATCGGGGACGCACGACCCACGCCTTAAGGAGCTTCGCCCCTAAAAGAAATTAGTGGATCTTGCACTAGTGGCACATGGCTAGCGAAGCTGATGGGTGCTTGGCTGGTCCGGGTTTGTCTCCGGCACATCCGCATTTCGTCGTGGTCTGAGGCTTCGGGAAATGCCTTGCGAAGCAGAGTGAGGCCCAGCGAACGCTCCTGAATATTTCTCACCGAGCTCAGAGTAAAGACGTGCGCGTCGAACCACAGACGGTGACAGATGCCGCACACGTGGCCTCGGCTTGGCGCCGTCCCACCCCTTTGCTATACTACACTGTGCACAAACGCATAGCTTTGCGAGATGCTTTGCACCGGACAAATCAATCGACGCACACCACACTGTCTTATTCTTTTCCTTCTTGAACGCGCTTGCCCGCCAGCCGCAGTTTTGCCAGTGCAGTAGTGGGCTGAGGTCATGTGCGCAAGAGAAGAAAGAAGCGCGCGTGCGAACGCCGCACATTGGGCAGAAGTGCACGCACATTCTTGGAGACCTGAACGAATGATGATGATAGCTTTGTGATACTCTGGACAAATTATGAGAGCCCAAAATTCTAATATCAGGCTCTCATAATTCGCGAGGCCTGGATGATGTCGCACGAACGTCGTCGAACAATTTTACTATTATATTCTCTTTACTTCTTTCATGTTGGAAATTGGGATATATGAGGACAACGTACCTCGCAATAAGCCGGTACGAAAGCGCCTACTTGTGTTGAGGCAAACGTCGGGGTGTGGCTCGAGCTAAATGCTCAGCTGCCATCGCGTTGGGACAGCAATGTCGTACATCATTTTTGTCTTCGCGAAACTGTCTGTTGTGCCGTCTGCTTTAAAATCGGGATAGGGTCTAAGCCGCTGTCTGCTTAGGTGTTTATACAGCCGTCTACATTGGGTATGAGAACACACCTTACACTTCAGCTTCCGCAAAGCCCGGTCAGCGAAGCGGCCTTGGCGAAGACGCGTTTCGTTTTGAGGTAAACAAACCGGTAGTACATCAAGATGCAAACAGACGCTGTTTACCACTCACTAAAGGAATGCAGGAAATGCAGGAAGCGCCTCCGTGGATGTGGAAGCAAAGGCCACGGCATCAAAGTCTTCGCGTCAGCAGTTGCGTCAGCTTTATTCAAACCTTGATACAGTGACACCGACGAATGTGCTTCAAGGTGCATCTCTCGCTTTCGGGCGTTTCGTAATGCGGCTGCATAACTAAATGCCTACTTGAAAGCGTGCACTATGCAAGGCGAATGCGCCAACGTTTTCTCGCATTAGCATTCGTGCTGTAACCCGCTCACATACTGAGTAGAAAACCTGATTATGCATTTTCGCACTGCCCTGAAATGTTATCCGCATTCCGCTTTGTGCGGACCGCGAACGCTTAATGCGGAATCTTTCAAATTGCTTGCAAACATGCAGGCACAACGAACCTAGTGGGTGTCGATGTAGTGCTATAGAATCTCTTATTTGAAGTTAGCATAGCTTCTTCCAGCATCTGTTTACTTGGCTATAACATTGGTTGTAACAGCCTTGCACCAACTGCAGTGGATCGGTTCAGAAGATACCCAGAAGAGATCCAGGAGAGATCCAGAACCAGAAGGGCCGACGGCAGTTATAAAGGAGATACAGTCAACGTTCGCAGTAATTCGCATGAGAATTTTCGATTTTTCACTCCAGCGATATATTATTGGGACCAGGCCCGCTGTAAGTGAGGTTACGATTAGGCATGTGCGAATATTGGAAGGTCTCGTATATTCGTCGTATTTTCTACCTTCAGTACTCGTATTCGATTCGCAAATGAGGTATTCGAAATTTTCGAATATTCTAGGTGATTCGAATATTCCGCAAGATTGAGTATGAAAGCCACTAATCTTGAACAAAGTTATTGCTCTTAGACATTCGAGCAAGGCGCCGAAACCGGCAATGCCTATGCAGGTACTGTACCATGTACGTACAACTTGCCGCCGCCAGCGTGTAGATGGGTAATTCTTAGGCCGTGAACAGATACTCCTTAACATACATACGAAGTGACATGCGCATCATATCGTGGTTTTGGGAAGTAAAACCCCAGAAATCAATCATCAACCGACTGGCAATATTGTCTATATATTGGACAACGAAAGCACTTGAACCCTTCCCTTCCTTCTATTCAAGTGGGCGGAATTAATATCATGTACTTGACCTTTGAGCTACTTTTATGATAACGTCCTCAGTCGCGAGCGCCAACTTTCACATTGATATTATGGGTTAGATTATTTATCCGGCTTGAGGAAGCGAGCATACGTCGATGCTTGAGTTGTCTCTTCATTGACACCGATTGTATTAGGTGCAAATGACGTTAAAATCTAAAAATCATAATGCCTTACGCCGCAACAACACAATATGATTATAAGAGCCATCGAATGAAAGGACACTTTATTGATTTCGACCCCCACCGCCAGAACGCTCCTTGAGTGAACCTAAAGGTAAGTACACGGGAATTCGTGCATTTCGCTCCTGAATATAAAGAGGCCGCCGCTGCTCAGAACCGAACCCTCGCCTCCATGTTCCGTAGATCAGCGCCAAGTACACTGAGCTACTGCGGCAAGTAAAATTACTTCACAGCGTTGAACTAATATGCTTAATCGCCCACCTGAATAGCGCTTTCTTAGTTACTGCATATAAATAGAACAATCAATTTCATGGCTTTTGGTGATTTTCTGTTTTAAAAAAATAAGAAAAATAACGTTCTTCCTAAAGCGTATTTGCTTGTTTAAACAGGAGTGAGTGTATGCTTTTGCAAACTTGCCGCTCTTGACTGATTTTTTCTTTATCAGTTTAGAACTAGGTGACCGTGCCGGCGGTGGCTGGCATCAATTTTCATCGGAGGAACCTGCAATATTTCCAGGAAACTGATGCAGCGGTTGTTTTTCACCAACAGCGACAAATCCGTTTCAGTGTGGCCCTGAGAGCCTCACCTGCACTTCTTCAGAAGTGGCGCCAATAAAAGTAGGTTGGGGCCTCACGTATTAACCGCGCACGCAGTTTCATTATACGCAGCAATGAATCAGACCTCACGACAAGGTCACGTACGTGCAAACGGCAATGCGAGTCAGGCCGTTACGGTTTGACTAGCAATGATCCTGATTCAGCTTCTGCCCGCGCTATACGGGAAGACCCTGCTGAACCGAATATCCAGGACATGGAAACGTACGCTCAGAACACGAAGGTGACGAGGAGTACTTTGCCGTGTATACCTAGTTTTCCTGCGTTCATTGAGAGCTAGAACAAGGTACAAGTTCCTGAGCCATTAGTGTTCTACCTTGTGTTGTAGGACAAGTAAATAAAATCAGAGGATGTTTAAGCTTCGCCTTCAAGGGTGAACGCTATGAATAGCGTCGCTGGGCCCTGTTCGCGTCGCCTCCATGTAACAGATTTATGTTTTCTTGTACATTCAAATTACAGTCCGAGCTATCACGTGCGCAGCTGTTAATTTTTGACGGATTTTACATTGTGGAAATTAAATTTTGTTTACCAGCGCACCTGCGCCATCGCGGAGATTGTGGCTCGGTTAAGGAAAGGACATAAATTTCTGCAGCCCATGTCGGGAGCACGGCTAAGCATGCGTGGGTGTAGTGGAAAGGGACTGAACGAGATAGGAGGGAAGAGCCGTAGCGCAAGGCTTCGGAAATGTTGACCACCTGGGGTTCTATAACGTGCACTGGCAACGTACAGCACAAGGTCCTCTGGCAATATCGCCTCCACGCACTGTGCGTTGTCAGTGCCCGTTAAAGGAACACAGGTGGTCAAAATTTCCGGAGCCCTCCACTACGGCTCTTCCCTCCTATCTCGTTCAGTCCCTTTCCACTACACCCACGCATGCTTAGCCGTGCTCCCGACATGGGCTGCAGAAATCCGGCTACCTTCGGATCAGCAGCAGAGTCCCACTATACCACCGTGGTGGTGCATTATTTCTTCTTACCAGGGCATCACTGGCTACAGGTAATTTCTTGGTGCACGTGTAATTTTACGCTGTAGCATATTGTGATGTGTAGAGCTAAATTATTTTAAAGAGAGAAAGCGCCGTTTTGTAGCGCGGTCTGTGATCGGCTGACGTCGCATATCAAGATTTATACATTTGGAATCACGTCGCAAGAAAAAGCTTTACCAGAGAGCGCTTGCGTGGATACCAGAAAGCTTGTACATTTTTCAGACTGTTCACAACAGTGTTTCCTGTTGGGAACACTGTTGTTAATTCCTCCTGTTAATGTAACACTTTCTTGCAGTAGCTTTCTGCATCTGCCTGGAAAAACTTTTCTCTCGTTAAATCTGAAATAACTCTGTTCTCGGGGACGCATACAATCCCTTTGAATGTGATCATTTATACAAGTGAGCATAATTGCGGACCCAAATTCACAAAGGTTTACTTTGTTAAGTGTTATCTTTTACTTTAGCGGTTCATACCCAGAAATAGGTCCAATATCACAGTAGGTTGAGACCTGCACCGTCGAACGGTTAGAGCACAAGTATTCGGCGAATGCAGGCCCAGATCTGTTCAATCACATTGAGAGGACATAACGCAAGGAAAGTCCGCTTCTATAGGCTGTAGCTTGATTGCAATCTTGCTTCCCTTGATCTCTACATAACGCTAGCACAACGTGCAAACTGTATACATAAGAAAACTGCCCACCACGATCAACTTGGTAACATTAGTATATTTAACTTTGACGAATGATTTGCGCGGTTGGTGCGATCGACCTACGACCACAACGATAGCAGTCATTGCACAGAATGTATCGCTGACTAATCGCGGAAGTTCGGTTGCTTTCCGGGCTCCGGTCTCGCCGACGCCTACAAATCGGCGCTGATTCGGCTGCCGTCGGCCGCGCAAGGTAGCAGCAGAACTCGAGGCTGGGGCTTTTGCGAAACGCTGCCCGCGTGCGCAGTGAGCGTGTGTAAACAGTGACGGCCTCGGTGAAACGTATTGGCGGTCACGAACCCGCCCTTGCGAATCAAGGTACGCCGATGCGCCTACCGGAGGGCACAGGGGATACAGAGCTTGTGCCTTTGAAATGGCTACTTCCGTCTTGCTGCTCTTGAGCCTTGGCGTTTCCGAGCAAAGTCAGGCACGATCTTGAGTTTAGGTTTAAATGTAAGATATCTTGCGCAATTATTTTTAATAGGATAGCATTCTGGTGAGTACGGCACATCACTTCTATAACAACAAAGCCAACTTGAGGCAGCAGAGTGGGTACAACGTATTACAGTAAACGCCCCGGGGCGTCCCATTAAAATCTAGACGCGTTTTTTTAAAAAAGATGGCGGAGCGTGCTAGTCAGTTGCAACATACTCAGCAGTGCTGAAAATCAAATGTCTATAGTGTACAGCATTTCTTTCTTTTCTCAAAGCCTATTAATTAGTGTAAACAAACTAGCTAACTTTTTCATTATTCTCTTCTGCAACAAATTGTCAGTACGTATACACACGGCGCATGTAACGAGATTCATCCGTGGTACTTAGTACTAAGCTCTTCAGTCAGTCATTATAAAATTTGATCTACAACTATCGTATTGACAATTTCTTGCCGAAGCGGGTAACTAAGAGGGTTAGCTAATTAGTGTGTGGCAGTTACCGAAAATTGGTATTTCTTAATGAAAACAATATTTACATAGCGAATTAGTCTGTTGTAATTAATTTACACTGCAAAACGAAAAAAAAAAGAGACTTGCATCACTTGATCTTCAACACGGCTGAGTTTGTTGCGACCTGCTAGCACGCTCCGTCATCTTTAAAAACTTGGTTACACTTAAGTTGGACACCCTGTATAACGAAGGAAATGGCACTGCAATATGGCAGCAACATAAAAAGGTTTCACCACTGTTTGCGAGACACCGTTTGCGCGCAACGCTCGCTGACAGCTCGACAGTAAGGAAGTAATAAAATAGTATGCTGCGTATTTTCGTGGCAACCAACTTCAATGGCTCGTTAAAGTTTACAACATGCGGAAGCTCACTTGATAGAAACTTATTAATGAGACAAGGCAGCAAATACTGGCTTGGAAAAGATTTTTGCGATTGTTCTTCATAGAAATAAACTTTTGTAATAGCTTATGTTGTCGTGCGTCGAACTGCTTGGTTTCTGTCCGACCTCATAAGAAGATTTGGGTGGGAACATTTTCGCAAGCTAGGTGGTTACGGAGCATAGCTCGTCGCCTGGTGCCCTTCTGGCGTTTTATACCTTAGCGAACTTTTTTTTTATGTAATAAATATCAGTTCCCGGTGCAGTTATCACAGCTCCCTTCTGGTTCCGCTTCCCCTATTAGACTAACATTCTCTTTGGTTAAGTTACTTGTTTTTATTACTTTTGCTGATCGTTTTTATTTGATCACGTATTTATGTCGACATATAAAACTAAATTCGAGCATGTCATGAACGCACATTCCTCCTGGATCGATATTATTACGAGTGTATGCTTACAAAACCACATTGTTCAAGAGCAATCATACCAGCCGTGTATTATCCGTAGCGGTAGCTTTGTGTACGAGACAAACAGTGTCGTGCATTCTGGAAATAAACACCACTCTTCCTGGGAGAAAGAATGTAGATTCGCACCAAATCTGTGGAAGCCTGAATTTAGAGCCATAAACAGAATCTTCGGATGCCTCGAGTATTGTGGGCAACTACAGAAATAAAATAACTTGCGCACGAATTATGTTTCATGCGTACTGCACTTTATGAAGCGTAAGAAGATTCACTTAATCATGATCCTCATGAATTATATGGAATGGTATTATGTAGCTTGTATTTTACGTCAGACATTACTTACTTCATGTGCGATCCCGCTAAGTCGCCGCTTCATCGAAAATTTTGTTTGTTCTGACAAGCACTAGAGCCAATTCCAAGCCTGTGAAATCTGAGCGAGCAGATCAGCTTGGACAAGGGTGGCAAGTTAACTATCACTATCATGGGGCAGTATCATCGCTATCACCGTTGTGTAGCAGCGGGCTGTGGGCAAGCGTGTGCGTAGTGGGTAGAGGGCAAGTGCAGGTCCGCTTTTCCCTTCAGCGCAATTCGAGAGTTTTTTTTCTTTCTTTCATTTTTTCATTGCTTTCCTTCTCTCGCTTACTTTCTTTATCTCGTTCTATATTGCCCTTCGCATAATTCCTACCATGTAGCAGTGCGGGTAGTGGGTCAGTGGTTAGGGCGGATCCACTTTTCCCTTCTGCGTAGCAGCTCCGCTCCTAAATGCGAACGCCGCTAAGTACGGTTTCACTTCGACTTTAACAACTCCCACGTTAAAAGCTAAATTTCACTGCATGGTAGTGCCACTACCACTGTATGGTTGTGCCTTTCAACCTGTCTTACGCAGCTTGGTTAAGTGAGTGAATACTTGCTTTTTACTGCTTCCATATTTTTTTACACATTGGTTGGTATGAAGTTCGACTGTCTGATATCCCGCGGACATCCCATGCGATACCGCGCACCTTACGCTTGCAGTTAAGAACAATTTCCTTAACTTACATGCTGTGAAATACGTTTCACAGCGCCAAAACTCGTTTCGTGACTGTCGTTCCTCGATTTTCTCACAACACGATCTCCTTTCTCCGAATTGCACTTATTTGGCATTTCACTACATTTCTCGACTCTTTCTCCGCTACAACTAGCAGATACAAATACAAATCCGATATTCCGTCGGATACGCTCGTACAGAGAGCAACCAATCTGAGTGGCAGTAATGCCATCTTTGCGTTAGCGTTTGCTAGCGGGCTTCAGTGCCGAGCACACAGGTTGATGCAAAGGTAGATGAATCGACCCGAAGGGACGCACCTCAATGAGCACGGAAGAGTTCCTGCTTTATGTTCAGCCCTAACAGTGAAAGACATCAACAACCATGTCCTGTGACGAATAGACTGATGATCGAGCACGGTCGGCCTTTGGAAGGCGCCTCGGAAGTGAGGTCAGCCAAGGACTCGCGCGACCTTGCCGTCGGCACGGGGGACTCTGCTGCCCTCGAAAATACGAAATCACTCGCCATCGCAGTCGAAAGGAGGGAAAGACAGCGTCAACTCGCGAGGTGTCGTCATCGACACCGACCGTCGCTCGCTCTCTCGCTCGCTTCAACCTCGCCGCTATGCAGAGAGAAAAAAAAATGATAAAGAGGAGAGCTAAGCAGGCAGAAAGCTCGGTAGACTACGCAACGACGAAGATAACAAGGAACAAAAGAAGCAAAGACAGGTGAAAGAGAAAGGCGCCGAGGAGGGTGTGACGGAAGCGCGCGAAAGTGTTGCCCATACGAAAGCGATCCCCAGCAGGGGTGGGGGGCGGGAACCGGAGAGGGGGGACAAATCGGCGCGGGCATATGCTGCCGAGCGCGGAGGTGTGTGCCATGTTCCATTGCCGATATCGTAGAGAAAAAATGGGTCAATGAAAACCTCTTTCCTCTCACGAGACCCCGAGCGCGATGCGCGCGCGCGTGCAACGTGCGCCGAACACTGGGCCAGCAGATACACCACACATTTGGAAGGACAACCGAGGAGACGTTGTATGGTGCCCATGCTTAAATACACCACCGAGTCCCGTGAAGACCAGAGCGCCGCGAGAAACTCGAAGGTGCATTCACCGCCAACGCACGGCGACGAGAACCGACACGCTTTACCGGAACACAAGCCCAAGTCCACATGCTGCCAAAAGTGCAAGTCCGTCTGCTCGGCGTCGTCGTCTTTGTGCTATGGATGCTGGATGAGCCGCGAGGCACCGCTGCGATCGGTGAGCACCGTCAATCGAGCAACCGGGACACTCGGCGGCACGGCAGCTACCCGCGTGCTCACTTTCATTCACTGGACACTTTACTTCCGGTTCCGGGACCACTTCCGACGCTTGCAAAGCGGAAACGTTGGTGCCAGTGAGAGTTCGTTGCCGGAGTTGCTGCCATGGCGCTGAGTTGGACCTAATTTGCTCCTCTTACTATTCTAATGTCTTCATTACGTGGACATTTCTTCTCGCCACATTGCGACCCTTATTTTAATTACCTAGTATACGTTTGTTAGGGCTGGCAAAAACTAATTATTGAAAATTGTCAATAGTGGCAGCTTTTTTTAGAAATTCAAAGCAACTTTTATATTCACGCTATTCAGGCTAGACTGAGCATTGAAGTGGGTACCATGAAGTTAGTAAACGAAAGCAAATGTGCTCGCAAAGGCCGTGCAAAGATAAGCATGAGAAACGAAGACTAGGAAAATTTCTCTCGGAAACTCTCTTGTGCCCAGCAGGCGTTGTTCGTAGTTTCCTTGACTACAGTGTCCACCAAGCTTCCAATGGAGCTGGAGCGATATTCGATATTTTACGACAGATATTCCTGCTGTGTAATTTCGTTACACGTCCATCTTAAACTGACGCGGCTCTCAGGGTCTAACGGTAATGCTCCTAAACTGTTTATCAGCAAAACACCACGAAGAGAATCATATAAAATGAACACTCGATTACGTCCGCAAAACGCGGTTAACTTATGTACCTCGGTGCTCACGCTCTGGAGCATTCGTTTTCAAGGTCACACAGGTAGGAAATGAGGCGAACTGAACGCACCGCTCTTTCAGGTCAAGGCCGTGTCTTTCCAACGAACGCGCACAGTTATGGCTGAGGTACGAGTCAGCAGTAGTTTAGAAAGTGTCATTAAACTCGCGTCAAATTTTTTTCTACTGATGTGCGAAAATCAGCGTCTCTGACGAAATCTCGGCTGCGCGCACACCGCGTAAAAGGGGAGCAAGAAATACCGCGGTATTACGGCGTTGACGTTATATGCCATAACTCGGGTGCTCCGGTCGGCGAGAAGCCAGAGCAAAAGGCGGGGAAGGGTATAACGGTGCGCAATTGCCGAGCCACCCCTTTGATGGCCCATTTGCCCAAGTCGCCGGATGCACCGCTGAGTTGAGCGCGTGTGTATACGCCGCTGGGATGCCAAGAGCGCAATTAGCTTCGCTAGAACTGGGTCAATTGCATACGCTCCAGCGACATAACAATGAGCACGTGTTTTTGTGCGCGTTTAATGGATGAAACACTGTACTTTTCCATCTCAGTTCGCCACTCACCGCGGGACAGTTGTCGCAGAACAACGTCATTAGCAATTTACCCTTCGAGTATACGAAGTTTCTCTCGGGTGCGTATAGCTCGGTGAAAGCGCCGGAGAAGCGTAATATCGTGTAAGTAACTATCTTGCGAGGAAAAAAAAAACATTCAGCCTTGCGAAACACGCAACAATGAATGTGAAAATTGAATTTAAGTTTTCATGTGCGCTTCGTTCACGGCGCTTAGTTAGGAATAACTATAATCAAATATTATGCGAAGAGAGTAATATTACGGAGCTCTTCGTTTTTATTATGGAAACGGCTTTTGGAAGCACCCCAAAAAAGGCGTTCGCGCAACTGAAGAACCACAATATGCTTGCGTTTTTTTTGCACGGCTTCTCTATCTATCTGTCTCTCTCTCTCTCTCGTTTTTTTTTTTTTTGTATACGAAATCGTTTCCGTCACCCAACTTATGTGAGCGAAAACTTAAATTATCTATTATTGAAGGAGTTACAACCACAAATATCATGAGCATAAGCGCTCTATACGTACATTCCCTTATTCGCTTTTTAATTCTGCTAAGGTGTTGCTCGGTTGATAAATGTTTCCCTCACTTGAACGCTACCACATTTGCTGGGACCTCAATTTCATGCGCCACGTTTTCGCTTCTATTTCTGTAATGTGTTAGGGCTGATGAAGAACAAACGGGAAATAAACAGCGCGATGTCGAACGTGAAGAGACGCAGAGGGTCCGTATAGCTGGTGTTCATTTTATATCGGGCATCCGTTCCAACTCGCCGAAGCATTTGCTCTTAATTATTGGACAGCAGCAGTTATCAATCCTTCGTATTTAGTCGCACGTAATCTCACTATAAATTAGTATGCGCTTTTATATATGATAATGACTCCATGAGCTACCTGCTACTTCTTGGGTACGTTTTTTTTTTTTTTTGTAGGCACCACATAGCCAACTTTACGAAAGTATACCCATTGTTAAACTTCTCTTTGAACGCAGGCCCCCGTCGGACTTGTGGCATTCGGACTGCAAGACGTGCTCGAGTGGTTGGGGGCCAAGTGGCATACGACGGAGAATTCCCCTGGCTGGTGAGTGGGCTTCGCGCCTTCTTACGTGCCTCGATCCCATAACTTTTGTGACGAACGCGCACTTATTATTTGACATGAAGTGAGACGTTCGGGTGAAGCTATGGCCGGTCAAGTCTACCAGCATAACTTCAACCGCACCACCGCAACGACCATGATTTAAGTTTACCTCCAATAAATATAGGCTTGGTTCTGTAGGTACTGTAAGCTTGGACACAAATATTGCGTTAACGTTTTATCTCTTCCAGGCGAGCAACAACCTAGCATACCACAGACGAAGTCGCGAAGTGATAAGTATGCATTGTTATGTAGGTGGGGAAGAATGAAGTGTTGAAGCCCGCGTACAGTGCGATGTCAGTGCATGTTAAAGAACCACTAGTGGTCGAAATTTCCGGAGCACTCCACTACGGCGTCTCTCATAATCATATCGTGGTTTTGGTACGTAAAACCTCAGCGACAATCAATCAGATGGGAAAGATGAAGGACAATATAAATGCTGCAGCGTAAATAGGCGTACTCATCGCTCCAGGAAGCACTTAACTTCATACCTAAACACGTATGTAACGACCCTGTAATATTTACCTCGGTGTTTTCCATCCGTCTTGAAATTACACCGATTAAATTTTGCTGGCCTCAACGGAACACACATGATTCACATTTGCGAACCGAAGAACTCTTATTGCAAGCAAGCACCGCAGTGCACACTGTTATTATAAACCTTCTTGCCCTTTTTGCTGTATCGACCATGTATTGAGCACACACCACCATAAACAACTCTTCCTTTAGCATACAGATGGTAATAAAAAGGTGTTTCCCCGTATAATTATCATAGACATCTGTCTGCATCCTCAAGGCGCATTAAAATAAGGTTTGCCGGATAACTTGTGCGCGCATCTTAAGTGCACGTTCACATAGAGTGAGTTTTCGTATGCTAAGTACAATCTTGCAGGAATTTGTTAAATACCAAAAATGCTGCCGTTCCGCATTTTTAATCATACACCCATCTCAACTGGCACCTAAATAGAGCGTTTCCTTCCTTATAGGTTTCCATACAGTTTGTGCCGTCCATTGGGGAAAATAAGTGTGGCGGCACTATTCTGAACGAACGTTGGATTCTTACGGCGGCCCACTGCTTTTACGGGTAAGTGTTCGCTGCTCAGGGAAATCAAAGTAGTCGACTCGCAATGGTAAACTTCTCTTTTTCATCGTTTAGTGCTCGGTGGTTGACGAGAGAACACTTCAGATTCCATGCTTAAGGATTTCTAGATTTCTTAGAGACGTTCGTCAAGTGAGACTACGGATCACTGCCTTCTTTTCTCAATCATTGTTAACCCTTTGAAATACGCTCCTTGCTGCGAACCCGTCGTCATATTGGCACTATCTGCACTGATTCACAAAAGATGATGCTGGATGTTTGTAAGCCGGTGCTAGTGTATACTATGACCCGGTAGTAGTGTATACTATGCACCCTTCAGCACGTTAAATTTCCTCACGGGAACTACTTGGCGTACACGATAAGCTTATTTGCACTCATAGTTGCCATTGCACTCACATTTGCCAGCCATGCGAATCAAAGCTTCTGAAAAGCGTCATCCAAGCAACGTTTTACTTGCGGGAAAAAAAATTTGTTCAGGTCTCCCAACCTTTCAATATTTGCCCTGGCTACTTACAGATACCAGAAATCCAACTTCGTCGTTCGCGTGGCTGAATATAACCTTCGTACTAAGGAACCCCGTGTACCTGCCATGACGTACACCATCGACCAGCTAGTCATGCATCCGGACTACCGCAAGGTCAAGAAGTACGACAACGACATCGCGCTGGTTCGGTTGAGCCGAAAGATCAGCTACAACGAGTACGCGCAGCCCGCTTGCCTTCCGAGTCTCACACTGGCCGACACAACAGGCATCAACGTCACCGTCGTCGGCTGGGGCCAGGTGTCCGAAGACGTCCCTAAGACGCCAGGTTAGTCGTCTTCGCATATACGTCGATATGCTTCGATATGTTAGGCCATCACCAACTTATACAGGCTCGCAAGTTTAAACATACGTTTGTGTCGCCACTCAAAGCTCTCGGGAAGTATTTTTCGTTTAAAGCAGAGCTATTTGTCAAAAGCAAATCATCTTGTTATAACAAAATGCCACAGAATGGTTCATAAGTCCCCCCCCCCCCCCCTTTTTTTTTCTTTTGAAGTGATATCAAATTCAGTTGAATTTCAATAGAGTATGTCTTCTTATGTTGCGTGACCTTGCGTTCTGTAGCTATACTTTAAAAAGATGTGTACTTCCAGTTCACGGCAGCTCTTTCGCTGGTATTTCGTCATTAACTCCTTCGTTAACATTGGTATTGCAGTAAAAAAAGAATGGCTGCGCCTCAGCAGCATCGCCATCAGTGTAATTTCGCCATTGCTCTGTCTGACCTCACGCTCCCGACCGCTACGCGTTAGACCGCGTCGCCCGCTAATCAACGCCTTACCAAGCACCATGCACTATTTGTCAAGACGTTTATTGGAGGGCGATGCGGTCGACTGGGCCGCAATCTGAAGTGTGATACCAGAAACAATTATACTGATGATGATGATCCTTAACAGATACGAACCACGAGCTTGCACTGATGGCGATGCTGCTGAGGCACAGCCAATCTTCTTCACTACAGCATCTTTACTTTCTCGCACGAAGTGCATAACTAAAGTACTCTGCAGGACTTTACTCGCCCTTAGGAGTCTTCGAAATTTTGTAACGCGAATTAAGATCGCTAATAGCAATAATGCTTTAAATATCGAAATGATGATGCACACACATCGTACAACACGTGGTATCAGTTGCATTTTAGTGCACGACTTTATAAGAACGATAAGGAAAAACACACTACTTAATCTCCGATCTTAATAAAAAAGTTTAAGTACGTGCTGACCGTTGTAAGTTCAAGTTATAAGTATTCATTTCAAGTGAGAAGGGCTATTTTAGTTTGCTCTCTCCAACACTCGAATGCAGCTGTCCCATTGAAGGCAGTCCTGACCGTCTTTGACAACCAGATCTGCAACACCTGGCTCCACAATCACTCCATGAGGGTCCTCGACAACCACATGTGTGCTGGTCTCGAAGAAGGGGGAAAGGACGCTTGCCACGTGAGCACTTTAGTACTTTCCATTACTAATTACCTCAAAGATAACTATTCTTTAGTGTTCTCAGGTATAAAAATAAGACAAGGCTAAATTTGTTCATCAGAAAAGCTATTCTCGCAACACATGTTCGTGGGGCAAAGGTACTGAGGCAGCTTTTAATTTTATTCGATGGTAGCCGTAAGTCTAAAGAGCGTTATTGCTTTGCAGACTTTCTATTACCATGGTATTTACTGAGGACACTGTGGCATTTCGAATAAAGTGCGCATGTTAGCACGGCACCACACAATATTTTTCTGGTACAGCACGATATTTTGAGAAAGTGAGAGTCTCTGAAAAGCGCTTTCCTTCGGCGAGTTATCTAACCTGAAGAGCAATATTAAGGGCATGTCCAAAACGTCCTCTCAGACACATCTAATATGAAGATTCTTCATGTATGTGTTCGCAGGTTGTGTAAAATAGGAATTCGACTGCTTATAAGTAAGTTGCATACTTGCATATTACGTCATAAAAATAAGAATTGCAAGGCAGGAGGCGTGGGCTCGAGGCTGACATCCCTTTTGTGCATTTATTTGTCTTTCCCATTCTGCTATAATAGCTGTTCATTACTACAGTGTTTAAGACAAATGGTGAGCGATTAAGGGTACATCGTACTATACTATGGCAGAGCTCGGGAGAGCTTCCCCAAATGAAAGTGTATTGCCCAGAACTTCCTCGAAATACTTCAAATGGCAAAAGGTACTGGGCAGCATTCAATACGCGAGTGACTTGTTGCGATTGCTCTTGGAATGTGGACTGTGCAATGTGGGAACATGTAGCCGTCTATGTTACCCCGACCATATAGCGTTTGTGCCTTACTATCCACAGATGATGCTCTGCAAAGAGCTTGAGTACTAGTGGTCGAACAGATAAAATCACATAAGTCGTCGTTCTGATAAAGCAGCTTTCACTTATCAGGACCGAAACTCTGCTGCCCTGAAAAAGAGAAGTTCCTTTGTTTAAACTTTGCCTGTAGCGACTTTACCTTCTGTTAATGTTGACTACCTGCTTCCTCGGCCTCCCTGCGAGTTTTGGTATTGTTTTGACGTTATTAACAGTGGATCTTTCACTGAAGTTTTCTTAAATTATTTTCCTTCACAACTATAGGTACTGTGCCATTTTTTTTAAACCCCACTGTAAATGAATGATGCGCAGGGTGACTCGGGGGGACCTCTCCTTGCGGTGAACAACCGTCGCTATGTGGTCGTGGGCGTGGTAGCAGCAGGCGACGGCTGCGCCCTGCCCAGGACGCCTGGAATCTACACACGAGTCACGGCGTTCCTGCCCTGGATAATGGACCACATCTCTCCGGACAGCAGCGACCATGACAACATCGCCAGGCTCTGATGCGACGCCCTCTATGCTTGCGGGCTGTAGACGTGAGCGTTGATGCAGTTGGCGCTGTATATATTCAGGTTGTCCTCTCTTTTGAACGCAGTTTCGCCATCTTGAAGCAAGCTGGCTTGATTTTCGGTAGTGTCCGTGCAACCTCCAAGCCTTTTAGGAATCTCATTCAGCAATTTTATTAAGTAATCTCACTCATCAATCTCATTTTAGCAATCTCATATTGCTTCTTGTGTAGTTCAGCTTCGAGGTTTAATTCAAACGAGGTATCAACGCCTGATGATCAGAATAGCATAGACAAACCTTACCAAGCATTATTGCCCTTAGAGGGCGTGATCTCATTAAGAGATGCAGAGATTGTTTGGTTGTACACATTATAGGACGTGAGCACGTAGCCTGCGAGTTTTCGTAATGCATACGGCCGGCAAAAATGAAAAAGGAAGCGAATATTCACTGTTGCAGCAACATGGGTGCGTAACACGTAATAACTGCAGGCCTTTGTATGTGGTTTTTGAGCAGTGCTAGGGTTTGGTCTACCCGAGACATCTAACGCTAGGGTTAACGCTAGGGTTAACACTCCGGTCACGAATCCCCCCATGAAAAGTGACGTTCGTTCTCAAAGCTGGGACGAAAACGGCCCTGGCATATTACTCTACGCCTGCTGCTAACCTTGTTGCAGATTGTTCCGTCAGCTCTCTTACTTAGAAAGTAACGACACAGCATATGCCCTTGCGGAACTTCCATGCGATCTTTTCCGCAGCTTTCATTTATAAAAGCAATAATTCTAATATAATCAAAGCCAAGCTGTGACATACAGTTCTCGAACATTATTTCACGTGAGTAGATGCCCACGATTACAAAATATATTTTGTTAAATGACTGAATAGATGACCATGGTTATGAAAATAATTGATCACGTGATTTGAAGCTCAGGCGCACCAGTAGTTCGAGGTTGTGCAACACAGTGACCACATTCTTCTTGTCTTTGCGGAATGTGCAGCAATACTTCAATTCCGGGTTGTACTTGGAGCGTTTCGACATTAGGGTGTTTGTTTTACTGCGGCTAGAAGGTGATATTTTGCAAATCAAGCTTATAGATGTCCTGTTGATATACGTAAATTTATTGCTGCGCGTATGAATGTTAGATGTGGTTCTTGTATAATACATGTGGGAATGCAGGGTGTTTGGAAACGATGGCTACAAAGAACCATCACGCTCATGGTACAGGAGGAAAAGATGATGTGAACTGTATGAATATTGTGACGCAGGGCACAGTCATGAACACCTACATGCCCTGATGCATGTACAGGTCAGGACATGATGCATGAATATGAAGTTTATTGAAGAATTGGATTGTTTATAAGAACAACACAAAAATAGAGAGCCGTGGGGATTGAGGGGGGGGGGGGGGGGGAGGCCTCACGTCCGGCTAAGCCCGTCTGCATGATTGTGCACTGCATCACAAATACGTCATTCGATATCACTTACGGACATGTCTAGTGATAACATTCTGTCAGTACCTTTCTGCACAGAGCTTACAATTTGGAGATTCTGAGAAAAGCAATGGCAAATTCTGCGACAACAGCGGTTACGTGCGCTAACTATATACGTTAAATTAGGAGTGCTACCGTTTACATGTTCCTTGCATTTGTTCCTTACTGTCAAACACATACTTGTTGCGCTTATTTACCGTTATATACATCATTTTACTATATATGAAAGATGCTGATTTTGATATTCAGTATGCATTATTTATTACTGTACAGAGTAGGACATACTGCACGTTCTAGAGTTCCTGTTAGTATAGGTGCACTTACAGTATTTTTTATTCACTATGCGCACACTATTATACGACATGTTATCGTGAATGCGGGCCACTGCAAGTTCCTTCATAAACCGGCCCTTTATTCATTCACTTAGCCTACTGTTACTGCACGTTTCATGTGCCCTGTTAACTATGGGTATGTTGGTGAATTTTGTGTCAAATTTGGCAGAAACATGTACAGAGCATGCTCCCAGAAGTTCGCTCTTTTATTTTTTTTAAACTTTGCAATAAGTAACATTGTCTGTGTCATGGTTATCATGTATGCTACCAAGTGATGCACAATGCATATGTTGTACAAAGGCACGAATATTCAAAACGCGTTCACGACATCGTCTCACATGATTGATTGAAGTGCTTGGGCTTCCAGGCCGAAGTCTTCTGAGTGCCGCTAGTCAACTGTTCGTTTCACGTTGGTTTATACGCCTGCCATAAGCACTGTCCTATTTTCTGTTAATCGCTATTGCATTATTATTTACCCATTTTACACACGCACATTTCAAAATTTTAAAAATAATGCTGCCCTACTTCGTGTTCACGAGATCTTCATCCTTGGCATTATCAGTTTTCTCGTTTCGCTTTTTTTTTGTTTGTGTCAAGCCCTGTTTGCATTACCTTGGATCACTAACAACTTCATATTAATGCATAACTGAACAAAAGACAAGCAGGAAACATGGGCACGTAAACAATTATGCATCATGATGCGCACAGAAATATACCACTGCAAGAGCACATCATACGATATAGAGCTAGCGACCGTTATCGGGTAGTTGTACAAAACGTTAACTCGCCTTGCAGTGAACGTTGCAGTCGAAAAATATGTACCAAACCCAGTCTTGACTGACACCTGTAAGCGCAAGCATTTTTAAGTTGAAGCAAGAAATTAGAGGTGATTCGCACCGAAGCGACTTAATATATTAACTACATATGCATACCTACAGAAAATGTCATATGCGTTATTCGTGAACCGCAAAAGTTAAACGTTCATACATTGTGAGATTACCGTGTTATGGTCTTTCTTGTACATGTTTGTAAATAGACAAAGTACTACACGCCTGTACGTTAGTATTTGTTGCAATGCGTACAAGATGTAAAGTGCAATGCAAGTCATCTAGACGTCTATGAGATTTGTTCTTTGTCGTTGTGTTTGTGTTATGGGCTTTGTGTTATGGGTTTGTGTTTGTGTTATGGGTTTGTGTTATGGGTGTTTGTGTTATTGAAGTTGTTGGCGATGTGTTTTAAGCATCATAATAAAGACTGCGTATGCGATTATCCATGCTCTCGGTTCGTGCGGCACTCTGGTCGAACAACGCCTTAAAAACGGAGATATAGAAACTATCGAACACAATGATAACTCAGCCAGGCACATTACAATGCATGCTGTGAACAGCTGTGAGAGCACAGTGAAAAAACACATTACACTGCTAAAACAGAAGATTCCTTGGGAAAACAACGTGCAGTGCATACATTTTTCCTGGTGTGTCTATAAGGTCACACCTGCATCTTCTGAAGACCCAGCTAACTTTACTGTGGAACTTGTGGGGCCGCGTCCCGCTTGACGCCATGTTTTCGTAGGAATGCCTCGCACCCCCCTTTCCCAGCTGGACGGGGCGGCGGCCCGCCCGTTTGCCCCATGTGGTTTTAACATAGGCTGCCATTGGGCAGCGAGAAATTCCTCGAACGTTTGCTCGTTCTGGCGTTTCTGGTTTGAGATGCTCGGGAGAACACGCTGGGACTTGGAGAAGTGCGCACGTACTTTTGGGACCCTCCGGCCGACCAGGCCATCGGTCGGATGGCGTGCTTCTGCGAGCCCCAGCGACCACGGCGGCGACCTGCGACCGACGCTCCTGTCTGTATGTTCTTCTTCTATTTTCCTTTTCCGAGGGCTCGCGGTCGCGGGTGCGCTAGCCGGGGTTAGGCTCTCCTTCCCTTCATGGTTCTTTTTGTGTGTTATTCTGTGTTCGCGTGTTGTTCTTTGTTACTGTCCTTTGTTTGTGTTCGTGTGCGTTCGCTTGTTAATCGTTCTTGTCCTGTCCTTATATTCAATTCGACTAATTCGACCTTGTTACTGTTTGTATTATTTTAATGTTTATTAAATTACCATGCACGGAGAGTGACGCCTAATGTTCTCCTCTTTAGCCGCGTGCGACGGTTCGCGCTGCCCTGTCTCGAGTCGGGCCGCGGGCCGAAGCGCGCGGCAGCGCGGCGATGGCATGGCTGAGATGGCGAGCGCGCGGACGCGACGACCTCATTCTCTGCTCGTTGAGTGCTCGAACCCACGACAGGGGGTTGCTAGCGGCGATGCCGCTGCTAGCAGTAGTTATTAGCAGAAGTAACCCCTACATTTTGGCGCCCAACTAAGTGGGGCCAGGGGCCTTGCCCTTGGTTGCTCAGACGACGAGCAGGTGTCGGCAGAGTGGGGAAGTTGTGTTCGGTTCCCAGCGTAAAATGCGCTTTGGTTGAGCGGGGCCGTCTCTGCCGTGTATCGCCCGTATCTCATTCTTTTTCTGTCCACCCTTTTCCCCTGTCGATGTATCGTGGTGTGAGGAGAGGCAAATGTCACTTCTCAAACGGATTGGTAACCCGCTTCGAAGTTGTGTGAGGCGAAGCGTGGACGAGGAAAGGCGTGATGCAAGTTGCCACCGAGATGCAGCAGTTCGTACTTGGTGGCGGAAACTCGTTGGATTTACCAAGGCTTCCATCATGCCATGGCCGGGAGATTGACCATCGTGTCTCCCGTGCGACGTTCAAGTCGGTGAGTCCAGCGGTTTTCTTTAGACTTCGCGCCGTGCGCGCCTTTCCTCACTAAATTCAGAACCAGTGAAAGAGTAGGTGACGCACTATTTCTTGCCCGGGTCGCCGAAAGTCTCTTTTCTTTAAAAGTTGACGGCGCTGTTCGGTTGCACATGGCCGACTTGCACCGAGGGAGGCAAAGATGGCGGAAAGGCCGCTGAGGCGAACAAAGAAGTAGAAGGCGACCCTTCTTCCTTGAATAGCCCTTGTGTCTTCGCGCACGCAGAAGGGGAGAGCGTTCCAGCGTCCCCGCGGCGGGAGAGAAGGAGGCCATTGTGGCGTTAATCAGCCGGCCGGTCGGGGGGAAAGGATGAAAGAGGGGGTCTATCCTCACTGGGCTCTCCTCAGGAATCTGGTTTTTTCTTGTTTGTTGTTCTTTTGCTTTTTTTCGTTTGGCCCGAAGAGCGACGTAGTTGACGGCAGAGTGACCCATGTGTACATAATGTAAATAGTTTCTTTCGCGGTTTTGTTTTTTCGCCTCCGGGAGGCGAGGCGCTTGAATGTGTTGGTACTGCACATGGCGCGCGCGGTATCGTTGTCTTGTATTGCGACGAGCGCGGGTTTTGGGCCCGAAGCGGCTTGTGTAGCCGTGGCCCGGGACAGAAAGGGGTTCACTCTGCGCGGTCTGTACGAGCTTGGCCACAGTATCATGCCACCTTTGCGGTTAGCGCTGCGTTTGCGCGCGTCGACAGTGGCACCCCCCCGACAGCAGAGGAGAGCGATTGCGCGCCCCTGCAATAATTCTAGCCAGTCGTCAGAGCGGAAGGCTCTAGTTGAAGTTACTGTGCTCTGTGATTTGGCACGGTGCAGTGCGAATGCTCAGCTGTCGCCGTCCCTTCCGCGTCTGTTCATTCCGTAGGCAACACGTTGTGGATCTCCCGTTTCGTTTGGTGTCACGGATGGGCAGAGTGCGTTCGTGGAAGGATTGTCCGCTAGTGTAAGGTCATGCGGCAGCGCACTAGTGAAGACCACGTTTACATTGGTTACTGCCCGACTGATTTCAGACGGAGAGATAACCTGACAGAGACGTCTCTCTCTTTTTCTCTTTCTACGCTTTCTCCAGTTTCTCTTCGCTGTTCTAGTTTTTGCACTAAGCGTTCATCTCTTTTTACGTACCGTTTTGCTCTTGCTGTTTCGTTTTCGCTACTTTGAGAATGATTTCTAGCCTCGCGTTGTTTTATTGTTCGTAGTTAACTTGATTTTTCGTTCTTGTTCTGCGCGACTGTTTTTGTTGTTGTTTCTGTTGTGTTTTTCTGCCGCGCTGATTTGGCGGCCGAAGTCTGCGTGTCCGGAGCGGGGCGGCGTCGACGGCGAGGCTGCGGACGGAGCCGTGGTCGCGGCACTTGGTGCGGCCAGGAAGTCGACAGGGTCGACGGCACGTGAGAGAGAGAGAGAGAGAGAACAACTTTATTAGAGTCCAATGCAGACGCTGAGGTTGCCTCGCGCCACCTGGCTACTCCCACGTGGGGACCGGCAGGTCTAGCCTAACGGCCCTGTCGCGGGCACACTGGACGGCCAGGATTTGGTCTTCAAGGTGTGGGCTGCGCAGAAGCGCATCCAATTCGGCCTTGCTGCCGCGGCCGGCGTCCGGAATCCGGGTGAAGATGCCGTGGCGCGCGCCTGCTTCATCGGACACTTGAGGGATTTGCCGCGGTTGTATTGTCGCGTTTGTTTCCTTGTTTTTTGTTTTCGTTTAGAGTTCGCGGATTTTATTTTGTATCGGCACCGTCGGTATTGTTTTTTTTAGGGGGGCTTTTAAGGAGGGAGGGATGTGGGGCCGCGTCCCGCTTGACGCCATGTTTTCGTAGGAATGCCTCGCACCCCCCTTTCCCAGCTGGACGGGGCGGCGGCCCGCCCGTTTGCCCCATGTGGTTTTAACATAGGCTGCCATTGGGCAGCGAGAAATTCCTCGAACGTTTGCTCGTTCTGGCGTTTCTGGTTTGAGATGCTCGGGAGAACACGCTGGGACTTGGAGAAGTACGCACGTACTTTTGGGACCCTCCGGCCGACCAGGCCATCGGTCGGATGGCGTGCTTCTGCGAGCCCCAGCGACCACGGCGGCGACCTGCGACCGACGCTCCTGTCTGTATGTTCTTCTTCTATTTTCCTTTTCCGAGGGCTCGCGGTCGCGGGTGCGCTAGCCGGGGTTAGGCTCTCCTTCCCTTCATGGTTCTTTTTGTGTGTTATTCTGTGTTCGCGTGTTGTTCTTTGTTACTGTCCTTTGTTTGTGTTCGTGTGCGTTCGCTTGTTAATCGTTCTTGTCCTGTCCTTATATTCAATTCGACTAATTCGACCTTGTTACTGTTTGTATTATTTTAATGTTTATTAAATTACCATGCACGGAGAGTGACGCCTAATGTTCTCCTCTTTAGCCGCGTGCGACGGTTCGCGCTGCCCTGTCTCGAGTCGGGCCGCGGGCCGAAGCGCGCGGCGATGGCATGGCTGAGATGGCGAGCGCGCGGACGCGACGACCTCATTCTCTGCTCGTTGAGTGCTCGAACCCACGACAGGGGGTGCTAGCGGCGATCCTCCTATTTTCTGTTAATCGCTATTGCATTATTATTTACCCATTTTACACACGCACATTTCAAAATTTTAAAAAGAATGCTGCCCCACTTCGTGTTCACGAGATCTTCATCCTTGGCATTATCAGTTTTCTCGTTTCGTTCTTTTTGTTTTTGTCACGCCCTGTTTGCATTACCTTGGACCACTAACAACTTCGTATTAATGCATAACTGAACAAAAGACAAGCAGGAAACATGGGCACGTAAACAATTATGCATCATGATGCGCACAGAAATATACCACTGCAAGAGCACATCATACGATATAGAGCTAGCGACCGTTATCGGGTAGTTGTACAAAACGTTAACTCGCCTTGCAGTGAACGTTGCAGTCGAAAAATATGTACCAAACCCAGTCTTGAGTGACACCTGTAAACGCAAGCATTTTTAAGTTGAAGCAAGAAATTAGAGGTGATTCGCACCGAAGCGACTTGATATATTAACTACATATGCATACCTAGAGAAAATGTCATATGCGTTATTCGTGAACCGCAAAAGTTAAACGTTCACACATTGTGAGATTACCGTGTTATGGTATTTTTGTACATGTTTGTAAATATACAAAGTACTACACGCCTGTACGTTAGTATTTGTTGCAATGCGTACAAGATGTAAAGTGCAATGCAAGTCATCTAGACGTCTATGAGATTTGTTCTTTGTCGTTGTGTTTGTGTTATGGGCTTACTTCTCAATGAGAAGAGCTTTTTATCTATTCATTGAAGTTGTTGGCGATGTGTTTTAAGCATCATAATAAAGACTGCATATGCGATTATCCATGCTCTCGGTTCGTGCGGCACTCTGGTCGAACAACGCCGTAAAAACGGAGATAAGAAACTATCGAACACTACGATAACTGAGCCAGGCACATTACAATGCATGCTGTGAACAGCTGTGAGAGCACAGTGAAAAAACACATTACACTGCTAAAACAGAAGATTCCTTGGAAAACAACGTGCAGTGCATACATTTTTCCTGGTGTGTCTACAAGGTCACACCTGCATCTTCTGAAGACCCAGCTAACTTTACTGTGGAACTTCGCATCAAATTTCAATCACATAAATGCTAAACGGCCGTCTGTAGTAATCGCAACATCAGTTTCAGTACATGGTATATGTGAATATTAAGGACACATCTCGCGACTAATTACATGGAGATCTCAACATGTGTTTCGCCCAGAACATTCTGAGAATTTTACTTAAGTATAACGAGCACTTAGAAAACAGAGTAATCAAAACCACGAATCAAGATGTCCAGGTAGTTTGATTGTTTTACAAATAGTTGTATCACTCTCTTGTGAAAATTTGTTCCACCCGATGCAGCTATCGGCATGTCTCGACACTTTATAGCGATAAGTCTTTAGGATCAGCATTTGTTCACTGATGTTACCAAAAGGCGTTATCAAATTAACAGAGATTTAGCAAGACAGTTTGTTGATGGTGCAATAATCAGTTAAACCATCACGTGCACATTGTGAAGAACAATCCGCAATATTCATACGCGGCTACATAGAAATATTTTTAGTACTTTACCACCTAGACATCGTTTCGTATTTCTTACCCTATGGCCATCGTAGCGGAGCAAAATACAAGCACTTGAACTGAAAAGCAGCCTTCCCATTGAGTCCCCCAATAAGAAGTTGAGCGCTGAGTCAGAACCAGTTGGACGCTGTAATTGTCACCGTTGATTTGACTGATTTCTGTGGTTTTACGTACCAGAACCAGGTATGGTTATGAAAGACGCCGTAGTGGAGGGCTCCGGGAAATTTCGACCACCTGGGGTTCTTTAACGTACACCGACATCGCACAGCACACGGGCCTCAGCATTACTCCTCCACTGAAATGCATGCACCGAAGCCAGGATTCGATCCCCGCGACCTTCGGATCTGCAGCCGAGTACCATACGCACTAGACCACCGTGGCGGGGCGGTCGTTATCGTGAAATGAAAAGGCAAAACTGGAGGAATTGGCGATGATGGTTTTATGTACACAAATCACAGAACAATACGACGCGCAAATGTTTCATCCGTGCTACACTTTCGAAGCTTAATTGGGTTACAAGCAACTCAACATCCGTAAAGTAATCAGCTCAAACATGCAGACAACTTTTCAAGGTACCAGACCTGGACAACTTATTTTATTGTACAATAGCACTCCTACTAAGACTTTGAAATGTGTGCAACTGTGACACACCTTATCCTCATACAAAAACACTTGCTTCTTGCTTAGTCACATGGCTGATGAGACTTTGTCGAGAACGTTCTCTCCCACATGTGCTTAATATTGTAGGTACATAACATAAATGCAAACATTATACAATATTTGCTCCTGGTCGCCGATCAGCGCATCTTCTTGTAATATACGTGATTCGTGCTCGAATAGATGTTGATTTTTAATATGAGCGCAGACTACTCTTCTTTGATGGCATGACCAATGTGCAGAAAGCGATGAAAAGACTAAAATCAGAGATGACAAAAACGAGATGACGTTTTTTCTTGCTTCACTCACACACACATATACATACACGATGAACGACACGCAGACATTGGGCAGTTTAAAACACATGATTAGTGTTAGTGAAGCACAAATGAGATATCTCGTAAATTCCATACCTTATACACAACATATTTTACATACATACACGAGACACACAACAGAATGCAGGTATGCTTCGACAGCAATAACAACAAAAAAAGAAAAAAAGAAATAAAGATAGAAACTCCGACGCAGATACAAGACTTTACGCAGCACAAGAACCAAATATAGAAGAGTAATAATTACAGATTCCTCGAGAAAAATGGGGTAATGTTATATGTCCACAAAGTAACACAGCACTGAGACAGTTTACACCTGATTTCAACGATGACTTTTCTTATGCAGCAGAAACCATACAATACACATGAATGACATATATTCGGTGTTGCCGACAAGCTTATGTCAAGCGAGAAATAGCGGCCCTGTTGAAAGCAGCACTTAATTGCGCAGAATTTCTTTCTATGAAGAACGTTTCTTCAACCGATAAGCTCTTCAACCTTAAGCTCCATTTGAATTTCTTGAGCACATTAGTGCTACTTTCCGTTGAACAGCAATTTAGGTGCTCATGAAGCTCCTTTTCACTTGGCATTCACAAAGTTTGCTTCCACATTCAATGTACCTGAGTTTAGAAGTGGTCATTAGTTCGCTTTATTTGTTGACAGTATGCGAGCATAATGATTACTTGTGAGGACGACGCTGTTATGGTTGTGCAGCTATAATTTTTTTCCCGTGGATCGGGCGCATCTTACTTCGACTGCGATGTCCCTAACTGCAGGAAATTCTATCCTTCATTAAGCCAAGTTCCCGCGGCTCCAGTAAATAAGATTATTTTCTATTTTATAAGGCTTTCACCGCATAGCCAGCTTCCATAAACATTATCCAGGAGGCTGCCTACCTCCGAACACAGCGACGAATAACTAACGTTCTTAAGCAATCTTTGGCAAAAGCGATGCAGTGTGCGCTACAGGAAGTGGATGAAACAAGATCGGGCAACGCTCAGCGCCGTTCCTTGTCTTTCGTAATACTGCAGGAGAGGTCGCTAGCGGCTGCTCCTCAGGTGACTCATTATCCATGGCATGTAGGAAGTGATGCGAGTGTAGAGTCCCGGGAGCAGCGGCCGAGCGCATCCAATGCCACCGGATACGACGCCGATCACAACGTACGTGTTATCTGCCAGGACCATCAAGGGCCCGCCAGAGTCACCCTGCGGCATTCAGAGGACAAAGGCAAAGCACGTGTCTGAGTCGACGGTGTATGTGTTTACTTTCAGCTCAGGTACGGCACTGTGTGTCTTTCCTCAGCGCCATTTGCTTGTTGTGCAAGGGCAATCGATAACGATAGGTTAACGGAGCAAATATTCACTGACATTTTGACATCGTGGGTATACACATAATTGATCTGCTTCCTGTGGCAAACAGGGACAAAAACGCAGCATGCAGGTCATACATCGTAGTAGTTATACACTTGGGCACAATCACAAAGCAGAGAAATTTAGAGACTGCTGCGAAAAAGGCAGGTAGGTTAATCAGAGAAGAAGTTTGTGGTTGCCTAACGTACACTACGAGGAAGAGAAACGGGAAAGACGGAAAGAATGGCAGAGACAAATGATGGCGTGCAAGAAAATATGAAATGAAGAAGTATTATTCTGTATTCCATAGAAGTGTTGTGACTGCTACGCCCAGTGCAAGCATGGTCACGTCAGCGGGCTAAACACCTTTCATCGTGACCAGCAGGTAATGCTCTGCGTTCTCCAAATGAAATAAATAAATAAAACTGGAGAAGTATAGTCGCTCTAATAGGTGACCACCATACGAAAATTTCACTAATGCCGTGAAATCCCACGCCTCTCACGCACATCTAGAATGCGTATATTTTGATAACCTGTAGGGAAAGGTGGCGCTGATCATGGTGTAATACAAATGCAAAGCGTTTGATCAACATACTCCTTACTTTCGCAACAATGCCAAGAAGTGTGAACACTCGTAGAATCAATTAAGTATGCTCCTGAGGACAGGAAACTGGAGCACTAAAATACAGGGACCTATAAACAGCACGTGACGAAGGACAGATGCCCCGCGTCAAGTTTTTCAATCCAGGTTTTTTAGCGCTTGCGTTTTCTGTCTTCAACTACAAACCTAAAGAGGATGTTTTGTTAAAGCAACAATATTCATACCCGCCCATGGCAGACAGGCTTGTTACGTCGCGACTTCAAAGTTGTTTTGTTTTTTTACTGCAATTAAGTGCAGATTTCTAAACAAAATACCATTACACCATTTAGCACACCTAAATAAACGAGGAGGTAATGTGGACACTGCTAAAGCGTGTAAAAACAGCTGGCCTTACTGATTAATCATGGTGGCTGTGCAGCTCTGTGTGCCAGTGCCAGAGCGATTTCCCCTCCGCATTTCCTTTACTGTGTCGTGGTACGCTCCTTTTGCCGTGTAGTGTGGAAGGCCAGGCCTGTTCGTCTTTTCTTGTATTTTTTACACGCCGCTTATCGTTTTATGAGTCCGACAAAATAAGCATTCGGGCTAACGCAGAAGTGCCAATATAATTGGTCTCGCCGCATAATTTTTTATAAAATTAATTACGATAATTACTAGTCCGCACGTGGATCCTAATACAGTGCTCAACAACATATAAGGAAACCGTTTCAAGCATTTTGTCAGAAGATGTGCGCAACATAACATTGAGGGCTGTTGGTAGCCCGCTTAAGATACCATTACGACAAGATGGGCAATCATCATTTTTCTTGTTTCCATCTCACTTTATTCGGCAATGAATTCCACAAAAATCATTAATTTTATCTTTTTGTCGAGCATGTTAACGGTACTAGCTAGGCGCGTGTGAACATTTAAAATTCCGAAATTTTTTTTCGTGATCATCTACTCGATTCAAACCTTATACTTTTACGATTCTCAGTATGCGAAGTCGGAAACAATCGAACCCCAAAATGCGCATGTCCTGTATATTGCTGGTGAAGTATTTTGATGTAGGCGATCATTACGGGGGCTGGTGATCAAGGGACAAAAGTTGCTTTCTCGTGAAAACTCCCGGCTCTATCCCACATCTAGAACGCGCTTCACTGCATGACGAGTTTGTACTGCGACAAAGTCAACCTAAAGGGCATTTCACAACGCTATTGGCATCGAGACAAAGCTTTCGTACGTGCCACAGGTCGTACAGATGCACTGTTAATGGCGCGCTGTGTGGTAGACGCGCGCTGCAATACGATGCGAAGGAAAAAATGCATCTGTGCTTGCGCCTTATCGCAAGCTCCTCACTAAACCTATCATATAGTGCGTGCAAGAAAGTCTGAGAAAAAAAGAAGGCAAGGATTTGGGACGAGCGCCCGGAGCAACCATATGCAATGGGTAGAGCCGGAAAAGAAAAAAAAAAGGTAACGTTGCAAACACGCCCTAGCGTCCTCTGCGTGTTTTTCTTTTTTCTTGTCGTTACTGGTGGTTCACGTTTCGGTATTGAGCGTGAGTTCACACGTCAACTTGACAGTTTTAAATAAAATAAAATATGTCGACTACAATCGTGCCAAAGCGGTGAGCCACGCTCCACTGAAAGCTACGGCACCCATGCAGAAATTATATATATATATATATATATATATATATATATATATATATATATATATATATATACTGCACTATTCTCTCCTGGGCTGTACTTTTGGACCAGAGTATGCTTTATCGTGGGGGAAATTGCCCTCTTTGTGCAATAACTTTGCCTTTTTGTTCAAATTATTAAATACACTGCTTCTAAATTTTAACTAGGGGGCATTGAAAGAGTAAATAAAATACATTCGATTCGATTCACAAACTAACATTTATATTTGAGTTCGCTTCGCGCCCAAACAATTCCGATTAGCGCAGCCGTAATACTTGCTTCTACAACGCGATAATATATATATATATATATATATATATATATATATATATATATATATATATATATATATATATATATATATATATATATACACTCACACACACACACATCTCGTGGCACTGGCGTTAGTTGAGGCGCTTTAGACCACTCACGTAAACCAGCGTGACAGCCGCACATTAACACTCGTTTAATTTTTCCACGCTGTTCGTGTTATTTGTAACGCTGCTTTTGCGTTCTTTTCAGGTGCTCACCGTGCAGGCGTCCTTCTTGCCTTCTTTATGTCCAGCGCAGAGTTGCTCCCTGGCGACGCGGATGGACTTTTTCGCCTCGATGTAGAGTCCATTGCACTGTCCATTGCTCATTAGCTGCACCTCCACCTTCTGAAGGACGTCCGTCATGTATGCGCTCAGGCTCTCATCCTTGAAGGAGTCTGCACGAGAAAGCATATTCGTCTTGGCCACGTGTTGTAGGAAAGATGTTCTCCAAAAAAAAAAAAAAGAAATCCTTTATAGACCCTTTTCATAAACTGCAAGCTAGCTTTCCTGCAATGCAGCTTGCCCTACTAATGGCGGCATTGGCAATCCGGCAAACAACGTGTGCAAGCGCAATTTGCTTGCGATACGGCATGTAAAATGTCGACACAGCCCTTCTGATACAAACATCCCCAAAAAACAGGTCGCAGCATGTGCAATTTGAATTTTGACAGTATTTCAATAAAGGCAGCAGTCGCCATTAGTAGGGCAAGTTGCATTGCAGGGAAGCTAGCTTTACAGTTTATGAAAAGGGTCTATAAACGTTGCTGTTCACCAAGGAAAGCTTCACAATCACACGCAGCACGTCAAATACATCAACGACTAGTGAAGGCATTACGTATTTTGCGAAGGTTCTACTAATATTGCGTCGTACGTTATCTCAACTGATTTTAATGAAGAAGCGTTAATAGCTACAAGGCCTTGAAATGCTGTCTTCATGTTCGACGAGATGTACGCACAAGGGTTATTCGAAAAAGTTATGACCGTTTGCGTATATTTAAGTAGTGAGTCAGGACAAAATGTAGCATATGCTGCGCTATTTAATTAATGTTGTTAAGACCACTGAATTGATTTGATGCAGTAATTATTTGGTCAGAGGGAAACGCAGACAACAATATCCACGGAAATCGTCACTCCCGTCGCTCGCGCAGTTTGCAGTGGAATGTGATGTTTGCGTTCGCAGTGAGCGTCAACTGCCATAATTCACGCAGAGTTATGCCTAGTTTATGGTCTCGCAGGATTACATACAGGAGAGAGACCTGAAAGCGACGTCAGCACTTACAAATGGCGGATCAAACGCGTGTGATAAACTACAGCGAGCTAAAGGCTCATTATTCACACCGATTAAATTGTTGAAGGAAGCTGAAGAACTGCAACTTCGTGTACGATTGGAGGTTAGTACCCAGACGGATAAACTCATCCTTATCTGGCTCTATTCTACTTGCACGATTTAAAAAAAATTACAGCATATCCACGGAGTGAATGATGATGAGTGGGCGAAGCTCGGGATGTTTATCGTAGATCGTGCCGAGTTCCGGATTAATTTAGTTAACGCGCATGCTACGAATCCTCACGGTTCAACTATGCACAATGCACAAGTGAAATCTCCCACCGTCACTTCATTGCAAGTCAAGATCCAGTATATATATATATATATATATATATATATATATATATGGGTTTTGCCGGTGAATGCTTCTCCAACGCGAGCAGTCGGTATTTCTCAATCAAGAAACTCGCTAGGAGACGCTGCCTGCGCCAACGTTGTCTCTCGCGTTTGCCGGGGCAGCGTCGAGTTTGCCGGGGAGCGCGTGGCTCCCGGCGCTCGCGGCGAGGGCGCGAGCCGTCTCACCAGGCACTACCTTGGAGGTAAACAATGGCTGCTAATGGGAATGAGAGACAGAAGAAGTCGGCTTTTAGCTAACACTTACACTTCTACTTCTACTAACGTTTCCTACTGGAACATGCCAATGGCTGCTAATGGGGAATGAGAGACAGAAGAATTCGGCTTTTAGTTAACGCACACGCTGCGAATTTTTTATTGTTCAACAACGCACAGGAGAAATCTCCCACCGGCACCACCTTGGAGGTCAAAGCGTAAGACTGGTTACGCACTACGACGAGGGACGAACGGGTGCCGCCTTAAGGAGCTTCGCCCCTAAAAAAAAAAGCATGTTGTGACGCCATTAATTGTGAGAAGGTGGTTGCAGAGAATGTTAACCGGCCAATAAAAAAAAAGTAATGTCAAGTGAACGAACCTTTTCAAACCACTATCGAGGAAACAGACATGGCGTGGTTTGCAGTCACGAATATTTGCAAGCGTCGAGACGTGGATATCATACACGAAGGCAGAAACAAAACGTGTCCATGCATTTACATAATTATTCTGCACCAACGCCCCAGAACAAAAAAAAAAAAAGGCCGTCGCTGTGAACTGGCATTGTTGTGAGGTGGTGATTCTCAGGCAGCAACTTTCTGTACAGATTGATCGAAGAAGCTGGTGCAGCTTCATTATGGGTGCCTGGAATTCCTAAGAGTGTACAGGAAAGCGAAGAAACTGTTCGCGAAACTAAATCTACAACGAGAAACATTTACTAACAAAAATGGTTCTCTTCCCAAGCACACGACTCTTACTGTTCGAATAACCCTCTTACAAAAAAAAAAAAAAGAAAAAAAAAGAGATAGTGCTGTACTTTGGCCAAACTACTCTGAAAATTACCGAGGCTCGCAAAACAGAAAGCCGCAGTGGTGCCTGTATGCGTTCGCTACTGATTATCGGGTGCTACATGTGATGTACATGCAATTGAGCTATTAATGGACGCGTTCCTGATGCATTTGCACTAGAACGAGCCCTTGGTATTTCAGAGCGACGAAGTCCTTGGCAGCTGCCTTTGTATTCATACGGACAACGGTAATAATAATACTGATTTCCTAACTCACGTACATTTGGCGAAAGGTAATACAAAATCCGCCGAAACAATCAGCAGTCTGGCAAAGCTAACTACCTTAACAGCAGAATTCTGAAAATAATCATAAACACTATACTCGCCGTTCTATGCTATATATAGCTCAAACTGTCAAATTTTTTAATACTCTACACCAGCAAGTAGTGGAATTCGTGTTGCCAGGCTGGCACGAGGCAACGGCCTGGCAACACCAACTCCATGCGAAGCAACGGCCGTAAGATAACGTATGTTTTATCAAAAAGCACGTATCAAGCATATAATTCCCTTAAACTTGCAAGTAGGGATTCCGTATGGATAGCATAATGTTTTTCCTATACGTTCTAAACGAGATTTTCGCACTGCTGTCTTGCGTTTTCCTTCCAGACTCGTTGGTAGCAAAAGCGTGTTTAAACGGCCAGGGCTTGTCGCACTGCCTCTCAGAGCCCGTGTGAATACACTCTCTTCAAAAGACAGAGGGCAAATGAATTCATGATAAATGTCTTGTTTTCTTCTAACTTTGAGCTGCACATGCTAGCGTGTCGAACAACAGTAGTAGATCAATGTTCTTCTCGGTTAGGCATTATATGCGGCTACCATACCCAACGCAATCAGAACCACGATGGGTTGTTAAGGCATGAAGATCCCTCTCAGAATTGGTGCAAAAGCATCCGCGCGGAGGACACGTGATCGAAGACTGCTTTAACCGGTGCTAACCGGTTTAGTCCCGTATCGCATGAGTGTGAACGCTCTTCCTACAGGCAGAGTTTCCGGATCAGGACAGGAAAGAAACAATCGGCAAGCCGTGGCCGTTCATTAATCGCGTGTCGTTAGCGCGCACATGGAATGCCAGATGCAGTGGAATTGGAGCTCGACCTTACTGATAAGTTTGCTTTGCGACTGCAACGTGCCGACTAAACCAAGCTTGGATATATAAGCGCTGAAATATGCGTATGCTGTCAAAAAGGACATGGTCAAACACATTCACATATCATGCACTCAGCTACCTTACGTTACTCAAAAGAACAAGTAACAAGAGTGACCTGCCTTAGCGGTTACAGTCATACAGGTGAAACTCTCGAAAGATCTCAAGTTGCGTATTAAGCGTTTCTGAAATGCGTTTTTCACAGTAGCTGGACATTTTCCAAAGATTTTCTTTGTTTTGCAAATCGTGCTACAAGACTGACATTTTTTTACTTCTGTCTCAATTGAATGGTGACCATGCGCCTCCCAATAATGAAATTCAGCTATACGAACCTAACTGAATAATGCATTGATCAGAGTTAGTTGCATCATAAATAAATGTACAGTGGGAAGTAAATGAACCTGTCTAAAACTTATGAATTAACTCTTTAGATCTGCAGCAGCTGTGTCAACTATGGCTTCATGCTTTGCCTGTATGCCGCTACAGGATGTTGTGTCCTATGCAGAAAGGCACTGAATCGCGAGAGCCGTACATGCGCCTCTCTGATCTAGCGCCCCATGCGGCACATTTAAACGCGCCTTTCCAGGCCACAACAATCAATCGACTCTTTATTGCCGTCTAGCTGGAATAAATTCCAGGCTACCAGGCACGACCTTGAGCTCATGCCGGGGCCGCCATCGTAACGCCAAGCGTTCCGGGGAATCGCCCCAAGGAGAAATCCTTGCACAAGTTTGGCGGTGGTGGCTGGGAAAACCAGGAAGCACGCGCTCGCGCCTGAACCTGCAGCTGCTGTGGTGGGAATCCCCGCCCTCACGAGGGCCAGCAGCGCTGGATGCTCACCGAGCCGCAGTTCCCGGACGTATCCCCAGCCGGCAACTGTGCCGTTCTTGCCGGAGGCGTAGAGGCTCCTGTCAGAGGCCGACGGCAGGCAGGCCGGCACGGCGAATGCGCCCAGAGGGATGTCCGACGCCAGCCGCAGCAGGCCGATGTCGTTGCTGAGCCTCTTGGGCTGACCGAACAGCGGGTGCAGCAGCAGCTTCTCCGGTGCCAGGTCCAGGGACGAATGGCCCGACTCCGCCTGGTACAAGTGGTACTCGCCCACACGGACTCGCAGGTTCCGCAACGTGGCCCTGCAACAGGCGACGACACCACGCCAATGACCATCACACAGCGGCACCTTCTCCGTGACTGACCGGGGACCATCAAAAATCATGGTGAGAATGAATATCCGCACCCATGAATACAGTTCTGAGAGAGAAAGAGAGAGAAATAATGAAGGGAAGGGGCAGTGATGTTAAGCAGTCGGGAGTCTGGTTTGCTACCCTACACTGGGGAATACAGTTCCGAGGTGTTTATATATGACTGCGTCGTCGGTGCAGCCATATATGCGTCGTAACGCGAAATAGACAAGGAAAAAAAAATAAACACGAACGTAGCGCGAACTGTTCACCGATCAACGACTGATTATATGAAAACATTATTCGGCACAAACAAGAAAAATGCATTATTAAGGGCGGGCTCTGAAGGCTACAAAGAAGCACATTGTTGTGCCTCCTAGTTGATACCCCTCTAATAATGAACCGTAACTTCATTCCGTCATTGCACACTCTTGAATATGCTTGTACTTTCATTTGTACATATATGTCAAATTGGCATTAAAATGGTGGTACTGTGAAAAAAATGGTAGCGAAAGTTCAACTTTCATGTCCCAAAACAAGTACCCATCGGGACAGAGCAAGTGGCACGGCTGCATTCATATTAGAGTGGAAAGGACGTTGCACGCCTGCTTGAACATGTGAAACATCTTTTGCTGGCTGGTTCATTGTTACTGAACTAGTAACGTGTTGCGTAAGCACAAAAGGAAGAAAATAAAGATACACGGGACAGGGCGTCTTTCATGCTAGCACAGCATGTTATAAGTACTTTTAGAGCTTGGAATACTGCTTAATTTTGTTCACCATTTATGTGATGTTGTAGCGAGCTTGGGAGGAAGTGCGCGCCGTAATTTTTTTTGAAGTGCGAAGCACTTAAGAGGCCCGGGCTGTCGTCCTTCGTTAGGCGTAACGCGCGCAAAATAAATAAGTACACTAAGTGGATGCGGATTGGGAATGATTAAAATTAATGAAATTAGTATAATGAAATAAAAGGTGTACGTTGGGAGTAATTAATGGCGTAATACGATCCAATTAAGCTAAAATAATGCGAAAACGCCGAAGATAAACACAACGCAAACACAAGGGAAACGTATGCAAATCGCTACTCTGCAGTTCGTATAGCTTTCACTGCAGTGGAACTTGCTTAGACTTCTCTTTCTGTTGAACAAACGCTGCAATAAGTTGAACCTAGATTCAGAGCATCATATTTGCACAGCTCTATTTACTAACTGAGGCCATCACGCTGCATTGAAATGACTAATGTTGACAATATTGCGCTATAGTTTAAAAAAGTCTGTCCTGCTGGATTTCACTATTTAATTCTTCGATACTTTTATTTTATCTGATATGTTACTTCAACTCGTACGTCGTTCATTTTTAATTCTTGTTGTTTTGTGCAGTTTAACGTCACAAAACCAGCTCTGATTACGAGAGACGCCGTAGTGGAGGTCTCCGGAAATTTCGACCACCTGGGGTTCTTTAACGTGCACTGACATCGCACAGCACACGGGCCTCAACATTTCGCCTTCATCGAAATGCAGCCGCCGCAGCCGAGATTCGATCCCGCGACCCTCGGATCAGCAGCCGAGTACCATAGCCACTAGACCACCATTTTTTAATTCCTTTGCATGTGCAAATTACAGTGAATACAGGTCAACTTTGAGGACATGCGAGCACTAGCAGTCACATGTAGTACCTCCTACTAACTGCCTATTTCCTTTTCAGTTTGTCATGCTTGCCGTGCAAACGTAACTAGTCGAAAAATTCAGCAGAACAATTACGACCCATTTTTAAGGAATATTTTTAAGGTCACTGGAGTTGCGTACCAATGTGATGATTTGCAATTTATTTTATCATTAAGAGCTATGAGTGCAGCATAACCTTAATCGCTATTGATGCTAGAGAAATTTTAGGGCCGAAGCTCCTCTTAGTCTAACCTTGTCACGCGTCACGCGTAACACGCGTGCCTCCGGGCACGCGCTCGCCCTCGGCGCGTGCCTCCCGGCGCGTGCCTCTCTCTCTCTCCCGGCGCGTGCCTCCCGGCGCGTGCCTCTGCTGTCTTGTGAGAGAGAGAGAGACAGAGAGAGAGCGAAAGGCGCGCGTTGGCTATGGAAACGCTCTTATGGAAACGCTCGTTCTGTCCGCCGCGGTGGTGTAGTGGTTACGGTACTCGGCTGCCACCCAAAAAACGCGGGTTCGATCCCGGCCGCGGCGGTCGCATTTTCGATGGAGGCGAAAGTGCCAGAGGCCCGTGTACTGTGCGTTGTCAGTGCACGTTAAAGAACCCCAGGTGGTCTAAATTTCCGGAGCCCCCCACTACGGCCTTTCTCTCTATGTCTTTCACTCCCTTCCCCCCCCCCACCCCCACGGACGCTTAGCCTGCTCCCTACATGGGCTGCAGAAATTAGCGTCCTTTCCTAACCGAACCATAATCATCATCACGCTCTTTCTTAGAGGAACGCTGTACCAGCTCGCAAAGAAGGAGAACGCGCCCTCACCCGCGAGAGACAACGTTGGCGCAGGCAGCGTCACCTGGCGAGGTTCTTGATTGAGAAATACCGACTGCTCGCGTTGGAGAAGCGTTCACCGGCAACCCATATATATATAAATAGGCACTGGATCTTGACTTGCAATGAAGTGCCGGTGGGAGATTTCACTTGCGCATAGTTGAACCATGAGGATTCGTAGCGCGCGCGTTAACTAAATTATTCGGGAACTCGGCACGATCTAGGATGAACCTCCCGAGCTTCGATCACTCATCATCATTCACTCCGTGGATATGCTGTAATTTTTTTGGTTAGGTACGTCGCAGTATAAAATTAATTTTCCACGCTACGAAATTCATTGACTTGGGCTTTATATCAAAGATTCTGGATGAGATGAGCACCGCGATATGCGTAGAATTTTGCAGTTTATTGCAGGCAGGTTATTCACGCTTGTGCAGGGTAAGCTGCATCGCTGCAGATAATCCGCATACGTTTGCATTTTTGTCGTAAAGTTTCATTTCTCGTTTACAAGACAAAATGTTCAAGTCATCGGTAGTCTCACAATATATCAGAACGAGAAAGAACACAGAAGAAAGATAAGGATTAGATGTAAAGTTATCGAACAGCTCATTAATACGTATTATGAATATTCATCGGAATACGTAGCTTATGGAAAGGGGCCCCGGCATAGACTCAAGATAACTATAGATTTATGCGTCCCAGTTGGACCCTCGTGAAATGCCCAATTTGTCTGGTTTAATGGTGTCATTACCTTTAAAAGCACTTATAAATCGCGCCACACAGATCAACATATTTGTGCAGTTCAGCACAATTTGCTATTGTAAGCTTTTATCCTCTGACACAAAGATTGTTTTTCTTTCTCTTATTACCCAAGCGAAAAAAAGGCTTAACTGTGAGCAACTAACGGTGGAAATTACTCAATTCATAGCTATATCAATAAAAAGGGGATCACCATTTGAATGAGCTGAGATTAGGTATACCTACGGCTTATCTTGTCGAACACTTCCTTGAACATTTAGAAATATGCGGTGCCTAAGAAATAGAGCGTAAGGATTAGAATCCCTGTAAGATGCAGTAAACCAAGCAAGCCTGATAAACTTGGTATGTTAACAAAATGTTGGTAGAAAGACGACACGAAAGACGGAACCGCCGAAAGGTACCACCGAGATAAAAAAAGAAAAACACACACACACACACACACACACACAACATTAAGATTAGCCTACTTCCGGTCGAAATTGGAATATAGTGAACATCGAGCGCGCTTATCGATGAGTGTTCAAAGAAATTTTGCAGCCTTAATTAAAATTGCGCTGTACAAAGCGAAATAACCACAACTTATATACCAGGGCTTTAGCAAGCGCTACTGTGTACGATGGCGTTGCGATGCCTTACTGGGCAAGGTTCAGCAAAACAGGACAATGCCGCCTGTGCGGGAACATTACGGTCGTCCCCGTAGCATTGTGAGACACAAGAGGAAATCAGGCACGGAGTCGTCAAGTTGGCTCCAGCTATCGATAAACATATCCCTAATTTCACCAAGTGGTTATATCCCGTTAATTTCACACGCTTACTACATCAAAAATTTTACTCCATGCATAGAGCAAGTGGCAGCCTCTACGCAGATCCGCATTAACCACTCATCTTTGTCTAAATGCAGTGTATAAAATGTAACGTCGCGTGGTTTGATCATGTGCTGACCGTACTTGGAAGATTTTCATTGTGCATAACTTCAAACACCCTTCAGGGTTGCCTGTTCTCATTTGTGTCAAAAGCTTGAGTCTCAACCATATCGGTTTCATCTTGTTCTCAACTAGAGGAAAAGAACATGAGCGAACCCCTTCCCCGTAGTTTAACGTGCGTATTACGCATTTTCCCGTGATAACTCCGAAGCTATGTCGAATCAAACGAAACTCAGCTCACGAAACAATATGCAAATGCCCCCAGGACAGATATGGTTGTCAGCATAAAGAAAATGGGGGTGGGGGGGGGCGGAGGGGTTGCTTTAAAATGCGATTTAATTTCGCTAGTACGAACACATGGTTACATGAGAGCAGCTAGAAGTTTCTAAGTTGAATGCCTTACATGTATGAGGGGAAAGGGACCTGAAAGAAATGGTCGCCTAATAACAAGGTACAGGAATATGTGCAGCACATATGGTACAAAAATCGAAAACTCGCATCCGCTTGGTGTACACGTATATAATAAAGCTTGCGTGGAAAGGTAGGACTGCATGTCCGACATGACTGCACGCTAATGACGTCAGTAACTTTACATCCTCGATTGATTTCGGGTGTTTTACGTCCAAAAACCACGATATGATTATGAGATACGCCGTAATGAAGGCCTCCAGAAATTTCGACCAGCTGGGGATATTCAACGTGCACTGACTTCGCACAGTACACGGGCCTCCACATTTCGCCCCCATTGAAATGGAAGCGCCACAGCCGGGGTTCGATACCGCGACCGGTGACCGGTGCACACCGCAGCTAAGTGGGTTAAGAAGGAACAGCAGAGGTAAACAAAGAGGCGACAAAAATAATTGAATTCAATACAATGTTTATTTATCTTTCAAAGAAAGAAAGGAGCAGTCAAGAAAAAAAATTTACTGCAATGAGTAGCTTGACGAGGTGACAACCCCCTTAATATGACAGCAACAGACAGTGCTTAGAACAAAAAGAAAAAGAAACAATCAAAAATAAATGCATTAAGCAAAAAAAAAGGTACACGACAAATAAAGATACACGCTGGCAGAAGATTGGTGGAACATTCGTGAAACAGAGAACCTTGGTGTAAGGACAGTTAAAATAGTTTACGCTATATATATATATATATATATATATATATCATTAGGGACATATATGATAACCCCACAGCTGCCTTCATGCGAGGTGCTTCGCTTAACTTATGGTGTGAGTGATTTCATAATGACGTAAACTAATCGGTGACACAAAATTTAAAAACGTCTTAGAAACCTTTTGAGAGAATTTTTAGTTTCATTGATTATTCTTACAGCTACCTTCGTCAATAGAATAATAAAAAAAATCCTCCTCGTTCTGGACTGAGAGAACCGCCCACCTCGGGCGAAAATCGCCGTTTCTGAAAATAAATGTTTATTCCTCCTCCTCCTAGTTCTTTGTTTTTCTCTTTGTTATTTATTTATTTATTTATTTATTTATTTATTTATTTATTTATTATTTATTGACGCAGTAGTTGCGGCTATGTTAAAGTAAAGCCACGTGCCACGTTCGCACCATGCAGGCTCGTCTCCATAAGCAACGGCGGTCCAATTGCACTGCATACCTCGGTGGTATACCAGCTTTAATTATGACGGGCAATCGTGAAGTAATTATAAGCCCGCACACTTGCGAAATGATGGCTGTTCGACGTTTTCACAACGAAGAGATATACCTGTGTGCGTGGCAACGCCTCGCCATCCACTGGATCTATCGTCGCGTACGGTCTGGTGGCGCCATCTGTCGAAGTACAGGTCAACGAGCAACCCTGAAGAATTCCAATATATGGGGAAAAAAAGTGTGCCTGTGTGCGCCTTAGGAGCGAGTTTTTCGCTCTGCATGGTTGCTTTCTGCATGGTGGCGCGAGCAAAGAAAGGATACATAGACGAGCGTATCTGGCTTCCTAAAGGAGTCATGTACAGTTTCTTTGTGCGGCGGCTGCTTGGAGAACCACTGAGGGAGAGCACGATTGAGAAACATCAGCCTTCGAGTCATTTTTTGGCTTCCACTATAACCATGAAACCAACGACGCTGCGCTGCAGGCTCCGCCACCTTGCGCAACAGTATAGCGGGAAGAGAACCTAACGGGTGCGCGCCTACTGGCCCATTTCTCAGTGTCCACGGAACTCATCATCGTCGGCGCCTGGTTATTCTAGCAGCCATATAAAGGACGCAAAAACAGTGTGGGCTTCCTTTAGATGCCAGTTGCTGTCACCTTCGGCGTCTGTCGTAACGCGTTCTCTTTCATAGAGGACCAACCAGTAATTTCAATTGTCGTCGCCATTTCATACGTGCTTTATCCGCAAGGGTTAAAGGCTGAAAGAAGATTCAACGAATATCACTCACCTTTGCAGGCAGTGGGCCGCTGTAAGTATCCAGCGCTTTCCAATAATTGTGCCGCCGCACTCATGTTGCCCATTTATTCTCAAAGACACCTGCATTTCATACAAGAAAAAAAGAAAAATTAGTAATAAGTATGCAGATGTACAGTCAACACGAAAGTTTGCGGACCGCGAGCGCGTGCCAAACTGGCTCTCCGCGCAACGAAGCGGTACGCCGCCCAAGGAGGTTTAAAAAAAAAAATCTTTAATTTTAAACCCCCTTGACGCCGCCTAAGGGTGACTGGAGAGCTCTGCCGGAAATGTCTTTTTGCTACTCGCTAGCGTGTCAATTTTTCAATGCCACGCACTTCACTGTTAGTTTGTTACTTCCACGCGCAGCGCTCGTCAGCGGCAAGAATGCCACATATTTGCCTTGATAGCAGTATCAAAGCCGTCATGGTCTGCATCGACTGGTGTGCCGATGAAGAGATATCAGTTTCGCTAAGGGCTATCGAGATATAAACCCGTAGCGTCGGATACCGAATAGCCCGTCGTGTTAAAAACCAGAAAGGTGAAAAATAATTGCGCGCAATTGGAAAATAGACAGGCCGTAGATCCGAGGAGCGCTGCTGTCGATTGCAGGTGACGCGGCGGAAGTGTCGCGAAGAGCCTGTTGGCCACACGCTGGCGGGGACCGTGAACTTTTCAGCTTGACTGTACATGCGCGAAGCAAAAGACTGTTCACCAAGCACGTTCCGGTGCACGATTATGATGCTGGGCGCATAGGGAACAACACAATCCCTCACAACAAATTGCAGCTGTAGATCCAGCGCAATACGCATTCACGATGAATTAACGTGTCAGTGGGGTAACATTTTTAATCATTCAATCGTGCCTACCTTGCGGTGTAGTAAGGAAAAAAAATTAACTTATAAATACGAGTGCTGCTTTGTAACGTGCAGAAAGACTTGTAATTTTCTGTATACACTGTGAGCTTTAATTAGTGTTGGTCGTTTTCGAGTCTCATATCTTTATTTTATTTTATTTTTATTTCTTTGCAAGTTCAGGGGCCAGAAATCGCGTGCTATTTTACGAACTAAAATCGGAGAGAAATGAGTTTTGTCGGTGCGACACTCAAAAATTCTTGGTTCCTCCGGTTAAATTTAGAAATATAAGTACTAAAACATTACGCACTTTCTTTTATCGCACGGTGTAGCAGAAGCCTCTAATACTATAAAGCGTTAAAACTAACAATCTCTTTGTACGTTGACAATGAGGGCAATATGTGGGTTTTCTAGGATGTACTCTGAAGTCTGGCCTTTATTTGGAAATTAGTGAACCGTTATGACCGCAACGAGCATTGATAACTTCTGAGAAACAAAGCATTTTATTCACGATAAGAGGCTCCTTGATTTTTTGTACGTCCTTTTTAACATACATTGCCACTTTGCGCAACACATCGGCCTCCATCAGAGACTCCTCTGATCTTTGAACGCGTCTCTGTTGAGAGAAAGTTCGCGCGGTATCACAGCCTGCATAACTTCGTTGGGCAGTTGGTTAAGGGGTTGTCTACCGCTCGGATTTTTTTTTTCCAGTTGTAGTAAAAATGAGAATATCGTTTCTTACATTGACGGAAGCGAGCATGATTGTACCCCATTAAAAAAGGCATACTAGAATTTGATAAGCGTGAGAAAAATTACCAATGGTGCCACCCTTGATGACCTGTATGACATATCAGCATCCCTTAGCGTTTACTTCATTTGGTAACCACTTCCGAGCCCATTCGACCCTATGCCTCTTTTTTTCGTCGAGTCATTGTCATTCTTGCTGGGTCATAGTCGCTACTGAGTCCCCCTTCTCCCCCTCCCCTTATACTGTATTTCGTCATATAATAATTACCGTCATAACCCAACTTGTATTCATTACGATCACTGATTACAGATGTTTGGAGAGCTTTAGTATTTTTTCAACGCATTTTTCTGTTTCGTCACACTCTTTATCATAAATGACGACTATTTATGTTTCTCACAATAATCTATTGATTGATATATAAAGCTATAGGCTTTGTAATCACCTTACTGAGTTATCGATTGTTTGTACGTGATTTTGGAGCGATTTTTTTCTCTGAGTCATCGTTTTTGCCGAGCCTCGCCCATGAGCATGACTTCTACCAGGGCAGGGACCCTGCTTCTACCTACACCGATCCTTTAGTCTTCCCTTAACTTAGCTGCATTCGAACCCATTTTAATGGCTAACACAAACACCAGGTATCCCCTTTCATCTACACAGGTGTGCTGGCTCTCTTCGTATATAGTGCGCCTAGGAAGCGGGAATACATGCTCCGATTTCTTATTCGCATTTTCAAGGTCACCCCAAAGCAAGGCTATAAGCCCTAAAGAGTTGGCTGGTAGTTTTGTAATGTAATTTTTGAAACATGATAAGCGCGTAAAATTCGGGTAAAATCAGGTGCATAAAGGAAAATGGTGAACTCTATCATTTATAAAAACAACAGTTGATGCTGTTTTGCGTGCCAAAATCAGCTATGGTTATAAGGCATGCCTTATACTGAAGAGCACCGGGGCGATGTTGACGTCCTCGGTCTTTAACAAGCAGATTAATCAAAGTATACAATTTTCTTTTTTTTTTATTTAACGCTAACTTCACTCCAGTACATCAAGTTCTTGTGCCGGTCATTGTCGAGGCCTGGCTCATGGCCTCCTGATGTGTCGTGTGTCTATGCACACACGACACACATCAGGAGGCCATGAGTGGTGACACATGCGTGGTGTTTGAAGTATGCTTTTAAGAGAAATAAGTGGCTTGCGAATGCAAGAGAAGGACCAACTTTCAACGTACTGATGCGCAATAAATCTCTTTACGTAAGCTTTGTTTGCAAGTTTCTCTGTGATTCTGATTCTTTTTCTTGCACTCAATCACACAAACACCACAGACCCCCAGTCATCTACATAACTGTGCTGGCTCTCAGAGTATATGATGCACCGGGGATGCGAATACATCCTCCTGAATACTATTCATCGATAAGCATTGGCAGATTACACTGTAATTAATTACTTCAGCAGGTGCACAACGGGAGTAAATGAAGCTGAGACGCAAAACAATTTAAAATACAATAACGAAATGCGAGAAAAATAGAGACGATAAGGTGTGTCTAAGGTCGCGAAGTTTCACTAATTTTAAAGGATGTGGGACTTGCCTTAACTGTGAAAAAAAGCTCGAGCTCATGGTCTGGCACCAACGAACTTCGGATGAAAATAGAAGTTTTGTCGAAACAACTTTCTTCTTAAGGCGCGTCTTCCGCAATTGAGTGCAACACTTGGGCATGTCACTAAACCAAACAACTGATTGATTTCTGGAATTTACCGTCCCAAAACCAGCTGTGATTACGAGAGACGCCGTAGTGAAGCTCTCCGGAAATTTCGACCACCTGGGGTTCTTTAACGTGCACTGACATCGCACAGCACACGGGCCTCAACATTTTGCCTCCATCGAAATGCAGACGCCGCAGCCGGGATTCGATCCCGCGGCCCTCGGATCAGCAGCCGAGTACCATAGCCACCAGACCACCGTGGCGGGCGAACTTTATGTGCAGAAGGCCGTTACGATTTATTTTAATTTCACTATAAGCGCAAGCAACAGTCATGGTTATTTTTGCGCGTGCGAGGATTTCACATAGACGAAACAATTTTATATCCCGATATGGGATGTTGTTAGAAACACGCAAAAATCCGGAATAATATTTCCATATCCAAAGCCATTAATGTGCAACCACTGTTCCATGCATGAACGTTTTGGCATTGCACCCTTTTCGGAAAGGGGCGTGTCGTGGCTGGAATTGATCACTTAGCCGCCTGGTCGATGAAACACCACACCTAGTGACACCATCTTGACGGATTCGTAAAGGTTCTATTCCGCCAGCAGTGCCTTCAGAGAGAGCTTGCGATAAGGATTGAAATGACACGTCAACGCTAGTTCTTGGCACTTCGCCATCGAAGTGCACAGCACGTCGTTTTTACTTTTTTTTGGCTGTTGCTAGTACAAGAAGCCACATGCGTGTAAAAAAATTACCCCAAAGCACAATTTACAATTTCACACGGCGTCTAAACCGGCAAGAATCTGACGCTCGATCACTGACTCTTGCATGATGAGAAACAGTGCTCAAACAATAGCTTTTACGAAGCACCAAGGTGTACTCACGATCCACGGGAATTCACCGTCGTAGGCGTCCCGTCCTCCAACGATGCGGCTGCGGCGCACCAACTGCCGGCCGCAGCGGCAGCTCCTCCTGAACGCTGCGACGGGACACGAACGGATGATACATGGAGGGGTACAGGCCATACTCGTCAGCGCCGTGCGAAGCGCATGCACCGCTACACGCCGCTCGATGCGCGCGTTCGACAACTCGTTTCTCGCACGCATCTGGCCTAGCTGGCGGCCCGATCGCACGGTGGCACACTTTGCTCGCATGTCACTTGCCCTCGACGATGCGCTTACGCGGCCGTGACGCGGGCCTCCGAGCACGCCCGCTACTTTTTCCTGGAGCGATAGCTACACGGCCATCCCGAATAGGCGAGACGCGTAATCGTTCGGTAATCAGCTCGCCGCCTTTTTCTTATGGGCGTAGTACACTGTTTAACGCACTAAAGCCGTGCACGACGCGATACAAGCAAAGCGATTTCGGTTGGCGCGTTTTATTTGCGACACAGTGTGCGCCGACTGCCCGGATTGCGGTGCTTGGGGCTAATGCGTTTCCGTTCCCGTTGCAGTGTTGCGGCGAACGTGTCGAGACGTTCTAGCGGAGTGCGGACTGTCTGCAAGGTGTCCCGGTGCTGTTTGTGTCTGAAGCACGGCGAGGCCGGTGACACGAGGAGTCTTAGAAACGCAGTATTCGTACATTGTGACAAAACAGCGCAAGCGAGGGGGCAGTGAAACAGGGGCAGCGTTGCGTCCTGTTAGTTTCATTGTCCCGTTGTTCGCGCTGTGTTGCATAATGTATACGTGGACACCGTAGCCAACCTAAGAACCCTTGCACTATCCATGCGGTTGCGTTTGCTAGTCTGAAATATTGGGTTTCTTCTTATACCGCGACAGTGAAGTCATAATTGAAGGAAAAGATGAATAACGAGGAGAGATTGAACTCTACCTAACGTCGCTATGGGAAAATTGAACTGCAAACACAGCCACGTGGTTCCTATTGCAACTGCAGGCTCTAGCACAATGAAGATAGTACCGATCAGGTGCCCAGCATTAACCGCATTAACGGACCCTTTTTTGTTCATCGAGACACTCATCTGCTGTGCACTCGCACTGAAGCCCTACCTCCGCGATATCTTCTACTTCGTTAAATTATGCAGATACCGAAAACAACTGATTAGGCTGGTGTCAACGTCAACAGCGAGCCCTGCAGAGATCTTGTGGAGAGATAACATGACTACATGAGAGGCGCCACTAATGTCACTGCTGCACAATATCATAGCAATGAAGAAACAGAAAAGGCAAAAACCGCCGACTACTTACCTGCGTCGACGAAAGGTGGTGCGCTGGCGAACAGGCACACGGCAATCACAACGGCAAGCCAAGACCGGAGGCCCTCTTTCCACATCCCTCAACACGCAACACCGTTGAAATTTAATACGTCTTGTTTCGCTTTTTTTTCTTGAAATTTTGCAACTATAGTTCAACGCCCGGGAATTGGAAGAACGCAGAGACTAAAATTCTTCGCGCCTGGTATCAGCAGCACAAGCGTAAGTCAGGAGCTCGTCAACTGTGGCTGAGGCGGCGGCTGAGCGCATGCGGCCGTGCACGAGCGCTGCCGATCAACGCGCAGCGGCCGCCGAGAGAAAGTGCGTCGTCGCGCGCACGGATCGTGTCGCGGCCAGGGGAAAACGTAGCGTTTATAACGCACCCCTCGCAGCGGCCGGGCGGATGAGAATGTGGGTTAACGGGAGCCATCCTCGCTTCACTTAACAGACGCTTGTTCGCCCTCAATTTGGCCGATAGATCTGCACTGCGGAACTGTTGATGACGAATCGCTTGTAACGTGGTTTGGTGGCTTCGACGAGGTTTGTCAGTGTATACTGACACTTTGTATACCCCAGAGTATCGTGGGTGTTCGCTAATAAGATACTCGCATACCTTGACCCAAACATGCTTTCTAAGATACACCACTCCGAATATCGTGATGAGTGCCCCTGGTGCGGAGGTATACGATAGTCATCTGTTGCACATGTGACGAAGGGATCTTTTTTGCCATTCTTAGAGCAACCCAAGGTGGCTTAAAATTTTAATCCTCCTTGGAGCAACCGTTAGTTGCGGGCGCTTGAAACTTGCACTTTACTCAAGTAAAACAGTTTTCTAGGGACAAAAAAAAAGCAAAAAAAAACAACCTTTAGACTGCCCCGCGCTCTGACCTTTTTGAAGTTATGGGAAACGCCACGGATATATGGGACTACGACAAGCTTATGCGGCCTCGCTGACAGGTCTTATGGTATGACCTGTTCCGGGATTTTCAGCTTCTTGAGCAAAGCTTCCACGACCGAAATCTGTACACGTAGCCTGCATTTAGGTGTTTCAGATTGCTCACTAAAGCTATAGCTGCTATTAAGTGTGGGCACGTGGCACTGCGGAAGGTTAGATTTACAATCCTCTTTTCACGAGTCGTGTAGGCGGAATCGTATGGCAGCAGAGGTTTGTTACTCTTTGGCTGGTACGCCCAGCAGATACTCTCTCGGTGAAAAGTGAAAGTTGTGCATGAAAATCTGAGAATATTGTTAGCTGGCAGCTCGCGACTATAAGAACGAGGGATATGAACCGTTCTCTGATGAAATTGTGGGCGTCAATAGCGAGTGAGTCACAGTGATTGGGGTTACAGTCAAGAAAAACTAGATAATCATCAGCAAATCTAAAAATGCGCATAACTTCTTTGTCACATACTTCGCCGGCAACGGCTCTGCCCATCTTGGCTAAAAACAAATCACTTAAAACAGAAGCAATGCATGATCCGATGCATAAGTGGAAGATTCCTTTTGCAAAAGTGTTTTACAAATATTTCGTTACGGCAAGGACAAATGCATCTCAGCATCTATATTTTCGGCTTCCACCGGGTGTATTCGATATCTTTATTCTCGAACATTTTTTCTATCTCTGCTAAGCCCTGCCCCGCCACGATGGTCTAGTGGCTATGGCCCTCGGCTGCTGATCCGAAGGTCACGGGACCGAACCCTGGCGGCGGCTGCTGTATTTCGATGGAGGAGAAATGTTGAGGCCCGTGTGCTGTGCGATGTCAGTGCACGTTAAAGAACCCCAGGTGGTCAAAATTTCCGGAGACCTCCACTACGGCGTCTCTCATAATCAGAGCTGGTTTTGGAACCTAAAACCCCGCAAATCAATAAGCTTATGATTTGAGATGAGTTTTGTTACTTGTGAAAGGATGAAGACTGCTCCTGCAAAAATTTAATCTACACACCCACAAATGTGTTCTCGAGAAGTACGCATGGGTACTGATATAATATTTTAGTCAGAGCGTTTGATGATTCCATTATTTCTCCCGAAAGAATAGACAGGGTTTGTGTCCTTCTCTGTTTTCATTGTGCCCTTATGCATTAATTTCTGTATGGATAGCAGGCAAGACCCCCCGCAGTGAAACAGACACCCCCTTCAATCATAGCGCATGCAGCCGTCTAGGCTGAACTACACTCGGATACAGGCCGAGAAAAAAGCGGCTTCTGTCTGTCAAAAGAACCCTCCCCCTCCAGCCAATGGTGCCTCTCTGTCAACGTGACGTCGCGATAGACGCCTACCGCGCCGCGCTCTGGTTTCTCTCTTGAGCGCGGCAGGGATAGGGCCTAACGCGACGTCACGTTGACAGTGCGGCATCATGGGCTGAAGGGGGGTCGTTTTTCTTTGGAAAATATTTTACCCCTGGAAATATTTACCCCTAAGTCTATAAAATATTTTTACCCCTGCGACAACGTGTTGACATCTGTAGCGTTACGGTAACTTTAACGGTGAATTCAAAATTATCATTGTAATGTGGAACCATAAAGCGCAATATTTTTCCCGTGATAAGGGTCACTGCCGCGCGTGCCGAGGTGGAAGAGGCGCTGACCGAGGCAGCTGCGGATGTGCTCTTCCGCGCGCAGCCGTCCCCGAATAGTGGCGCCGCAGCGGGCGCACGGAGAACTAGGCTGAGACGCGGTTTCGATGGCATGCAGCGGGCCGCACCGTATGTGTTCCATGTAGCGGCCATGGTACCGATGATTCTGAAGGAAAGCAACAAGGTGCCAATTTCTGTCTCCCATAGTGGGGACACAGCTAAACCTCAACCGAAACACCCGCAAGGAAAGAGGAGTGAAAGAATACAATGAAAAGGAGACGCCTTGCGGGATTCCTGCGCAACGTCTTGGGGAGACCGCCGCGGTGGTGTGGTGGGTATGGTACTACGCTGCCACCCAATAAACGCGGGTTCGATCTAGGATGCGGCGGTCGCATTTTCGATGGAGGCTAAAATGCCAGAGGCCCTTGTACTGTGCGTTGTTGGCGCACGTTAAGGAACCCCAGGCGGTGAAAATTTCCGGAGCCCTCCACTATGGCTTTTCTCTCCTTTCCATTCCCCACCTCAAACAAACCATACTCCTGACATGGGCTGCAGAAAGTAGCGTGATATCCTAACCTAACCACAATTATCATCTTGGGGAGAGGAGGGGCGAGTGAAAAAGATGGGGGCGAGAAGCCCGGACAGGCGCCGTGCTTTGCCGTTTCATACACCAGGAGGATTTGTCCCCCATGTAGCGACAAGTCCTCTCCCACCCTCCTTCCCTAGATTCTGTCTTCTGCTACGGTGCAACGCCCTACTCAGAGCGCGAGAAAGGTTCGTAATCAATTTTAAACGCATAATCTTCTGTTCTTTTGTGATCTCCCTGTGGTTGCCTTGCAAACAGAAGAAGGCGGGGAGACAGCAAAGGGACCCAAGAATGCCGTTCTTCCAGTGCACGGGGGACCCCCAACAATTGGCCAGGAAGCACAGTTGGCACTTCGTCTGCAGAAACGAAGGCTGCAAAAACCCGGAATCTCTGTACCAGAGGCGGAAGCCCTCGCGTGCAGACAATGGGGAAGCATGTCGGCCCATGAATGGCTTTCACTAGTTCCGTGCAGCAGGGCGAAGGCTGCGAGGGCATCGAGCACGGAATGCTTCCGAAGCGAGAAAAAAATTATGTTCAAACACGCAGCTGCGAGCCGCTGCTGCAAGTATGGTCCCCCGTTTCATCCTTCTCCTCCTCCTTCCAAGGCTTCAGCTGCCACTGCAGTGCCGGTCATTGGCAAATGAGAAGCAGCGGGAGGACTCGTTGAACATGTGTTCGCCTTCCCAATAGGCCCAAGGGGCCTCTAGCTTTCACAGTGCTGCACAGAACTTCTGAAACATATGCGCAGGTGCGCTCAGGAGACTATACATCTTGAGGTCAAAGGAACGCAAGGGACTGCAATTTTAGAGGTGTGTAACCTGGTTCTCCAGCAAGACTGCGGTTGGTGCATTTCGGAATCACTTCTGGCCATTCATTGTGGCATTGCTGTGAGCCTGTCACCAGCCACCTGTTTTGAGTAGAACCTCTTCCTTCGTCGTGGCCTATGCACTTTGCCCGGTGCCTTCTGAAAAAAGAAGGGGGTTTGCGATTCTTAAAAAGAAAAAGGACAACCCAGCTTGTTTCTAGAGCGCCGTCCGCCACGCCAGTTCTTTACTTGATAGGTTCTGCAAAGGGATTGTTTCAGCGCGAACAGACGAAGACTAAGAAGTCACCCGCATGAACAGGCCTTTTTCGTCTTCGTGTATTCGTGAAGAAATGATCCTTTACATAAACCAACTATTATAGCCGCTTCTCAGATTCTTCGGTTTTTCAAGGCCGTGCAAGGCGCGTAATCAATCTTAAACGCACGATCTTGCGTTCTTTTACACTCCTCCTGTGGGTGGCTGGCAAACAGAAGAAGGAGGGGACAACAAAGAGATCCGAGAACCCTTGGGGGCCCTAGCAATAGGCCAGGTGGCACGGTTGGCACTTGGTCAGTAGAGTTACACCTGTGTCACACGGGCACATGGAAGGTCTAAATTGGAAATAAACATATGAATTGTGGCAGCGCTGCCACAATGCATATGTTCCAACTATCGAACGTTTCCATGCTATTCCAAAATAAACACCCGGAATGAATAAAAAGAAAAGAAACAAGGAAGTACACGAAAAAATACGCTGTCGTTTTTTAGCTTTCCAAAAGAACCTGTGATGTCAAATGGGGTCTCGTGCTCTGCCCCTGTCATATAAGAAAATAGTGACGGGTGAGGTAATTGGGGTGCTACCATATTTATTTATACCTTAGAAGAGCTATCGTTTATTCACGCGCATAAGAAACGCGCATTCTGCAGCAATGCTGTATGAACCACGTAGTACTGTGTCTCTCAGTGAACACGTGGTTGTCAGTTATGAAGACATTTTTTTTTCTTTTTCGCATGGCCAAATGGTTGACCCTGGGGGCGCGTGACACCTTGGCTATGTGATTGGGATCACTAATTTTGAGTGTATGCTGAGTTGAGGAAATGTATTGCTGCCCGAAAGGAAGTCTCGCGTTGTTATGTCTTCCAAATGGCGCGTTGTTTGTCCACAGTGCACATAGGTTGAACTAATCGGAAAGCTCACATGATCACGAAAAGAAAATGATTGTGTTATCAAGCGAAACTCAACGCTGGTGACCTTGAACGTGCCCTAGGCAAATACGAAGACCTGAATCGCCGTCCGAGAGGAGGCACTGCGGTATCTTCTCTAAACGGTGCGAAAAAAAAATAAATGATTAAAAAAACGTGTTCAGAAACTAAGCGCACAACATAACATTGAATACCTTTTTTTTTACTCGCAGTTAGTCTACGGTTTGAAAGTGAGCAAAAGAACTGGTCAAGCGCGAATGCGCAACATGAATGTTTTCGACAACTCGTTTCTTTCGCAGCAGACGTTGTTTGGGTGGCTTTTAAAGAACGGCCGTCATGAAGTGTTTCAGACTCCCGTTGTTGCATCTGGCGCTTGCAGAACCCAGAGCATAGCCTGTCATATAGGTGGCTGTAATTCGGAGGAGAATTTTGCTGGAACTAATTACTGTCCGTTAAAAATCGAATAAGAATGCTGAGCTGGCACGTCATTCCGTATTAGAGTGAGCAGGAATTTTATTTTCTAATTACGAGTAGTGAAATTGGCGTGCCTGAATGATACTTCCGAAGTGTCGCATCGACGTCGGACTATAAAACTCCTGAGTAAACTAAAGATAGCGACATCTCCCTTTCCCATCGCCGTATTTCGCTCTCTCTTGCGGTGCCTGCCAAACAAACTAGCGACGCTCTCACTCATCCACGACGGGATTGGGGTTCCCGAGCGGGCACGCCTTTGTAGTACGACCTGCGATTGTGCGAAACGTGGTGACTTCCTAAGCCGTTGGCGCCGATCACACTATAGGTCCATTAGTTTCACCCTGCACTACATGAACTGGTTCACGGTGGTGCCGTGTGGGTGCTGCCGTCGTGCAGGGAACGTGCCAACAAATGCAGCAACAGCGCGATGCCGAAACGAATGCGAGAGTGCAAACGCCTTGCAAGCCTGTGATACGGTCCCTTGTCTCGTGAGTTGTGGTGTGAAAATCGGCTCCATTTACGTTGGCTGGCATGTCCAATTACAGGAAAAAGCTCACTGGCGTACTTGTCGGACGCCGTTAAAATAAACACGAATATAGCCGGCTTTGTCGTCTGCTGCGGTTTCAGCCATCTTGCACAGCACGAACTCTGCACTATGTCGCGACAAGGTTCAGGGTGAAACGAATGGAACTATAATTTTTTTTTTGGGGGGGGGGGGGGGGGGCGTGAAGAGGTGCAAGAGGTGCAAGGAGTGACCTCGATAAATGTGAGGAGGGCTGCTAGGGCAGAGCGGCGCCGTTCATTGCAGCCGTCAGGAAACAGGAGCTGCTCTGTTGAGGAACAGGGCAGGCCGAGTTTCCGATAGCGCGCGCACAGTTGTTTACGCGCGTCCACGTGGGCCGGGCAGTCACTGAGCAGGTGAGGGAGTGTCTCCACTTCCCCGCAGTCCGAGCAAGCAGGGGAGGGGAAACCACGGAGGCGGTGTCGGCGCTCGGCTGGCCAGCAGGTACCAGTTCGCAGGGCGAGAAGAAAGGCGCGTTCTCGCCGAGTGAATCCGGTGGCGGGGAGTGGTTGTGGCAGCCTGCCGTCGGCGAAACGGCTGTCCGGGTGCGACCGCGCCAGCTCTTTCCGAAAGTTGATGCGCGCTGAATCGTAGGAGCTGGCGCAGTCAGAAAGTGGAGTGTCGGCTGAGTGAGCGTGCTTTGCGAGCTCGTCTGCTGCCTCGTTGCCCGCTATGCCCACATGTGCGGCGTGAAAGAGTGCACGAGAGCCGGACGGCGTTCGGCCAATAGGAGGGTCCAGTGGTGAGGGAAAGCGCAGGAGAGAAAGCAGATGTCGCTACATTTGGTTTACAGAGGAACTTTAGGACTAGTGCCACAGGCTGTGCCACATTACACCGTATTTTGTCCCGAATATTTATCTTAATAGCTGTATTATTAAAGCGCTGTAGTCGACAATATTGACACTTTCGGCGTTGTAAAGTATCAGTTTGGCCCACTCGATTTAGCCCAAGTTATTAATAATTGTACTACTGTCTCAAGTCGTTCTTATCAAAAGTAATCATCAAATGTAAAAGGCGGAATTCCGTTATCGACTACGTGGATAATCAGCATATGTCAACTCGACTTACAGGCGGTTTGATGCATTGTTTTAGGAAAGTACCTCACTTCTGCGAGACACCTTTCCCTTCTTTCTTTTTTTTTTCTTCCTTCTGACGCGTTAGCAACCCCCGCCAGCGAAAGCCGATGCACTTTCCCTTCACTCGGCATGTGGCGGAAAAGAAGCCAGAGAGAAGAAGGCCCCTGTCTTGACCTTCCCTAACATTGAAAACAACTTTCACCGGCCCCGACGTCGGGCCCCGCTCACCGGTCCATTCCTTTTCTTATCTCCTCGCCTTCCAGCTGAACGATTCAGTGTGTTCGGAGTAAGACCTGATTGACCTCTCACCCAACAGACCAAGTTCCCTTCGGAAAAAAAAAAAAGCGATACGCGGGGCGAGAGTAGCGAAAAGTTCTCCGCCAAATCGGGGTCACTGGGACGTAGCCCCCTCCGCACCCTTGCCCACTCGTCTTCCTCCTCACTCACTCTCCCTCGTTACTCTCTCTCCTACTCCCCCTTTCTCACGATCTTCCATCCGACGGAGCGCGCGTCCGATGACAAGCGGCCGTAACTAAACGGGGGGGCCCCCAACGTTGCCGTCACGACTTTTTGTCCAAGGTCCGCGGCGCACCCTATTCGTCAAGCGACCACTCGCCTGACCAGACGCGGCGCGGAGAGACGTCCATCGCATCACTATCGCTGCTTGTGTTGACTCGCCGTGGTAGTCAGGAAGTCGAACGTCGGAAGTTCGTGGACCGTGAAGGCGTGCGAAGATATCGGAGTACACACATGGCCAACCCGGTGCACCAGCGGCCTGCTGATGATACTGACCGCGTGGCTTCTTTCCTGCCCGCTTACGTCATACGCTGCTGCTGTCGGTAGGTGTTTTTTTTTGGCCGTGCATGTCGCGACATCCGATTGGCCCAGGAACTTGCTCACCTATAAGGGAGTCCTGTTCGATGCAGATAATTTGAAAAAAGCATATAGCTAGCGCGAAGTGCTTGTTTGTACCCTTTGGGTTATTGTCAATTGTTACCTTATAACGAGTCGTTACACGTTCCTGCGCTATTCGCAGTGTATGCTTGCTTATGTACCTAGAAGTTTATTACTGCCCTTTTTTGAATAAGGTTATTTGAATTTGGCAGTTTTTAAGCTGCCGGATTTCAAAGCGATGCGGCCATCTTTTCCTAGTTATCCTTCTAACACGCTTCCCTGTTCTCGGTCCACACCATGTCATTACCGGTGATGTTCAAGCGGAGTTGCTAATTTCCCCGATTATTCTATTGTATGCAATTAACTCGAATCAGCGACACCTTTTGTCCCTGTCGTTGGCTTCCTGGGTGTCTTCCACTTCCTTCTCGATGCTTGTTCATCCACCCTTGCCTAGTGCGATCAGCGATACTGCGGCCTAGCAGCAACGTCAAGCTACTTCCGACTTCCTTATTCACCTGAATTGTGTCTGCTCCGCTTCCCACTGATTCACTGCCGCATTGCGATCACTGGACTGGAAAGCGCACCCAAAGTAAACAGCAGAACATAATATCGTTCACGGCTCATATGTCTCACACTATAGCAATGTTTTGCCTCTCACTGGATGTTCGTACATGATGAAGCCGAACAGTATTGTTGCTACTTTGTAAGCTCTATCACTTCCTTTTTTCTTTGGCTGTTCCTCTTGGCATACGATTACTGAAATAAAAGCTGCCGGAATTCTCTCCATCAACGCTTCATTCGGAATTGTGTCGTAGCTTAAAATGCTTTTGGGATATGCCCCAAGACACGCGGGTCCTATGACCAGGCGTAGATGGCTGTAAATGGAGCAGTTACCCAAAGCGATTCCAGCTTAGGTCAGCGAAGCCCCTCTATTTCTCGCTTGCAAAGTTCACCTGTTTTGCTTGGTGCTATGCTTTCGCTCCCTACGGGGGCAACGTATACAATAACGAGCGCCCGTTCTGAAAAACCAGCTTGCACGCCCTGTGTCTGTTAAAACATTCCGAACTTAGCAAGAAAATGTTTGAGGAGGGTGTCAGCCGGGGGATGTGAGGGGGTTGACATTCCTTTTATACCCACTGCAGCTCAGCTGGGCTTGTTTCTTTTTTTTTTCCTTTCTTTTCCTTTTTTTTTGAGTTCTACAGCTAGTCATGGTGGATTCCCAAATTTTCACAATTTTGTGGCGCTGAACTAGTTTGCTCACCGTGAACGCTATTGTACAATGCATTTTTGCGCTCCACTGCCACACTAAAAAGAAAAGGCAGCTACTTTCCCACAGCTTTTGTTATGCATATCTAGGAACTGTGGCATTGCTGTTCCGCCCGCAGAATAATGCGGCCGTTGAACCCTAGCAGGTGGAGAAGGGTCTACATAGCCGGAGGTGTGCATGAGTTCAATGGTTTTTCTGTGGCGGGGCAGGGGGGGGATAGCAGGTGCGAAGTGGTTCTTGGAACGAACTGAAGAATGCTGTTGCACTGTACTTGCAGGAAATGGTGAGGTTTAGTTCCGGGGACGCGAAGCCACGTGGTCCCCTTAAAAAGAGGGGTGCACGAAGGGAGGGTTCCAAGAAGAGTGAAAAGGAATCACGGAAACATAATGGGACTTTTTATTGGGCGGGTTGGTGTCTGCTAACATTTCTTGCAGCGAAAAAGCAAGCAAAATAAAAAATAGGAAACCTACGAGTCTCCTTTTCTCCGCAGAACGTCAACATCTGGTCAGAAGGCACTGGGTGCGATTCCCTGTGCCGCCGCGCACCCAGTGGTTTTTCCACCCAGACGATAGCTCCACCTTTCCGCCTCGTTCTATGTCGTTCATTCATTCAGCTCTTAATTTCAGACAACAATGTCTCGTATGCAGGGGCAAAAGGCAGATGTGCTCTGCCTAACGGCGACCCCAGCACCAGAATGTACACACACAGACAGAGAATTTATAAAGATAAACAGCATGACACATTATCAATACACGTAGTAAACAGTTTTATACAGATATAACAAGGTGCATAGATTGTTAGGTGGTATTCCGGTTTGCAGAAAGACATTTCTTTCCGACCCATACCGCTGACATCTGCGGCTGTTGTAGAAGAAATAACACATCGCCCAGCACATACAACCCCCCCCCCCCCCCTTTCTTTTTTCTTTTCCTTTAAATCTGACATATACGTAAAAACAAACAAACGATGACGGAACCATCTGGACAAGGAGTTATTACAAACACAAAAATGAAAGGAAGCAAACTACGAATTTTGTTTTGTTCGAAAGTTCTACGATGTGGGGCATTCAGGTGTTATTGAAAACCCACGTTGAATAGATGGATGCGTCCCAGTTGTATCAAAGTGGTGGTCTGTGAGCCACCATGCTCAATTTACACTTTGTCGTATTACCTTGCATGTGGGAATTGAACATGTTTAAAAGAAAGGCCAAGCAGTCTTCGCGTTCCGTGCTTTACAGTGAAGAAAAGTTTGGTTTTCTGCCGTTCAGTATTCATTATTTATACTTTCTGTCACCAATACCCTAGCCGCCTTTTACTGATCCGTGTTGCGGGCAAGTTCACCTTTCCTGTGCCACGACAGCCGTGCTTGTGCTGTCGCTTAATAGGGAGCCCAACCTCAAGTTTGCGCAGCGCAGTCCGGCAGTGAAGCGGAGAGAGGTGGAACTACCGGTCGCTCCGACGGTCGCACTCGCATTGCACGAGCGGAGAAACGTGTTTCTGGAGGCTCTTTTCTCGCGTTTCCCGCCCGGCCGCTGCAGTTTTTTTTTTTTTTTGTCAGTACGGAAAGGAGGCACACAATACAGATGCTTTGCGAGCTGTCACAGCGGTTTAGAAAAAAAAAAAAGAATAGCCGAGAACTGCCCGTGAAAATCAGGTTCCGTTTCCCTGGCAGAGACGGCCACCACAGGAAATCGCAAAATGATGTGATGCTTGCACGCGCGGTATCTTGGTGTCACCTTTTGCAACATAAGATATCATCAATAGTTAACACGGAGAAGCGTGACGGCCAGTCGTATTTTAACAGAACTGCGTACGTCAAGCGAAAGTGCATGCAGCAAGTATATTCGTCTTACATTTCGAAGAGTGTGCGCTTGCTAGGTCACTTACCATTTTTAATACGACAGCAGTGGTAGACGTTGGCCCCGTACATCAGTTATTAAAAACCGTGAGTAATGGCGCAGTTTTACTTCATGGCGATAAGTGCGCAAAAAGAGCACCAGGACAGAGAGGGGCAGAGAGGTGCTGTGTTTGCGCACTTATCACCATGAATGCATACTAACTGGCTCGAGTATCCGCTCTTCTGCAGTTTTACTTAATTAACTGGTGGATATGGGTTTTTAGTCGCTGTTCAGTGCAAAACTTGAGTAGCTGGATGTTCATAGTGAGCGTGTTAACGCTGGCCATGGAAGCGCCTGTGCCACTGGCGGTATGTAGCTGCCGCTTTGGCTAGGTAGGCCAAGTATGTGTAGAGAGAAGCAAGGTAGCGATAAAAACAGCAAAGATATTGCGAAGTCTGATGCTGTTTTTATCATCAAAAATTACATTATAACGGGAAACACACACGATCGAAGGGCGCATTTTATAGTGTTGACGAATTGGGCTTTCGAAGGGCGCATTCTATAGTGTTGACGAATTGGGCTTTAAAACAAACAGAGCGCCATTACTGTAAGCGCACACGGTCTGAAATAATTGCTTACACTGCAGGAAACATGCGTGGTCACGGTGGGCGTTAGAGATTATCGTGCCGCATTGTAATGCAGACAAAATCAGCTTCAAAAAGTTGAAACCAGCATGATGTGACGATGAGATGTCGCTATCTTTCGAGGCACAGCTTGTACGCGGCTGTCAGCATTGCGTACTGTAATGCTGCCAGCGACTGAACAAGGTAGACGTAAATATGAACGGTTCATACTAATCATATAATAAATTTGAAGTCTGTTGTGGCCTACAACCGATGGAATTTCGAGCGAACGTACACGAAATTGCAATTTCTTGCGCCTACAGCTCAGAGCAGACGCCACTTCACGATGCGTTTTATCGGCCGTATAATTACAGAAACTGAAAACTCGTCTCTAGTTTCACGTCAGCAACGTAGTCATCCACACGCGCTTGGCAGCCACGAACACAGCATCGTCTTCAACGACCTACTAGGTCCCGTAATTGCAGTATTTAAAGTGTGGTATATGTTGAGATTGGAAGCCCGAAAATGTTTTTCAGTGCCACAAATTTTCCTGAAGTTGCCATACAACGGACACATGATGCAGCATATGCAGCCACTGAGCGCGTGCGAGTTGTGAGAGACGCCTTGGGCGGCCTAAGAACGCGCTAGCACGCGCAGAAAGCGGGCGCACTCACAGGCGGCAAGGGCGAGAGCGGAGGGCGAAGCGACCGCTAATCGTACGAGCTGCCGAAACGGCGCTTTTCGGAGGCGCGCCGCAGCGCCCTCTGTCCCAGCTTGGGAGGCCTATGGACGGCTTTGTGGCGTCTCGTACCTCAAGGGGCCATGCCATGGTCACCGAAATATTTGTGGTTTACAGCGAGAAGTAGAACTAGATGGTCTGTTATATGCCTATACACACGTGAAATATACCGTAAGGAACGTTTCCGTCCATAATGAGCCGTATATAAGTCGGCGGCTACAAACCCCGCCCCCTGCCGGTGACCGCCATTTTGCCGTTGCATATGTGTTGTCACGAGCATGCAGCGTGGAGCACAGCCTCCATTTGCTCCAGAACAGCCACTGTATTCCTCGCGGTCAGTGTGTTTCGGCAACATTCCTGCACAACTTGTATAGCTACAAGTGCCAGGCGCTATACACATTGTAGCGTGATTCGTCTCACTGCAATTCGTTCCGACAGCAGCACCGACGGACTTCGTGTACCGGCGGGCGAGCCTGTTCCTCGCGACTTCGGCCGGCACTCTTGCGTATTTTGTAGGTGACACCACCACGAAAATTGACACTTTGCAAAAATCTGCCAGCTTGCTTTCCTGCCAGGGCGTTTTCTAACCGGGAACTGTCGTCCAGATTGCTTTCTTGCTCTAAACCCCTTCACACGGTCGCATTCCAGCGAAGGTGCATGAACACCACAAAAGCTTTTCAAAAATTGCCCGAGGATTGTGCTGTCGCTGCTAGAAGCGAAAGAAAGGACAGACAGGGACGGGTGCTGAAAGGGATGACTGTGCAGCAGTGAACACGCTTAGCAGGAGAGCAACCTGTGGACGAAAGTTTCAGTTGGAAAACATCCTTGCAGGAAAGCCAACTTACAAATCTTTGCAAAGTGTCAATAAGGTGCAATTCGCTTGTGAGACAAACTAATGGAACAATGTGATCTCAAGACTGTGCGTCGGTTATGTAGCACGGAGAGCAGTTGTAAACCTTTGTGGTGCTTGTGCACGTCGGATGGTAAACGAACACCACCTAGACTATGGTGGTGTTGCGTGAACGTGCTCAGGGCAGGAAAGCAATCTGTAGACGAGAGATTTTGGTTGGGAGAGATATCCTTGCGGGAAAGCCAACTTACAGATTTTTGCAAGAAAGCCAATTCCTGACGTTTACTGATCACGGCTTACCTGGAGAAGCATACACGACCGGCAATGCCTGTACTGACATCTGGTGAACCAGGGGCACCTAAACCAATGCTGCAGCGGCTTTCACGTATAAAGCACTGGTACAGAGATAATCTTTAACTCACAGTACTTTATTATTGTCTTTGTACGAGAACACCGACGCGAGTGAAAATAAATTCAAACGTATTGTAGTTAGGGAAAGCCTCGAGATATTACGAATAATAATACTGCCATCTGCTGTCGTGAACGGCACCGCTAATCCAGTATCTTAAAGATTGCAAAAAAAAAAACACAAAAAGAAAGCTACTGACATATAGAAGTACTACATACTGTGCCGAGAGTGGTTGTGTGAATAATATATGCACTCAGCTATGAGAAGGACCCGGGTAGTAAGCCGCGCTGGCCGCGGTTTCACGGGTGAGGCATGCACATCTGCGATCGGCGGCTGCTGCCATGGGCGACACTTGGCGCATTATTGGTAATGGTTTGAGGCTGTTGACCTCCTTTCGTCGGCACCCTTTATGCTAAACAAGCAAACATTCTGCTAAAACATCTGTACTGACGTTCATGGCGTGTGTACGAAGAACTTAAAATGTACGCGGTGGTCCAGTGCGTGTTGGGGAAGCCAACGCCCCTCTCGCTCGTTCGTATACCATGTGTCCCAAACATTTGTATGCGGCAAGTCGGACTGCGATACTCCTTGCAATCGATCGCATGAAGGTTCGCGCCAAGTGTTTCGCGTTTTAGGCAGTGTACACACCGTACTGGCACCGGGACCGAAGAAGAAAATTGTTCACCGAAATGCAGACGCTCGCACAGCAAGCTGCCATTTACGTCACGCGTGGAGAGCGCGCCAGTTTTGCCTGGCTCTCAGGTCCTCGCGTGTTTATATTCAATTTTATATTGATTGTGCAAGGAAATGCGCTAAAATTTCACCAGCGTGTTTGCGAACGCAGAGGGATTAATTCACACAGCCCACATTATGATCGAAAATAGGGTGACAGCCACTTTTAAGCACAAGAATAGGCATATTCTCATCCCATTTGTTCCATTTAGCCCGTAGCAAATGCACGAGTGTAGCTCCTTTCGGTACGATGCTTTATACACCTTTTCCGAAAAGCGGATTCGATCGCCCAAACAGTAAAGATCTTCCTTTTGAATTATCGGAAATGGCTTCTTTTCTTATTTCGTCTTGCTAGATAATTGCGCTTAGCTGTTTTTGTTTTCACTGTATCTATCCAAAATTTTTCTCCACCTCCCTTTTTTCGTGTTCTGCGTTCTTTGTTGCCACGTCGGTCACAGTGGTGGTCGGGCGCACTTTTGTGGTGCTCCAGTAACTTCACGCCTTCAGCGGTGTGGTACACGCCGAAGGCAACAGAGAGTGCAATGGAAGTCATGCCCGCTACAAGACAATCATTATCATCTACTTCGCATATATGCGCGACATAGCCTTCCTAAGAGTAAAGGAAAGGCCAGCAAGCCAGGTGACAATGGATAATTTACAGAAATTTTACGTGCATGCGTGAGCAAGTTTGTTTTGGACGACAGACTAAATGAAGGGACCATTCATCCTGTTCAGCACCCGTGCCCTACTTTCATTTGCTTTCGTTTCTGCCCTTTTCTTTGTACATCGCAGAACCGACTATGAGATCGCACGCTACACAAAATTTTCAACAGCTTCGGTGATACTCGTGCACCTTCGCTGCAATGTACAGGTTCGAACGAGCTACGAACAGAAAAGCAATCTGTGGGCGAGAGTCAAATTTTGTTGGAAAACGTGCTTGCCGGAAAGTCGACTTACATATTTTAGCGAAAGGTCAATTAATGATGAGTGGCAGGATAACTTCTCAAAAACTAGGTTTTACCTTTCAGTGCAAGCTTTAGGAAAGAGTTTATCCTCAGCTCTACCAAAGGAGTATTTGGGGGTTTCCTTCAGGCACAGAAAGGGGACCATCTAGCATGCTTTTCTAGCAGTGTCGCCGCGGGCCCGCTACTTCCCGCTCAGGAATGGCGTGCAGCTATCAGCATGACACAGCATTTCTGACAGCCGAATAGCAAGCGCAGTTTTTGAGGAAGAAAATTGAAGCAGACATCTATTGTTATCCAGCAGAAACGCACCCTTTTTTCTTAGCGTGTAGCGCTTTCTTATTGCAATAAAAGCTGTGCTCGTCCGCTTGAGCTTATCGCCACCAGGTGGTGAATCCTTTCCGCCGCTTTCAGATTAATGTATATTGAGCGTATACAGTAACCCTAGGCCACTCACACTTACGTCCCCGTTAGCCCTGTGTTCCGCTCACGTCCAGAAGTTTATGGACGAGTTTTAATTCTGTAAAAGACCGCTTGAAATTGATGAAGTTTATGGACGAGTTTTAATCATGTAATACACCGTTTGAAATTGGTGAGGCTGGACTGGAAGCCTCCTTCTTGGAGTCACCCTTCATGGTTTCTTCTTCGCATTTTTGCAGCTCAGCAGGGGAACTACCATTGTGGCAGGCAGATGATACGGGACGGAAGAATCGTGGGTGGACACGATGCTTATGACGGCGAGTTTCCATGGGTGGTACGTACACTACAAAGCAGCAAAACGGATGCTTGGGGGTGTTGCTATGTGATCATCCCAATAGAAAAAGCACTCGAATAGCACGCACTTTCCTATTACCACCTTGATGACAAGCTCGATTAAAGACTGTCTACCGATAGCAGTGCCTGGTGGTAGCAATTGGCAACAGGCAGTCTGTCGACCACTTTTGCGCTTAAGTAAAATGGTAAACAACCGTTAGGTTTACAATGATTTAATTTGTACGGTTTTTTCTTTCTTTTGTACGAATAGTTCTACCCTCTACAAATTAATAGCGACCAGCCTAGAATATATTATTCACAGTTGGGATCGTATTTAAATATGTGTATTAATCGCATAATGTTTTGGTATGCTACTTCCGAACAGTTTTACTGTATGGTATTGGCTAGCGTTGTGAGAACATAGCTCGGGCACGCATTCATGAAATACTAGTTCATGTGTTAAACGACAATATTGACGCAACTGTTTTTATAGTAAGGATATAAATGGCGGCTTTGCTCTCTATCTCTCTCTCTCAGGTGTCTCTTCGTCTGTACGGTCAGCACTTTTGTGGTGGAGCCATCTTGAACAAGCGCTGGGTTGTCACGGCCGCTCACTGTCTGCGCAGGTAACCACAACGCCTTTGCTACAAGTTTCTGAACAAAAATTACTTTGTGTTTCATTTTACGATTGTTGTTCTTGCATTTCAAACCTTTTATCTGCTGTGCGATGTAGTAAGTGCGATGGGTTCTTGGGGGAATGGAATTTCAACTATAACTGCGAATCATAAGATCATGGCAATATATGTGCCTGCTTATTTTCTTCCTGTGCTACTCACAACAGCTCGAGTGGCTAAATTGCATGCAAGTAAAGATCGTCGAGCGTGGGAGCAGCCATTGTCACGTGCACTCCGTGCCTTAAAGGTATTGCTGCGTGGTCGAGAGCTTTCTTTAGATAAAGAAATAAAATGAAGCTTCAACAGCGCTAAGTGCAGTTGGGAAATAATGAAGGAAAAAAGATAAAGCATTGAGATTGCGTAGTTCTCAACATGAAATCATGCCTTTATGAATGTGGCTTTTTAATCCCTACTACTAAAGCATTGCGAAAATCTTTAAAAAAGAATTTACCCTTTCTATCTGCTTTCTTTTGCTCCTTCTCTAGTAAGCCACCGCGGTCATTCAGCGTTCGAGTGGGAGAGTACAGCATCGGGAAGGCAGAGGAAGACCATGAGCCGCAGGATATCCGGCTTGTCCGTTTCATCATCCATCCACTGTATTCGCAGCCCAGGCGATACAACAACGACGTCGCTCTGCTAGAGCTAGCCCAGGACATCAAGTTCAACCGCTACGTCATCCCCATCTGCCTTCCAGAAGGACCGCTGGAGCTGCTGGGAAAGTCGGCTACGGTCGCCGGCTGGGGCAACATCAAAGACATCGACAAAGGTACGCTTCGGCAATCCCTGACGCTTAACCTAACGCTGAGCAGAAACGACATTTTAAATTGCAGAGTATCAGCTATTCTTTCAGTAGTTACTTCATCAAGCATAAAAAAAAATCAGGGTTCGAACCACGCCGTTGGTAGCATCACGCCACCATGGTAGCATCAGTGAGTGTGGCGTCATGGATATAGAATTGAAAATGTGTGTTTATGGGGACTGTGGCATAAGTAAAGGTTTCTTTTTTTTCAAAACGACATTCTTTGGTTGTCCTGGAATAAAGCGCATCCCATTTTTAGGAATCACGTAGAAAATTTCCATCCACCTTAAGTTTAGGGAAAATGCACTCAAATGAAAGTTCTACTTGCTTCAGAGATCGCTCAGGAGAAACATATAGGGAGACCACCATAAACACAGCAAGAAACAACCCTGAAACACAGTGCGTTATTTCGACACGCGAAGAAATTTAGTTACATTGAGGTTAAGTGTTCCTTCTCTCAAAGTTCTTTCTAAAGCGAGGTATACGACAGCCCATCTCAGGTTCAACGCTCCGCTATTACAAACGCTACTCGCCGCATGCAAGAAAAAAAAAAAAACCTATTTTGAGAAGCCAGACTTCACCGAAGACGCTATAGCACTGCCTTCAGTAATGGGACGTATCGAACGAAAACATTCCAGAGCTCAGCGGCATTCCTTGAACGGCATTCAAGTGCGGGAAAGAAGAAAGGGGTAAATACAGGGGGGCACATTAGCGTTTCCCAGGGCCATCGTAACCGTCGCCGCTCGTCGAATGTATATTACACGAAACAAGGTTTATACTCTTCTGTCCCGTCATTTGTTTGCAACCCGTACTGAAGCGCCAATGCCTGCTCGTCTCTCTCCGTTACAGATTCCTCGGGGGACGGCTTCGCCGGAGTGAGGAAAGACATTCTGCAGAAGGTGACCGTGCCCATCGTTCCCAACGAAGAGTGCAATCGCTGGTACGCCCAGTCGGGCAAGCTGGTGCATCTACAAGACACGCAGCTCTGCGCCGGCTTCAAAGAAGGAAAGAAAGACGCCTGCCAGGTAAGATAACCACAGGTCTTCCGCGTCTGACAGGCCACGATTTGGGTAACCCCGTGGCGAGATCATTGTTGCACAGTGCTGACGTGCAGTCGCGCGCCTTTTCACTGAGTCACGGTCGCGTGCTCTCAATGACTCGAAGCTACAGAAACGAGAGGGGTGTTGACACTAGAGATCGGACACAATTCGGCAGGGTTTGTTTATGTTGGTTATTTATAGATTGTGCTCGCGGGCTATTCTTGGAAGTGAGGTGACTCACCTGGTTGCGATGTGCGTGGAGGGAAATAGGAGCTTACGCTCGCCTAATGACGTAGTTCCTGGACTTTTTTCGGCGCGATGTCATTGAACGATGACGTCAATTCACATTGTTATTCCTCAGCGACTGAAGCCACAGGTTAATGCCGATGAATACTGAACTGGTTGGGGTTGTTGATGGAGAGGTCATATCACGATTAATGTCGCAAAACACACGTGCATTGGCAGTCTTTGTGGGTGTTAGTGTACTGTTACGTAACGCTGTATTATACAGGTATGCCCTCCGGCCAACGTAAATTGCTGAACAGTTCGGTTTAAACCAGAAGCACTCCCGCTTTCAAATGTGTTAACTTCTTCGGTGTTACTTATCCTCAAGCAAGTTTAGAGGTGTAAAGCTTCAGTACTCCTATTAGGCTCTGTGTTTGTGCTCCGGGAGCTAATGTAATTTCCTCTGCAGGGTGACTCTGGTGGACCCCTGATGTACTTCGACGGTTCCAAGTACGTGCTAGCTGGCGTCATCTCTGCTGGATTTGGTTGCGCGAGACCTCTGCTCCCCGGCCTTTATACAAGAGTGTCTGAATACAAGCCGTGGCTCAACAAGTACATCAACTCGTGAAGAACGAACTTGCGTTATGCTAGGACATTGCTCTAAATGCAGCTGCGTCCGGGACACGAACGCGTGAAGTGAGTGATATGCCCCCTCTGAGATATAGTGTGGCTGTGCAAGCACTCTCGTTTGTGAATCTCCCGTGTTGGGATGTGAGGAGAAGTTTGGGTCAGCCTACACCATGCGTCCATGACTTTTGTGTAGCCTAGTCTCGTATCACGTGACAGTTGAGGTCATATGTTCGTGTTTTGTGGTGGTTGCATTCACGCATTATTCCTGGCAAGATGTGTGGCGTGTTCTGTTTCAGTAGTTTTCAGCAACAAAGAGCAACGTGTGAGTGTTTTCGTGTTTTTAAAACATTAAACATATGCAGATCTTGCGTAGATGTGTGCCGAATTGCGTGTCGTCAAGTGGCAGCGCACCTAGCGGCATCTTTCGATATTGTCAGACTGCCCGACGTGTCCCTTAAAGCATATTGCGGGCTGCCACAGTGTTGTTAGCAATGTTTGGAGAGGCATCCTCATGACGATGTGCACAACATGAAAGCAGCGAAAAGACAAGCGCTATGTACGCGTTCCTTTCCGCTCAATGTGTTGCTTTCGCACTGTGCGCATCACTATTAAATGTCAACAATACCGGTGAAACCGTCAGTAGCACGTTTTCAAAACGTATATATACTGCGGCTGTAATTTCTTGTCACGCGGAACTATATTTCAAAAAGGAAATCTAATGATTTTGCAGCGAATGTTAAAACATTAGATAGTGTGTGAATGATACTATAGATAAGCGCTTCCTCATTCAAAACAACGTCAAGAGAAGCCGCTAACAGCGCTCCTGCTTGATTCCATGCTTCTCGGTGCGCGGGCACACGCCTACGCTTTCTTTAGTTTGACCTTTCTTATGAGGCCGTCGTCCTCTCTAAAATTTTAAAGATATAACTGGGGTTAAGACTGTATATATTTTTTGAAGACTTGAGGCGATAGGAGTATTCCGGTCCATTGTACTATACTTTGATTATATGTGTAACGTTCTTGTTCTCGATGTTTAAGTTTTGTGGTTACGTTTAGTTCTCAGTACTTTGTACATTAACTAGTCACATAATCTTGTGAACCCGGTGCTACCGCAATGTAAACAAGTGTCACTTTTTTTTGCCTTTTTGTGAACCTGTAATAAAATTACGAACAGCGGTACTACTATGGCTCTGCTGTAATAATTCCATTGTCGGATGCCTGTTTTGAAGGCTGAAGCCTGCGGAGAGTACTGAGTATGTTTAGCACTATTCGTACTACAGTATAAATGCGAATGCCCACAACACGAGTACTGAGTAGGTTTAGCCCTATTATACGTGTTACCGCATAAATGCGAAGGCCCATAGCGCAAGGTCGTTGTAGTTTTGTTATATAGTTCTATTTTTCAGACATTTCACGCTATACCGCGGTTAATTCTTCATCACCCCCCTACCACCATTCTTAACATGAACGGAAATTCAGAGAAAATTGCAAGATTATGTTTAGTGGCTTGAGCTTGGAGGCGTCATTTCGCCTGGCTGCTTCGTTCTATTATCCCGTCGTGGTCGCACTCTTGCGCGACATTTCGGAGCTTGACTAAGATTGTGCAAATCGAGGGCATGGAAAGAAAACGCAAGAGGAAAGGTGAGGTCTGAAGTAACGCCATGTCTGGAGCTCCTTCAGTACTCTTAGAGACATATTTTTGCGCAGGATATATTTTTTAGAAGCTGGGAAGTCTGCCATTACGAAGAAATAAAATTATGTATCAAGTCACCAGCGCAGCCACAAAACGAGCGGTTAGTAATCAAGGTACCCTTAAAAAAGTTCCTTGGTATCAATTTTACCTCTTCTTCCTGGTGATGCCCGTTAAAAAACAATCGCTTACGTATCAAAGTAGGTCGATGTGTCGCGCATAAGGACATCTATAGCGCAAGTACCGTTGCCACAAAAGCTTACCGTGTCACAATAGCCCAGCACGCAACTTGCAAAGAGTTATAATTTGGAGGACCTGAAATTCAGGGTAATGGGCTTTCTGCTATACCCTTAGAAATATGAAAAGCGTGCAGATTTCTCTTCTCGAATAATAGTCAGATGTCGGACATGGAATATACAAAGCCATATGAGGAAAATAGGTGTTTGCTTAAGCTATGGTGAATTTCGAAGGGCGCGTGTGTCTTTAGAAAATGAAGCTATAGCTGTAACATTCAGATGTGCCAGAGGTCGGCGCTAGCTCTTGCCGGAAGCATAGTGCCTAATTCTAGCCACTATACCGCAAGGAAGCGCATGCATTCCCTCAAACTTCACGTATGCTTTGCTCGTGGCAGCTCATGGGTGCCATCACGAGGTGCGATACTTTCGTGAGCTTGCACGAGAATTAAAACGAAATTTTTTCACGCCACAAACGAAAACGGTAAATACGTACATCCCATATAAAGAAATCTTAGTGTGCTTGTAGACGTTTTTACGTTTACGAATACCGGATCACCGGGTAAGTTTACGTGATCGGCAGCGCTAGTAGTGACACCTGGTGATGCGGGACCTAACCAGAGACACACAAAGGTAATGTTACTTTGGCTTGCACGTTTTTGTTCACTATTAGTCTAAACAATGGCATTGAGATAATGATTAACTCACAGTACTGTTTTTTTTTTTTTCGACGAGAACATTCACGCGACCGAAAAGAAAATCCAGTGCGTTATAGCCAGGCAAGCCAGTCCAAGATGTCGCTGCCGGTTTCACTATCAGTTATGTTCAATATTAATTTGCTACGACTACGTTGTGACAAACAGTGAGTGACGCTGAAATTTAGCGTAAAAAGCAGGCGTGAACGCTAAATAAAGCTTCCAAACCGACGATCACCGTGCTTGAAATCCACATGTGTATGTGTGTGTGTGTGTGTGTGTGTGTGTGTGTGTGTGTGTGTGTGTGTGTGTGTTTTAATTTGGGTTAAGAATTCAAAATTCGCACGCAGGCAAAGCTTTGCTTAAAACAGAACTCTTCACTATGGCTCACAGTTTTTATAGCGTCAGTTCTATGCACGCATTCCGACTGAATCGACACCTCACCCACTGGCTCTGCAATACTGTGCTCGATCTGCTAAGCCACGCATGAAGGGCGGAAACAAAATTTTGTGCACGTGACGGATGTAAATGACATGAGGAACCTCGCGCTTAATCAACGTCACGCCGCATGTATTCCTTTATTTTTCCGGTTTGCCTTGTAGGCGTGTAAAAAAATACATACAGATAATCCCGCTTAAACGCTTGCGGGAGAGTATCAAGGTAGGATGACAGGCTGTTGGTATACGACTGAAGGTGAACACGCTAAGGCGTAGCATGAGTAGAACACCGACAGGACGAAGCTGGGCTAACAATGGCAAACATTACTACGGGAAACACAGTGAAGTGGCACCGCCAGTAGTAATGGCTGGTTCGTGTGAAAATTATAACAAAAGTTAATGCCAGAAATGTAAAGGCTAATCATGTAGTGAGGCAGGTTCCCCCAGTAAACATACCCACTGCCGATTTGGTACAGAGGCTTACGGTGCTCGACTGCTAACCCGAAAAACAATGGTTTGTTCCCGGCCGCGGCGGTCGCATTTCGACGGGGTTCGAAATATCGAAATACGTATTCTGCGACGTCAGTGGACGTTAGAGAAGCTCAAGGGATCGAAATTTCCGAAGGTCTCCACTGCAGGATGTCGCCCATATTCACAACGTGGATTTGATCTATAAAACCTCAGAATTCGAAATAAAAAGTAATCAATAAGTGTACCTTTGTTAGTCCAGTTTACGTCCGTCGTCTTCGATGTCGGTGTACCTTGCGCTTTAGCTGGGTGTAGCTGCTTGCCTTTCGTGACAACAGCTTTTTGTTTGTCTGAAGGCAGCAGAAACCTGCCGCGTCGCTTATGTAGGATTGAATGTTCCTTGCAGCAGCCATACGAAAGATCAGGGGTAAAAAAGAAAAAAAAAATTTACAGCTAACTGATAACATCGAATCCACCCCCGCCCCCCACGTTCTGGTAATACCATGGGTACGCCCCTCAAGAATCGAAATTCTGTATACACCTCCGAGAGAAAGATGCTTCTTCGAGCTGATAACGTAATAAAAAAAAAAAGAAACAACGAGAAAGCTGTACGTACCAAAATCACTGAAACAAGGGGCCACTTTGCCTGCTTTGGGATAAAGCGCCAGCAGACCTAGCTTTGACGAAACGCTTTCATGGAGAGTGAATGTGCTTACTGTAGTCAACATAATATAATCACCAGGCTGTGTTTGGTAAGTGCACCTGGTCTGGCAAACATCCCGTGGAGGAACTGGAACATAGATTCCCGCAGCTTTAACGTTGCAATCGTTAGGCTCTTTACTGTGATGAGCCTGTCCTAACATGAAATGTTCGCTGATGTGAAGTGAAGCTCCCGACTGTTCTCAGCGGAAGCGAATAAGTAAACTAAAATTGCAGTAACCATGACAAGCCTCCGCGTATATATAAAAATTAAATTAAATTAACAGCCTTCCTTAACAACGCGAAATGTTCGTCACGACAAACGGTGCCCATATTTCAGAAAGAAACACAGGAACATATTTTTTTTAATATGCTGAAAATAACAGAAATAATGGCAATTTTGTTTACGCACTTTTTCTGTTTTTGCCTCTTATCTGTCGCTCGACGCGTCTGTGAAATCACAGGATAGGTACATGCATGACTTTTTTGCCGTTTTACATAAAACTTCTGGTGCAGTCATAGCCTGGAATGTTCTCAAGGAAATGCCTATAGAGCTTACATTACACGTGATCCTTGCTCGGATTGTTCATGCATTTCAGACATAGCCAGTTAGGTTGATTAAACGTGGTAGCAACATTTTATGCGAATTGATTTGGTGTGGAGCATCATGACAGTCCTAAAGACACTTTTCTGTTTAAGAATTGATACATTCTTTTAGTGCAAAGTTCTGGAATATTACGATGAGGTTATGACTTCCACAGAAATTGTTTGTTTACTGAATAAAATTGTAAAACTATACATATTGGACAACCATATACCCATTTCTCTTAATCTAGACGATTTCACGTTGCTAAAACAGAAAACAGCGGTAGAAATTATGCTATTTAACGTACATTTTTACAGTGTGGTGTTAACCAGGCGATGACATACTATAGTAGGATACAACTTTAGAGAACAGCATTTGGCAGCAACGGTCGATGGACTGCGCGCGCCTGTGTTACTCCGCAAGCCAAGAACAGACGCGAACGTAATCGTCGTCATGCAACCTTTACAACATGGCGCCGTGTTGATGCCGTCAATACCTGTGGACCCAAGGAGGTTTAAAAAAATTTCTTTTTAAACCTCCTTGTGTGGACCATCCGCTGTTCTTGAGTCCTTTCATCAGTAAAAGCCATGATGTGTTCGAGAACTTGAAAAAATACGTGTGGAGTCTCTACGTTTCTATCTGCAAAGGGCCGCGGTACAGTTCATTTGACATCCGAGCTCGTTTTACACGTGAAATATATCTGAACTCAGTTGAAAAACTCCGGTGCTGGCGTTTGTGGCGGGCCGGGTTTTTGCATTGCAAACGCTTCATTTAGGTTCAATAGATATTTATACTTTCCATGTTCCGCTCTAATAAACGAATTATGAAATAAAAATTTATGCACCTGTCTATTATTTTTGCCGCCCTCGCTTTATTTTGGCAACACGGAAAGTTCAAAGAAGCAACTATTTTAAGATCCGCGGAGGTGCAGTGCCCAGCGGTTATAAGGGCGTGGGAGGGGCTTCACTGCAGACTTGAGTTGTATCCGACTATAGTCACTTTGAAGCTCGCGTCACGAAGTGGGGCTAGATTGGTATGTATCGGCTCACAGATGTCGCAGAAAAATCACATAGCAGAGGTAGCGCTTAGTGGTGAGCAATTATGCTGACTATAAGTATGACTGTAAATATGTGCTGAATGTTTACAAGTTGTCCTTTCTATCTCGTGTAGTAGTAGACGGCAATCACAAATGTCGATCCAGATCGCAAATAAATGATTTTTTTTGTTCGTGCATTCAGAGGCAGCTGGAATTTGATTGTGAATATCACTTCTACTTTATTTTCCAACATTCTTTTACAGGATAATAAACATTTTCAACACAAAAGCCACAACATCTTCATCATGTACAATATAGTGTGGAGGATTATCACAATTGTATCCCTCCTGGCACGATGCTTATAGAAACATTGACTTTGTCTGTGGTATTGTGCTGCCAGTGTCTGGACGCTCATCCCTCTTTTCTTTATTATTTTTTTTTCGTTTTGGCGGCGACATGCTCGCTTGTGGGACCCGTTTGGCTGAAACAGGCCTGGCGGTGCTCTTCTCTGCACAGCTGTCACACAGTGTCTTCATGGCAGGTACACACACAACACACGCACACACCATGTGGTGCCTATGGGACGTTCATGTGCTCACACGTGGCCTAAATGTTCTGTAACACAGAAAGAAAAAAAAAGCAAACGTAATTTCATATGGCAATGAAATAAGTGGTGTGCAATCCTGTTCCAAAGACACGCGTACATTACTTGCCTTTTACGTCTTTAGGCGAACTCTATCATCAGTAATTTTAAGCGCACAACCAAACAGATGCTTCTCTAGAATACAGCAGAAACTTATTCAACAAACGAGACGTCGTAGCCCATTACATACTAGTAACTGTCATACAGATCTTCAGTGCTTGCTATTTTTTATTTGCGACATCTTGTCTGAAATTAAGATGGTTGCTTTCCAAGCTTTCCTGGATTGCGGTTCTCTTAGAAACACCAGTACTTGAACGAGGAATGTCTGTTAGGTTTGTACAAGTTTTATAAATATATGAATTCCTTGATAAAGTTGCTTACTTCAACACTGTTTGTCAGCTTGCACCGAGTCTTAGTATTTCGGAGAAGGCCACCGCTATGCTCACCAACACTGCCAACATCCGATTGGCTTCCAGTTTATCTGCGATTATAAGAAAAGACACAATTTCTTGGTTGCAGTACTCAGAAATGCACCATCAGAGACTGAGTTAACCACTACGTATAAATAAAAAAAAATCATTGCGATTGGCACAGAGTTGCCTATTTGTCGTGTACTAAAGTTCTGAAAGAAATTTTAAAGCTTATAAATAAAGTTTGGCTGCAGTCGACGCATAGCGAGGAAGGTTAAGAACCCACAATTAAAAAAAAAGTTAGAGATATGAAAGTCCCCGGTGTCTGTGCGTAAACAACAATTCGCGAAATTCCGTAAGTTGGCTTTCCTGTCAGTTGTACATGTATCTTTAAGTACACTAACTCTATTCGCTGGAAACGCAACAGATAAATAAAGCACCGCGAAAAAAAGGAATTGCTGTACGTATGAGGCTAGCACGAGAGGGCCTTAATAATAAATTCGCATTTCCTGTTCCGAGTGTCAACTAAGTATTCAAAAAAAGCGTCTAGCCATGTTTCAAAAATATACGTAGCTCGTTTTCTTTGCGACCCATGTTCACAATCTATTATAGTTAGGGCCAAATCATATACTTTAAAGGAATATAGATGCATAGAGCTATCGGGAAGTCAACTGCAAGGATGAAGCAAATGCCGTAGAAACATCTAACGTACTGGCTGAATGATAAGCATATAACACTTATATTTCTCTATAAGTCGTTATTGTGCCATTCGTGAAAAGTACAGCCTTTGATGCACCGTCATCCTCTTCCTACCTGCGAAGGAGTTCTCCTCCGTGAAAGAGAAGCCAGCCTGATGTGTGACGTTGAGGATTATAGTAGCATCGTCGATGCCTTTGGAGTTTCTGGCAACAAACAATATTTCTCCGGCATCCTCGGGGTGAACCGACCTTATCTCCAGGGATGTGATTCTGCAAAATGGCGTGTCTGCACTCTGGAGGAAAACGAGAGAAATAAAAGCGACCCTATTAGCGTGGTGCAATAATTGTCATCGAAAATTTCCAGGCAACCAGGACGAAATTTTCGGGAACTAGGAAACTTCTATTTCTGAGAAATTCGTATGGATTTCCTTGCAGCTTTTTGCTACAAACGGGTGGATGTTAATTTTTCCTTTCATTTCATAAATGAAATGTGACTTCTAGTATTTAAAGCATTACAACTTGATTTCGTTCACTGCGAAACCACCCTCCATATTTTTTTTTTAGTTCTCTAGCATCCGCGCTCGGCACCCATAAGGTCAGCATGACATCCCCATTTGTATAATATACACAAAATGGCGACGGTGCGGTTTTTTTTCTTTTACTTTCACCTTTTTATGTCCATCAAAACGTTTGAAATGAGTGGTCCCTACATACGGCGAAACTGAACTACTGCAGTTCAATCACAAATTGCATACAACTGCTTTGCCGCTTTCTACGAGATGTGGCGTAGCTTAATGAAAAAGCTGAATTAATTTCTTGGCTAAAAATTAAGTTTAAATATAATTTAAGGAAAACTGCTTGGTATGTCTACATCTGCGGCATTTTCGCGTAATGTGTTTCGGGCGCTTTTTATCGGATGATTTTAGTTCGTCCGTAAACTTCTTTATGTTTCCGGATACCGGATAATCTAAAAACTATACGCGATGATGATGATGGTTTCTGGTTATGCCCTTTGTATCGGGAAGGCACCTTTTGAGCTCGGAAACACTCGTGCCACCACCTGTTGATGTAGATACTAACCAAAATCACACAAAGCGAATACTGCCGCAACCTACAAGTTTTACATAACTGCTGGCATGAGGAGATGGCAGTGACGACACTGTCTGTGACGTAATCAATAATTCTTAGTGCTTTCAATATTCTCTTTCGACGAGAGCACTGAGGCTACCAAAGAATTCAAATATATTGTAATTAGACAAAACGCAGCAGGATGCCATCACCTTCTCTCGGCTGATGCCGGCAACGGCTCCGATAAAGCGGTATTCGTCAACGTAAAGTTCACCGACAAACTAAAATAATCTGTCTGCGCACAACTCTTGCAAACGTTCGTTATATGGTTCTGTCTCTCGGTCCAACATTTCAACGAATCCGTCCTCATGCGAGTGCGTGTAAGTAAACGCGATATACAGTAATAATGATAACCATTAATGCAATCCCACTTGCGAATAGAGAATATGAGTTTCCCAGCATTTACGGACACCAGGCTACAAGAGCTGTTTAGGGAAGCAGCAGAGCTTTCAGCGACGTTCTGTGGTGTTTTGTCCAAACTAGGCACATTCGACTTTGGCTCTGTAGTCTAAGCGGTGTTCGCGCCAAAAGAAAATAATGAAGACATTGTCATTTAACGACTATCACATTGCCAATGCTTTTCACCTGCAGTCAAGTAAAGCGTGTAAGCCGCTGGAACGTTACCTTTGCGTGCCGCTAATTACTTTGTGCACCAGCATGCGTCCCTGTCAGCTTTGCCGATGAAGCCTTTTATTGATCCGGTATATCCTAGTATACCGTAAGTGTAAACTCTGCGGCTAAACCAAAATTATCTAACATAATCAGATCAGTGACTATACGTTGACGTTGCGGTGATTCTCTTAGAACAATAAGGAAATGGAACTTTGCTATGAATTTTATCATTGCATTAAAACAGCCTCGTTTAAACGTATGCTACACTGAGTAACCGCTGCAATGGAGATGTGACAGGCACCACTTCAATATACAACGATGTTGTAGGTACACGAAAGTGGTGTTATTCTTTGTTGGAACTAACGTCCTCTTCATCAAGGAAAGTGTTGCGAGCCACAGCACTTACGTCAGCCATCCGATAATCCCTCGCAACGCGACACGCATTACCATGCACGACGGCTCATATCTAATTTGTTGCCTGCTCCTAGCACGGACGTTTACAACGTTTCAGACAGCCGCGCAACCGTCTAAATCAGCAATTGTTGTGGCTGTGACTCTACTACTGAACCCCAGAGGCACTACACTTCGCTTCACACATCAGGTGCAACGCCGTCGAAGTTAGCTCTCATGTTTACGCTGTCTAGTTTCGCGACTAAAAAAGTAGTGTGTTGCTTCCGCGGAGCGAAATACAATATATACTTCGCTGGCAGGCTTGCATCATAATACATTTCTCTTCTGCTGGACAAAACACGCTGGTACTAAAGGGAAACAGCTGAAATACGCGCGTTTGTATTTTATGTTTCTCGTACGTTTGTCGGAGCGATACACCTCTCCTTTTCTTTTTTCTTTAAGGACTACTTGGGTAGCCTTCGCAGCGTTGCAGCTGTTGTACTAAACAGAGTATAGTGGAGTTTGTTGCGTTGACCCGGCTGTTGCTGGGGACGCCAGCACTCGGCAGGAATGTGGCCAGAAAAAAAAAGAAAGAAAGAAAGAAAGAAAGCGTTAGCTGTTCCTACCAGCTGTTTGTCCTTACATCCTGGTAGAACCATAGAACCATAGAACATACCAGCACCTCTAGTAGTACAAATTTGATTGTTGGGTGTTTTTTTGTTCGGAGGTCCCCTGACAGTTGTTTACTTCGGGACCTCCTTCTGTATTACTTATGAACCATGTCACTTGTATTTTCATGATGGTAAAATAAACTTCAACTTCAACTTCAACTTCAATGGCCTATGGAACACCGGATAGCGCATGCCGCGTGGCTTCGGGAAGCTCGCGAACGAGATTTAGCACACGCCCGCCTAAGACGAGGATCCAACGCCCTAGTGGCCGTCACCTGTCGCATCTGAGGATGTATACAGTCGGAAATAATTAGTTTGAAATGCATGAACAGGAACATCGCAGACACTGCCAAAACATCTTTGGTGCTCCTGTTATGGGAGCTCTATTTCCCTTGCTTGATCATTTCAACCACGTGATGGCAATAACGCCAACATCAAGAGGAGCCGGCTGTGTAGAACAATGAGAACATACGAACTCGTAATACACGTCTTCTGACATTTGAAGCCGCACCTTATGCGCTGCGTGTGCGAGCTAGTTTTTGCCATAATGCACTTTCTAATGAATTATGGTTTCCCTCCTTTTACCAGTACAAAAGGAACGCTGACATCGTATAGAGAGAGATGAAGAGGAAAGGCAGAAAGGTAAACTAGACACGTCTACAGCTTGCTATCTTGCTTCGGGGTAGGGAAAGAGCAAATCAGAGCCAAACACTGACTGTTACTGTACTCTCTGCAGTCTGTATTTACGTGGCGCAAGCAATCATGTATTTCTACCTTATTCCCACTGCGTTCCATGATAAAGAAACCGCGCCTCGGGGAACGCAGCAGTAATTGACACTCTGCAAATATCTGTAAGTTGGTTTTCCTGCAAGGTGAGTATCCAACCAAAAACTCTCGTCCACAGATTGCCTTTTTGCTCGAAACCCGTTCACACGGGCACATTCCAGCGAAGGCCCATGAACACAAAATCTTATCAAAAATTTTCCGTGGATTTTGCTGTTTCGTTGAGTTCTGGGGTATACAAAAAAGTGGCTGGCAGCACTTAAAGAAAGGACAGACAGGGACGGGTGCTGAAAGGGACGAATGTGTAAGGGTGAACGCGCTTAGCAGGAGAGCAATCTGTGGACGAGAGTTTGTGGTTAGAAAACATCCTTGCAGGAAGGCCAACTTACAGATTTTTGCAAAGCGTCAATTCAGAAACCGCGTACAATCGAAAACGCGCTGGGGGGCATTTAGCATGCACTGACACCACACAGCACACAGGGCTCTACCATTTTCGCCTCGAAAATGCGACCGCCGCGGCAAGGATCAAGAATGAGTACTTCATTCAGCAGTCAAACGCCATGAATACTAGGCCACCGCATCGGACTGTGAGACCTTTATTGTCGTTAATTTTGCCATCATCGGTTAGTGGTTAAAAAAGAAAATAAAGGTCAAAGCTTCACCATTAATTTCGTATTGAAACTACTGCAGATGATTTTCAGTGAGACGTCACGGATTTCCACGTTATCGTTCGTACTTTTTGCCCCTTTGGCTCCATGGCATTTCCTATGGCAACGTTAAGCCTCTAGCTGTCTTAGAACGCAAGGTATTCAGTTATACTCAAAAGATCTACGTAGGCCCCAGCGGGAGAAGGCGTCAAGGTGTATTGCATCAAAACACAGTAGTGCTGGAGCGGCAAGGGAGGTTCGCAGCGATTTTCTATTATCTTCTTTTGGTCTTGTGACTCAGCAAGCAACTGCTCGTGCAGCAAAAGCGATGATCGTGATATTGTGAAAGGGTAACTTACTAATACGAAAAAGCTTGTTTTTGCTTTTACTGTTTCTTTACGTTTCCTACAATGACCTTATATAACTGAGCACTATCGACGTAAGCTGGGAATTTTATTATCAAGTACAGAAGAGAAAAAAGAGTGCTTACACTGTAGTTATGGGCAACGTAATGTGTGAGGGCTGCTTCTCCCGGACTAAGCAGTAGGCGTCTCACAATCCAATAAGCTCGTGTAGGTGGCGGGTTGGCACAAACCAGAACAGAAATCCTCACTGGTTTTCCCACGATTGCCATCAGGGTTTTGTTCAGTGCTTTGACGTCAGGCCGCCCTGCATGAAAATTGAGACAGAGGCAAGTGTTATTTAGACACGTAAAGTCATTATTGTGAATACTTCCTGCGAGCGGATAATTCGTCCACTATAGTTCTTAAAGCTTAAATATATAAACACTTTTCCATCATTCGCAGTTAGCAAATGCATTCGCTCTTTGCTTAATTATTAAATATGTGCCAGCACACTGTCAAATGCGCCAGTTTTATGCTAGATTGTTTGGCCTATGTGCGTGTAAAGCTATGGGATGACTTTTTCTTTAGTGAAATTTCCAATTTTATGTACCAATGATAGAAAATTTATGCATAAGCGATATTTGGCACTCGTGCGTTTGAACCGAAATGCTCAGAGTCAAGCGTATGCTTTCGAATTGATTCAGCTGCTGAGTAGGTGTGAAAGTCCAGGAATACACAAGTACTCATGACACTAGTGACTACAGAGTCGATTCTCTCACTGAAGAAACCAATCGAAAGGTCCTTACACATAGCTGTCTACATGGAGCGCAGGATGCTTTCAATGACGACGTATTTCACACACGACAACAAAAGTGTCCATACAAAATCAATGAAGACGCCGTCTTAAAGCCTTATTGCATTCCGTCTTCCCTGAGTGCAGGTATATATCGTGCCATATAACCTCATTCTCTTATTTTAGTGTGTCCCGCGTACATCACACAGCGTATATCGCTAATAAAGGAGTGTGGACGTCTTCGTTTGCAGTGCGCAACCGTCGACGATTACCTGTTCCTAAAGGGCCGGGAGTGCTTCTCCACGGGGCCAAATCCATCGAGCGCTATTAACGTTTCTGGAAGATACTGGCCTGGCGTCTCGCTTATAGGCATATTTTGTTTTCGTTGTATTTTGTATGTCTATTTTTGTTTTTACTTTATATTTTCTTTCCTCTCTTCTCCTCTATTTATTTCCTTCTCCCAAAAGAGTAGGCAGGCATGGTGCCCTTATCAGTGGCAGTTGTCAACCTTATTTCTCTATTTCCTCCATGTCCTTGTGTTTGCATGTTTACATACCAAATAATAATAATAATAATAATAATTACTGCGTTAAGTCTCAAGTGGGACATGTCCAGCGAAACATACATATAAAATAAGGAGAAGAGATATGAAGCCTTACGACAGATGATGTAGTCTATTTTTGTTACCAAATGCAGCAGAAATATAACAGAAAAGGTGAGGCAATGGTCCCTTCGTTCACAAAGTAGGGCGCGCACCGAGGTGCAGTCCGAAGGGCGAGCTCACACCGTCCGCTGACAAAGGTCTTGCGAGCAAATTTGGTTGGCAAGTGCACTGTGGTAGAAAAAGGTCCATTGCATTGAAGTAGCTCACTGAATTTGTTCTCCAGGTCCATTGCATTGAAGTAGCTCACTGAATTTGTTCTCCAGTTCCGTGACTGGAGTCGAGACGCGGCTCAAACAATAGCGGCGCAGGACTATGACGTCGGAAGGCTTGTACAGTAGGTTGAAGGTTGTTGTACGTAGCCGCGACTGTGAGCGAAATGGACGCAAACACATGGGATCGCGGGTGCGACAAAGCGCGCTTCGTGGTCACTTCTGTAAACATCGGTCGTCGTGAGCAGCTCCTTCTTTCTCAGTCGCGGACTTTGTCAACGTCGGCGTAAACTTATGAGCGTTGTTGAAAAAAAAAAGAAAGCACCGGCCGATCCACTCCGGAATATGGCCGCACAGCAACGCTTAGTTTTGAAGGAACTGCGAGGTGAATCCACCGCTAATAGATGTGAAACACGCGCGTTTACACATGATTGGTCAAAGCGATATCACATGGCATTGCCAGCTGAGTCAATGGCGTTTCAGCGAACGCCAACGACCACGCCGACGGCAGATGTTAGGCAAGGAGAATCGGCGTTGTAAAACTGCAGTAGTAATAGAAATGCTGAAATGATATGAATAGTAAAGTGACCTGAGATGGTGAGCAGGATATCCCGTGTGCGGGCTCGCTCCTCTTTCCAGCCCATGTGGTTTGTTGCCGTGCACTGGTAGCTGCCGGCGTCCTGAGTACAACACCGGGTCGAGGAGAAGGGAGCTCTCGGAGGCCATGCTCTCGAGCCGGCCCGAGCGCACGCGTGTCCAGCAGTAGGACGGCGGCGGCTTGCCGTCCGCCTTGCAGTCCAGCTGCACGGGCTCGCCAAAGTCGGCGGACACCTTCGACGGCGGCTGATCGACGATCTCGGGGCCGTCTGCGAAAAGCCATAGACAAACGGGCGAAGTGTAATTACAGATCAACTGTCGCAGTGTCTTCAAGATACTGACAGGGTGAGAAAACTTTTCCTGGTTAATAAATGAAGGCCTTTTTAGAATGCCGGTGCACTGTCTCCTATAATGACGTGTGCGAGCATGAGCATGCGAGGGATTATTAGCTCATAGACGCAATTGATAAGCAGCGTTGTAGTTTGGAGAAGCTATTTCAGAACGAGCGAAGACAGATAAGGAAGGGATAAACAAGAGCATACTGATAAACGAGAGAACCTTGTTGTCTTCTCCCCTTGTTTATCCCTTTATTCGCTGTCTTCGCACGTTTCTAGCAGTGCTACAGGCTCACAAATCATTGCTTAGCTAGCCCAACAACCTTCTGACCAGTGCAGCGTACGATCGCCACCTGTCATTATGTGCACACGTATTACAGAGAGCCCTGTCGTGTTGACCAAACAAGGAAAAAATAAAAATATCCCCGACATGGAATGGTTCTTTCGAAAAAATACTATTACACTTTTAAACGTACAAAAAAACATTCCTCGTGTTTTTTTTTTCTTCTTTTATTTCATGGATGTTGAAAAGCGGGAGACGCGGCGACATGCTGCCATCACAGTGTTGTTTCCTCTTTCAATAACTCCACGTGTCGCATTAAACTTTATTTTTTATTCCTCATGAGGAAAGCAGATTGTCCTAATAACTGCCCGCTTTTCGCATAAAGTAAATTATAGGCTTAAGAAAAGCTGAAAGGGGGCGAGGCGCGTGCTGTCGACGAGGCTGTGAAAGCGACAGCGGCAACATCTGCTCTTCCCGACAAAAGACGCGGCCGCAAGCAATGTCGCGCAGGAAAAAAAGGAGGCCGTCCTTTATGGCGCAGCGAACGCCTGAAGGGTCTGAAGTGTCGTTGAGAAGACGAGAGAGAAAGAACGGGAGGGACTCGATGCTCTGCACTTTATTTTGATGATTCGACTTTCGAGGGTGCACAGGGTGTCTCGTCTAACGATACGGCCTCCTAACTCGTTTCGTGGTTCTCCAGACAGGCTTCTTGAGACAAGTGGCCACCGTTATAAGAATGTCCCCGCTTAGCGCACAATAGAGCCGCGGCCATAGGCTTAGCGGCAGAGGACTCGAGTGACGGCGGTTGACTGGGTAATTAAAAGTTTGCCCCGTCGGCATGCCGCTCGTCTCCTTCTCGTTCTCAGCTGCCGTACGCTTCGTCGATCAAAACGAAAACGTCCCTAGCCCCGCGCTCTCACAGACTCCTACTCGCTCGCTCAGCCTGTCGCAGCTCTCTTATGTATTTTTTTTCTTTTTCGGGAGCTATCGTGAGAGTTTGGACAGGCGTGACGACAGCGCTCTTGGCGTTTTCCGCTCAAAGAAGAGCATATTGCCCGTGCACAGAGAGAGGACAACCCGAGCGAAGCAAGTAAAGGGCCGTAGTTATTTGACGCGCTGAATGAGCGTATAGCGACGGCCGCTGGTAGAGCTAACACTACTCCAAAAAGGCTACGAAAGATTTTAAAGAAAAAGAAACTGGAAACTCCGGTTGACTGGTGTTTGACGAGAGTCGCTAAAGTTTTCTATTAAAAGGGCTAGCGCTATGGCAGCCTGCACGGCTTGGCAGCGTGTGCCTGCTCGTTAAATAAAAGGAGAAGGAAATTAGAAGGAAAAGAAGAAGGAGGGGTGAGGGGTTTGGCGAGAGCTTTCTTCTAGCGGTCAAAATTGGCGAGCGAACTTTCCGTTAGCGAGTTAGTAGAATACTGCAGTTCTGGAGTTGCAAAAGCTTAGGTTCAATTTTTCAGAAAAGTGACAAGTAATAGCAACACGTCATTCACAGTGTTCTTCTTTCAATGGTTTCTGTAGCCTTTTCGCTGTTCTTAACACAAGTAAACAGTTCGTAGTACCCTGCTCGGTGGTTTACTTTGTTAAAATGTGGGCGGAAAACTCTACCTTTCCAAACTCGATATATACTGTTTCGACACATTCTACTGTCTACATTACATATATCCATGTCCTTTATATATACCGATCGAGCTGCTCCAGCAAAGCCCCGGATGCTAATTCCGCTCAAAATGCTGCTCATAGAATGGTCTTAACGAAAATAAAAATGACTGTTTTGGAAAAGACGACCAGACTAATAGTCTATGCAATAAAAAACGTAAAGTTTGAAGTATACGAATGACTGACATGCAATAAGGGTGAACTAACTCAGAGTGATGAGAACGGTCTTCATTAAAAAAAATCCCTGCATTTAATGATCAATCGATACACATAGGGTAAAATACACCCCCCTCATTCTTCTTCGCTTTTCATTCCATATTCACTGCTTGACAAAGACTTCACAACGCTTCACACCGCAAAATATGCACATGCGTATACTGTGCGTCGGTACGGCTGACAAGAAGCTCTCCTGCGCTCTATAGGAATTAACGACTGTGATAGTTCAGAAAGAAAAAAAAATTTGCGGCAATTCTCAGCAAGTCTGTTTACTTCAGGGCAACATAATTTTCGCTGTTATAGAACTATTAAGACACCGGGACTGCTCCAGGAATCTGCGACAGACCAGGATTTCATATTCTGAACGTTTGCAAGCAGGATGCAGAATTAATGAATGTTTTGATACCTATTAAAGGAGAAAAAAAAAGAACAAGGGAACAGCTCCTGATTTTTGAATCAATTTCATGTCGTCGGAAGAACACCACGTGGCATTCAGCACATCCACTTGGTACATTGCGTATTGAGGCACAGGGCATCGCGCAATATAATATTTTCGGTTTCGTGATGAAATCTTGGATGTAATTGCTCATGTCTGTGAAGTAACGTCGACAGTACTAATCTAAATTTAAGAATATCATGCTGGCAGAGCAGTTTTGATATCCTAATTTGTCAGCATTGAAAATCCTCAGAAAAGGTACTTCATATTGCATGCGTAATTTCCATACAGGTAGTCACTTTTCGCTTCGATCGGTTCAAGGGTTTTTCGATCAACGAACGCGAAAAAATCTCGCGATCAGATTCATCAATGCAGCTTTGCTGCAAAACAGAAATCATACCTTGAACTGCAGCTTTATGGCAAGCATAATCGTACCGCAGTGAAGCTGCATAAATCATCGACGAAGAGCAATCGTAACTACACGGATAATAGATGTGCATTACAAGGTATCTGCTCAACTCTTGCTGGTTAATGTTCTGAACTGTTATTCATGCATACCTATTGTTAAATGCTAATTTTCGCGAAAACTGAGCACCCGCTTGTTCTTCTTTTTCGGGTTGCAATTTGCCTAAGTTTTCTCACCCCTATAAGGTTATGCACCCAAAAGTACGATATCCTCTCCGACAAGTTTCATAATCGCAGCACAGATACTCGTCGTTTTCCTTATGATCATTACCAACACAGCCTATTTAACAAAAAAATAAGCATGAAAACATTTTTCAAGGCCCTCACATACTAATCAAGCATTACTACACTCACTGCCGCACATTCGCGGTGCCCAATGTTTGGCCACTTCGTCTGCTGACGAACAATATACTTTCATTGCACATGAAAGAAGGATTGTTTCTTGTGTAGCGGCTACTTTTGGGCCATTGTTCTTTATCGTATAGGAAGTACAAGCAGGTATGCTTCGGTTTATTTTCATTTCCAAGCACAAGAGTAATTATTTTCATCTGCCACAGTTTCGCTTGAGAAAATTGAGAGCTGCTTTTTTTTTTCAGCAATTTCTGCGGCCTTCAACAAATTCTACGCATTGTCGAACGACCGCGTACTCACATCGCACGTTGAGGAAATATCCGAATGAGGCATACGTCCCTAGGCGATGAACAGCGGCACAGCGGTACCAGCCGGCGTGCTGCCGCTCAATGGCTGAGAAGTTCAGGTATCCGTCAGGACTCTGAGGTACAGGAGGAGGCCCGTCGTCCTTGAGCCAACGGGGCGCACATGGTGGGTTGGCGTCTACGGCGCAATGCAGAGACACCGGCATCTTCTCCAGGATCGGGAAGCCGAAACCGGGCTCCCGAGAGATCGAGAAGGACGGCACATCTGAAAGGAAGGATAGAAACGTGCAGGGAGCAGTTAGTAGATGGTTAGAAAACTTAAGTTGTACATTATTTCTCGAAACGTGTAATCAACGTTCAGCTCTTCGTTCTCCGAAGTTCTCACAGGTGCTGCTCAGCGACGCCGAACACAAAGCGCGGCAAGTTGTTGCTCCCAGTTGCCCCACAGCGCCTCCAGTGCCTCGTTTATAAAAACGGTGTGGCAAGCGCTTAGGAGCATGCCACTGTCGACAACATTGCAGGGCGAACTATGCTTGACCACGTGCATGCTACACAGAACCGCGCTGTTGCCATTGGCGACGTCTCAATTACAGTCATCATAACCAGCCTATCTACGCCCAGTGCAGGGCAAAGGCCTCTCCCATAGGTCTCCGATTATCCTTGTCCTGTGCTAACTGGGACCAATTTATCCCCGCAATCTTCCTGATCTCATCTGCCCACCTAACATTCTGCCACACCCTGCCACGCTTGCCTTCTCTAGCAATCCGCTCCGTTACCCTTAATGACCAACGGTTGTCTTGTCTTCGCATTACATGGCCCGCCCACGCCCATTTCTTCTTCTTAATTTCTATTAATATGTCCCTAACACACGTTTGTTCCCTAACCCACTCCGCTCTCTTCTTGTCCCTTAAGGTTACACCTACCATTTTCCGTTCCATAGCCCGCTGCGTCGTCCTCAATTCAAGCTGAACTCTCTTAGCTAGCCTCTACGTTTCTGCCCCGTAGGTGAGTGCGGGTAAGATGCAGCTATTATACTTTCCTTTTAGGAGACAATGGTAAGCTACCATTCATTATCTGACAATGCTTGCCAAATGCACTCCACCCTATTCTTATTCTTCCTACCTCCTATATTCAACACTCCGTGACAATGCGCGTGAAATTATCGCCGACTTCCTTAACGCAAATGTCTGCTTGCTCTGTTAGAGCTGAATATCTGTGAATTGCAGTGTGAATTACAGTGCACCAATTTAAATTAGAAGCACATGGAACATATTTCCACTAGGCACGGAACTCAAATACGGGAACCTCGTGCACTTACGTGTGCACGACCAATGTGACAGGGCTGGGCTTGTGTTACAGAAAAGCGCTAGTGTGACTCAGGGCGAGCCGAGTGAGCTTAGCGGATGACTGGATCATCCCCATCTAGAAGCACTGGATCACTCTATCCGCTTCATAAAATTTATGTAGACACTGCCCCTCCTTTCACTTATGTCCCGTCCGCATGTCTACAAACATGCTTACGAACGGAAAGAGAGAGAGAGAGACAGACATGCATACTGGACCATGCGATAGATGACATCCGTTGCGCACTGATCGATCATATAAAAACACACAAGTACCCGCACTTGCAACCGCACAAGCACACAGGAGAGAAATTTACGAGGTTACATTTCCATCTACGAACGTTTCAATGAAGCGTAACGCGTATGATTGTGTTTAGCCATAGTCGGCCCCTAATTGCGTCAGTGCTCCAAGTTGTGCAGCGTATAGCATGTCAAATGTACGTATCACCGGCGATACTCAGGAACGCCGTATTGTATTGCTGTCTATTCATGTCATTGTATATTTCTATAGGAGACTAAACAACATTAGTGCTAACTCACAGAGGACATCTAGAGAAGCGGCTACAGCCGTGGAGGTCGGCCACGACACGTGGTACACGTGGCAAGAGAGCTGTAGGCCGTGCAGGTCCCGCGATGCGTTGAGGCTGAGCACACTGCGCGTAGGTGTACGAGTCCTCCTGCGGCGAGAACTCGACGAACAGCTGGCTGGCGCCAGTCATGTTGGTCTCTCCCAGCATCCAGTGCATGTGTCGTACGGCGGGCACAGCACGGCGCGCCACGCAGCCGATCTCTACCTCCTCGCGCTCCTGCACTGTTACTCGGGAGCCCTCTCGTAGTCGTTCGCCTCCCAGGGTGAGAAATGGTTCCTCAGGGGCACCTGCAAGATCGTGTGGGTGTAATAAATGAAGAAAAATGACTTGCGGGCTATCTTATAAGTACAACTGGCACTCCAAGAGCGCAGCGCCATCACAAGCGTCATCATTGGGAAAGTACATCTAGGACGTATCGCAACATACCATGGCCCATACAAGACAGGAAGACGCGCGCGCCCGCACACACACACACACACACACACACACACACACACACACACACACACACACACACACACACACACACACACACACACACACACACACGCGCGCACTCGCCGCACGCACGCAGCGCTAACTTTCAACAATCACATTTGTTTTCGTGTTCAACACTTCAAAAAAAAAATGTCAGATGACGTTGCCATCTGAAAGAAGACCTTTCTTAATCTCATATATGGATCACATCTAAAGGAGATTTGGCGTCAGGAAGAGAAAAAAACATCGATACCTATATACAGAATGGCTATCATCAGGGCGCCGACTCTAAAATACGTTTTTTTTTTCCAAGGTTATGTCTGAAAATGTGGCGACCTCATGTGGCCGGGACGCTAGCAAAGAGGTCACGGGCCGCGTGTTTATGTTGTGAGTAATCACCAATAAACCCAATGGGCACCATTAGCACGTATCAGCTGAAAAACGAAGAGCCCCAAATATTTAGAAAATACACAGAAATACGGATCAATGGACGTGTCATCTTATGAACTTAGGTTCCGCAAAATTAAGTCGAGTTAAGCAGCAGGAACTACATACGATCCCACAAAGGCGTCGCTTGACGCTTTGAGTTAGGAAGTGCTCATCCTCAAGACGGTCAAGCACAAAAGCAACTGTGGCATTTATATATATAAAAAAGCATTATCAACAGATAAAAAGTCACAATATCTTCTGTTGAAGCCCGCTCCTGAAGGCACGTGTACACATACGACGAAGCAGACCTCGGTAAAAAGTCAAGGATCATTCAGACTCCTCTGTTGACTTTAGAGACACATTCCCCGCTTGCATGTTTCCTATCTCGTAATGCCAGACGATCTTATTTGTCATTCGGCAAAGGCCCCCAAAAGGGCTTTCAAGAACAGATGACATATCAGAAAATTAAGCCGAAAGGGGCGCCTCAAGGCGTTTATTTGTGATTGGTGCTTCCTCGGCTTAGCGATCAAATTGTCAACAAAAATGAAAGTCTACCTAGCAAAACAGTATCTATAGACGATAAATATTAACTTTTTGTCAACCCCCAAGAAATCCGGTGCATCTTTTTTTTTTTTTTAGAGTACTTTAAGGACACGGTGGCTGTCTGAACACAACGTACAAATTTTTATGGAGTGCCTTTTCCAAGGGTCTTCCTTGCGACAGTAAAGCAATGTTCGCTCGCACGACAACGTTGATTGACAACGGCGCCCTAAGTTATTCCTTCCGTAGAAAAAAAAAAAAAAGCTATCTCCCTACACGACTAACAGAGGTCCCCAATTTTCTTCGCTACCCGAAACCCGCCACATGGCACAAACTCCGGAATTCCGCCAACCTTGTTATACGCACTGAAGAGTTCGCTGCCTTTGAAGGGACTTCCTCGAACTTTGGGAGTCGTTTTAAAGGTTTTCCTTCGAACGCCGGCATTTAGGCTCTGCCTAAGGCTGCTCGCCGGCGGCGGCCATGATTCCGACAAAAGACGTTCCATCTCTTTCTCTCGCGCACGGAACACAATGAAGCGCGCCTTCCGATCTCTCCTTTCAAGTGTGCGCGAGAGAACTTCTTGGGTTTCTCTTAGGAACACAAACGGAAGAGGAAAAGTGCGCCGGGCCGGCTGCGGGGTTTAATTTATCTCGGGCTCTTCCCAATCAGGCGCTCCGTCAATTGTTCTTTTGCAGTTTCTTTGATTTTTCGCTCTTTTTCTGCTTCTTCATTCGTTCGAGAGCTCCGACTTCGAGATCTGTCGGTCTCTACGCACGCGCTCGACGAAGGCAAACGCACACAAGGGTGCAGACGAAGAGAAGACGACTGTCAGTCGAAGCAGAATCGGAGTCGCGCCGCCGTGCATTGGCGCCCGTTCGACTACTGACAGAGTAAACATACTATATATAGCGCGTTTTCTCTATAGCTTCTTCCGGCTTCACGGAGTACACTCCTTATTATCTTGATCTAATTGAGTAGGGGCGCTCTGCTCTGTCCATTTGCGCTGAATGCCGCGGAGATGACGACACCTCCATTTTTTCAATTCTTACGGCGTCGCTGCGATCCTACTTGAACTACTCCACTTGAGAGGGAACATGAGAAATCACTTCGAGAATAACGCTGTAAATCGAGGTGTCACCGTAAAGTGAGACGGAAAGCTCTGAAGCGCGGCGGCTGCATTTCGATGAAGGCGAAACGTTGAGGCCCGTATACTTTGCGATGTCGGCGCATGTTAAATAACCCCAGGTGGTCGAAATTTCCGAAGCCCTCTACTAGGGCGTGACTCATAATCATATCGTGGTTTTGGGATGTAAAACCCCAGAAATCAAATCAAGCTTCTGATGCCTAAATTCCAATTGATACATGTAAGGTTTCTTGACCTCAGTATTTATCTAGCTATGGCTTCGCGCAACAGCAGGGTCATCTATGCCTCTCAGGCAGTCTTTCAAGCTTTCGTCGTGAAATGCGAAATACAAGCGTCGTTTCCATGCTGCCTCACTGAGCTGTTACATGAGAATCTTGGGCTAAGGATTCTTAAGTGCCCCGTCCAGAATGGAACAGTTGGGGAGCCACGCTTACAGCAGGGAGGCATACCTCTGCGGTGCCCACGGGGAGCTTCGAACGTCCTGCCTCACTGAGCTTGTCCGCGAGCAAGTGCGGTTAAATTAGCTCACATCTGACATCACCCCTGAGCACACCCTCATATACCCGCATATTTACGATGTTTATACAAAATCGATGTCTTGCTTGTTCAGCGCGGTATGTTATAGTCTCTCCGTTTACCAACCCCAAGCTTTCCTCGGCAGCTATATGACGGCAGTTTTCGTTACTTCTAAGCAGCCATCATTTCAGTTTTAATTTTCTGCGCATATAGTGGCGAAACAGCGTAGTGCACCGGCAGAGTCAAACACTAATATCAATGAATGACCACTTCAGCATCATATTAACCTCTGGCGTCCTGATAATGGCGATGTTCATGTCACCAACTCTAACAACCCGAATGCAATAACGGGATGATAGTGTTTTAGTACAGAATCTCATCTGGTTAAGCCATATAGGAGAGTTACGGTAATACAGGCACTGTCAATACGGAATGCTTACACACACACATATATGCGACTCCTTTTTCATCTTAGTATCAGTGAAAGCTCTTTTCTCTCTGCTCAACCTAAGGGTCTGGTCAATCAAACCAACAAGATGAGTCAATACGTCCACTTCATATAAATGACTCCGCAGTAGAACGCTCAGCAGTTAAGATTTTGCTGCGACAATTGATATCCTCATGTAAAGGGGTCGGCAGCTTGGCTCTTTCAGGTACCATGGGGTTACAGTGTGCTTACCTGTGACGACCAGCTTGAGCACCTTGGTCACTCTCCTGACGGAGTCGTCGTCGCCAAACTCTCGACATTCCCAAAGGCCATCGTCGGCGCGAGTCACCTGCGTGATGGTGAGGGCAGCAGTGCCGTCGCGCGAGATGTTCCACTGGCGTCGACTGACGCCACCGGCGCCACCTGAGCCCACGTCAAGTACGACGGGATGACCATTGCGCATCCATTGCACGCTGCCGCCAGGGGTCTCCAGGAAGCAGGGAATACTGAGGCTCTCTCCAGGGTTTACCACCTGCCGCAGGATGTTAGGAAAGAACACATGTACGGTTTTGGCAATGTACGCATTATCACCGCGTAAATAGTGTTACTTCACTGCCTTCATCTTTTACCGCACCGTTGAGCAGCTATAAGCGGGCTAAGTTGTGCTGGACTACCATATGTGCCTGTCTCAGGTTTGTCAACACCTTTCTAAAACCTGTCAGCTGCGCTCACATTTCGCGTGAGGAATTATTGCAATTGACAGGTCTCGCTCTCTATTTTCTTTTTTTTGCATCACTTCTAACGCACGCGCGCGCACACACACACGCTTACACACATGCTCACACACACACACACAGACGCGCGCTCTGGCTTCACTGGATACGACAGTGATGACGCTGAGAAGCAGACCTTCATAGCATCGTGACAACAATTAAAAACGTAGACTTCTGGCCAAGTTGGTGCCGCATGTTATTAGTGTTAAGCGCGGAAAATTCTTAAGACGGGGCGTAACAGAAGTGGAAACACATTTAGTAATAAGTTACGGGGTGTTACGTCCCTAAACCACGATGTGATTATTAGAGACGCCGCGGTGGAGGGCTCCGGAAACTTCGACCATCTGACATGGTGTTCTTTATGTGCATCGACGTCGCACAGTGCACGATCCTCTAGCTTTTCGTCTCCCACCGCAGTGAGTGACCCTCGGGTCAACAGTCCAGTCACTGCAGACCACCGCGGAGGGTTAAGGGGAAGCCGAAGAGCTGGCGTCAGCGCAAATGCGTGACGCTTTCTGCTTCGTCTCCATCATAAAACGTCCCGCGCTTGTACAGCTCTGAGAGATAAGCATTCTTACGTCCCTACACAGCCCAGACTCGGAAACGCTAGTTTCATATGCTGCTGCGCTTAATCAGCTATCTTCACCACCGTGTAGCTTGTTATGTTATCGAATACTTTTGTTGTTGCGCTGCTGCCCGCGGATAGACGAGCGCACCGGAATGAGCTCTGCGTAGGTGTCACTCTCCAAGACGACGACCATGCGAGAGGCCGAGGCGGCTGCAAGCCGTTTTCGTCGGATCGCCGTCTTTTGCCCGTTAAGTCCGCCGCCGTGTGGTTTCCTTTTGTTTTCTTCTCCAATGAACAAGTTCGCTTACTTAAACTGACCGTTACTTGCCGGACTACGCTATTTTGCTTGCTCTCCTGCGTACTGCCACTGACATACGTGACAATTACGACTTACATGGTGTAATTAGCTCATGTAAGTCGTCAGTTCTAGATAAATGCAAAAGGTCAGGCTCCTTTCAAGTGTTCATGGGCATGACCATGTCGAGCAAGAGATGAGAGCCCACGTACGGATGTAATTTCTTTCGTCGCCATTTTTCCCTTTTTTTTTTGAGCTGGGCGTTGATGTTGATATCAAATGACTGACTCAGCCAAGATTTAGCTTTATCTTGTTAATTACCTTATCGCTCCTTGATAAATACATGTGACTTGCTGCAATGTGCGATAGAAGAGTTCTGTATGCCAAGCATGTCAGTGAGTACATATTTGTCTAAAGAAAGAAGTGAATATACAGTCGAATGTTGGCGCTCTCCTCGACCTCTTGCCTCCTCCAATTTTTGCGCTAAGCGACCATAGGCCTTATGATCAACGGCGTAAAATGAAGCGACCGGGCCAGAAACAAGTTCTAATAGATTACTAAAACACGCACTGCATGTATCCAGTGTGCAAGTTCCTGCCAAAAAGGACAAGGAAGGCTGGTCATTTGTTGCCTTCCTTTAAGTAATTTTTATGTTAGGTCCATCTGTCTAGAGGTGTCACTTTTACTGTAAGAGTTTTATTATCTGTACAGAGAAAAACTTCACAGTAGATGGTATAGTTTGAAGAATGCTGCATCACAACTTTAGCATGCCTTTGCATTTGCTTTATAAACGCACGTAAATGGTAAATACTTCCAGGAAAAAGAACAGGAGCTGCACAAAATAAGGTTCTGGTGAGGAAAAGAAGAAGAGGGACGATATCGCGGCTTCAGAAATGTGCCTGCAGGAACACCGATCACGCACTTTCGTGCCCCACCCACTTCCGATGCCACTAAGGGCTTACAATTTTTCATGGACATAAGGGGGTCTTCAATGAGGGTAACCCGCCCACTTGCTTCATGGCGTAGAGGGAGATAAGCGTTGTGGTGGAGGCTTACTTATGGCCCCGCGTTCCCGGGCTCTCGAAACCAGGTCATAGCTTTATCGATCAGCTTTGTCAGCAGGCTCGTGTCGCGAGTAAATTATGGGCATTTTACGTAACTCACGTACCGCTCCACAAATGACATGGTGCACCGCGGGAGCTCTATTGTGTTTCTCGAGTATACGGGCGTCTTCCGGCAGTCGCTCTTTAATACTGTCATACAAAGAACAATCAAGTATGAAGACGAACATAACCTTCCAATGATAATCTGGAATGGACATAGTAGGTCTAAGGTCTCTGGCAAAGCTGTCGAGCCAAAGCAGAAAGGGGACAACTGAAGACGAAAGACAAAAAATAAACAAATAAGAAAAGATAAGTAAATAGATAATTCTAGGTAGTTGCAACTTAGACTGCAGTTTTCCTGAAAACATGATGTTCATAAAAGAAAGAAGCGAGTAAACAAACAGCTCTGTTCCGGACCAATTGGCGGTAATGGGGAAAGTTCACTAAGGAAGACCAAACTACATTCTATACCATTCGCAGATAGCAGAGGGGTTAATTAGTCAGAAAACAACTTGGTACCATACGCGCTCTATTCGTACAATACGACGTCCGGGCTGTGCTGTGATTTCATGCTTGCACCATGCAAAAACGACACAGCATCGGCACTGATCGACATTAGGAAGGTGGTGTACAGGTCCAGTACCGACAGCAAGCGATCCTTCACCAGTCATAGAATTTGTGGATTACACGCAAGTCATCAGCGTCTCTCCCCGTCCTCGTGCGACAGCGAAGTCAATGGGGATACACGCTATCATCTGTTCTGAGTTTTATTAAAAGTGGGAGTACACTGGTGGTCTTTCTGATTGTGTCTCTGTCCTTGTAAGCCTTTATAAAGGTGATAGCAAATTTCAAGATACTGCATATCGCACTGAACATCCGCTCTAGGAAAATAAGAATGACTCGGATAGTTTACGAATGTTAAATTTTTTACACGCACAATTTTGATAGTTCGTGTGGAAAAATATAGCACCTTTGTGTAAGTTGCGTCCCGCTTTACGTAAACCATTAAAAAGGAAACCAAAGTATTAAACAACGCGGACCAATCACAGGCCCAAAACGTGATAGCCTACACCCTGTAGCGTGCTATGTCTCTCGTACAACATATTTTTTTCCTCCTACACCACGGTAATTCGCACTCTATGAAGAGCTATGTGAAGGCGAAGAATTGGTTCGTTTGTGTGTGATTCTCCGTTCGCACTCTCATTGCTGAAGTGGTGGACACAGTGACTTTAACATCACATGCCGAAATGGCCGTGCAATATTCCAAACGCATTCTCTATTACATTCCCTTCACGTTCAATTGGTATTCGATCCGGTATCTAATATCACCATGTTCACTCCCGTGCAAACACTACTGCTTTCCTCCGGTGCAGGGCAGTAAAACAGATGGCCGTCTTTTTGACCATACTGCCTTCCCTTGCCCTTATTATTCCTTCGTTGTGTCATGTTTACAGCGTTGAGCGCCTAAGGGAACATAACGAAAACTGGGGTACTGTTGGAAGCGCAAAGGTGATGCTCTATACCCCGATGTAAGTGCTGCTCCTTGCAAACAGAACTGCGATAGTCTTTCGCGACTGTTTCAGCAGTTCCATTACGTAAACAATATCTACTGGTCATTGTGCGCCGAGCACACGGAATCGGAAATCGCCGAGAAGATATCACCTACTCTTTTTGTCGCTGTTGCCCAGATGCCAATCATTACATGGGGCTGCGCATTAGTCAAGCCACCTATTGGCAACATTTCTTTTCCCGTCCTCCTGCATCTGTTTAACATAGGGGATATAAAGATTTCATATCAGTTGATATGGAGTCATGGAGTTAATAAGAATTCTGCGCTCTCACCGCCAGTAAAGCAATTTGAAATCCCGCAGCACAACTACGCCGAAACCTATAACGACGCGTCGAGTGGATGTCTATCAAGAGATGGCGCCAGGTGATCCGCGCGTCTGATGTCCCGCGTTTCTGGGGGTGATTGAAAACCTAGCGCAGTTAACCCATCCGTGTTTTAGGTGCATAATCGTGAGACATTTTCTGCACGCTCTTAGGCGAACAAGCACGTTCTCTATTTTCTGAATACAAGTAGCACCTTTGTGTAAGCTGCGCCTCGCTTTCACTCGTGTTTTAAACAAAGTAGTGTATATGCAGCACTGCTATCACCAAGGCATTTCGACATTAAACACTATTGGCCTAACGGATTGATGCACGCTCGCGTACTTATGGCGGTACGCTTTACTTACTGATTGAATTCAGGGCATTAATTTCTCAATCTCCAAGATTTATGAGCCGCTAATTCTAAAAGCAAGACAGCAGGCTGTCACTGCACTGCGGTGCCGGAAATCAATATTTGCCCCACTTTCCTCGAAGTTTCAATTTAAAGCTTTGTTCTACAAAGCATTCTCAGAAACTTCAACCCCTAGGTCCGGCAACAGTACAGGGAAACTCTAGCCTACACATGAGTAATGTTCGCGCGACGTTGTAGACTCGCCACTGGCGCTGCCTCTACTTCCAATGCAGTAGATTACACGGCGAAACCTGGTCTATCGTCCATAGACTGTAGCAGCTGGTGTTGACCATGGGCACTAGTGTCTATGGCGGTATTAGCTATAGACGAGCATAATGACCCTTAATATTCACTACGCTTTTTAATACATGGTTTAATTTCTTCCAAAGTTTGATCACGCACAGTTCCTTTTCTCTCTCTCTCTCCCGAAGAAAAAAAAGAACAGGCTAATTTTATGCGCTTATAATTCGTAGCACTAGCAAATACGCACCAACAAGAAATATCGAAAACAAGGAGGGACTTATAAGTGCGGAAAATACGGCACCTTCTCCGGCGGTTCAACGTTGTTGGCTCTCGAACCTCCGGAACCTGGAGAGGCTGGCGTCACCGCCGTCAGGCCGGCGCAGATCACCGTGGTTAGCAGAGCTTGCCTCGCTCCCACAGCCAATGCTGGTAAAGACAATGAACAGAACAAGATTTTAATAACAGTAGCCTTAGATAAATTTACAAAAAAAGCGCGAAACAATGTACTCTATCTCCTTTTTCTATGGCTGTGCACACATATTGCAGTACACTTTCCGTTCATGATTAGGACGAGCATGACAGGAACAATTAAAAAATAGGGAACACTACTCATAAGTAAAAGTAATCATAATTTCTGGGGTTTTACGTCCCAAAATCGCGATGTGATTATGAGATGCTGCCACGTGACACAGTGTTCTCGCAATCCGTCGAATTATTCACCGCCGATATTGAAAAATATTTTGATCAGTAAGTAGCACCATTGTAGAAAACGGCGCAACTGCTCACGGAATGTGTGTTTCTGATTCCTATGCAACTTGCAGTTTCATTCTTAGATCTGTGTCTAATGGGTACCCTTCCACATTGGTCTGTACTGTCTTTTATTTATTTTCTTTTATTTTTTGGTTCTTCGACTAGATGTGTACTTTAAATCTGCTTTTCGTACTATATTGTTATTTTGTATTCTTCGGTAATATTTGTAGCTGCTAACGTGTATCCTTATCGTTCCCACTCCGGTGAAAGCCTGTTAAAGCTTGCAACACTAATGGAATAAATAAATAAATAAATAAATAAATAAATAAATAAATAAATAAATAAATAAATAAATAAATCAACCTTCTGGCGCTATTTAAAGTGCACTGACATCGAACAGTACACGGGCCCAGTCATTCCGCCTATATTGAAATGTGGCCTGGATTCGATCCCGTGATCTTGGTGTCAGCAATCAAGTACCGCAGCCACTAGAACACCGCGGCGGTTTCTTTGAAAGCTCATCTGGCAATCCATTTTTTCCCGAACTCCGCAAGGGGGAATACTGGTTATCGAAGAAAAAATTGGCACCCACCAAACAAGCGAATGCCACTTTTATTTACCGCGTTCCGTACTGATGAGCAATATACCACTCTATTTTATATAAAATAGGTTTACTTCTGCATTGAAGCCACGCGCATGCACTGACATGCACGAAAACTTGTGAAACTTCAACCTATGATTGTAAATACTTCCTGAATAGTTGTGATTGCTTCTATCGTTAACTTATTTAAACATATATATAGCGAACATTTCACACCAGGTAAATTCTTTTATAAAGTTGTTTTTTCAGGCGCTATGCCTAACATGTGCTAAGCTTTGTTGGAGCACAACTTGGACCCGCTGCGCCGCCGCAATCTACTATGCGTAATCACGCGTAATTACAGAGATAAATTACAATGATAGGATAAGGAAGAATCACGGTAAACGAGTTTGCTCTGCGTGAAAGCGAACGGGGCTGCTTAAAGCTGTGCCTTCTGGTTGTAACGCGTGCACCAAGTGTACAGCCAGAAAATTATTTGGCACAAGTCGAATAAAAGAGAACAAGCCTTATAAAGCGAAACGTTGACATGCATTTCCTCCCCAAATATCGTTTTCCCACGCACACGACGCCAAAACAGGAAGATATAAATTTTATGGAACAGTGTGAAAAAAATGCTTTGATTCACGTTCACAAGATCATGAAACAAAACTGGCGCTCACCGTACTTGTGTTGGATTGCTTTCTCAGATTTGATTATAATCGGACAAAATAAATCAAGTAAGCAGCGAGGGACTATGTTTAAATGTAAATACTGTCTTCGAACACGTGTTCGCACTGGCTAGGTGCCGCAAGAATGCAGTGTATTGTAAATAGGGTAAAGGACAGAACCTGTGCTGTCAGGCACATAAATTTCTCTTACCGAAGGCTGCAGAATCCTCGTTATCAGAAAGTGGTTCGCGTGGTTGTTTAAAACACGATCAGCGCTTCATGCAAACGACAGCAGTTCAAGGAAAAAAGGAAAAGAAAAAAAATGACAACGCGAAGTGGACTCCTTCAAAATCGCGACAAATTAATTTTCCAGCGCAGATACACATTTTCTTCCCTATCTAACATACATTTAATTAGAGTAAGCCCGCAACACGTACTCGAAAGACAGAAGCTAAAGAAAGCAATGTAATTTTGCAGAGTACGCAGGCATCCTTAAGCCCTGTATATATGCAGAGCTAAAGGGGTTTAGTGAGACGTATTAGAAGAGTTCTTAGCCGGCCTCACATCGCACGCTTATAAATATCTGAATGAGGTTATCCTTAGAAAAAAGAAAGTTCAAGTTCGTCGTTTGCGCTGATAATCGAAGTTGCATAACGTTTTTTTTTCTTTTTTTTTACCACGCCTTCCCGGTCTCTTCTTGGAGCCAAGGTATGGGCGCGGCTGCAGCTGAGTGCTCCTCTTCGACAGTACCCCCTCGACCTCCCTTCTAGGGTGCGATCATCAGCGGCTACGCAGGTTTTACGAGTTTCCTTAGCAAGCGAGGCTTAACGATGCCGCGCTGGTAACTAATAGATGCGCCGCGTGGTGGTGGTGGTCCGAGCCTCTTCCTATGCGTCGCTCTTTCTTCTCTTTTTTTTTTCTTGTTTGCCTGTGCACCTCTGCATTACCACTCCCTCCTCCTCTCTCGTGAGACAAACTTGAGGCATGCAGAGAGAGACGAGCTGCCCGTGCCGCGCAGACTTGGAGGGGGAGCCACAGCTGGACTTAATTCTTCGAGACGCCGTTATGCGGGGCAAAGGCACTAGCTGCCGTTAAGCCCGTGTTGGATCGCCGGGTCCCGAGAATTGCCGAAAACAAACAATTCACGTTAGCTAAAGGAAGCAGGACGAGGGGAACGAAGAAACGAAGAAAGCAAATGAAACGAAAGAAAGAAAAATAATAAACAAAGGGAAGAAACGCAATTTCGCTGTTGTTGTATGCCTCAGGGGCCCTTTCTCGGAACTAGAAGGACAAGGTCCTAGAGGGCCGGCCCTCGGCTTATAAACAAACACATTTTCGGCGCATCCACGCGATGCGATATAGCTCCGCGCGGCTGCAGCGCCATAGAGAGAGGTGAGAGAGTGGAGGGCGGGGAGGATGCGTAAAAGAAGAGCTCCGGGAGTAAATTACTCTGCTTACCAGCACGGAACTGGCAATTAACCACCGCTGCCTTCCAACACCCGCAGACACCCCTGCCCTCTTCTCGACTCCAGCCCCGAAAAGGGGGAGGGGGGTGGAAGTGCTGCTATCGATTGCTTCCGCTTGACATGCGGCCGAGGAGAGACGAAGAATGAAGAGGAAACGGCGAAGATGCGTTGGACACCGTTGTGATGTGCGACAGTCCTCGCTGGACGCGTGAACGTGCGGGAGAAGAGGGTGAGCGGCGAGCAGCGCGAGAAAGCGCGAACACCGTGGCACACTGCGACTGACGTCCACGCGGGAACACGACGCGGGGATCTGTTAAGAGTACCCCCCGCGCCATCCCCCACCTCTTCTCTTCCGAGTCTGCCTTGCTTTATTTGGTTGTGTGCTCCTGTTAGCCCCCTAACACCGTGGTGTTAGCCCCCTACCGTGGTGGTTACATACCACCCGGCTGCGCAGGTGACCCAACTTCGTTGTCTCGTATTTACTTGCTTCTTTCGGTGCCTTCTCCTGCTCGAATTTACTGTAGGCAGACCATTCTGCAGGCAGAATGGTCTACCATGCTCAGTAGTGGGTAACGTGCCCACCATTGTTGCATCCCGCTCTCTATCTCTATTTTCTTGCTCATTATTTTATTGCTGTCCGGTTTGTTTTATTTAGTTGTACAAACAGTGACTCCTTTTTTGGAGCGACAAGAAGCACTTCCTGGACGCAGCTTGGTGGCATGGCACTATTTTTCCACTAATGTACATGCAGAACAACGAAGTGCTTTTGCAGATAATTAGCTCACAGATGCGTTTAGGTATCCTTCGTTGGTTAATAGATTAGTAAGAAAAAGTAAAGCAGTTCTGAGCAGTCTGAGCAGTTCTCGTATCTGCTCAGACTGCTCGGCTGGAAAACTTGTACCTATGTCAGATGCGCATTTGCCAATTATGCAGCCCACTGTATCTAAATTTATTTCCGTGTGGTCTTCCTGGGCGACCTCCTAGTTATGCCATAGAAATACGAATGACTGGTTACAAAATATGATTAATTCTGTCATTGTGGGCGAAAAAAATCCTAGCAGTCATTGGAAATCACCTAAGAGACGTAAGGATATAAGTCTTATCGCTTCATCTTGGGGTTCGAACAGTGTACCTTGGTGTTAGAGTACTTAATATCGTTGACTAAAGCCCCGTATCTATGTATAAACTCTACGTTCTGATGTTTATACTTAACTCTCTCAATCACTTGAGTCGGCACACAGTTCCGGCCGAGGAAGACGGCGCGCATGAGCCCCCACATGGTTTTATTATCTTTAATTGTGCCATAAATTTACGATTTTTACATCACTGATGCCGTGGATTATCATTCATGTTAGCCATACATTCGTACCCTTCAGTTACCATTTTGATAGATACCAAGTGAACGTGAAGAGAGTTTTCGAGTTGTTTTAAAGCGTTTTCTATTACAATTTCTTTTTTTTTTTACAGTTAGCCATATCAAGGTTTCTAGGTCACCCTCTGATGAAACGCAGAGTACTTTGGCCTTAACATACGAAGCAAAGGCACGTAATATTGTGCTTCTTCGAGCACTATTAAATGTAAGGCCCAGTACAGCGAACATGTTATATAAAACGTATGCTCTAGGCCATGGAGTTCTCATTTAGTGCCTTGGTAGAAGGTAGTTAATTTACACTACCTTTTGACTACATCATTCTTCTTTCTATTCACACTGGATTCTTAGAGCACCAGTGACACTTTGTAACTGACTAACTTGAGACCACTCCGCGCTTGGTGTTCATCGCAGCACTTGTAGTTCCTTTGATGCGCCCATTCCTTGAGACGCTATTTTGGTACAGTGTGCTGTTGACTCCGGTACTCAGCACGTGCCTTGAGCAGAGATCACTGTCACTGTCGTCGTATACTACTTCACACAAACAGAAAAATGTCGCCGTTATACAGGCATAAAACAAAAGAAAGAAGGAACTAACGAAAGTGGGCTTTTCCTACAGGTTAATTATAGTGTGGAGAAGCAAGCTTTAAGTCATCCTTCAGCAGACTCACGGACAACGCCAAACTAAATGAAGAACTCTTTATCCTTGGAGATAATGACGCCTTAGATAGAGATTATTTGATGGACACATTCAAGGAATATTACACAAAATATGGCGGTGAACTCAACTGCACAAGTTCCCAGTTTGCCATGTCGTTACATTTTACTCCTTTGATCTAACAGCGAGGACTGAAACTGACAATCCGAAAAGTAATGTGTCGATAATACATGCGCTCTAGACTGTAAACCACGGTATGAATCTCTGAAACATAACACTGCTGTATTTGTATTGTCTTATACTTCATCTATCAATCCAGAAATATTGTGGTACCTTTCTACATGATGAATGGTAGCGCATTTACGAGTCTACACAAGCTTCAAGCGTCTGTGTTCATGCGAAGCGTGCCCAAGTGAACTCCGTCTTTACGCAATTGGCTCTTGGTCTAACAACGCGTCTTTTCTTTTCCTGCCCATTCTACTTCGTGAAACAAGGAAAAAGGGAAAAGACAGAGAAATAATTCGACGCCTTTTTTGCTTACATGTCACGATGTATATCGTCCGCATTCGACGCCTTTGTCTTCAGTGTGTTGCACATAATAATCACGTGCTTGACGGGGACACAAAGAAAAGATATAGGTTTGCGGGTGCGTACGCTTTTACCCTGAGGGGGAGGCTGCACAGAGACGATGAACACGAGCTCACGACTTCAAGAAAGCAAAGTACCGGTGTAAGAGCAGCGCGGTGAGAAAAGAAAACGCTCTGTCAGCAAATCAGCCTGAATGGTCTTCGTTGTATTTGAGTCCTTCCCACCCTATTCGCGTCGCAGATTCTCAGAAGACACGCGCTCGCGTATGCTGAGTTAAAACACCGAGGCAGGAGGCCTGCTTGAGGAAGGGAAAAAAAAGAAAATCATAGAGCAGGCCTTGTCATAAGGTGGGGAGGAGAGGAGGATGAGATCTAGAGAGGTTGAAAGAAAGAGTAAGACTAAAGGGGGCAAGGGGGCGGGGGGTGTCAACGTGTGCGAGAGATGAAAAGAGCGGCAGTTATGTCGGGTCTCCTACCGGAGACGCTACAGAAATATGCCAAAAACAAACGCGGTCCAAAGCGAGCGCGGACAAAGCGGGCGACAGCATGACGCAGTGCTCTGGCAGGGTCGCCGTAAAGCAAACACACCGGCTGCAGTCAAGGCAGGAAGTAGCGGTAGCAAAGTCCCCTACGGTATGAAAGGAGGGGAAGAGCTCACTCTTCCAGCCCGTTTGGCAGCGCGAAGCAGGAACAGCAGAAACAACGGCACGTGAGAAGGCGCAGCTCCTCTTCTTTTTTGCTGTTCTTCCAGGGGTAGAGTTGCAGGAGGAGGGCATCGTAGAGACGAACAGCAAGAGAGCTACGCTGCCCTTCCAAATTTATCTCCTCCCCGGGTCCTGGCCTCGCCGCGCTCACCGGAGTTCTTGCCACGCACGCATCCATCTATCCGTCTAGCCGAGCGAGCATTCGGGCTCACCCGAGCGTCAGCGTGCCGTCGAGATAGGGGCCTTATCTTCACGGGATCTTGACGGAGAGATGTGTCCCGCGGCGGTGGTGGTCGGCACCATGCTACGGCTCCAGAAGCTACGTTCCTTTTCGCTTCGCCCGCACCTTTCCCTTTCTCCTTTGCGTCCTCGCATTCCAGGCGTGACATCGACGTCGTGTTGGGACATCCGATCCCCGGAAGAAACAAGGCCCAAGGGATGTCGCCCGCAGAACTATTTCATATACTTGAATTCACTAGGGTTTCTTTGCTATATAGCATGTACCACATCGTAACTTTGTTCTGGACACTTTCCTATATGTTTGCACACGCCTGACAAAAGACGTGCTTCTTTTTCTTTTTTTGCTGTAAAGTGCATGCTTGCGGAAAGTACTATTCGTTAACAGCATAGGAAGGCATGTCACCGTCCTGCTCACGCGTCATGGTGGTTTTACTTAGCAGGCTATCCTCGATGACTGTCAATAAAAGATTTCCATTCAGTGTTCCAGTCTTACAAGGAATTTTTTATCTGGTGCGGGAATAAAGCTCCATCTCTAGTTTGGCCCCACGAAATTTCGCCGACTGAACGTTCTGCAATACTGTACAGTTTTATCGAAGGAATGTGCAGCTCTACCTTTACCTTCTTGAGCCACGTCTCTGGTTCATGGGGCGTGGAAAAAAAAATTGGTTGCACGATTGCAGAGAAGTATCCTTGATGACGGCCGTGCGGTACCGGTGCGACGTGACGACACATGGAGTTTTCGCAAGCTCCCGCTTAATATAACACAGGCGTAAAGGCATTTGGCCAAGCGTAATTTTACGGGAACCGGGTTGCAAAAGAACGCTTGATCAGCTTGATCTTTTCGCCGTCCCCGTTGCACAATGCCACGAGTGTCGTTTAAGAAATAAGAAAGATGCTGAGCAGTGGAATCTCGATGATTCCTTTTATGGCGCAGTATACGCACTAGCACTTATCTCGAGATTGGCCCGCATGGTTCAAATAGAGAGAGAGAGAGAGAGAGAAGCTCATTTTCGTAATAGTAATCTTCCTCTATACGCAACTTCGCGAACATGTCCTGGAGATAAAGAAAGATCAAAAGAAGAAGCTGCAAACAGAATTTTGAGTTACCTTAACTTTCTGGGAAAGCCATCATACAGCAGTTTATAAGAGAAGAGGCAGAAGACAAAAGTGTGCCATTAAGATTTCTTTCGCGAAGCAGTTTACACCAAGCCGAAAAAAAGTTTAAACACAGGGAAGTTTTAAGACATCTCATCACTCCACAGCATTGCGAACATCCTGCAGGTATACAGCACAACTTTTCTATGCCTGGCTTAAAGCACAGCGGTTTTATAAAGCACTGCAATTAGCCGTTACACTGTTTTTCTTTTCAGTATGCATCGTTTCTACATCCTTCCACATCACATATTAAAAATAGTCACTGCTCGCTCGGTTGCTCTAAAGGCCTAAAAAGCAACGCAAGCTCACGAACTGCCGTATTCTTTTGACTATTGAGCAACGTTGGAAGCAAGGTTATTTCGCTATTTTTCTTCGCTTATTTTAATGTTTTGTATTGAGACAGCACGCATTCCACAGCATGAGAGAGATTTAGAGGCGCTTCTTCGCTCGATTTCCAGGCAGGGTCTACGGCTAGAAACTTAAATGTAGGGCTTTCTCTTATCTTCTTCTTCTTCATCTTCGTTTCTTTTCTTGCCTTTAGCTCATGCCTTGCGTCGTTCATTTTTGTCCATTTCTTTCATACAGAGCTCTTCTAGGTTGAGCTATATGCTTAGAAAGACAATCTTTTCCAAGCGTTCTTTCCCCGGTCCCCACCGAGAAACCGTGGGATTTTCTTGCGCCGTAGACAACCGAAACCAGGGCGCGCGCTATGCACCGAGAGGAAATCGGGAAAACGCTTCACGTCTGTTGGCCCACTTTTTCTCGCTCCCCCTCCTCTCATCCGTCCAGTCGTTCCTTCTCTGACGATTCCTTACAATCCTTCAAGAAGAAACGGGCTAACTCGGCACGAAGGGATGCGTAACGGGTGTGCACCTACCAAGAGTCCGCAAAGTCTCCGCTAAAAAAACTTCGTGCGGTTTTGTCCCTCATTCACCGTGAAAAGTCTCGCAGCTCTATACACTAAAGCGGTGTTTTATGACACACCGTTTTTATTGCCTTTTGTTTCTGAAGGCTAGCAACCCGACATGCACTGCTTGCAAGCGTGTGGTGGTGTTTCGGGATATCTGTGTGCGTTTGAGCGCGTCTCCACGGGCTGCGCGCGGTGTTCGTGGGGAATAAATTGCGGGAAGTTGGGTGCGTTTGAAATTTACTTATTTTGCCGAGGAATGCAGGGTCGTACATTTCGCCTCATTCTCTGCCTTGCCTACGAGACCAAACTATAGCAGCTCGCTCCACCACCACGCTCTGTTTCTGTTTCTGATTTCGGAGGAATCCTGCCCATCTTTTACCAGTCATCTCGTTCTGATGATGGTACTCTTGCCGGCGCCCAGAATAGGCTGCGTAGAAAGACGAAGCTGCTCTAGAGGTAGATACACATAGAGCAAGGCGCAATAAAAGAATCCTGCCAACGAACGGATACGGCATGCTAGCGAGGGAAATTCTAGCGGGAAAGGAATAGCAGCAGTAGAGGCTCATCTCAGGAAAATGTTGCCTAAACGAAAGAAAGAAAGAAAGAAAGAAGAAAGAAAGAAGAAAGAAAGAAAGAAAGAAAGAAAGAAAGAAAGAAAGAAAGAAAGAAAGAAAGAAAGAAAGAAAGCCTAAAGTATACTTGATGATCCTGATATTCTCGTTTCTCTCGGAAAATTGAACGCAGCACACGTAATACTGCGCCCTTTGCTGGGTTAATGCTCAAATGAGCGTCATTTCGCACGTTTTCTCCGAGATAACAGGGAATATGGTACTAAAAGCAAGTGCCGCCTAGCATTTGCTCGTTTATGTCAAGCCTGAAATTAGACAAATATAATGCAAAATCAGTGGTTAATTCAGTGCTCAAAAAAGAAGAGGACGAGTAGAAATTCGTAACCACTGCTTTGCGTTACACCCCTACACTTAAAAAAGAAAGGAGCATGAAAGCAGTGGAAAACAAAACAGTAATGGAATACTTTTGTGTATGACATAATATATTAAATGAATTTTACAATTCGGCTTAAGGCAACGCCTTCACTGCGTCGCACTGATATTCTTAGCGCGACGCTCATAGCACGCCTTCAAAGATTGGTCACAATTAAAGCACAAAAAAATAGAAGAAGAAAAAGAAAGCCATGCCCATGTGTGTTCTATGTGCAGCAAACGATAGACAGAAATGTTGTTTCAACACGTATGGTTAATGTAGAGCAACGAAATGCCGAAATTTTATGACTTTCCCTTGTCACAACTCCTGGCTGTCACTCACCTAGGCGGGGCCATTGGCCCGCCCCACTAACTCGCAGGACTATATAATAAAAGTTATATCCTCCTCCTTGTCACAACACACCTGTGTCTCACAAGAGATAAGCAATACCGTCAAGTTATCAGAACCAGCGACTTGTTACGCAGTTTCTTCGGTTTCATCTTCTCAACAGGAATATGGCTGCTACTGTCTCATACGAGTATTCAGACAATTCGACTCTTAAAAGTCTGTCTGACATTTATCTTCTTAATGGAAATGTTACTGCGACGCGGCTTTTTTAGGAGCCGTGGTTTCCGATATTTCTGACTTTACGCTACGAGTTTGTTCCGTACGCTGCTATAGTATAAGGCTCGTTTCATGTTTCTACTCTGAAAAAAAGGTTACCTCTTTGAAATTGAACCTACTGATTACGAAATACAAAATTGTATTGCATGTTAAATTACAAGAAAAAGTGCAGTTTTAAATTTCAATAGCGAATCTTGGAAATTACACCTACGCGGGCATGCCGTTCTAGGAAAAGGCTGTCTATGTAACCGATATTTCCAAATTACACTGACGAAACCTACAGTGTGCTATGTGAAGTGCAGATACGTGTTCTGTTTTAGAAGAGAAAAGTGTAGAGGAGCAGCAAGCGAATTTTAGGGGGTTTTGTGTTTGTTTGATTGTTTATTTGTGTGTGTGTGTGTCTGTGTGTGTTTACTACGTTTCTTATGTATAGGAAGAACGAAAACTAGAAATGCGATACGTCCTGCGGAAATACGCGGAAGATGAAGCGTCTTTATTTCTTAATTTTCTTACTCGATTATGAGATATGCTAGCAAAACAACATCATAATTGGTGAAACCGCGTGCGCACAGCAAATGGCTCAAGGATTCAGTTTCAAATAGCGAACGAGGTGAACGCTCGACGCCTACGTGCCATATTTTATGTATATATAGAAGCTCATATCTCTTGAGTAGTGTCACGCGGAAGGGGGACAGCACAAGGCGCATGGTTATTCTCTGTTCCGAATCCGTAACTCCACCGCAAACCGTCGAACAGAGTAAAAAGATTGCTACCAGCTATCGCAGTCTCACAAATTCCTTGCGTGACCACGTTTGTGTCCTGTGGTACCACAGTATCAAGAATTACACAGGCTAAGGAGTCCTTTAGTCCTCGCATGCATATATGAGAAAAAGTTCAATGTCGTAAATGGCAACATCATTTCGAGGCCTTATCACCATATACGGATACAGGAGATGGTGGTACAAGTGGAGGTGGTGGTACCCAGATGTGGCTGCTGCACACAGTGTTTGACCCGCGCCTCAAATTGTTCAGGGCTGTCATTACCTTAAGTCCTACCGTCGCTATTCCAAAAGCGTTAAGTCCCCGTCAGCCGAACGAAAGCAGCTTTCTGCAACGGAACCACCCCAGCAAAACACCAGCTTGGACAGCCGCCTGCGTGGCTTCGAGGTGGGCGCACTGCCCACACACATGGTGCGAGTAACCGCTGGCAATGACTAAAGAGGCCCCGTCGGGTCGTAACATCGGGGCCCTGGCGCGTTCGACGCCACTATCTCACCGGCGCGCCGTTTGAAAGCGGTATCGCCGATATAGCGGCCGCGCGAGGCCCGCTAAATCACGGGCCTCGCCGCGCGATGACACTTTTACGAGGTCAGCCTTCGAGCCCGGACCCACACGGCGCGGGCGACCTGACGTCGAACAGTCGAGCTCCGAGGTGCCGCCCGTTGTAAAGTACTGACCTCCCATGCTGGCACCCCGCTGGCCTTCCTGTCGCCTATCGGCCTCGAATAATCCCGTGTATCTTCAGAAGAAGAGAAGCGCCGTGAGACAATAAAGGTTACAAGAGCAAAGTTTGCACTGAGTTTCTAGAGAAGCAATGTATATGGCTCAAAACGAGGGCCAGGGTTTGCTGGATTTCGCGGAGCGACCTTTTGTTGCTCTTCACTTTTACAGCCAATTGCTCAACGTCGAAGATAAGGAAACCTCATAAATTTGGAAGAAGCACACTGGTGTACAATCCCCCCTCGGCGTCCTTGGTGAGGTGCGGTTTGTACGTGAGATGTACGTAAGCTGTGACTCTTGAGGGCGTGACGCAGAGCCGGAGTGACTATATTCGCGGAGCGCTGCGTCTCGTCTCTTCGCGGAGAGCGTTATGGGGCCCCAATTTAAGCCCTGACGTATGATGGCGATAGATTGCCTCCCTTCCCTTCTCTTCGTCCGCTTACTGCAATGCCTCCATGCCCCGAGTAGGATATTTATGGGTGCTGCGCGCTAAGCGGGTACTTCCCAATACCACAGCCTGCCCACGCGATGTATATGACGCGTTGGCGTACGCACCTCGTGCCCCCGCTTTCAGAGAGTTCTGAACTTTCAGTTCTTTATTGACTGTGATGAGATTAACGTGGTTGACGTAAGCGTGGTTAACGTAAGTGTCCCACTGCAGCGCATCGAGGTAAGTCACCTTTCGTCGCTTGGTCGATGGAAGCCGCACAGGTGTCGACACTGGTTTTTTTTTTTTTTCTTCAACTAACCTATTTCCTTCCATCTCTTTTCTCTTGGCGTCCTATAATCAGCGAGAAACATACCGGGAGAATGCGCATTGTGTCCTCGCGGAACTTTCTCGAAATGAAAGGTAATGCCAAGCAGTCAAGGTGCTTTCATTGGCCACTGTGGAAGATTGCTCCTAACTAACTTACCGAAGACAATGAACTCCGAGTCATTTAGAATAGGAGTACACAGCCGTAGAAGAAGCCTGTTTGAAGCATGTCCTTAAAAAAGTAATTGGAAATACATTTGTTTCGATGAAGTTATTTTGATGACACGGGCAATGTCGTAACGCGCATGAGGTTCGTCGAGAAACAGCAATCTTGGCGCGCAGTAAGTATACACGTCCAGATAAAGTCATGTTGACACTAGCACCTTTACAGTGCCCTCTTTAACACCATGTTCTAAGGTTCTTCTTTTTTATTATCATCCTCGTGTTTAGGCACTGCACCTCTCCATCGGTGCTGTCAAACCAAGTTACTCGTAAATTAGATCGCCGAGGTACGAAGGCACGGCAAAATAGGTTTAGCAACAGAGAGCACGTTCTAAAAAACAAAAGGAGTAATAAGCACATCCATATTCTAGCAAAGAACGTACGAAACACGAGGAACGAGATGCCGCGATCGAAAAGTCTTGCCCCAATATTTGCTCGCACTCCCCCGGTATATAGCTCCGCTGCTCCTTTTGCCACGTGACAGCAAACAAACTCACTCTCGCCTCACGGGCACATCCTCCAGGGAAATTGCCTTTACGACCTCCCTTTTCACTAGAATCGATGCGACGAGAAGAAAAAAATGCATGGCAAATATAAAACAACAGCGAATCGTGCACGAAGGTAAAACGGCTGCGGCGAAATCGAAAGCGAATGCGCATTCACCGGGATACCAAGACGGTCTCTCCTTTCCCTCGAAGAGTCCTCTGAAGGCGATGAGAGCGAAAAATACCGCGAGGTTCCTCAGTACCACACGTGCGTACACAGTCTATTGAAGGAGCCTGTGCGTCCTATGCAGAACGAGACAGACAGAGAGAGAGAGAGGGGGCAGTTCTTTTGAATCCCACGAGGCGCTAATGAACTGCGTCGCAGCGAACGCCAAGGAAACAAGTCCCCAAGACGACTGGAATTAGATGGGCTTTTAAAAACCACGCGCGCACACGTCCTTTAGCGGACCGATTTTTTGTTTCCTTCTTAAGGTTAAAGGAATGCCGGGCAGGCGTGCTTTCTGCGCGCGCTTATACGTCTTTTGAAAGAAATGAATAAAAAGAAATTCTTCAGAAACCCTGTTTGCTAAATGCTTTACGAGTACTAAGAAATGGGGGTTTCAATATTTGCTCCCTCGGAATGAAAGATGTGAGGACTTCATTCATGACCACGATTCTAAAAAGGTGACTGCGCAGGAATGCGTACGTGAAAGTGGAAAACAGTGCACGTAGTACATGAGTCGGGTGCTCAGATGTTATTCAGCTGCTTCTCTAAACAGGTTAACGACCGTATAAGCACTCGATATAGGAACCGTAACTCAGTACACGCTGCTTTTGTCTATTAGAGAATGATAGATGCAAATAAATTGGCTACAAGTGAGCTTATTGGCATAACAGTTTTCGCTAATAAACAAAACGAAGCCAGAGAGCGTAATGAGAAATAAGTAAGTATTAATAAATGTATAACAACATCGAAAAGCAGGAAGGCTCGATGTCATCGGATCAAAAATCTTGCGGTTACGACAAGCACAACAATGAAAATGAAGGAACAAAAAGAAAAAAAAAAACTGCCGTCGCACACCGGCCGAAAGGTAAGGCAATGCGCCTGTCACGACGCATGACAAGCCCTCACAGTAATAACAACAAGCACGGCTAGTTTTTTTTTTTGTGTGTGTGTGTGTCTGGATCTCCCATTTTTCGAGCAGCACATTTCAGCGCGCATGAACAGATAGCTTCTTTTGTCTTTTCTTTTGCTATATGCAAGTAAGAGTTATGCCCGATTAACGTGTCTTGAAGGAAAAGTGAAATTATTTGTTTACTAGTCCGTCTATTATTATTATTATTATTATTATTATTATTATTATTATTATTATTATTATTATTATTATTATTATTATTATTATTATTATTATTATTATCTTAGTTCATTTTTCAGGATCTCGCCTGGCATTTAACTACCTCCAGGAGAATGCTTTTTCTTTTAAGAGTGAGCTCGAAACCTCCCCGAAAATTGCCGACCTATTATATATAAGCCAGCAGCTGCACTGGGAAAGCAGTGTTGAAGTCGTAATGGTTTACTTAAATAGCGAGAAATAAGGTCATCAATACGTCAAAGATCTGCCAACACAACCCCAGTAATACTCTGCCCGAGGAGAAAGGCTAACTTCCCCCCTTCTATTGCTGGTAAGGATTAGCAAGGATTAGAAGATAAAACATCGAACTGCGACGTCTTCATTAGTATGTGATTAACAGAAAATGTTTTTTTTTTAGGGGCGAAGCTCCTTAGGGCGTGGGTCTGTACATCCCATGGTGTTCGTTGTTGGTGATGTACGTAGCCACGCCTACTTTTATGAAAAAAGAAATTCCGAAAGCTGTGTCCTCTGCATGGATTCGAACCCAGGCTCTCGGCGTGGCAGTCGAGCGTTCTACCACTGAGCTACGCCTGTTCTTTTTTTTTTCTTTATTACATGGAAATGACAACTGAAGTTAAAGACCAGGATGAGAACGACTCCACACTCAAAAATCAGGCAAACACACACATGCGTCTAACAAGTGCATCCATTCAGGCGGCGACTCCTGAGCCGCATACACACTTCTTACGTAGGCTACAGTTTCTCAGTAGAATGATCTTGTCGAACGTGGGCTTTCCGCATGGCGATCACACAGTCTTGATCTCCATAGGCTGTATAAACCGAGCACTATGAACATGTCATAGGGAGGACCGGTAATCGTTTTGAACGGTAGAAACCGAATTGAGTAAGGAGTGATGTCCATGTCCTTTTTAAGAGTTCGCTGGAGAATGTCCCAAAAAAATATTGCATCCGTACAGTCAATAAAACAGTGATCAATTGTTTCTGCGCTTGGACAGAGTCGGCAATTCAAGGACCACGGCACGAAGCAGCCCTTCGCGTTCAACCAGGTTTTAACGGGAAGTGAGCTACGCCTGTGGTTGAAAAATTATCGCTAAAAGACCTAAACAGGTATAATGTCTCCCGCGGAATCGCATTAACAAACGTAATGTTACGTTGAAAAATAGTAATACACCGCTACACGACGCGAAAATGGATTGTATAACGACGTCGAGGCATCATTTGAAAGAACACAGAGCTGCGTGCTTTGTAGCTTTGAACCCATTACGGAGGCACTGGTAATTATGGCGTAGTGGGTACTTCCCTACTTGGCAAAATGATAAGTTATGGCGCAGGAGATACCTACCACTTCTACTTGCACAAGTTTCCTCAAGCGTTTAAAGTGGCCTCTAAGAAAGTAGCTCCTCCTGCTTACGCTGTCACTGTCCTGCAGTTCCGCGCAGGCCTGGCTCTAGCACAGCATATCCCCCTTAAACGCGAGATCCCAGCGTACGAATACAGTGTTTCTCACGCATTTACATGATGATCGACTGGGCGATTTACGCGAAAGATTCACGGTTTACCGATGATTCCCTCCGGAGCTTCGCCCACTCGTCGTCATTCACCCCGTGGATATGCTGTGATTTTTTTGAATGTCAGGTTCTTCAGTAGAAGTTGCATTTTTTTTTTACATAATTACGACTGTTTCTATCTCTCCATGGTGGTTCACAAAAATACTCGCCTTCGACGTCCTAAAAAGTGAATGAACTTCCACGTGAATGAACCGCCCAAAGAGATAACCGGCGCATGGCAGCAATGTCAACGCCCTTTACCGCTTCATGTATCCTATATTCCTTGAACATACATATCTCCTCCTATAACCATGTACTTTCGAAGCAACGACGTCAGCGTGACAACAAACAAAATGTAAATAATTTATACGAGAGCAAGCTCTATGCGGAGTATATCTCAGCGCCAGCAAGATCACCTCGAGCCCCGTGTTCGCATCAAAAGAAAAACCCGCACTCGTGTTTGGAGTGCGGTTATCGTGTAACCGCGGTGGCCGTTGCCTAGGGTTGCATTTTTTTATTTTCAAGCGCCTGCGGTCATGTCAGCCGCCGCCTAGGATCCATACCTGCGAAGGCGAACTGGATCAATAGCCTGCTCGCCTGCGGCGTGTGCCGGACACGCCACCACCGCGCGCATTGGTGCCGGCATGCAGCGTCACGAAAGGTCGTCGGATAAGCGTCGCGCCGGTGAAGGGTGCCCACGACGATCGAAGAGTGACGCTCACCGCTTCGTCGCGTGCGATAAGAGGGTGGGAGAGGGAGTGAACTGCATGAACGGGTTGGGGCTTGAACTCTGCGATTCGCATATCTCTTCCGGCCCCGTATCGACCCGCAGCTTATAACGCTCCTCTCTATGTCTTCCGCGTTGGTCCGGAAAACGTGAGCTCGAGGCTGTCCACAGGTATAAACGCTATACGCCCGGCCAAGCCTCAGAGTGCGCCTCCATTGGCGACGAATTCGACGCTCTCTCTCCGCACGCTGTCTATACACGTGCGTGCGAGTTGTCGCGGTGCTGTGCTTCACCTTGGCACACGGTCTAGTGAACTTTAGCGCACGCAAATGTAGACTGAGTGTAAACGAGGTTTCTTAAACGAGGTTTGCACTCCCCTTGCCCTCTCTTTTTATCCGCGTTACCTCGTTTCCATGCGCAAGATATAAACCCAAGAATACCCCCAACTATGTTCTCTACGCTATAGCTGTGCTGAAGGCAGCGTGGTCGCTTCGATACATGCATTCTGTATGCTAAGATAGTTTGCGAGGTATATATGCAAATTTATTTTTCCTAAAGCGACTCGACAATTAAATTCACTGCCTTTACCACTGCTCCAATGTGCCTCAGTGGGTGAACTTCGAGGTTGGGCTCAAGCAGTATTTCTCTCAGTCTGCGGTAAAAGGTTGACATATGTTTGATTTGTTATAATGCTTGCTCTGATCAGGTTATTTAGGCTTGCTTAATAAATACACTTTTGTACTGCATTGTATTGCATCGCTTGAATTTTGTATGATGAAATATATTTGTTGCATTTCGAACGTTGTATTGTAATGTGGTTATAACTGTAACTCTCACTTGTAACGGCCGAGGGGCCAACAGTATACTGAAATAAATAAATAAATAAATAAATAAATAAATAAATAAATAAATAAATAAATAAATAAATAAATCATATACCGCCCTCCCCGTCTTTGTTCGTGAAAATGCAGTTGAAACAAAACGCTGGAATATTTAAATTTTTCGGCTGTTCCGCGCAGTGTACGGACAGCAGAGAAAGTACGCATATTAAATGCACACACACACACACACACACACACACAACACAACACACACACACACACACACACACACACACACACACACACACACACACACAGACTAAGATGTTCCCTTATTCCATCGGATCATCTTCCGAGGATCTGGCGGAAAATACAAAATTATCGAGCGCTATGTACACCATGCATCATAACACTTGTACTGCACAGAGAATATCGCCACGAGACAGTCAATAAGTCAGCATAAAAGCACGCGCCGGCTCTGATGCAGCCAGAGTAACGGAAAACGTTACATTCCTCGTACACACGAAAGAGAAGTCGCAGTACATAGAAGCCCGAGCAAACAGGGTCTGTCGTGTTTGGACTGTGCGCGTGTTTTCCTTTGAGCGCAGGAATGAAAATCGCTGGCGAGGCAGCCGCACAAAAGCGCGCCCAATAGAATCGGGGTCGTATCAAACATTTCCCAAAGAGCTGTTCCTCTTCAAAACAGAGCTCAAAGCGGCTTGGAAGACTCTACGGGTGTGGGGCGCCCTATAGGAGCAAAAAGTACACTATTCAATGGTTCTATGCAAGTTTCGACAGCGGAAGGGGGCGTCGTAAGGAATAGTCAAAACGTGATTCGGGCTTTCTATTCACGCGCAGCATCTAAAAAGCAGGACACAAGGAACAACGTCATATTATAGGGGACAAATCAAACGACGCTTTTTTGTATGGCTGTCCATCAGGCTAGAGGACCATGCCTGACATTTATGTCTGGAACGACAAGCCCCCTCCCCTCAACATCATGTAGGCAAATACTATGTGCAACAGCTAAATACAAGCAAAATTGTAGATGAATGGTTTGATTGCTAGAGTGCATTAAGGGGAGAAAAAGCTGCAAATTTTGATCACACTGAGTTTTACTGTGAGCTTTGGTGCTCATGCCAGACTCTGTAGTAACAACAGCTGCTGCATGACAAGTTGTCTTTTCCTTGGCAATTAAAAAAATTAAACAACACGAATGATTGGGCATAAATTTAGGATAAATGCATGATGACGTTGTGTCTTCAAGGGTTCGCTCGTCGACTGAGAGCAACATGGCGACTAGGCGCTAGCTTCGAGAGGACAGCCGCCTTTTTTGAAACGTCAAAGCGAAGCTAAATAGACAGCACTGCGTTAACAAGGACGTCATTGTCACTCATGAGCACGTGAGGGCACGATCTGAAGCGCCGTTTCAATGCTCGTCCAAGTTGCAAAACCTCAAAAGTAATTCTACCCTACATAGAAAGGACAACGTGAAATAGTGAAGCGTGTGATACGAGATCAGAGCCAGAGTCCTCGGGGATACTTTCGAATACGAACAAAAACTGCATGGTTCCAAGCAGGGGTTAAGAGGGGGGAAAGGAGAAGGGGCGGCGCCTTTTGTACAGAGTGTGTGTCACATCGACACGACTAAAATGAAACGGATACACAAAGATCGCAGAGCCCCTTCTCAAAATGCGACATCCACCGAAGCATGAACAAAGTTTACCCCTCCACCGTCTACGGACGTGAAAAGCCCGGACGAGAGACGAGTGGCGGGGTTTAAAAACCTCTCGAAAGCGACGTGCGCGCTTCTCGCAGCTAGGGAGAGGAAAAAAAGGAGGAAGCAGGGAATGGGAATGAGCGAAATAGGGAGACGGAAAATGATGGGGGGCTCTTCAAGCTTCCTCCTCCCTTCTTAACAAAACCATCTGCCCCAGCGGCTATAGCAAGGCTCGGTGGGAGGAGGCGGGAAGGAATCGCTCAGCTGGCTGGGTGCCCCCGAAAGGGCATTCTTCACTTTCGGCGCAAGAGGCTGCTCCTTCATATTTCACGAATGCGCAGCTAGCTCCTCTCATCGGGCTTCGCAGCCTGTGTGTGGGGCTTGGCTCCTGCACAACGACGGCAAAGGGCCATGGCGGGTGAACGGAACTGCGTGGGCAGTGATAAAGGCAGGGCTCGCACAGCCCGACGTGCCATGTTCGAAGGGGCCTGCCATATAATAGGGCGTCTCCTTGAAGCACGCAACTAGCGAACCGTAACCCTTTCTCCCCGACTGATCACGCCACTATCCCACATAACTGTCCCTTCGCTTTTCGGGAAAAGCGGATTCTTTTCAGGAGAGGCAACACTACTCTGTCTTTTTATTAATTTTTGTAACCCCCGTGGGCTGAAGCACGGCGAAGCTTCAAGGACAGCGCTGGCCGTTGGGACGGGGTCCTTTCAAATGGTCGCAGTGAGGCGGATTAGTGCGCTGTCTGTGACCACTCTCAGATTCGACTGATTGAGAAAGAAGCTACGGCCTTCGCTGCCATTAATGAATTTCATCTCGTTAACGCTGTGTAGATGGGTCAGTCGACTTAATCGAAACGTTACAATATCTGAATAGTGTCGAATAGCCAGTTCAAAGTTTGTTATTAAGGGTGTAAGCGCGGCTGTCTAATATAATGTCGCTCTCAGTGCCTCTCCTTAAGGGTAAAACTAGCACTTTTCCTTTTGGTTCTATTTTGCCGATAGATTCGTGGTTAGATAGGCTTGATATATATATCTGCCAGTCTTGCCGATGGTGCGCTTACAAGTTAAAGGACATTTGTGTGACGAGCTTTTATAGCAGTGTTCATTATTGGACCGAATGCAGAAAGTGAATAGCACTGATGTGTTCGGGAAGTGCGTTACCAATGAAATGACGAATGAGCTACTGTCCTGTTTGTAATCAGTCTGAGAACAGGCGACGGTGGTGTGCCATTAAACATAGACGCTTTGTCTTTGATGACTGATTAACGCTTCTGTACCTACAATTGTCAGAAATGGGGAAGCGGCACACAGTAAATAGTCCCATATTGGGAAGGGCTTCTGGACCAGCAGTCTGACAGCCGTGACATGGTCGTCCAGCAATTTCGTCGCTCGTAGAGACCTCTGTTAAATGCAATGAGAGGAAAATTAGGCTGAGAAGAGTGAGCAATGCCTAGACAATGAGCAGAACGACGACCTGAGGAATGTTAGCAGATGGGTTGTGATAGAGACAGTCGCGCCAGAAAGAAATGACCCTTCGCGCTGTGCATTGAGGGCATATTCTGGTAGACTCCCCTCACTTTGCGTAATGGTTTCTCTTGTATTCGAGACTGCGAAGTTTTCGCTTAGCGGACTAGCCAAATCGTCCATATCTTAGCCATACGGAAAGAAATCGCTCCGCTTTAGGGGTACAATTCGTCTTCCTATCTTTGTTTTTTCTTTTTTGGTTCCCGTAGAGGGCATGAGATTCGGGGGACAACGCACCAATGCAGCCGGCAGAGTAATGGTCCAATGCAAAGCAGGACAGGCGGTGAAGACATCGGCGGTACCCCCGACGTGTCGTTAGGTTGATGGACGCTGCGCATGAAGAAGCGACGTGCCTATTCCGAAAGAGGGAGCCGCGGGCCTTACGGGCGCCGCGTAATCCTGCTTTACATAACAAGAGAGTGAGAGAGAAAGCAATTTGCCCGAGATAATAGCTTGGCGACGGAATGAAGGCGAGGTTGCGGATAAAACGACGTAAACACACTCTTCTCGGAATTTTGGTTTTCTTTTTGCGGAGGGAAGATTAAGAGTGTTATTGTGTGTATATTATGAACGTGCTCCTCTTCACAAAAAGGGAGGAGGAAATGCTAATACAAATGTGGCTAAAAGCTATACAAACCGTGTAGGGCATTTTTGTTTTTTTTGTATTTTTTTAGTTTTTGACGTAATATGATAGTATGGAGTGTTCCGAGGATTGGCAGCTCATAAAGAAATAATAAACCAAGTAGCCAAAAAGGGCAACGAATAATTTTATCAGCCTACAAGTCACTGGAACCGCTTAGCGCTTGTGTCAGTATTTTCTCTTTTTTAATGTGGAAAGGAGATAAATACACATGCCACCCTGCTGTAGTTGCAAAGCTGGTGTCTTAACTTATGTTTGGTTGGTTCATATTGGCATTCCTTTTTTCAGTGGCGCGACTACTGAGTGACACTTATGCTTATCGTGCGTCACCTCCGATTTACTCCCTAAGTCGAGTTGAGACGAAATAAGGTGAAAAATCACGAAAAATAATTAAGAATGAAGAAGGGCATGTCAAGAGTTGTAAGTATATAACATATGACATCAGAGCGCAGATATTTTCTATTGAATATACGTTTAACCATCAGAATATTTAATGAAATGTAATGCAGTTCCGGTTCAAATGAGGACATTAACCGAACGTAGAAAGAAAGAAAAGAAGAAAGAAAGAAAGAAAGAAAGAAAGAAAGAAAGAAAGAAAGAAAGAAAGAAAGAAAGAAAGAAAGAAAGAAAGAAAGAAAGAAAGAAAGAAAGAAAGAAGGAAAGCAGGAGATTGCGCATGGCTTATACTTGCATTGTGGACTGCATTAGAGCCGCCTATTTATTTATTTATTTATTTATTTATTTATTTATTTATTTATTTATTTATTTATTTATTTATTTATTGTTGAGGCTTATTTATGAGGAGAGTTCACAGCCACATGCAAGCACCTCTCGCGTAAATGTGAATTCATCACAGTGGATATTCTGCATGATTGACCATTCCAATCCAAATGCGGTTTGATACCTAACAAAAAGCGAGGAGAGAAAGTTGGAGCAAAGACTGGCGCACCTAATCCGAAGCGCACGCCTTAGTTGATAATATATAAATGCCGAGACTGACCACGCACAGCGTACAGTTAAGCACGAACTGTTAGTCACCGAGCTGTGCTGCCACGTATCACTTCTAACGTGTAGTTTCACTCTCCAAAATATGTCCCAGGACATTATGATGTACACCTATATGTACTAAGTATTAACGTGTTCTGTTGCAACTGCACTATGTACCCCAATTCTTGCCGAGCTACTAATTTATGATTTTATTTCTGAAAATTAGGTGAGGCGCCAACTTTTCTTAGATTCATTTTCCATGCTACTACAGCCAGAGATTCGTTAGTATTTGAAGCGCAAACATCATCACGTGAGAAAGCTTGCAAGTTATAAGATTTCGATGCTTTGAACGACTTTAATATGTCTTGTAACCTATTATAAGCGCCCGCGTGACCGTGTTTCTTGTCTTTTGCTGTAGCATTTGCAACGTTAGTGAAGTGTGCTTGTTGGTGGGGTGACAGGATATAAAAAAATTAAGAACATACTTCAAGCAAGTGGTTTCAGCGGAGCATAATTAGATAACACGTGTGAACACCATGACCTAGTATTTTCCAACAGCTCTGCTGACGTAAAGCGAAGTGCTGGCGACGGGAGCTTTCGTGATGCCGCCCATGAGAGTATGGACTGCTCAACGTTATGCAAATGGCTTCTGCGATGTCGTAATCTAAAGTATACGGCAACAGAAACTGCCTCGCAGTAACATTCGGGTATTGTACAGTATTGTGCATGAAGGCTCGCAGGAAAGGCGTGCTGCAGAAAGAAACGGATACATTTGCCTACCATGGTATCAAGTATGTCTGCAGTTTATGACTTCTGTTGGGCATTTGATAGCTTTGATCCGTGCTAACGGTATTGCTCGCGATGCTCTAGCGTGCGAGTTGACAGCGTGAAACTACCTCATTACACCCAGCGACTATCCAAAAACGCATCACAGAGAGTCGATATTATTTATTGAAATCCCCGCCATACCATTACCGTGTGACGAAAAGACTCGGGTGATCGGAAACATCCTTAACTACACCGCACTCTCATGCCGCCTTGGAAAGGGCCGATGAGGTGACACAAGGCGGGACTGCCGCCTTCACTAATGTGGTTACATTTTGTCAATCTCGCGACGTTAGTTGCTATAGTATTTGCGAACAGTTCGCTGAACTTCGTGATTATATTTGTAATTATGTAATTTTTAAGAAGTCACCCCTGCTGCTGATCCGAAGGTCCTTAGTTGGAATCCCGGCCGCGGCGGCTGCGTTTCAATGGAGGCGAAATGTTGAGTCCCGTGTGCTGTGCGATGTCAGTGCACGTTAAAGAACCCCAGGTGGTCGAAATTTTTGGAGACTTCCACCAAGGCGTCTCTCATAATCAGAGCTGATTTTGAAACGTTAAACCACACAAATCAATAATCAATCAAGAAGTGACCCCTGATTGACCATGCGTGTCCTCTTTACCCATATGAACACCACTCACGTGTTTTTCCAACAACGTTAATCTACTTTCGTGAATTCTGTACAGGCACTCGCCGCCCTTATGTAATTGCGAAGCAGGGGCCTGCCTCGAAGGGTACTGTAAACGATGATAATGGGGATGATGATGATGATGATGATGATGATATAACATCGGGAGATTCAGACTAATTTTGGTGATCGATCAAGTGATTCGCCAATCAAATAGAGCAATTTCCATCGCTACGTGCTCACCGCACCAAACTCACTAATGTACATACTAGTCGCGTGCTAATGAAACGTATTTGGATGTGAACAAGTTTGTGCTAGCTATAAAGCGGTTTGTCTTTTTTTAATCATGAACATGCCTAATGACTGCCACGACCAGTAAAATTCGTTCGAATACGGCAAAAATTAAGCAGCTTTAGAAAGTTTCTTCTTTCAAAACATTGCCTTTCGTGAACAAGTGCTTCCCCACGTAACGAGACGTTTACTACGTCTAATCGAAAGCAATTTGTTAGTAAAACTACGGATACACTAACGCTTCTCAAGTTAGCCACTGCAGCGACCATTTCGAAAATTGAAAGCACGATTACGTCTCGATCTAAAAAAGAAAAAAAAAGCTTGATCATTAACTTTTGCTTCTACAGGAATGACGCGAGCAAAAAGTTATTGTTTTTATCCTTTTATCTCTACACACCACGTAATGACCAGTAACCGCAAACGGGCAGTGTTGCCCTGTAAAACATTTATACACACAGCGCGCTATAGCTCTGCTGTTAGATCTTCCGCGCCGAAGCTGTGGAAGCGAGCTAATGAGTTCTAAAGAGCCCGCCAAAATAAAGGCCAACAACAGTGCCAGTAGCGATAAACCTACAACACAAACAAACCGCGAGTGCAGCACACCAACTTTGCGAGCTGAAATTAGGATTTGCTCCGTCAAATGGTGGACCGGCAGAACCATTTCCGCCCATTAGAAGCGACCCGGAAGGAATGTTTGCGTCCGCAGGTACAACGAGAGGTTTTTCTTTTTACTGGCCGCACACTCGCCGCATACCTGGATTCCGGGGCATCAATTAGGGCCCAAAACACCAGAGGTCGTGCAGAACTGACCTGCGTATGCGACCACAAATCCTGTGCGCCGCTGGGTTTCGTTGCAGTCTGTGTAGCTTGTTTGAGTGAATATATTCTATGTTAGCTCTGCCTCGAAAATGTCGCGCGTGTACATGCATATCGGAGTGAGTGCGCGGCGGCATTCATGTTTGGGAACTGCAGTCTCACCCGCTTTGTTTGTCTTTGCTTCATACGAATACGGCCAGTTGTGTTTGATTGTTTGTTCCTGCATGCGTTTGTTTGAATGTACACACCGAATCCGCGCCATGTCTGGTACGCTACTGAAGGTTTCATGCCTTATCGCGCTGATATTTTCCAAGTGGGAGGTATCTGACCTTTTCCTCTATAACATTGAAGTTCTGGCTTGCATGCGATGACCTAATGATTCAGTTATATATAAAATTTTGAACAAGAAATCTTTTCTTGTCGATATATTCAGCTCCTTAGAAAAACAAGCGAGTGACGAAGGTCACATGGTTAATATTACGCGGTGTACCAGAATCACTTTACCAGAAAAAAAGAAGCTTCAGAAAGACATAGCACGGCACCATAGCGATGCATCATGCTGAACTGTCATACTCCACGAAAGAAGAAGAGTTTTAAAAGAACGACGAACATTAGCAGTGATGTTAAGCTAAAGGCAGCGACATACCTTTTAGCTTGTAGAAGCGGCTCAGGCAATCATAAGTTTAATGCTCATTCATCTAACTTTAACTTGGCATTAATAAAGAATCACAATACGTGCAGCCGTATTTAGCCGTGGAAATTTGGGTATTTCGCTTTAAACATGCATGCGGACTCTTATTTCCTTACCGACACCACTGCACGCCTGCACTACATGCCTGCAGACACCGCCACCAATACACCGCCTCTGGTGTTGTAGTTTCGGTGTCTTCTGAAACAAGTGTTGCTGTTACGCGGCACTGCAGTGATCGCTACATGTACGCCACCATTCCGCTCCGGTGTACAGCTGTTCCTTATAGACATATATGTAGTGCATCGCTCGTGACGCATTTTCACCTGATTGCTACACTTTCTTGCATACGCCACTGCATCTTTACAATCGATATAACCCAGCGCTGAACGAATAGTGATCTTTCATCCGAAAGTATATAGAGGCACTCCCACAACAGGTACTTAATGCAAGCTTGCTGAGTGTGAGTGGGGCGCCAAATGAGAGACGTGGACAACATTCGAACGCCGTCCCTCGGTGCTTCAACTGCACCATACCGGTAACTTGTGCCCGGCGTTGACGTAAGTATAGTATGCTGGAAGCGATTTCGCCCTCCTGCTATGCACGCTTCTGGTGGATGAATGAGACGGTGCTGCGCCACACGCATCTTGCCACCCTTTTTACATACGCGGGCTACTCAAATAGAATATAGTATACCAACAGTGTAAATGAGGGCGTAAAACCAATAAAATAGGTTGTAAAATCGTGGTGCGTGCTTCAGGACATACAAAGAGCCTTGTTTGTATCGCTAGAGAGTTGCAGTACGCAGAGCTCAGTGTTTTGAAACCGTATCTGCGCACTAGCTACACAGCGTGTGTTATATGGGCACATTTCGAATCATCCGCGGCGGCTGCATTTCGGTGGAGGCGTAATGTTGAGGCCCGTCACGGTGCGATGTCAATGCCCACTAAAGAACCTCAGGTCGTCGCAATTTCTGGGGCCCTCCACTACGGCGTCTCTCATAATGATAAAGGGGTTTTGGGACGTAATACCCCGGAAATAAATCATTTAGAATCATGGCAGTGTATACTGACTCAAGTAGTCGTGCTACTCCATGTTCCCGGCATTTAAAGAGACCGGGAGATGAAAGAATATAGGGGGTTCTTGTAGATCGCTGACGTGTCAATGTGTGAGTCAAATGGAGCATATTCATTATGAACGTATGCGTTGTTATTTCGTACTTTTCACGCAGATGCGTACAAGCGTAATACTTATGAAGTTGACACTTCCTCGGCCCCCTTATAAACATTCCGTAAAGAATTTGCTAAATGTATGAGACGTATCTTTTATGCTTTTTGCAAGCCAGGAGGTAAAACTGCTGCAGTCGATAGGCTTGCCAATAAGTGCTCGAAACAGCCCGGGGAAGAACACAGAGATATGAAAGAAAAATTTGAAAGCTTTCTTTAAAAAATTGATAACTTAAGCTCTCACGCGAAACACCGTACGAACACTATGATACTTCATTAGAGAGTTTTAGCAGCGGCGGCTTACCGTATGGTAAGTACGGTAAGTACGGTAATGCCGTACCGTCGTGGTTGGCACCTTAAAACTGAGCTTCTGAGGGCGTTACCAGCAAGTTTTATCACCTGACGACGATTCCGTACTCACTGAGCAACTAGTGCAGCTCTTTCTGACTAAAATAGCCGCGTGCCGACCGTGACGGTACGGCATTACCATCATTACCGTACGGTAAGCCAGCGCTGTAAAACTCTCTATTAATAGAGTGCAGCGCAGAGGACGTGATCACCCTTGCGCGGTATAAAACAACCTGCGGCCGTGTTTATTATCTGACGCACGAAGAAAACAATTTAGAAAGCCTGAGAAGGCTGAAAAAATGGTTTTACATGTTGTCTTATCAAGAAGTGTGGCTATAAGAATCTGCAAGAGGTACACAAATAAGTGTTGAAATGCAGAAGTTTCATCGGCGAAGACATCACCACTTGAATGAACAATGAGCGGAAGAGGACCACCCGCCGAGCATCGAGTGGAAGCTACATCTCCTCTCACGTGATCCTCGACACGCACTTGCTCTCGGATTTCTTCGTTACGCACTGGGCACCCACGGCATGCCTACCTCTTCACGGCATCGTTCGTCACACTAATTGCAGTCGCACTACTTGGCGGGAAACTTCCGCGACAGCACGCAGCGAATTTAAATTGCGCGTGTAGCTTTCGACCTGGGTCTGGACGCTTCCCGGAAAACGGCGCATAATTGAGCACGAGTCGTCAGCTCGAGCCGTCGACGAACATTTCAATGAAGCGGGACCGCTTGAGTGGCTCTCCGCCCTTACACTACGCCGTCTCTGTTGGAACGAAGCATACGGCTTCTCTCAGCGGCATGCTTGCCTGCTGTCCTCGCCACGTTGTTTCAATGAGGGAGCCACGCAGCCTCTCGTGAGATGGAGTGCGCACTTCAACATCGAAGCTAACTGCCGGGGTAGTACTGGCACGCAAGTGTAGAACAAGTTGTATCGCACGCAAAGAGGCTAGCCTTTCAGGAAGTTCGCCCTCGGGGCCGGACTTCCCATATTTTGGGACGGCCACAATTTGGGCACCATCTTCAGTCGCATCTTTCGTTAAATGCGTTCGTGCGTTCCAAACAGTGTCGACAATTTCGAAGGTGCTTTAGAAAAGCAAGCTTATTTTTTTTCTTCGGATTGTTAAAATGATGCTCTGTCCATAGAAGAACAAGCAGGAATAGCTATAAAACACGGGGAACACATGAGGTTATATAGAGTACTAAAAGCACGGTCATTTGATATATCACGATTTTGGTATCCTGTACGAAAAATTAGTGCCTCAATAATCTAACCGGCAATTCCTTAAACATATCTTGCGCAAGTTTTCTAGAATTTTTGAATTCTGACAAAAGAAAAAGAAAATAAATAGAGAATACACAGTGAATCAATGCGCTTGGCATGTTTTGTCAGCGAATGTGCACAATGTATAGCACTGTAGCGAAAGAGCCTCGTCTAACTAGATTACACAGAATCTATTTGGAGAAGGCTATAGCAGATATTACCGTTACGTTACACCCTTCCAACTACGTGCATTCTCCCGTTAAACAAGGCCTTCTTCAGTGTACAATGTACGCTAGTCAGTCTATTATTTGAAGGTGAGCGTTTTAGATAGTACTTCTCCATATTTAATTCGTCCTACGGAGGACACCTGACCAGCACATAAATTCGCCGAGCAAGTGGGCACATTTACTGGATCAGTTGCAACGTACACACAAAAACAAAACAAACAAATAAAGAAACAAACCGTACTTTAGAGCTCAGCAAACAGCAGTGGTCTTTTTGTCTTAGTTTATAAAGGAGACGCGCTGCGTCTTGGTACCTTCTTTCAAGACAGAGCAACAAGGAGGATACGTTTTGTGACTTACATTTCATGTCCCCGCAGTCAGGTTTGTTTAGGTGCTTCAAGGGATTACTACCGATGGATCAGCGGAGTAGCGAAGTCGCAGCCTTTAGACATCTCCTGCAAAATAAGAAAAGAGCACATGAGCTTTAGCACATGAGCTTGTTTTAACACGCGCACTTGTTTTTATTTCTTCACGAGGATCGATTTTACCACTTTCTAGTGACGCGCAGAGCAGGCCGAGCTTATCTTTCATGCTGATTCGCGAAGGGTGTCGACCGCTCTACAAACTTCCCAGATGCGCATATTTCAGTGTCCTCCAAAACATCAGTGATAATCCAACAACACACTGTTGCATAAAAGCCGACGCATTGCACCGATCATCAGTTCCTTTCTAATTCGTCAACCGACAACTACTCACGCCCATATCATCGTGCTGTGTGATTTGATTTGATTTTTTTTTTGCCGGGCATAGCTTCGGCTAATTAACAGTTCGGCTGTCAAGGGTTTGAAGTCTGCTTCTTACTTCATCGTCACGGCCGCGTTAGAATATAAAATATATGACGGTTTGTGGTGCCCTTCTGTAACAATTGAAGGAGCTAAGACTGCTGCAGATCTGGTAATACATTAATTTATATATAAAGTCCTGCACACATTTTCATGGACCAAAGTGCGTGCGTGTAAGACACTTTTAACGGAAGATTCATGCGCGTCTTCCAGTGACAAGGCTTCTTCACTTCTGCAAAAGAAATTGAACTACAAAAGCACGCAAGCGTATGGTGGAGCTACCCGTTATCACATTCGTGTTTGCCGGTTAGGATCCCGTCTGCAACTGCGCTTGAAGTAAGGTGTGTTATCAGCTAAATCCCGGACAAGGAAAAAACAAAAACAAAACAAAACCAAGTGCTCTGCTTGTATTCGTGGCCAGACAGACGTACAGGTCTAACAAACTGAGTTTATATATGAAAAAAATATCTCTACAATAAAGATATACAGTTCATTGTATCCTATCCTCCGTAGGCACGAAATTCGTTTGCTAAGTAAAAAGGGCATTAATAGCTCGCTCATCCGCTTAAGGCCCACACACCCTATTTCGCAGTCTGTTCTCTGTTGATAACGATGAGAAACAGCGCTCAGCCGAGCGGGAAAACTTCTTTTCTCTTTCGCTTCCGAAGCTACATCTGATCTGGCAACAGTGTAGAGAATGGGAACGAAGTTTCGTGTTATACGCAATTTGTGGACGAACCAAACGAAGCGACGAGAACAGGCACAGAAAAAGAATACGACGGGGCGCGGTGCAAACGTAGAATGTTTCGCATTGAGCAAGTTCTACAACTATTTTCTTACTTTTAGTTCCTCCGATGTCGCTGAACTACGCTTTTCTCTCCTCTTTTTTTCTCCCTGGGGGAGGGGCTAAATAACGCAATGTTTTACCGTTTTTCTGAACTTCAACAGTTTCGAAACGTGCTGATGTAGAAGAAGATAACAAGTAAGAAAAGAAAGGAGCTCGTTGCCGCGGTTAGGCGCATTAATTAGAAGAATAGGTTCGTTGGGGTTCCGTAATTGGAGGCGAAATTTCGCCCCTTGTTTCATGTTCCACGAATGCGAGAGGAAGGGAACAGGTCTGGTTTTTCTACGCGTTCGGGAAGAACATAGCTTCGTGTTTCATATTACGTTCAGCAAGGTAGGGCTAATGAACGAAAATTGCGCGGTTGGTTCTCTTGTTCTTCTGTTGTCCCGGCCACTACAATGGTACCCTGGAACGAGAACTAGGGGAGTAGAAAAGAAGAAAAACTATAAAACGCGCACGTCAAGCAGCCTGCATTGTTCCCGTTCACCATACATGGCTTTCCGGCGAGCACGAGTTTCTGCGGACTAATTAGCTTCACGCAACCTAGTCCAAGCCAACAGTGTGTGCGCGCAAGGTAATTAAAGCTCGGGGTTTCGAAGGTGTTTCGCGTCGGCAACGTCTAGCAGAACGTCGCATCATATTTCGTTAAGAAGGATTTGCCAGAAACATACTCACGTAGGCTATAGCCATAGAGAAAACTCGGAAATTTCACCTTGCCGATAATTGTGCGCAAGAATCTTGAATACCGGGTGCACGGAGCAGCCGCTACTAATTATCGTAAAACCTTGCACATTATAGTCCCGCGTTTGGGGGATGGGGGGAGGGAATCCATCAGCGGCCCTGTGAACTCTGCTTCCGCACTGCAATAAAATAATTGAGAATCAAAAGAAGGTTTCTTGTAGGTCTTACTATGACGATCCTATAGGAATGCGGGATTGAAATTGGTATATTATTTAATGAGAAGCTGTGTACCTCTTGGTGTGTCAAAACCAAGAGGTACAAATATATATATCTATATATATATATATATATATATATATATATATATATATATATATATATATATATATATATATTATATTATATATAATGTGCATGCATACAACCGAATGCAAAAAAAAAAAAACATGCCAGCTTATCTCTATATAAAATATTTGTCCATGCCTGAAGACGTTTTGTACCCGCGCATGATCTCGTTAAATTGGATCAACATCGTAGCAAACGAAGGTGTGTGCTATCTCTGTAGCAGCGCCTCCTGTCTGTAGGCTAAACAATTGTCGACAGCCATGTATCCTATGTGTGCTCTCTTTAGAATACGCCATTCACATTGAACGTGATCACAGAGACTCGAGAATGTGTACTGCTTCCGATGCAGTGTGCGCCGCCCTCTTCCTCACTTCCCCTCTTCTGGGGATGTACGAGGAATGTTGTCGTTAGGGATAAATCGCTTGCCGGGTGACGTGCGCCACGCTGCCCCCGAGGGCTTTAAACCGGAGCCGTGGTAACGATAGCGCGCCATGTGGTGCGGCGGTACTATACGCCAAGAGCAGGTGGAAAGGGGGGGAGCTGTAGGAACGGTGAGTGAGTATGCGTACATGCGTATATATACATGCGATCCCGCTGTCGCTTTCCCTCCCATACTAACCTACGAAGCTCACTCGCTAACGAGCAGTTTGCCTGAACCCGGCTGCTTTTTGACGTCACGCCCTGAGGGGACCTTGTCAAACAGTTTTTCTTTTTCTTCTTTCTTCCCTTTTCATGCGCCTCTCTTCATCGGCTAGGCGAATATCTAAGAATAAGGGCGACGTCCCTCAGTGGAGTGTCAAGCTCATCTTAATGACTCTCGGTGAAGACCACGTCTGTTTGAACACCGGAAGCCTGCCGTTTTCTTGAGTTGAGGAGAAGAAATACGAATATGGCTCTTAACTACGTAGTGAAAGATGCAGCAAATTGCGCTATAACTTACAACTAAAAGCAAGTTATAAGCAACGCGAAGTAAATATGAAGAAAGGAAACGAAAACGGTAAGAGGGCCGCGGTTTTACGGCTAAATATTGCGTGATACCAAGAAATATGGAACTTTGCCGTGTTCGTGGCTCACAGAGTAAGCAACAAAAGTGAAGGCGTAGACAATTTCGACTTGTTAATGAAAGTACAGGAATATCATCTTAATCTTTGACATACTGGTACGATTAGCGAGTTTTGTACAGCTAATAAGCGCAGAGCTCTTGTCTGTAGAGCAATATGAATAAATAAGTAAGTAGTCGGTGACTTTTTCTCTGCAGTAAAGCTGAATCAAGACTAAGATGTTGCCGTAACGGGGTATAGCCGGCATAACAAGTCGTTCAGCAATATTCAGCCATGACTGGCCAGCACTAACCATCAAACAGACAATATTGATCAACATCAGGAAGCATTAGCCAGCGTTAGAAAGCTCTGGTGTTATAAGCGTGGCAGTTGAAATCAGGTGCCGTGAGGAGACACTCTGTCAGTTTGCAGTGCCCTCGGAATAGGCCTACAGAATGCTACTGGAAAAGTCGTTGAAGGGTTTTGCTTTAATAGCATAACTCTTAGTCCTACGCGTAGCTTTTATTTACCACGAAGTCGCCAGTAAACAATTCCGAAGATGCATAGGCTGACATAAGTTACTGCGATGTTTGTTTTTATATGAGAGTCTGAGTGCGGTCTCATTGCGACAGTTCGATAAGGATGACGCAGTAACTCAACACACACAGACCACTTCCTGCAATCAGTTATTGAGCTACAATATACAATGCTCTTGCTTGAACTTAAAGCACTTGTTTGTTTAATATTTGGTCCTGGCCTTCTTGAAGAGATGTTCATCTTAATTATGCCGCAGCATTATTGAGCAAAGTATAGCAAATTTTGCACTACGCAATGATCGTGGAGCATTTTCGTTCTATATATGTTTCACACAGTTATTGACGAAAGAAGATTCAGTACAGCTAGAACTTGTTAATCGCGCAGCTATAGGAATCGGAGCACACGAGTTTGCTGCTAGTATCGCGCGGGAAATACCTCCGATATTACTTTGCACTTGACTGAAGGTACAACCCTACGACAGAATGCGTATATATATATATATATATATATATATATATATATATATATATATATATATATATATATATATATATATATACAAAAAAGTCATCCGCGATGTGCAGGCAAGATCCCGTCATAATTATGCGGCCGTATTTATGGGCTTATTTGTTGCGCTTCCCTAACTGTCATGCCCAACTCGATCACATGTGCACTCGCTCAAACAAGACCACAAGTTTCTACCACGGGGAACACGATCATGATTGCTACTTCATCACAAACGCCTCAGTTGAACGTAAGAATGAGAGCCGTCTTTTCCTTTTTCTGTATTTGTACCGTCGTTATACTTTGTCGTTGCCTTAAATCCTCCCTTCAAAATTGTCAGAAGCATGTAAAGCATTTTCAGAAGCATTTTCAGTCATTACGATGGAGGTAATAAAAAAGCAAGATAGTCGGCCGAGAAATACTCTGGTATCCTAATGTGACACATTAAATCGCAACCGCTGCGTCACTAAGCCGCGAAGCGGTGACGCAGCCGTATTTCGTGAATTTACGACGCGGGCATATTGCACTAAATCATCGGGAGGTAGGATGTCGTTGAGAGATGCGCCAGTGACTCAATGTATGAAGCTGACAAAGAGAGAGAGAGAGGGAAATGAAAGACGGAAGGGGGAAGGGGGGTGAGCGCTGTGCTGAGAAAGGGGATGATAGATAACGAGGAACTAGTCAGAAATCCAGCAAAAATTGCATTCACCCGGCACACGAAAACGATGCCGCCCATCAATGTCAAACGCGGCGAGCTATATGAACGCTGCCTGCGCATCTATGCGTTCGAGGACCGAAAATTTATGGCAATCGTTCCCCCGTATGCGGCAGTGCCGCCCAAATACACTCAGACTAATGTGCGCACTTTAGGCATGCCGACCCGCTGTTGGGTTGGTTTGTCTCTATTATCGATGCAGCTGGACGTGGTGCAGAGATTTCTCGCATCTGTATCCATCAGCATTCAATTTATCTTTATGGCACCGTAAATGCGCCCGCTGCAGAGTCCAGCTTCTGTCGATCCCCTCTTAGGAGAGTTATGTCATCTCTGTGCCAAATGGTATGTTTTTAGTGGCCCGCTGGTTTATGATAAAGCACGGGAACTAAAAAGTAACACAGAGAACTATGTTCCATCTTAGCAGCTTTGCATGAAAGAGGGAGGTACAAGTTGCGCCAGAGAACGTGGTACATGAACGTAAACCTGGAGATGAAAAAGGCCCGTCCTACAAGACTGCAACTGCGTCTCGTCACCTTATCTTTATGTTTCTCCTAGTCAACTATAGGATTCTGTTTTTCGGTGTTTTCCTACGAGCTTTTGAGATAAAAGTTACAGTTGAGTCTTTGGTCTCGGTGACCGCACTGCAGGAGAGCTCGTCGTCGGAATATCTTGCCTTCATACTTGTCCTCAGTTTCTTTTCCGTAACTTTATGTGGCCCGTGTCTGTTATTTGGTGCAATTCAGGGCGTCGCTTTTGGGCCTCCGTAGTCATGTCTTGACGTCAGTGCTTTAACTCCTTATTACAACGGCAATCTTGTTTGTTTCACATTGAGCGAACGTGTAAAACGAAAGAAAGAAAGAAAGAAAGAAAGAAAGAAAGAAAGAAAGAAAGAAAGAAAGAAAGAAAGAAAGAAAGAAAGAAAGAAAGAAAGAAAGAAAGAAAGAAAGAAAGAAAGATTTCAGTTTTACTGTAGGCTTCATCAGCTTCACAGATCGACGTATTCCAAAGCAGACGCGTGTGGAATGTAAATTTGCATACTGCTCAAAGAACCAGAACGCATCGGTTAAATCACATTTATCTGAGTGATTGCTAAATCGAAGCCGACCGAGTGACAGACAGCGCGACCGCACTAACGAGTTTGTAATTACTTTCCTATGAACTGGTTCTGTGCTATATTTCATTGAGATGAGTGTTTCCGTAAATGTAAAATGGTGAGCGAACAGATCTCACCGAAACGTTATGACCCATACGCGTTCTGAGGGTCAACAGATTCCCCTCTTTGCTCGATTGGTAAAGGTAACTTGTTAATCAAAGATAATGAGTTGCGCAGACCCCCGTCCTCAGGGCATATATATATCTTTTTCTGAACATACAAGAACGATTTGTAAGCACTGAGATCACTCATCTAACGCATTATTGCTGTGTATTACCCACCTTGAAGTGCAAGGCAAGTGGCGTTTACGCTTGTGCCCATGGGTGTGTGTGTGCCGACTATAAACTGCACGGACTAACTACAGCTGAAACTAAAGTAGACACAACAAATGAATATTAAATATTTAAATATAATATTAAGATTTTTTTTATTTTTACGTTTATCATTTTTGTTTGCCTCCCAGGACTGCGATTGAATTTTGAAGCCCATCGTAGTGGGGGAATGCAGATAGGTTTTGAGCACGTGAGGTTGGCACATCAATTTTCTCACTTGTCAAGTTCTGCCTTGACATAAGCCACGAATTTCACTATGTATGCTACGAGGTGATGTCGCGGGAACCTCTTGACGCGATCTAAATTCCACGCGTTACGGAGTGTCCGAACCAGTCCCGTATAAGTATCGTAGATCAGAACAGCCGCGGTGAACCGATGCGTACGAACACGCCATCTCCAGGGAGGGGCACACAAACGACTCTCACCACTCTGTGGCCGCGATTTCGAGGTCTTCTCTAGTCGAATTTTAAACGCTTCGAGGTAGGCGCCATTTTTTTCGAGATGAGTGTAGCCTATCGGAGAAGGTTGAAGAAGCGAGATGACCTTCCTAGCACAAGCCCCGAGAGGAGAGTGACACAGGGGGCCACTGCGAACGAGTGTGAGCAGGGTTTGAAGCGTAATTTAATGGTTACGGAGCACTGCGTCGAAGCGCCTCACGGTCGCCAGTAGCGAGGCCGACGCAACAGCTGCCGGCGCCACCAATCTCGCAGGCCCCGCGGGCGGGCTTCGAATCCGGAGTGCTGCATAATGTATCGCAGGGGGCACTCATGAACCGCTGCCGGCCGCGTGGAAAATTATGCAGGCGATGACTCCAATACTCTCGAGGATTTCTGCCACGTCCAGTGGTGCCGGCGTGTCGGCGACGCACTCGCGCGATCCCCGGCAACCCCTGGATACACCTGTCGCTATATTGCGCCGCAGAAAGCGAGGCCGACGGGACTGTTGCCTTGTAGCTTAGTGGAACAAGATGATAGTGTTATACGTAAGTTTGCGTCTCCCCTTCCCCTGTATCGGTTCTCCAAGAGCTGCGCGAAAAGTTTATTCGAGACGGCCTCAGAGCTGCCCTAAAGCATTGCGTCGGCGACGTCTGGTAGTGATTAGTGTTAAAAAGAGAGGAGTCTTATTATTTTCTAAAGCACATAAGCGGGAGCGGCTCTGCGTTACAAGTAAGGGGGCAATGGAATAAAATAACAGCAAACAGAAGCGAATAGGAGCCTGACACGTGGAGCATGGGTTAACACGGTCGTTGCCGCCTTCACCAAGGCGAGAATCGCCACGCCAGAATGAAAGATCGCTGACGCCGAAATGAGGTTTCGTTAGAACTTTTCATGCAATAAGCGTTGTATTAATGGCTTTATGAACCTCTCGTTTGCCTAGTTGCTCACTGCAATTAGTAAGAGCAAAGCGTCACAATATCCACATGCGCTGTTCCGTTCCCTGCTTCTTTCTCCTTCTAATTAAAAAAGTATAATAATGCGGTCAATACACAGAAGGAAGGAAGGAAGGAAATAGTAGAGAAGGAAAGGCAGGGAGGTTAACCAGTGTATGACAACCGGTATGCTACCCTGCACGAGGGGAAGGGGACAGGGGAGATTGAAAGGTGAAAGGAAAGAGGAAGAGAGAGAGAAAGTGGGCGAACATATAGCACATTCTCACAGTCAGTGGCAGCTGCATGGCACACGACATCACACATCGCTGTTACAGTCGCTTGTGCAAGTCTGTCGTCTTTAAGAACTGCAGCAGCGCCTTTGTCACCTTCAACTGTGATGTCTTTTGCGGTCGACATTCCAAAATGGCATCAACCGACATCCGTCGCAGGTCAAGGTGAGCGAGAGCGGACGCCAGTGATTGCCTCTGTAAGTCATAGCGAGGGCAGTCGCATATGATGTGTTGTAGCGTCTCTTCACGACGACAGGTGTCACAAAGAGGGCTGTCGGCCATTCCGATCATAAAGGAATAAGAGTTAGTAAAAGCCACTCCTAACCACAAACGATAAAGCAGGGTGGCTTCTGCTCGGCTGAGTTTTGGTGGCAATCGAAAATGCCGCAAAGACAGCAGGTGGTGTTGTCGACTGTTCCGAGTTTGGCTGCTTGAGGCACTCCACAGCGAGAGTGTAATCTCCTGTGCAATCGCTCGAAGTTGCCTGGCAGCGTCGGACCTTGAGAGAGGTATGGTCTCAACTTTGGTGCCATCAAGTGCAGACTTGGCGGCCTTGTCAGCATATTCGTTTCCAACGACGCCGCAGTGACTGGGGAGCCACTGAAACGTCACGTGGTGTCCCTTCTCATGTGATTTATGGAGAAGAGATCTGATCTCCAACACCAGTTGCTCGTATGGTCCGCGCCGCAGGGCTGCCAGCAAGGATTGTAAGGCCGCCTTTGAATCGCTAAAGATTGACCATTGTCCGGGTGCTTCCTCATTTACTACACAAAGGGCAGCACGCAGAGCAGCAAGTTCCGCAGCTGTCGATGTCGTCGGGTGGTCTGTCTTAAAACTGATGGTGGAAGCTTTCACTGGGACAACCACCGCTCCGGACGAACACTGGAGGTTCGAGGACCCATCCGTATAAATATGCACTTTATCGGCGTACCTCTCGTGTAGAAGAAGCAGGGATAGTTGTTTCAGAGCACCTGATGACAGCTCAGCTTTCTTTCTGATTCCTGGCACACCAAGGTGTACTGTAGGTCGAATGAGACACCAAGGGGGAATCGACGGTTTGGCGGCGGCGGTGAAGCCTGCCGGAAGTTTGGCAGAATATCTGGAGACCATTTTGCAGAATGACGCGTTCCGCTTGTCTGACGGCAATGTTGCGAGGTGGTGACAGCAGGCACGGGCAAAATGCCTGATGTGGGTTCTCAAGACTTCCACCGCAACGTGCGTTTGTATTGGTTGGTCCCGAGCAATCGCTATAGTTGCCTCTGACAATGTACCCCGCGGCAAACCGAGACAAGTTCTCAGTGCCTGAGCTTGTGCGGCCTGAAGAGTGCGAAGATTTGTCTTACAAGTGTTGGAAAGTACGGGCAGGCTATATCTCAAGAAACCGAGGAAAAGTGCTCTGTATAATTCCACCATGGCGCCTACCGACATGCCCCAAGTTTTTCCAGCCAAGAATTTGAAGATCTGGGCAATTGCGGTGAGGCGTTTTTTCATGTGCGACACATGAGGGCTCCAGCAGAGATCTCTGTCAATGATGATGCCAAGAAACCGGTGGGTTCTGAGATAGGGAATACACAGATATGAACAACAGCGTGTACACGGACGAACATAAACGGAGAAGTAGAGTGGTTGAGCATTGTTTATCATATAGGGACTGCAGCCGCGTTAGGATAGGCTAGAAGCAAGAACGTCACAATGAGCAGATGCCCATCTTTAACTGCGAAGCCGTTAGCGCGACATCGGTCCATATTTTCGGGTCGTGTTCATCAGTTAATAATAATAATAATAATAATAATAATAATAATAATAATAATAATAATAATAATAATAATAATAATAATAATAATAATAGCTGCCAGGTTTTAACGCGCCAAAACCCCGATATGGCGAGAAGTACCAAGCACGCAAAGGAGGTGAATATAAAGGTTGAGTGTATTTGCCTACTCGAGTTTATATGCGCATGCATAGAAGTTGACTTTGTTGCCATAGGCGTACTGAGACATCACTCCTCCCGTAAAGTAGTGTACCTGTACAAAACGGCCGCCGCAGCCACAGAAGCAAAGAGAACTAACGTTATTCTAGGTATATCTTGGCCGTTATACGCATGCAGGTATACTGGGAGGTTCCTGCGTGCGTAAGTATAACCATACGAAAGTTCGTGCTCGATAATTTATTACCGCAAATAGATCAGCGAGCCACTTTGCGTAAAAGAGGCAGAGCCTGACGCAGGCGTCCCGTTGGTTTGGAAAGCGCATGTCAGCGAGATGAAGGGAACACAAATCCAATAGGCACGGTTTATTTTCACTGAACCACAATAAAGAAGCAAACGAGATTTCAACGAACAAGTTTAAACGAAACAGCAGTTTTTCTACATTTTTTCTAGTTGGCTTACTGCATCAATAGTGCACTATTTTTACTCTACCATTCGTCTTGCAAAATATTTTGCCAATCTCAAAGCTTTATCCGTGCATGCGCACGCTCATTTCATATCTCTATAGAACGATTCATCTCGTTAAGCAGCAGGAGTAAGCGCAAGCACACTGATTCTCTAAGCTGCACACGTTCCGTGAAGCAGATCCCAAGAGAGCATGTTAAGGAGGCTGTTTGCTGTTGCCGTTACATCTCACTATGCTGTGCTAACCACCGCACACGATTCTCTTCTATACGCCTTCTCATCCTCCAGCCTCTGCGTACCGCCTTGCTGTAGTTTCCTTTTCTTACAGCTATGGCTCGCACTGAAGGGAAACTGACCGGGCAGCCGGTGCGGACCACCTTAACACATACGTCAGCCCCGTCGGCCGCGCCCCATACATCACGTCTCGGCTCTTTGGGCCCAATTTCGCTTATCCCCGCTCGATGCTCCGCCAGCCGGCGCTGACTTGTCTTCGAGTGCACGGCGGTCTGTTTTTATTGGGACTTTTTCGCACTGACCCGCGGTATTACACAGAGGCACAACGGACCAATCATCTGTTCTTAATAGAAAGGCGGGCCGCCGAATAGTGCACCCGCAAAGCACTGACACCCGTAAGGGAAAGCGGAACACAAAGTTCGCTTTGCTGCACCATGTATGTGTCTCACCAGACTTTTTCTTTCTTTCTTTCTTTCTTTGCCCGCACTTGGGTGATTCTATTTAAGAAAGTCATGAGTCTTCGTTTCTCCTTCGAAGCGGCAGAAAGGTGGATGAGCGTATAGAAAAGAAGCGTGTATGGTTAAGGTATTGAAAACGAAATGGCCTGCTCATGTGGCTGTGAGAGATACGAACAGCATTATTTGCTTGCTCGGCTGCGAAGACATCATCAACGTGCGGCGACAGCCCAGTGCCTGCAATAACTCCTGACGCGCAGCCGTGCGCGAGGTGTCTCTCCTCGTATGAGCACACATTCCGCAGTTCGACTTATATAGGTGTCTTGCGCTGTGGGGGAATGAAAGAAGCGCGCCGGAAAAGAATAAAAAAGAATTAAAGAAAGAGAAAAGGAAAGATCGAAGTTGTCGTTACTCGGATACCGGAAGAGAGTTATCGGATCGTTAGATCAGAGTTCTTCCTTGTGCTGACGTCGTTATTCCTACCGTTCAAAATGTCGATGCAGTTTAGGCAGCTTTCGGTCCTGCTTATCTATTACTCCGTTCATGGCGGCGCACATTTCCTTTCTCGTGCATTAACGTACAAACAAATAAGTCACGCAAGGCGCTGAGGTGTGTTAAGACACCTTTTTACCTTTTTACTGGAGCGTCTGGAAATATGTCACATAGCCTCATAAGCCAGATTCGCAGTCAGATGCGTTGCTCCCTACATAATTTCGCTTATGAATATGTAAACACCAAACCACCCGGAGCAGCACACTACATATTGGGTAATGGAAGCTTACTCGCTGATTCACAGACAAGAAACACAAAGTATGATATCACACAGGTCGTTTTGCGTTGCCTCGCCCGCACTGAAAATGGCGATGAAAGTAGTATCTGCGGAAAGATTGCGCATATCGCGAAAGAAACCAAAACGCGAGTACATTTCGCGAGGCAAGCTCGTCAGCAACAGAAAGCAGGCGACGAAAGAGAACTTTGGCAAGTTGCACGGCGAAAAAAATTTTTGTCATTAACTGCACGGATCGGGGAAGCGATAATGGGTTTGATGATCAATGACGACGGGGACGTTGAGAAAAAAAAAAAAACCTACACACGCAGACAGAGGCGGAAGCTTTACGCAAGTAGCAAGTGCACGCGTATGCGACCTCATTTTCTTAGGAGCACGCAACGAGCAACCGAGAGGAGCCTTACCGAAATGCAGCAGAGCACAAAAAAGAAAAGAAGAAAAGGGCAGGACTCGCAACAACGCTAAATTCGACGTCCGGACGTTCTCTGCATCAGCATCGCAAATACAGCGCGCACGAACCTGCTCTATGCCCCTTTCCGCCCTCATCACGAAATGCACTTCCTTGCCTCGTTCTCCATGTGGGCGTGTCTCTACATTGGGCCGTGCGTCCTAATGCGCATCTGCCTCCGGAAAGAAGTAAAGGCAACAATGTGCAGCGATATGAAATGAATAAAGAAGATAGGGGCAGCAGGAAAAGCGTGTGCAGTGAAGGAATCTGTAATGAGCATGGGTAGTATGCGACTGCGCCTAATAACTTCAGCAATCAAGCGGTGTGTACCTCGTTAATTCCATATGGATGTGTATAAGCACCACGGACACACTGACGAAAAAGAAAGTAAATTGCTTCGTAATCCTGAAGCATGAATTGAAATTTATGAGTTGACTGTTCGCATTACGTTTGCATGAAATGCAGGTCTCACTTTGAGGTTGCATTCATAGGCACTTCAGATAATTTACGTGGTCGCGGGTATGTGCATGCTCCATCCGTTCTTTTCCCAAGGGCAGTAGAAAGTAAAGGTTTTCGATGAAGTATTATATTATTAGTATTATTATTAACTAAAATGCTTACATGCAACACACAGACAAATGAAAAGAAGGAAGTAGTGAAGGAGCAATCTAGCGAGCTTAGCGAGCCCATTCTGGGCAGATCGCCCCTACTTTTATACACTCATGGAGCCACTGGACACGGTGTCTTACAACGACAAAAAAACTGTTCAAATGTTTTGGTAGCCCAGCACTCACGCAGTGCACAGGAACACAAATTTCGAGCGACGTGCTTGCGATGGTTGCCTGGTAGAGTGGTGCCGTATACAGCGACCATAGGCGAGACGCTGAGAGTTCTCCGAAGCACCTCTTCGCGACGGCTAAGAAAACACGTCTAAGGAACGTATATAGAAAGCAAGGGAGAGAGAACGGCAGAGTGGAAGGAGTAGTTCTCGCGTTAGCGAAGTGGCCCCGCTCCCCTCTTTCACCACCGAGGCAAACCCGGAGTGCGTGGTCGGGCTCTTCCCTCGAGAGCCTGGAGAAGAGAGGAGGGGGAGGGGGGGGGAGGGATCGAACGCTAATGGTTTTATTATCCGGGGTCCTCACGATCGGTGAAACTCTCGGGTCCACGGTCCTTCTCGCTCAGCGCGTGGTTCACCTACGCGTACAAAGCCAGCGGACAGCGCGGAGATAACCAACAGAGAAAAAGAAAAAGAGGGAGGGGGGGGGGGGGGGTACGTTAGCTTCGGCGCTCCGCTTGCGACGTGTTAACGAGAACGGCCACAGCCGCGCACCACTCCGGCCGCTCCAAATGACCGGAAAAACGGACGCACTTACCACGTGCCGCTAGACTAAAGAGGGCCCCCGCCAAAACAACGACGGCTCCTCACTTCGTACCTCTAGGCTCATACAGAACCGGGCAGCTCGTAACGCGAGAAGACTTCCATGAGCCCTGGGAGAAATTTCCAACGGCCTGCCGGGAGTGTCGACCCCGATAACATGCCCCAGAAGACGAGAAAAAGAAAACGTAGGTGAAAGAAAATCAATGGCTTGCAGGAAATTCTTGTCTATAGGAAAGAAAGATAATGATAGAAGCTGGAATGGTCTAACACGCTTCGAAACGTGCTGCGAAGCACTGCAGCAGAGCCGGCCGTTAGCGACAAAGACCGCGCGGATAATTCAAGCCGCCTCGCGGTAATGGCCGAGCAGCGCCGGACCCGATATACCGCTGCGCGGTGGGGATTACGACGTGATGCCTCAGCAACGTCTCCTTGTTTCCCTGAGAGACTGCTTCGATGTCGTTCCACGAGCGACCTCTCCTGTACGGAGAAAGCGAGAGGCCTCGTTACTCGTCGCGCTGTCCATGTACACTGTGCTAATGCTTGTAGCTCGTTTTATTAGTTAGTTCGATCGGCACGGTTCGAGTAAAAGTGTTTGGCGAGTCGTGATCGGATCACCAATAGCGGGACACATTTCAGCCCTTAACAGGCACGTTAAGCTTGACCTCCTTTACTTGCGCGTGGAAATAATCACTGCTCCGTTACAGGGAGTTCGTTGAAGAGTACAGCGAACACGCTCATGATTTCAGTGCAGGTTAGGTGGAGCTGCATAGTTGTTCGCTTGTTTCGCACTTTTCTGTCGTTCTAATGAGAAGGCCATGAAACCGCCCTTGATCCTCGAGTTCTCCCGACCTGCGCGAGCGCTGCTTACAGTTGTCGTATGTTTTTCCCTTTCCGTTTCTCTCAATTCATATTAGCGCTCTTACCAACCCTAGCTGTTTTCTTACCTCTAGTACAGGGTATACCACGCTACACACGTGTTTAACCTGGCCGTGTTCCCCTTTTCTCTAGCCCTTCTTAGGTCCCTTCCTTGCTTCCCAATGTGGCAAAAGCAAACGACGACTCTTGAGACGCTTCAAAAAGGCTAAATGTAGGGAAAATTAAGCGGGAAGTACGGCGGTTATACTAACAACGAGTGGAACATTCACTGGAACCTAGCCTGCGACTTTCCAGCCGCTGAAGGCCTTCTTTGCGTCTCCAGTGAGGTGGCGACCCGGGGCTCGGGATAAGTCTTTGAAGATTTCTCCGATATTCAATTTGTCGCGCACTATTACCATTGCAAAGCCAGCTCTTTTATGGGCACTTTAGCTCTAAATATAGGCCACTTTTGAATGACTGCCAAGTGACCGTTGTATTATCGGCGATGAACGGCGTGATCTGGCTGCCCGTTCAGCCCACGAAGAAGACTATAGTAGTTATTCAAGGGCCGCGCTGCGAGGGAAATCTGCCAGTGCTCACGTGACAAGGCAACCCATGCGAATTATATCAACCTGATTTCAAGCATGCCTGAACACATTCACTGAATTCGAGCTCAAGCCATTCGACTTATACCAAGACTTGGCGAATGAGACGCCGCCCTCTTGTGCAGTCTTTAGCTGGACTTTGCTCTTACACCAACACGCGCCCGTCCCTCGCATACACGACTGACACGACAGCCTATAGCTGTGACCTTCGGTAATACAGGAAGGATTTTGTATGTCCTGCTCAATTCACTCAATGCAGCGCATCGGTCGAAACGAAAATTGTTGCAGCATGTAATGGATTTAAAGTTGCTCATGTAGGCTGCGCGAGCGCTACTACGCTCCTTGAACTGGCCTCTGGAACATCCCTTCTGCCTGTTTCAAGCACTCTTCCTCTCTTCCTGTTTCCTTTTCCTTTTTTACGCGAAATTGTTTTATGCCGGAGTTAACCAAGAAATCTGTGACGTACTTCCGTAACGGAAGTGGATGTCTGAAAAAAGAACACACATTTAAAAAGAAAAAGTACCACCCTTGCTCGGACTCGAACCCACGTTCACCCGGTATGCGAAAATACCAGCTAGAAGCTCTACGAATACAGCACCGAGACATTGGACGCATACATGCATAGAGAACACAAAGGGACCTTATATCTTCACTACACAGCTTTACAATTTGCGTCTAACTGATGTCCGGTTACAGCAAAGGTGTTCACCAAGCAAAATTACTGTTTTATCTTTCTCCATCTCTCTCCCTCAGCAATTTCTGCATTCGCCAATTTCGCATCGGAGCGCAGTGAAGCAAGCCGGAAACTCACATCTGTCTACTCCATAATTTTTTTCGCTCCCTTTCTCTATCTAGAGTACTTAACGTGCCTCTTAGGTACTAAAGTTAAAGGAACTATAGCGTTTTATATCGACGTGCCTAACTTCACTGACTGCCAGTCTCTTCCTTAACTGCTGTGGAGAGCCATTATTTTGGTTACTGCTTTACCAGTGAGTCTGGTTTTATGACACTAATGCCACTCCGTCTTGGGCATCAATAAAAAATGTACATGCAAACATGACTCACTATAGCCTCATCTTAATGAGCAGTAGGTGCGGCCATTGCACTAAGCGATAAAGAAAACGGTCACCGGCAGCAATGCAACTACAGCTATAATGGCACGGGAAAAGATGCGTTCTTGTTTGCTGAAAAGCGAATAAGTACTTAAATAGTAAAAAACCAGAAGCTACCTCAATCACACAGCAATAACAAATTGAAGAACCAGCTATTTTGAACAGACGAGATTGCCCGTAACCCATTTACAGGCTCGCATTTAAACTTCTTTTTGCAAAGCATCCAACGCTGAAGTTTTTCTTTTGTATCATATTTAATTTTCAATTAGCCGACGCGAGTGCCCCGCTTTTCTCTTCAACGAAGTTATAATGCGCTGAAGCTCTACAGAACATTTTTATTCCGAACGCTTTTCCTTCGCTTCTGCAGCAACACACTAACCCGCGTCCTTCACTGCTCGTGAAGTGCATAACGTATAGCGCATGCATTACGAATCGGAGATCGACCGGCGAAAGCGGCAGCTTTTTTTTTTTCTCTCTTTTTAACACAAGAAGGTTTTACAAGCTTGCCTAAACAGCTATCAATATGCGATTACAACGACGCTGACTTCATTTCTTTCTTTTTCTAAGTGGAGTGGGACGGTGGCACTGCCCCCCCCCCCCCCAAAAAAAAAAAGAAGAAAAGATAACAAGAAAAGAACAAAAAAAAAGGAAAAGAAGGAAGACGTTTTGAAGCTCTTACCGAAGATCATACACCGTTAAAGTGTCGTTAGGGATAGCCGACGAAAACCAAGGTGCGAAATAATGTTGGCAGTTTATTGATCATTAAGGAGAGCACTGCATCTAATTGATGGCCAGTACAGGCTTCGCCAATGCCGTAAAAGAATTTCCTTGGCGGGAACACCCTAAGAGCAAATATGACTTGAAGATAACAACAAATTCGGACAATCGGTGGCCGATAGAGTTGTCCGGAGATAACGGTTTCATTCTGCCCCTTGCACTGTTCGGTGCTGTTTCATTCTATCTCTTGCACTGTTCGATACTCGTGATATGGGAGTATCGGCATCGATTAGTTTGTGAGCCAAGACGGCGTTTGATAATTTAGTCGTACTTCAGCACCATTTAATGTCAGTTACAATTAACTTTGCGAGTTCACAGGAACATCGTTAATGCATTGGAATAGACCCTTTTCATAAACTGTAAAGCTAGCTTCCCTGCAATGCAACTTGCCCTACTAATGGCGACAGCTGCCTTTATTTAAATGCTGTTAAAATTCAAGTTGCACATGCTGCGAGTCGTTTTTTGGGGATGTTTGTATCAGAAGGGCTGCGTCGACATTTTACATGCCCTATCACAAGCAAATTGCGCTTCCACACGTTGTTTGCCGGATGGCCAATGCCGCCATTAGTAGGGCAAGCTGCATTGCAGGAAAGCTAGCTTGCAGTTTATGAAAAGGGTCTATTGCGCAGCCGGAGAAGCGCAACAAAATAAGGCTTTTTTGGAGAGGAATTTCAAAGAAATTCTCCGTCACGACCTTCGCGGTGCCGTAGTTTTGGGAGACGCATGAACAAACACTGCCTCGTATCCCCCTTGGTAGCGTAGCGGTTAGGTGTTGGCTTACTCTCGAGGTCGCGGGATCGAATCCCGGCAGCGGCTGCCGCATTTCGATTGCGGCCAAATGCAAAAAAAAAGCACTAAGGTTGCAATTTGAGCCCGTTGATAAATCATTATAGAAAAAGAGAATGTGCTTGATCCCTCCGTCATTGGAATCGGTATAACAACGACAGTGAAACCCTTCTTCGCGAAGCTGTGGAATGCATAAGCGGCAATCCGGCGAATCGAGCGGCGGGTGACGCGTGTGGTACTGTGGACATACGAACGTGTTTCTTGCTAAAAAAGAAAAGAGAGACAAGAAAAGGCACACACCGACACACACTACGCCACACACATTACGCAGTGTGTGTCGGTGTGTGCGTTTTCTTATTTATTATTATTATTATTATTATTAAAGCCCAGCGTAGTGTTTGTTATCGTTACCATCGTTTGAGGAAAAGAGGAGCACCACTTTTATCCTCCACGTTGCATCATGCAACTGGATTCGTGGCCATGGAGACGGCTCTTCGTTCAAAAAATCATGTGAATAATAAAAAAAACAACTACGCAATGCACATATACTGTACAACACGTACGTATAGTCGGCGCTGTCGCAGTTCTTGCGCTATCAATAAATTAGATGACCACAGCGAAGTCGCCATATTTGCATAAATCAGTCGCGACAAGAATCGTCTCCGCCTCGAATAGAACGCGCGCAAAAAAAAAAAAAATCATCGTCCTTACGTCATTGCTATTACGTATCCATCGCAGAGCGCTACATAAAATACACACAAAGCGAACGCGAGAGACCAGTGTGATACAATGGCGCCGAGGCATAAGTAATAGCGGAGTATGGCTTATCTCGGGCTTTCCAGCACCCCTGGCACAACTCGGAGCGGGGAGGACCCACGCACCTCAATTCCCCGAGCCTTATAACCCACCCGATTAAGTCAAGCTGGAACTTTGCGAACGGGTAGGGCCGCCTATCGAGCAGGTATAGATAAAATCTTGTCATATTGGATGTGTGAGAGCGATCTTGGAGATATAGAGAAAAAAAAATAAGGAGAAGAACAAGGTAAAGCAAAGAAACTACGAAGTACCGAGAACCCAGGCGTTTGCTCGTTTACCGGATAACGTTAATTTCACTGTACACAAATCATTATCCGCTACGAGTCAAGCGGCTATGCACAGCAGAGGATAGAAAGTCACATTAAAGGCACCCCGCTGTATGGATATAAATACTAAAGGCTTGAGGGCCGATGGCTTTCTACGCGATCTTATCGCTTTCCATGTGCGGGACTTTTATTTTTGTTCCGAGCAAACACGTGTGAATCACGGAAGGGGACGTGGCGCGATGCAGGGTGACTCTCGTTTACACGTTTTTCGTGCTCACTGCCACGATACTGAGATTGTTATCACGTGGCTCGGGGAATGGATGTCGTGCCATGTGGGCGGCGCGTGAACAAATGTATCGCACGTACGCCGCTTTTATCAGTTAATCGGGAAGCCAGGAAGCCTCCGTCTACCCCTTCTTTGATACACGTTTTCTTCTTTGCTTTAGTAACAAACGTTCGACACGATACTACGAGCGTCACGCGTGACTTTCCGCGTGAGAGCTGATATATTACGTTTATTTCGTATCGCGCCTTGTGGTGGTTGTAACCAGCTGTCATAAAGCGTGCGAGCGTGTTTCTGCCGGATTCCTTCTGTTGTGGGACGAGGTCATTTGCATGCCACAGGTAAAAGTAAAACAAGAAAAAAATGGCTACGCTTGAGTTTAAGAGAGTTAGACATATGCGCACTATTAAGTGGGCGTGTACAGACAGGGAATACAGGACAAAACATACAAGCACTCAGTGAGCGCGCGCTGGCGAGTATGCTAATAGCTCGTACATTTTTTAAGTGCGATTCTGACTTGCCCTAAATTTAAGGTACGTTGCATGGTGTGAATGTAGAGTATTTACACGCGTACGAGGTGTGAATGTAAGATACCGACACGTGTGCTGTAAGGCCCAAGCCCTGCGTGATATGAAGCAGTATTTTGTAGAATCTGTTGTCAAGTGTTCAATGGTCATAACTGGTCGCAGCGCTGTAGAGTGAAAGCTGACTCGCAGTATGATAGCGTTCCGATCGCAAGCTTGACCGTGTCCATACTAGGTGGTATATCCATCTGCATGGTTCATTGGAACGGAGCAGGCAGTAAGGGCAAAATAATAATATTTGATAGGGTTTTATGGGTCAAAAGCCTCGTCTCTATCATCAGAACGCCATGATAACTTATAAAAAACGATATAAATGGTGCCAGCAAACTGACCAATGAACACAACACTTTTAAAGGCTAGAATGGTCACTCAGAGAGTGCCACACATTGCTTGCTAGTGAGAGAAGGAAAGTTGACCTAGTATTCATAATCTCTAACAAACTGTATACTGCATCAAATTTCAACGACTTGGCATTGTTAGTCCAAAAGATATATTACTGGAAATGATGCCCTAATCTCCATCTGGAAATTCCCAACGTTTACGAAATTGCTGAATAAAAATGCAGCAGCTGTAATAATACACGAGGAATTCGAAACATCCATAGAAAATCACCAGTACCAAGTTTTCTGTACGAAACAAGAAGGCGCGTAAAGACGCAATATATATAAGAGGTGTGAAAACACTGCTATGAAGGCAACGTTGCAAAAGACTAGAAAAAAAGTGCGCAGCTTCAGCTAGGTCCCGCAAGGCCAGATAACAGCGAAGCTGGCCGATAGTTTACGGAACCAGGACACTTTATAGCCATGCGATATTTTGGTGGGAACATATCGCATGACATTGTGATAAGTGATTTTGTCAAAAACATGTCACGTGAGATTTTGTTGCGTGACTTTGGCTGGAACATGACACGTGATCCCCCAAAATCACGTAACGCAATGTCAGGTAACATGTTTCTGCCAAAATCACGTGACGCAGTGTGATGTAACAGATTCCCCTAAATCACATAGCGATACGTCACGTGACATGTTTCCGCCAAAATCACGTAATGCAATGTCATGTGACATGTTCCTGCCAAAATTAGGCAACGCGATGTCGATTGAAATGTTTTCGCCAAAATCACGTAACGCATTGTCCCGTGACGTGTCACCGACAACATTAGGCAACGCGATGTCGAGTGAAATGTTCCCGCCAAAACTACGTAACGAGAATGTCACGTGACATGTTTCCGCAACATCACGTAACGCAATGTCACGTGGTATTGCATGATGCCTGACCATTTACGGCTAGCTTAATCAGCTTCGCCGTTAAAAGTGGCACGACAAGGTTCTTACGGTTAGCCTAAAGAGCTTCGCTGCAAAAAAGCAAATGAAAATAAGAATGCCCGCTAAGCAGTACATCGCAGAATAATAAAGCCGGCTTTAGGTGGGAGACCGAGATAGAATTTCTGGTGCAGATTGCATATCATTGTATTGAGACTACGAAAAACAAAAAGCGTAAGCGCTTTTTGTTTTTCGTAGCATCGAAGCCACCGTGAAAAATAAAATCACCTTGAATGTTGGAAGGGAAATATTTTTCTTCAAGACCTCCACTGAATTTTGAAGAAGTTTGTTCCACAGTGGTGGAGATATTTGGTCGGTCGTGTAAGAAAAATAAAACGAAACGGCCTTAATTTTGCGAGCTGTCTTTCAGGTCATTTTCAAATCTAAGCAAGCTTGAGTTTGTAGATAAGTTCCTGTTTTTTTATAAGGTATGTGCTTAAGAAACCTCGGTACTAACAAAGCACTGCCGAATGCCTTTGATGCGAATAGATAAGCGGATTTTACTTGCGGGAGAGCTCTTCGAGGATCTGACGTACGGAAGAAAGGCTGGGCCCGCTAAAAGCAGGGCATACTTGAAAGGTACAAATCGGCCTTCGTAGACAAGCAGTGGATATCATAAGAAAACACTAGACAGTACGCCCTTTGAAAGAGCGGGGGAATTAGACTCCTTTCAGTTGACTCCGAAAATAACCACAACGAAGGCCCGAGAAGATTATACTAGATTGAGTGCGCCAGGTGGTTCTTTTGCGCTTGCATTATATTCAGAGCTCTTCTCGCCCTGTTTTTCTTGGTCTTTATCGTCCCACCACCGTCCTGGTTGAGTTAGGCTCAAGCCGCAAGTATTGCACTCGGGTCGTTTTCGTTTCCTTCTGTAAGCGATGTAGAAGCTGCTAATGCTTTCGCGGGAAGCTTATAGCGTACTTATAGAAGGAGATATTGAAATAGATGAAAGGGAAAGCCTATTCACGAGATTTCAACCTGGGGTGATGTATGCGTAAGCTAGGTACAAAGCCGGCCCGTCGTAGGCCGGTTTAGTTAACGCTATAGTTAACAGCATATATATATATATATATATATATATATATATATATATATATATATATATATATATATAGTGATATATAGTATATATATAGTATATGTGTGTGTGTGTGTGTGTGTGTGTTTACACGGCAGAAACTTCAGCGGTGAAACGTAGCCCATTTGCTACGAAGGCAATCTGTAGCTGCAAGCCAAAGGAAAGTGACAGCGTGAGAAAGAGTGCGTAAATAAATGTCCGTGGGAACAAGACAGCAAACCTTCGCGATTTTTTTTTCACTCTTTCATTTGCAGTAACGTACAGATGTTTGGGACGTTTAAAAAATTAAGAATGTAGCGTGAAGCGTAAGAAAAAAAATTTTTTGAGAAAGTATTTTTGGACCTGTTTAATGATGCTCGGTGCTACACAAGACTTCAAAGGCACGCATAGAGAAAAAGAAACATTGGCGGTGTTTACGCCGTCTTATCATGGAAGTATTATAGTCGAATCAAAGAGAATGCCCCGCCACGGTGGTCTAGTGATTATGGCACTCGGCTGCGAATCCGAAGGTCGCGGGATCGAATCCCGGCCGTGGCGGCTGCATTTCGGTGGAGGCGAAATGTTGAGGCCCGTGTGCTGTGCGATGTCAGTGCACGTTAAAGAACCCCAGGTGGTCGAAATTTCCGGAGACCTCCACTACGGCGTCTCTCATAATCAGAGCTGGTTTTGGGACGTTAAACCCCAGATATCAATCAACCGAATCAAAGAGAAGTATTTGCAAGGAGGAGCTCCGTGGAGCTCCCGAAACACCGACAAATCGGCTGCAGCTAACTTGCTAAAACATATGGGCAGCTACGCATCTTCAGTAAAGTTTGCGAAGACCAAAGAATCAGCGGAGCTTGGGGCGTTCTCCTCCTCCTGACCCTCAATTTCTTTTCCCACCTCCTGTTTATACTATATTGTATAAAACTGTGCCATGCTTTACCTTCTCTCCTCATCAATATCCTCCTCCTCACACTGATATCTTTCCACCTCAACCACTTTCCTTTCCACTCCTTGTTCTACCACACTGTACGTGCCTATGCTATGCATAAACAGCTCATTCTTTCTCTCTTCCTCCTCACTTCTCTTTCCTAGCTGCATGCTATACTCCACAGTAGGGACAATATCCTTCATACTGTCCCTACTGTGCAGCGCAGCCCACAGTATATCACTGCACATAGGAATGTCCACGTCCACCGGGCTATTCCCATATTCCTTCTTCACCATCACATTCCTCCTGGGAGACTGCCCTGACCAGCTCAGCCCCGCACGAGCAGCGTCAGCTGATCCAGTGAGCACGTGGAGTGGCGCGAGCCAATGGGACCCTGAACTAAGGGCTCCACCCTACGAGGAAGATCCCTCAGTCTGTTTTTAATAAATGTTCTCTCTCTCTCTATCTCCGTGCTATACTGTACTCGCCATTATGCAGTAGTGGGAGGAGAGCATGCGCACAAAAGAAAGACGTGGGCGCGATGTAGAGAAATGCACGCGCGCTGATGTCATGATGATGAAAATTTCGTGCGGTCGAGAAAGGGACTTCTGCCTAGGTTAAAAAGCTACGCTGTTGAACAAAAGAAAAAAAAAAGATGGCAGGGGTGGCTAAGAAGGAGGGCGTTACATGCCAGTTACAGGGTTTCTCAATGTTCTGCTGAACAGGAACAAAGTGCTCTGTTCAGAGAACTTTACAAGAAATTGACTGTTAATGAGATTAAATTGATTGTTAGTGCTATGCGGTTTCGGAAGAGACAGAAAATCAGAGCTAGCTGCCGTCATAATGAGTGGGCCTGAGCGTTCGTATAACATAGTATTCAAGAAATATAATTTTCCAGAAACTCTTGCAAACAAAACAAAAATGAATTTCCCTAAGGTACAATTTGGTAATTGTGATAATGAGCGACATTCCGTCGAAACAGAGATGACCTCTGCTGCTTAGATAATCCATAAGTAGTGCATGTGTGTGTCAATGATACAAAATATTAAGGAATGGCAATAGGTTAATGAAACAGCTCTTATGGTCTTCTCCCCTTAATTTTTTATCATTTTCATTTACTGAACATAAGTTGCAGCGTAACCTGAAAGCTCAAACAAGTTCCCGCGATGAATGCGAAGAAAAAAAAAAGCATTTTATTTCAATCTGCTCATTTTCTTTTCGAGTTGTTTACATGCTGAATTAACAACAAATATTCGACTTTTAAGTATACTGCATGTGCCAATCAGTGGTACCATATATACAGTCATCATTTACAGAAACCTCAGACCACATAGACAGAAACACGGTTAGCCAGCGTGCACGGTACTTTCTAGAGAACCCCAGTGTTTCAGAAACTCCGTTATTTCCTAATAGTGGGACGATACCGTATGTCAATAAAATGGCTCTCACTGAAGCAGTAATTTATTGAGCAATATTGACGCGCGAACCTGACCAGAAAAGAGTGGACACCCGCCCGCTAAAAAAAAATTAACCACCTTAAACGAAGCCAGGCAAGCACACTTCAAAGCTATAAAACGCGACGAAACTGAGACAGTTCGGCGAGAATGGTTGAACGACCGTTTGAAAGATTTTCGCAATTGAAGCCGATAAAAAAGAAATAACCTTTAAAAAGTGTACGGGGACGTTCTCTTTTATAGGGAATCGTCTCTCATTTGTGGCAGACAGTAATCGCTCAAGCTACCGGTCACGTGGGCTATAAAACCCGCGTGACCGCAAGGAGTGCTGCTGGAGGGGAAGATGATATCGCTGAAGACATTATCGAATTTGATGGCAGACTTCCCATAACATTAAAGCCTCCAGCTTGCGGAAATTCGAAGTATCACACTTCCTGATGGGCTGCAAGGGCTTACGCCAATGTGTTCGTCGGTCCGGTGGGCGAGAAAGTCATAAATGTATTCCAGGTGGCAAATACGACAAAACGAAAGGAGCATGAAATACGTCGCGTATCGCTTCCGAAAGAACGCTTAGACATTTGCTGTGCATGTTTCGTCGAGTTTTTTAGTGGACATATTTTTGATCAATGTATGCTTAGAATAGTGTGCTTTTTTTATTTGTAACGATTCCATTCACTCGAATGTTTCACGTGTACCCTCATGCTGCGTGCAGACGCAGGAATAAAAGCTTCTAAGCTTTTGCAATATTTCGTAAGTGTATATGTAGCGCTGGACCGAATCATTTAATGTCTATAGATTGCCTTCAGGACGTATACAAAAGGTTGCATACGGGCAATTTGGTGACGTAACGTTAACAACGTCAGCTTTCTGCAAAGTGACGTACATAAAGATGAGTACTTAAAAAAAGAAAACAAAGAAGCGCATTGTTCTAGAAACGGCATGTAGCAGAGCTCCCTTGCTCAGAATAGTGCAATTTATAAGGAATGCCATAATTTAATTTTCCAAATAGGCAGCGATAAAATTGCGTTCATGTGAAGAGTCTGAATCCCCATTATGCGTTTCAAGGATATTACCATTTGAATCGAAGGCGGATGTTCCGCGGATGAAATCCTTCTTGCGCAATGCGCACTAGCCATGCGTTAGGGTCATAACAGCGGCCGAATTCGTGATTCCTTCTTTTCTGAGATGCTTCATACGGTTGTACATATGGCTTCGCTAATGACATGTCCAGCATAAGGGTATGGCTAAAAATTCGTTTTTTCGTGTGTCTCTAGCGCAAGACGTTTTTCTGAATAGGGGCTCTGCTTCCTATAGAGAAATTTTCGGAGATCGTCTTTGTTACAGAGCGGATATTGACGGCGAACAACCCATTTCATAGAATCGCAGATTGGCTGACTTTACCCGCAGCTAGCTGCTCTATATATGTCACTAATGCTAAGTTCGTTAGGCGGAGTCGATTCATGCAGGGAGTGAATCGAAGTCATCCACAGACGTTTAACGCAGGGGTCGATGACAATTTCGGATCCCATCGCTGAAAGGCCAAGATTTGTTCTTTTGCTCTTCGTACAGCACGTTGCCGCATGAAGACTGCAAAAGAAGCCAACAGTTCCGTCTACTTGGGCGTCGGCGAAGGGGAGCTCACAGGATATCCTCCATCAGATGACACGACTGTCTGCCAGAAAAAGCCTGGGCGAGGAACGAGCGGGTAGCTGAAGCCCTTGCCGCTAACGGGGCCAATGTTCCACGCTGACAAGGAGCTCCGTAGATCAATCGGCGTGTTTGCTTCGGGGTGAAGACCTCTCCGAGCAACGCAACTCGACCACCGAGAGAAGAGTTCCAAGCTTGTTTCTATTCTATGTGTACAATTCACTCGACTCGGCTAGTGCTCGTCTTACAGCATTTTGATATTAAGAAAAAAAAAACATACCCAGATGGCGACGGAATCTTTCGAAACCTTGAAAATTCCGACTCCATAAACAATAAATTCTTGGTAAAGCGTGCGAAGAAGATGCGTATCTCTAGCGTTGTTTTTAAGAGTTCCACACGTAACGTATAAGAGAAGCTAGATTAGTTAAACGACTGCCAATGCATAGTTAAGACGTTTCGACTGTCCATTTGCACGAATGAACACTGCCTAAAGAAAGAGTAAACCTAAAGCCTAACACAACCTATAACAGTTCAACTAAACCTACCTTATTTCAGTAAGGCATTGTGCTCGAAGACTGCGCATTCGTATTGCTGGGAAAATTGTTGTGCGCGGGATGAAAGTAGAAAACACGATAAAATTTTAATGGAAGGAGCTGCTGTGTATTCATGTGGGAGTTAATTCTCACAGAAGTCCACCCCCGAATTTTCCAACTTAGATTACAGTCGCGCTCGCCCAGAAACGCAGGTGCCTTAGCAACTATTTGAAAGAACATTAGAGTTCAGCAAAGTAATATACAGGTAGTTCTCTCGTTAAAGACTTTCTGTTTGGGGAGAAGGAGGCAAGTATATCTCACCTAAGAAAAGTCTATGCTACCTATTCACGCGTCTTTGTAGAAGAGCTTGTTTCCGGCACCTGCTTATATAGATTATTATATCTATAAGTAATATATAGATATATATTATAATATATTATAAAGATAGTAAACATTAATTGGTATTGAAGATGTATGACAACTCGTCAATGCCTGGGTGCAGAAGACGACGACGATCGTGGTTGTTGTCCACGCTCATTGCGGGCGCTCACCTTGACGCAAGAGCTATCGTTCCTTTTAGCAGTCGCTAAGACAACTTCGCGGCCTGCTTGAAGACCAACATCCCATTTAATATATATATATATATAATATAGAATATATAGATATATATATATATCTATATATTATTATATATATATATATATATATATATATATATATAAAACTTCGAAGCGGAGGACGTGCGAAACGAAAACTTTTATTTTTCCAACGTTTCAGCCGGGGACCGGCCTTCATCAGGGAAAACAGAATACATAAATGCGCTCTTCTTTAAGTACACAATGATATAAGGGGCCCCTAACACGTACTCTATCACTATCACACAGTAATCAATGTAGTAGGGCAAATCATGCACGGTGCGAACAGGTCACTGCCAAAGCGCGTAGTCACATCTGATGCATTATCACTATCACACAGTAATCAATAGGGCAAATCATGCACGGTGCGCACAGGTCACTGCAAAAGCGCCTAAATACATCTGACAGAGCCGGCGTTTCCATGAAGCATATCGCGTGAATAGTAGTGTAAAATCGTGACATGGCCGACAAACAGACGAAGAAATCCAATTTTTCAGCAAAGAAACAAATTTTATAGCAAGTAGACAATAGCGAATTTCAACGGACGCTTCAATGTTACCATTCGAAAGGGTGCGAAGATCGGCAACCGAAAGTAGGGGAAAGATATTCAACCAAAGAGTGTGGCAAGAAATTGCGCGGACATGGTTATGATTAGGCTGCGGTCTTACTAGAGCTATTTCCGCGCCGAAAGAAACGATAGCTTGCCTACATTTTCATTTATACCAGATGAAACAGCGTTAAACTTGTGTATGAGGAATGACTCGCGGATTTCTCTATCATGGTGCGAAATGAAACCTGATTCCAGTATAGTGGCTGTTAGTTTATCGAAGGAGTGACCAGGAATACTGACATGCTTGCATAGAGGGAGATTAGGTAGGTTTGTGGCATGCGACTTGTGGTTGTTGAACCGTAATTTAAAGGCGTTCTCGGTTTGGCCGATATATTGGAGTTTGCAAATGGAGCATTCAAGCATGTACACAACGTTGCACGTGCCACAGTCGAAATCACCTTTTATTTTGAAATGAAAGTTGGAAGCTGTGCTCTTGACATAAGTCGTCCTGGCCATGTGTACTTAAAGAAGAGCGCATTTATGTATTCTGTTTTCCATGATGAAGGCCGGTCCCCGGCTGAAACGTTGGAAAAATAAAAAAGTTTTCGTTTCGCACGTCCTCCGCTTCGAAGTGTTTTGATTCTGCTGGATCCATGCAAGGACACTTCCTTCTTCATATATATATATATATATATATATATATATATATATATATATATATATATATATGTGTGTGTGTGTGTGTGTGTGTGTGTGTGTGTGTGTGTGTGTGTGTGTGTGTTAAACATAGCGAAAAGCGCTTGGCTATAGATTTTTCCCTCGGTGAGATGAATTCGCAGTACTAACCATGCCTCTGAAACCAAAGTGCAGCTGGAAGATCACGTAATCTGAATTTTTATTTTCATTACATTGGAAAAAAAAAGCCTCACTATAGCACAAGAAGAAAACAAAAGCCACATGGAATGCCCGTGCAAAAGGCGAAAGTACTGTCTCTCGGTCCGGCACCATTGAGACGAGCCGAAACGCCGAACTAACTGAGCCTCTCCAGAAACATCGCTGAAGGTGCTTCGAATTTGTAGTCAAGTTGTTTCTGCGCACATCTGGCACTATTTCACTTGGTCAGGCTATATCATCTAATTTTTCCCTTGCACCCCATCTGAGTGGAACGTTTCAAGTGACGATTTCCTCCATCGAACGCTCAATTTGCCCGATGCCGCTTTTAAGCGGTCCTCATGCGGCACTAAATGGACTGGCCGGCTACCTGGGTGTCGACACAACGGCGAGAAGGAACGAGATTTCCTCGAGTATACGGATGCAAGGAAGTGGTTGGCTAAGCCGAGATGTTCGATTACGATCCTGAGAGCAAGGCCCTGTCCAATAGGAAGCGAGAGTGGCACAACACCACTGCACTTATTTTTTTCTTTTTGAGAAGTACGCAGCAGAGACTACAACGTCTCCGCCTCGCCCCCCAACCCGGGCTCTTTTATTTTTTTCGGGCCCAAGTGGCCCAGCTAATACACGTGCAAGTACTTCCTGTATTTCGAGCACCTTTTTTTTTTTTCATTTTTGTCGTCTCCGAGAGGCCATACTCTGCTAAAGCATCAGCGTTCATAAAAGTGCAATTTATTATTATTATTTTTTTCGCTCGCAAAGTAGCTGCACCCGGAGCATCACCGGCCCAACGCGAAGGGGCCTCTCCGACGCCATCGCAAGGCACGCGTGTTTCGGCGCGCCGGACGGGGCGTTTTCGCGCCTGACACCGACAGAGGCATCTCTCTCACTTTTCGTTCAAGAGGAAAGCGAAGCAGAGCAAACGGAGTTTACGCTTGGAGAGCGAACAAACTAGGGTGCGGTGAGTGCAAGCACAACGCCGAGACTTTTTTTCCGTGATTGAATTCGCCGTCTTTCATTTCGGAGCAGGTGCGTTCGTGCAAACACTCGACGTGCCGGGAAGAGGCCTCGCGTCGAGACAGTAGTAAGCCTTGTTGTTGCCGAGAAAGTTCGCTTCGGATAAGCGTCAGTGAGCATTAACACCGAGGTAGAATGTGGCAAAACTATTCGTGCTTTAAAGTAGCCGCCTTAAGTTCTTGCGATAGTACGAAACAAAGCTTGCATAATGCAGACATAAAATGCACAACCGTTCCTCTTCTTCTTCTTATATTTTTCAGCAGCTCAGAAAAACCTAGGAGCTGGTGTCTTTTCGCTGCACAGACTCATTGTACGCGGCATTTAGACTTAGTTTAGGAATTTCTTTTTACACTCGATTGCAAGCTCGTGTAGCGGAGGATGTGCTGTCGGTGGCGTCGTTAATGAGTGAGCAATGGAAGCCGCGTTGGCAACGAGGAAAAAAAAAAAGGAGGATGATTTAGCTTCGCCTTTAAGAGTGGAAAGCGATGATGCTGTCGTGCTCCGTTTTTATATATTCGCACGACATGTATACCTCAAGTATTCTAGTGATTTTGTAGAGACAGTTGCGAAAATGACCAGGTGACAGATACTAGCTAGGTTACTGGATGCCTGCGTGTTTTTTTTTAATCTACGCAGGCTGGGCAGCGCGATCGCGTTCCGTGTACTGTCACTATAATCGCGTTCCATGTATTAAAGGCGAATCTTAAAGAGTCCACCAGTTTTTCCAAGCACTTAACAAAAAGAAACTACCTATAATGACGTAGCCGAAAGCAAAGCAAGCTTCGGCGGTTCATTATGTGCCAGCGTACGAGTGTGTACGTAATGTGAGACAAATAAGTCATGGTAATTTTTTATCCTTTCTTTTCCCAGTTACTGCTGTAATATTGCGTGGGCCGGTTTCCGCTGATTGCATTGAATTGAAAGAAAATGTGTCACAACAAAAATTTGCTTTTAGTATTAGCTCCGGAAGGTGCATTATTATTCATTTTTTCATTCAACCTATCCTTTCCACTTCATATCTGTTTCCCGCCACCGTCTTACTCATTGGAAAGTTCATATTGCACAACTGTACATTGTGTTCAATACCCACCTCTACCTTGGGCCTAAAATACGGCTTTGTATACGTTGAATTTATTTATTTATGTATTTATTTATTTATGTTTATTTGCTTATTTACTTACACAAACCCCAGCTCTTCATAGCGCTACAGCAGGAATAAATAAATAAATAAATAAATAAATAAATAAATAAATAAATAAATAAATAAATAAACAGAAGAGAATGGTGTTTGAATTTTTTATAGCGAAAATTTTTCCAGGAATGTATCAAGTTTAGTCTTTCGAAGGCAAAAAGGCAAAGGTATTATTGCCCCGCATAGAATTTCTTTTATTAAGCCTTTCTATCTTATATTTAGGAGTCCGTGCATTAAAGCGCTAGAGGCTTCCCCTAGCGTTACTGCTGAGATGCCGCTATATGAATCGATGGATGTAACTGTCCCAAAGAATTTTAGACAGCGTCGGAAGCAATAAGACGTCTTCCTGCATTGTTCGTTCCTCTCTGCTGAGCAAGGGAACGCAACGGCTCTGCTGCGCGCAAATCTCGGCCGTGACAAATGAATGTTGAGCAGACGGGCCAGTCAGCGTCAACGTAATTAATGGCTTTGGCACGCCGTACTTCTGACCATGTTCATATTTTATTCTCCTCGCCCATCCTTTCTCTTCCCCACCCTTTCCGTCCCTGCACTTTTGTTTCAAGCCCAGTTTCCTGGTCCTTCGGAATAAAGCCAATACGAAGGCTAAAATGAAGTTAAGAACCTCGTACTCGGTACCTGTGCCGTGCATTGTTTACTGGCGCAATGGCTAGATGTGGCTAAAGAAAATAACTATGCGCAGATGACTCGCATTTGCTAGGTTCTACAGCATTCAGCTTTGAGTAGTGAGCCATGCTAACGGCAACAGTGGCAGCTCCTGCCGGTTAACCTGCCGCGCATTTGCATGTTCCTTTTATTTCCAAAGTCATTAGAGCCGAGAACTAGCTCAACATAACACTATGTATGTATGTATGTATGTATGTATGTATGTATGTATGTATGTATGTATGTATGTATGTATGTATGTATGTATGTATGTATGTATGTATGTATGTATGTATGTATGTATGTATGTATGTATGTATGTATGTATGTATGTATGTATGTGCCCTGCAACAAAACATTATCGCCACTGTCCCACGGCCGTTATAGAAACAAGCTCAGTGACGAATAACCAGCACAGAAGCTTCACTTGGTCGGTGCTGTGCCTTGCGCAGCGCTCATAAAGGACGAAGAAGGGACACACGATTATATCATGAACGAACACAAACTGCCTCATTTTTCCGTTCTAATCCAGGTCTCCCTCGTGGTGGATTAAAATATCATAAATGTTATTGACCTGAGAAATAAAACAAAGCGCACACTATATCGCTACATGGGCCATAGCATAACGTTACCACAAGTTTGTAAAACTATGGCACATCAAAGTTTCATCACTGCGGTGCGGCATATAGCACGGCCTTCGTGGTGTGGCACCCCGGAGTCATCGATTTTTAGACGAACATAGTGGCTCGACAAATCAGAATGTGCTTTTTCGGTAGTCGATGTGCGTAATGAGAACCATGACTGCTTTGTTTCCGGTTCACTGTTCGTGCAATCACAGCTTCGATCTATTAACGTCCCTTTACAATTTTGTTCTTAAAGTGACCGCTGACGTTGCAGCACCAACAGTGAACGGCGCAAGAGACAGCAAATCTTGATCGAAAGCTCCAGCGGAAAACGGTGGCATTTGTTAACCGCGGTGGCTGCCTTCCTACTGCCTTCGTTGCATCAAATGAAATCAACTCACGGCTCCATGCTATAACACACGCCCCCTATCTCATGCCGGTTATCTTTGCTATGTCCGAGTGCTGTCAACTCTACAGTAACGACAGGAAGCCGTTCGCAAATATACGCTTCCATAACGGCAGGCTCGGAGCTAACCTCCCTTCGCATGTACATCGGAGCACTCCCGAAGTGCGCCGTTAAGATTAGCGATAAATTATACATTCTGTCCTTTACGGGCTCCATGTGGTCACGAGCAAAAGGGGGAGTGCATATGCGAGCGCCAACGGGTGCGCCGTGGCGTAAGGGAAGCCGAAATCAATATGATGCCCCGAATCAGCGATGCTATCAACAGCGCGGGGAGCTGAGGCCATATTCGCCACGCCGAGTCACCAACGGCTAACGAGGGGCACATTGTGAGCCGCGGCGAGAGAGATTTTATCGCCGGTTGAAAATGACCGGGGACGGTGATTTATTCACTTCCAGATGCTTAAGGTTTCCTCCTCTGCCGCGCACAATAAAGGTTCGCTACAAGGCACGACTCGGTCGTGTGGGGTGATGGCGGGGGTGCGGGGAGTTGATAGAGTGAGGGCGTGGCACGTTGCATGCGGTCATTTTCTTGTTGGTCGTAGATAACTGGATCAACCTCCATTGTGCTCTTTTATAACGCGAGCGATAGGGTTAGAAAAGTACGAAGACAGATTTCAGCGTCTTTTCTTAACAAATATAAAAACACCGTTCACTCTTTCTGAATAGCTTTATGTTTTAGTCTCACTAAAGCCGAATGAGGTTAGAACGTGTAAGGGTACTTTTTGTCGACAGTATGATGTATGATGTGGTCAACGCTTTTTTCTTTCTGAATATTTTGTGTCCCAGTCATGTCCTTTGACAAATTTCTGGAATTTCTACCGCTAACTTACTCTCACCCTTCCTATTCTAAACGGACAGTAAACAACCCCGTGGTTAGGAATTTGTGTCCAGCGCGTGAGTGCACACTTGCACAATGTGAACATGGTGCCGCAAGAATTTTGACAATTGACGCTGCAATAAGCAAGTTACAACGGTTAGAAATACCATTCATGACCACTTCAACCGGTTTTGGTTTCTCGCTGCTTGTCGTCCCTGCCCTTCTCCGCAGCGAAAGGAGCTGGACATAGCCCGTCGTCGCGTGCACACGCTCGCTACGGCTACGTGATGCTATGACACGGGGCACGACGTCGGCGAATCAGTGATCTTCAGCGGTACATCCCCAACAGCACAGGTTCAAGGCTCAGTTTCGCAGTGCTGGTTTTTACCAACCGTGTGTCTTATAGCTGCGTCAACTTGCACAAAGGGAAACATGACGTCGCTTCGCGTTCGTAGAGTACCGGTCAACCGCAGGAAAGCGGCACGGGAATAGTTCTTTCTTTTTCTTTTCTTTTTTGAGTAGAGCATCGGCTCGGCGCGCAGCGCTGGGATATTCGGAAATTCCGACCGCCACGGCCTTTCTTACGAATTAGAGTGAACTAGAAGAGATGCTTGGGCTAGTTGATGGAAATTCATTTTGCAAGAACAGCGGAACAAGACGAGGACCAAGAAGCGGCCTTGTCGTGTTCTTTCTTTGTCTTCGTCTTGTTCCGCTGTTGTTCTTGCGAAATGAATTAGAGGGAGCTTACCTGGAAAGTGTTAAATAGTTGAAGCCTGTTTACTGGCCCCCTAAAGCTGTCATTTTTTTTTACTTTGTCCTCACTTATTCAACAATCTCAAGTACGCCCGCTGGGTAAGTTACAATACGAGCAGCTTCAGAAGGTGAACGTCGTTTAAGGAGGCCTTCTGCTGAGTAAAAAACTGGGGCTTTGATATGAGCTACTGGCGATTTGGAGCTTTTCGTATAATAGAAGCAGCGAGCTGAAGGGGCAGCCCTAGGCAGACAAGTTTACTAAGTATGATCAAAGAAAAGGCTTGGGATGCATATCAGAGTAAGCTACTTAAGGTGTGGACAACATCCGTGCAATGGTGATTTATGATGAAAAGACCTTGTTCAGACCTGTTCGCCGTCCTCCAAGTATTGCAGGCATGGTTAGACCTCCATTGTATCTTCGATCGTAATATTTCGGTGGCCTATTTCACCTCCAAACATGATGACAGAAACTAACAAGATAAGCCTGAAATAGAAAGAAAAGAGGAGTATTGTTTTTTAAAAGTACAGCGTCAAAATGCCGCGTATCATTGTGATTGACGACTCATGCAATTAAAGTAGACCAGCGCTGGCACAATCAAGACCGGTGCTGGCGCATTTGAGGAAAAACTACATAATTTGTTTGAACCACTTCTTAACATACTCTGCCGACTGGGTGGCGGGCACATGAGAATATCAGCACGCACATTGTGTCTACGTCGATGCTTTCGTGCTGTGACTAGTTCTGCCAGACTGAATCCATCACTATAGTATGTTTGCTTTACGGAGCTCCCAGTAAAGTGACAGCATATTAATTCTTGCGGCAACGCTCTCTCGCAACAGTTGAGAGCCCCTTTGTGAGCCCTTTAGAGTTGAGAGCCCTTTCCATTGCCACGAAAAGAACGAGAAAAGAAACACAGTGTTTGCGAGAGAGTTGCTTTTACACGGAAATAATAAAAGTACACAACCAGGGATATCCGTGCAGCCAAAACCAGAGCTCAACAAAAAGAAAGGAATCGAAGTCACAATCTATGTACCAACGTTAGCATTAAAGCCGTCCTAGGCGAACATGCTTCTCCACTTTCCGCCTAAAACAACGGTGGTTGGGTGGGCGATGGCGCGCAAGGCATCGTACGTGGTCGTTTTGTTATTGGGCGATACTCAGCGGCCTAAGGCCTTACGATCCGCGCTGCCTCATACGGTAAGCTGTTTCTCTATTTGATGGCGCTTATGAAACTTTCTAACAGTAAATATTCCGAATATCTTGCTCAAGACAAAGCCAAATTTGCAGGGCTGTCTCATCTGTCTCATACGGGTTAAAGCTCAAGAACAATAACAACCGCCACGCCCACGACAACAACAGCAACAGAGCTTATGAGCTTGGACTACGACCTTATAACTAGACGCGTCGTAGCGAACTCAAGATTAATTTTCAACACGTAAGATTCCCTAACGTCCACCCAAATAAAAACACTTGAGACTTTCTTTCTCTCTCTCTCTTTCTTTCCGGTTACTTCTACTGAAATGCAGCTGCCGTGGCCGTTACCAAACCTGCTACCTCAGAAGCTCAACGCCATAGAGACTAAACTACCGCGCCTTCTAAGTTCCAGCACAAAGAGGCAAAGTAAGGCAAAGTATACGCACTACTTATACAGGACAGTCTACCAAGGAGCGCTATCCCAAGGGCCCCAACGACCGCGCAGCCGGAGCAGACAAAGTTCATAGGTAAGCGAAGTGGACAGCCGACAGAAGGGTTGACACGAAGCGACAGGGCAGCCCACGGCCCCGACCACCATCATGATGTAGTCGTGCCTCAGCTCCGAAGGTTCTCGCAACAAGCGTCGAAGCATATAGTATGTAGGCGTATTATATCACGCGATCCCCCCCCCCCCCCCCCCCCCCCCGAAAAAAAATAATAATACTCTAAAGCATACAGCTGAACCCGAAGAAAAACAAAAGGAAGAATATAGTGCTTCGGCATGTAACTTTCAAGCCGAACAAATGAAAAGAGATATCCCGAGTAACCTGCCGCGACGATGTGGACTCGCACCAAGAGGCAAAAATTGAAGCGAATGACCCGTCTCTCTTTTATCTTCTTTAGGCACGTCAGTCGAGTCTGGACGGGCAGCCTTATCTCGTGGCAAATGGCCGAGCCCACTGAGTGAGCCCGAAAAACCTCCCGCCCGCTTTCATTAATCTTTTCGCCTGCGTGACTTTATTTGGCGCGCGAAGAAGAAAAGAGCAGAACACTGATGAAATAGGAAGAGGAAAGAAACGAAGAAAGCAAGAAAAACAATGCCTCTTTTCTATTTTCTTCTCCCTGGCCGCTTTTCTCTGCCCTCTCCCTCAACCACTCCTCGCTTCGCCGCCTTTTGCATCTCGCATTTGCGGGTGTTTCGTTTACCGTTGATCTTTACTGCTGCCTTTTCTCTCTCTCTCTCTTTTTCTCGAGGAATGTTCAACCACGGATGTACAAAACGATACTGCTTGCACTGCATCCTATATCTATCGCTCATTCGTTACGCTTTTTTTCCCATCTTTTCTACTTTCCTTATGCTTTCTTGATTTCTCTCCCTCTCTCTTGCTTCCTCTCAGTCTGTTTCTTTTTCTTTTCTAACGGCCCACGTGCGCCTTTGTTTCGACGGCCGGCAGTAAAAGGAGGCGGAACAAGAAAGCGGGGCTCACGGCTTGTTTGTTCTTTCTTGCTCTAGGCCCAGCGTACCTTACCTTTTTTCATTCTATATTTCTCTCCTCAGGCGCCCGGCGTGTTTGCGCAGAGCCGCATGTTTTATCAATGGGCAAGAGAAACGCCCGCTGATGGCAATGTCCCGTGGCACGCATTTGTTACGGCACGTACAAGGCCACGGCCACAGCCGAGGCGGGCGTGACGAGGCCTAACGAAGCGCGTCTAAGGTTACCGCTCGTACGTGTCTCTCCAGCGGCTGCTCCTGTTGCCTCGGGCCCCCACGTGCAGTACGTGTGTTGCCCGAGCATTCGCAATGTTTCGAGTCAGCATGCGGGGGAGCAACGATATAAACGAAAGAGGAGCAAGAGGGGATATTTGTAGGAGAGACGGAGAGAAAGCGCTGAATCATCGAGATATGGTTGGGTCCCGTACAGAAGCTATACGAAGCGACACCTTAACTGCATGCATTACCGGGCGTCGTACAAGCTAGCGCTCGCATGACTCAATAGCTAGCGCGACGGCGATGGGACGCTATTCATTATGCGTCATTGTCACATTCCATCTCACAATACTTATATATGTGTTCTGCAGTGATATCGAGAAGCAAGAGAGAGAGAGAGAATAATCGTACTGATGTCTTGCAGAATGCTGGGCTGGGTTTCCACGTGGGAGCCAGCGGAAAAACCGTGTCTGGCGGCAGCGAACTGCATGCTCGCTTCAGGTCTGGACCCTCTGGTAGACCCAGCATGCCAAGAGAAGGAGGCGTTCAAAAAGTTTACCTTCGTTACCCGTTTTAATGATGGGAGATATATTCCATTGCGACAGCGTATAATATGCTTCTGCCCCCGTTCACTGCCTTTGACCAGAACTTTGAGGATGCACGATAGCCTTTGTTGACAATGGCCATTGAGGAGCACACAGACGAGACGCGGTAGATGTTAATCAAAGGTAATCAATCGATCGTCTCCTGTTTACCGCTAACTTCTTGAATCGATAAACGCATGTTTGAGGGCTTTGTTGTTAGATAATGTGCGATTGGCTTTCGACGCTGCTGTTTCTTTTTAAATTCATTTTCATTATGCAACGCTGCTTGCCGAAAACGCAGCAGCGCACATTGGAAACTCTATTAAAGGAAGCGCTGTTGTCATGTTTCATGTTTCATAGCGCTGGTGTCAGCGTGAGCAATAAAAGCGGTTAAAAGCGGCAAAGCTGTAACATTGCGGTGCAACATACGCATTAAATGGGAACTAATGGGTTTGCCACAGAGCAACTAAATATCAACTTCCGTGCTATATATTAGGTTTGTGCGCCAAGAACTATGAAAGAAATAAAGTATGGTGAACTTCAGAACCTCGGCAAGCAATGAGGCGTAATTATGGCTTCCTGCTACGTGCGACATACCTTGTCATGATGTCAAAACCACGACAGTGGAGGACATACCGCCAAGGTGTTGAGCGACGGTCACTAACCTGGTTCTCATTCACATCATCATCATCATCATCATCATCATCACCACCACCATCATCCCTGCCACTAACATATATATACTGACATTTACTTTTCTCCAGCATTACCGTCCTCTGCTGGCGATGACGGCTTTGTATGATTTGTGGGGTTTTACGTCCCAAAACCAGCTGTGATTATGAGAGACGCCGTAGTGGAGGTCTCCGGAAATTTTGGCCGCCTGGGGTTCTTTAACGTGCACTGACATCGAACAGCACACGGGCCTCAACATTTCGCCTCCATCGAAATGCACCCGCCGCGGCCGGAATTCGATCCCGCGACCTTCGGATCAGCAGCGGAGTACCATAGCCACTAGACCACCGGGGCGGTGCGGCGAATGACGGTAGGTGAGGTTTCTAGGTTGTCCAATTACAGAACTTCATTCATACGTTACTGTGACCTAGTGAATCACTTTAGCCAAACGACGAAATACTTCTTTCTACCGAACAGAGCAAGTCAAACATACGTGGGACGTCGGATGCAATCCCAATATTAAATGATCGAATGACACATTAGGAGGCTTCGTGTATAATTTGCGTCTGTGACATGCACCATACTGGGCTCTCTCACTGTAGGAAAGCTTTTATTTCTCTATTTTTTTTTCCATTGAACGGTGCGGAGCACGGAGTGACATTGATCATGTTTCAACACAAAGGTAAAATATAATGACTACATTGGAAATATTTATGTGCTTTATTTATCAGCTTACTCTGAATATAATTCGCTGTCCTTTCGCTTCTGTTGATAGTTTTAAAGAGCAGATAAAATATTTCAACGGCAGAAAAGTACAGGCGTGCGACACAACACGTATATCGGTCCGGCTTTAACAATAAAGGCAACAAGGCGTACTTCCCTGGAGTGGCTTTATGGGGTCGTGGTGGTTTAAGCTCGGGATTGTAGAACGTACTGATGTAGGTTGCCTCACTAGCTATGAACAACTTGTTGGAACTTTTGAGTGCTCTGTCGTGTATTGCACTTCCCGACAAGGTCCTGTTTTCATTGCACACAGAAGCACAGACGCATTCGGCGCCTCTACGAGGCGCTAGACCCTTCATAAATAAATAAATAAATAAATAAATAAATAAATAAATAAATAAATAAATAAATAATAAAAGAGCCAGGCCTGCGCGGAACCGCATGACAGTGACAGCGTAAGCTTATCAACTTGGAACTTAGATTCGTCCTTTCTTCTTTTTTTTTTTTCTGCGCCGTATGTTCTGTATTAAAGACACCCACATTCTTAAAACCACGGGATGTAACAAAACAAACATTCGACGAAATAGGAGCTCTCAAACGAATCCCAATCTGCGAGAAACGTAATAGGCGGCCGTGCGATTGAGGCTTCATTTGCGTGTAACATAAAGCGCCTACGAAGCCCGGGGAGTGCTTGGGCCCCTTTGTAACAAAGCGCAATTCGGAGACACGTGCGCCGGGCGTTTTGCATACGCCTCTTCCTACGCTTACCGACAGGAAAGCAACGCAGTGCTTGAGCCGGGGATTACGCCAGTAGGTAATATGGGCCGACACGTATACGCGGCCTGGAAACACTCGAACAACGAAGCACTCGAAGAAGATGAAGCAAATAATGAACCAAGGCAATGGCTAGAGAGAGTAGCGACACACGATCACGTCGGAAGAGAGAAGATTTTGTTGAAGTAAGGAAGGAGGGGGGTGCACGAAAGGTCGACGGCCCATATGCAACAAGACTTACCTTACGCATATTTTCGCGGCAAAGCGGCACATACTCTCGACGAACAAAAACAAAGAAAACCAAAATAGACATAGCAGGCAAACATGCACGGAATTGGGAATTACTGCGTTGCGGCGGCCTGGTACGGCGCGGGTATAATGGAAAATGCGGGCGCCGCCGGCCCCAAAGTCGACGCGTTCAATATAAGCCGCGTGCGCGCCGCTTGACAATGGCCCCGGCATTATTCGGCCCGAGTACACGTCCCGGTTTAGCGGCGCTTCACGACAACAAGATGGTATTATAGGGCGCGTCGCTCAAAACTGCGGCGAGGAGATGCCTTCCGTGTACGAGGACCGTTCTATACACGACGAGCTTCTATTCCAAGCGCCATCTTATTAACTACTTTTTCCTTTAGTTTGAAGAATTTATGGCAGGTCTTAATTAAAGTTCTCGCTGCTGAAGATAATAACAGGCGGCAGCGAGAAGCAATGTGTTTCTTTTAGGTTTTCTTCATTATTTTTTGAGAGGCGGTCAAAATAAGTGTAGCGTACGGTGTCTGAGAGCACACCTTGGCTGACACGAATTATACCTTTGTTCTTCAGTCACTTGTTTACTTCCCACGACTGTTGCACTAGAGAAAGGCAGGAATATAGGCCTATACAGAGAAGTATGCTCTCAATAACCTACGACAATAAAAGAGATCTGATGGAAGGAAACTATTTTTGCCTAAGAAATGCAAAAAAAAAAACGAAGAAAGAACGCGACAAGTCACACAAGTAAAGACAAAGAAGGACCTGAAATCGAATTTTCTAGTTGGTTAGAACAAGTACAAAAGAAACGCCTGACGTGGCACGCCGGGGCTGAGGAGAGAAGAGACAACATGGAGCCGAGGAAAAAGAAAAGGGAGGGGGGGGGGGGTTGCCTGGCACACGCTGGAGCGTAGTGATTTTATGAACAAAATCCCGAGGTAAGCAGTTACCAGGACGCTTCCGCGCTGTGTTTGCGTTCAGGTTTCGGGGCCCGGTCGTGCTTTAAAAGCGACGCAAGCCTCTCGCCGACGCAAAATTTTCCCGAGCTTGGAAGAAAGAATGGGCTCATGCGTTCGTGTTCGGCCGTCGTTTTGGAAGCTATAACGCAAAGTAAAATCCTGCAGCTTCATCATAATTCGAGAGTTTTGTATAAGCCGATAAGGGCTCCTGAGAGCTATTTCCTTTCTCTATTTGAAATTTACACTGCACCGAGTATACGTTACAACATTGTATTAGAAACAATTCACAATACGTTCAAAATTTGCCGTTGTGCTGTTTATAACGTTAATTACTTATTTAACATTGCCTAATAATTAATAATTATTATTTATTTATTTCAAATACTGCCGCTCTCAGCTGAGAGCGTAGCAAATACATGGTCATACAGCATAGTCAGGAACATAAAGACATTGCATTACATAAGCAACAGAGGTTATAATGAACATAACAAAATGGCATGTAGAAAAAAAAATGCACTGTTTGTCGCCCAGGTCTCCCTTCCCCATTTTTATTCACGTACTGCGTACTTGTTATACACACAGAAAAAATGAATCAGCTACATGTTTATTATCTCTGCCAACTATGAAGACACCTGGGCTTCATTCACACCCGACCTGTACCTTTTTTCCCGGCCCTCAGCTGAATACTAGGGCATTACTAGGCTCCTATCCCATAAGGCTAGGCTCCTATCCCATAAGGCATTTAAAAAAATCAAGTCTAGAATACTCTGCGCCACTGCCGTGACATCCTAACCGTTATAAAGTTTTATTTGATTAATTCATTAACGGTAACCTTGAGACTTCACGACTTATCAGTCATACCAGTCACAGATCCCTATGTTAGTTTTGGTATTTAGCAAGTGAACGAGGCGAGGTATCCGACTTTTAGTGCCATTCGTGATGACGCAGAAGACGATGGTGTACTTTTCGTGTTTGATGAAACATATAAGAATTTGACCATTGTGAAACTAAAGACACACACCATCGTAAGAAACAAAATAGAAGTGCAACTGCACTGCGGTGGAATTGCGTTTTTTTTTTTTCACAGCGAAACTGCGCATGGTACAGCTGGTTGACTTCGCGGAAAACCCTCAAGGGCCTGCACGGTGCGGTCGTATAGCAAATATGTAAAAGTGTAAAATAATAGAAACACGGAACCCTCCAAAATATTGTGCAAACGTTTGTGTGTTAACATATTCACCATATCAACGCACAATATGCACAGCATACAAGACAAAATATTAGCTATGGTCTAAGTTCTAAACCGTTCAACGAATTTGACAAAGAAAAGGCCTTTAGATGATGACATTTTGGAAAACAAAAATCACGATCTTTGTCTCCACACATCCCCCAAAAGCAATTTCTAGGCCTTAGATGCACAATATATTTATTCATTTTGTTAGTACACAGTTGTACGTACAATAACATTCGGAGTATTTTGAAAAATAGACTAGGAAACCAATTATCTTGCTAGAGGAAGCAAACGCAGCTTGTGCCAGCAGCTGTCTTGGAAAGAATTGAAAAGGAAAAGACTTGTGATGAAAGAACACAAGACACACATCTCAGCACCCGTACAGATCACTTAACATTGGGAGACGAATCCCAGAGGTGCTGTCGACCCACAAGGAAGTCTGCACTACTTCAGTGCGAAAAACCTCGCGGCGAGCCGGCAACGTGCCGAATGTCTGCGATCTGCCGTTGTTTCTGAAACACTCGGAAACAGCATAAAGAGGCACGCTGCAAAGGAACGAAGCAAACAGAACGATAAACTACGCCTCAACATGGCAACTCTATGTATGCGCATACCTCCTCCTTCTACTGCTTTTTTCTTTTCTGTGAGGCATAAGTTGAAACGATGGTGCACAGACATAGGCATGAAGAGGAGGTATATCCATGTTCCAAACAACGAACTATAGCAGTAGGTAGCAGTGCACATATGACAGCGCGAAGCACCCCATACGTTTTCTCTCTTTCTTGCTTCTGCTTATTCAACTGCGCCTGGATTCTGTATTGTTCTTTCTATTCGATGACTTCAGGCGTGCTCTTACAGACCGTTCCCTTCTATTATCCCTTGTTTCTCTTTTTATTTTCTCCTTGTCTTATAACCCATGTACACTTTCTTGCGCAAGCTCCAACCGCCAACGGGACATGCGAAATGCATTCCTCGATTTGTTCTTGTCTCTTCCAACTTGCCCACTGGTTTCTTCTTCGTGTTTCCCCCTCTCTCTTTCTCGTTTATGTGCAGGGCTGCTGCTTCCTCGTTTTTCTTTGTTTTTAGTACAGTCTTCTTTCCCCCTCTCACTCACTCCCTCCCAGGATATAGGGACGCTTGTTGGCAGAGGAACCCGGACCACGCTTGGGACCTTGTGTCCGACTTTCTATTTACGCCTGGAGACAAGGCCCGAAGGACCTCGCGATTTCTTCTCTGCTCCCGCTTTTTCCTCCTACACGCGCTTTACTGTGTTCTTCTTGAATTCCGAACAACAACGAGGAGTGCCCCACTGATCAAGAGAGAAAAATGCTGTTCCTTTTCGCGCCTACGAGCTCGCCTGTGCGTGTTTGCAAGCGCTGGTGAGAGCTGCTCTGGACACGCTTTCATCGGCTTGATTCGTTCGCTCCTATATAGAGAGAATGTTTGCCGGTCAGCGCTACACTGTGAGTGCGGATTTGTGCATTCGAATGTTTCAATTTAGCCATGACTGCTAACAAATTAAAAAAAGAAACAGCCGAAAGAAAACGGAACTGTCGATGTAGAATACGTTTACGAGGTCTCTTGTTTTCCCTGGCGCGGAGCTCTGTCGTGTAAGGACAGGCATGCAGTCTTCACTTTCGCAGAAAACGGGTTTCGCCAAGAAGCGAAACGCTGCGGATTCGGCGCTAAGCGGCGGGCGAACGTAAGGAGACATTCCCGACAATTGTATTTGCGAACCGACGGGTCTATTGTGATTTTCTTTGCCTCTTTTCCTGTCCCCTTTATCGAGGTATCCCTTCGAGACAGCTGTTTTAGGTTTGTTTTCAGTGGGGGAATAACAAACCAATTGGTGAGCGAATCGAGGTTCGACGAGACAGCGGCACCGATTCAATTTCCTTTTGTGGTTCGAATCTTCCTTGGAGGATAAGGGCGTTGTACGGCTGTATGGGAAGATGCCCGTCGTGGGAAGTTTCGAGTAAACTCCCTACGCGCAGTAGTGCGGTCGTTCGTACAAGCGGTCGTTCGCATGAGCCATCGTGAGAAAATCGAAGCAAGCGGCTAAATCAAGTCTGTATGGAGCGAAGTACGCTTGGATGAACCTGAAAGCGAAACGGGAAAATAATGGGCAGCGTGAGATAGGAGAGGATTTCGCAATCGAAATCAATGAATACGGTTTATGTTCGATATAAGCCGCATCGCCATACTCACGGCACCGAAAAGAAATGTCCGGGCTGGCGCAACTTTGTCAAAAAACAGCGTATGTATGGTAACTCGATAGGCTCGCGGCACCAGAAAATAAAGGATAAAAAAGCAAGCGCTGGCGTGGGTTTATAAAGAAACAGCGTGACCCAACGCGTTTGTTGTGTCTGGCTGTCCAACCCTAAACAAGATGAATAAAACATGTGGCAGCAAAAATCTCGTCAGCTCGACGGCGCGATAAGGAGAAGAATAATGCGAAAATAATCGTCGCGGTTCCTCCAGGTTAGTCACGTTAAGAAGTGCCTCTTCTATTCTATTACCCACCACCAGTGTTTAGTGCAAATGTAGAGGGTGTACAACGAACTAACCAAACACTGCCGCCTTTGGTTGACCCTGTTCTCTGCCCATACGATGAGCACTTGTAAAAAAATCGCACTTCCACAGAGACAAAGGTAGTCTGCAGCAAATCGAAGTGTAAAAGCCATGCCGAGAAGGGATGCCACGTTGAGAATTTGCGCCAAAATGAGAATGAAAATTGGGAATTGTGGCGAGCTTAGCCCTGTGGTTCGTGACGTGTGTGCACGTTGTGCGGTAATATTCGTTATGTTCTACTGAAAGTTTATCTAGTAAGATCGCGTATTTTATTGGGAACCTGTTCTCTCAAAAGTTATAAGGCTACTGTACTTTACCACACACACCGCAATCCGCATGTATTGAAAATACGCACGCAGTGTTCATGCAGACACTATATAGTAAGGACAGGGGTAAACGGAGAACATGTATTTTTTATGCAGTATTGCCGTAGATTTTGGGCTAAAAAAATATCAGGAGTCCCCAGGTGGGCGCATCTAAGTAGCCTATATGCACTAAAAAAGTTCTTAGAAGATACAAATATCCTCTGCAAATATTAACTTTGGCTTGACTCCAAAGACCCAATGAATAGTGTCACCACTGTGTATTCAACAGTGCTTTTTGTTGTTCTCACATGTTTCAGATTATGTCTAATTACTTATGTTGTGTGTGTGTTGTATCGCACAGACGAACATATGAACTATTCTAATCGCATGTGCACACGCTTCCTATGTGAACGTCGGCATGGAACTCTAATCCACGCACTGTCGAACTGTATATAGCGCTGACCTTTTTAGTGTGACAAATGTGTATGTCTTGTGAAACTTTCTTTCTTGTTGTTTTTTTTACTTCTTTATTGAAATTTTTCTGAGATTGCTAAGCGAGAAGGAGTAGCCGGTGCCATACTAAAGGCACCAACATCTCCTATTCACCACTTCAATAAAAAAAAAAGTAGTTCTCATACGCCAATATGGCCAGCGTATCAAGACGGGGTGAATCAAGTATTTAATCTTATAAAATGCGTTGAATCGTTTTAATGACGTCGTTGAGCTTACACTTTTGAGTGGACATTGCGGTGTCGTACATCACATTTCTCACACCACAATGCGCTAAATGCCCTTACAGGCATTAACCAGTAAGAACACATGCCAGTGAGTACTTGTATCGCGCTCATTTTTGCCCTATATTGTTCGTGCTTTATTGCGAGACCAGCTCCCATAATAAAGAGCACAGGTCCTTCACATATGTTCTATAGATACCATCCGAGAGAACAATGACAACGGCCATTTCTTTAATCATCCAGGGAGCACTTTCCCAGAGCGGTGTACATGCGATTCTAAAGGAACACGCAACATGAACGAACAGGTCTGTCGCTTCCCATTGTGTGCAGTTCCCAGCGTTTGCAGCAGTGCACGTAAAGCTGTAGGCCCCTTGACACGCGCCATTTCCCCAGATAAATTGAGCTTCAACGCGCGGCGGTCATCTAACTGTGGGCCTTGTACGTAGGCGTGAAGTGGTCACTGTAACAATTGCAACTGCACCCTGAGGAGCAGTATAATCGACGCCTGGGATCAAGAGCACCCGCTTCCTGCTGCTTCCTCTGCCTTCACTGCCATTCATTTTGTGCGCTAACAAAGCTGGACTCAAATCGATGACGCAGTGCATTGCCTCCGTTTCTTTATCTTTTCTTCGTTTTATTTCCTTTTTGTCATTGCACCCCTTCGTCGCACGTGTCTCTCGTATCCAAGCTAAAGCGATGTCGGCCTCGCTCGAAGAGCCTGGGCGAGCGGCAAAAGAAATAGTCATTTGCACGCCTATCTGTCATAAGCAACAAGAGAAAGCGAGCAGCAGTCGTGATTTGTGTATGACAAGCTTCTGGCGCCGCATGTAGTTGCGGAATACGGGGCACTGTTCGTAGCAATACAACTTAGTGACACTTTTACAACAATGCGAATTCGGTCACTCAACTCTCAATATGCGCCACGAACTGTGCAATTACTTTAGGCGCGAGATCGCAAGATTGAGTTCTGACTGACTGAACCTAACAGGTTCGGTTTTGGTTTTTGCTTGGCAAAATAAGATGTCGATTGCAAAAGAAAGTATGCACACAAATGCGCAATCGAAAACGCATCCCGTGATTTATGTATCATGCGCGCTTTCGACACCATGCGCCACTCTCTCATAAAGTGACGCAAGCGCATATATTGCGAAATCCTTTTCTGTCATATATACTGATTTCTTCACTGCAAAGCGGTGCCGTATGGTAGGAAGGCAACTGTGCGTTGTCGCAGCAGACACACTGTGTTTACAAGACTACACTTGTAGTTTCTATACACCTTATAGATTTGACGTGCCTTTCGCGCAATTATGCAAGAATCTAATATCATGGATCATCTACAAATTGAGCAAGTAACAGAAAAGCGTAAAAGATGATATAAAAATCAGACAACGTGAAATTTCTTAATCAGCTTGCACGATGCAGATAAATCAAAGTAGGTTTCGCAGTAAGAGATCAATGCCAGCTGCCACCTAATGCTCGTATGAGCATATCGAAGCTCGTTTGACCGTGGCCTTCTGAACATATCTGCCGCGTAATGCCACACAAGTTTTCTGAATCACTGTGGTTTCGGAGCTCTGAAGTAGTGAAAAGTTAGAGCTCATGAAAACGCCAGTTCCGCGACGGGGCAGTCATGGTTTACACTGGCGATCTAGTTAACTTTGAGTACCTGTTGTTCTGCACCAACATTGCAGCACACGAACCCAGTATTGAGTGATCTTCAGTCATCTCTGCTTACATTGATAAAAAATAAATGAAGAAAATATCGAGGAAAGGCCGCAGAAGTTATCACATGTTTAAGGGAACGGACTCTATTGTAGTTAGGATTCTATTCGTAGGACTGGAATTCAAGAATTCCCGGACCGAAGACTATATGAATTCAGGCTTAACGTTTGTTTTATGTTGTATGTGCCCGGGTGAAGCAAATGAAATGCGTATGACTAGATTTTTTTTTTTTTTTGCAACGAGCTTACTTTAACCATGTCCAAAGGTTAATAAGATGCACGAATTTACTTTAAGCGTCGTGACTTGCAATTACGTATGCTAACGTATGTTAAAGAGCATGTTTGTTGGCTAGTTATATTGCTAGATAAAACTAGCAATAGGAGCTTCACGCAGAGAGCACTCTGCAATGCGGGCATCTGAATTAACTTGGACTACGCGTGCAGTTTCTCTACTGTGAACGTTTTGCGAGCGCGTGAAAAACGTTGCGCCAGAGACTTGGGGAATTGCGACTGCCACTTGTGTGCTTGAGAAAAAAAAAATAAACGCACAGTGTAGTCAACATAGAATAATGAATGTGCTTCTAATTCAGAAGTTGAACGAAAACAGGTTAGAGAAACACAAAATGACGAATAGATATATGAAGTCCACCTGTATTATTTCACGTGTCACGTGTTAAGTGATCAACGGTTACTTTTGCACGTGTTTCTAATGAGATAACTCTCTATACGTGCTCCTGCGATTCCGTGTTTCAGCATCACTGGCATGGCTCAAACGCAGCCCAATTATCCACTCTCGCCCTCACGCATCCTGCGTCCAACGTCCGTTGTCGACATCCTCCAAACTATATAACCTAAGCTTTCCGACGCTTTAATTGTGAAGTTAGGATGTGAAAGCTTAGTACAACCGAACGCATGTTCACTCGCTCATCTAACCATCGCATTGTCCCTTTCGACACTGAATAGAATGCACTGAAGGTTCTTTCACACCTGTTCTTCCGAAGCTAGAAGCTGGAGCTGCGAAGGGAGACCATCAGAGGACAGACTCCTATTGAAAGTCCCTCCCTCTAAACCCAGCCAACACGACTTCATACGTGTCCCTTGTACCGATGGAGACAAAACCCGGCGCGCGACGTATTCAGTTAACGCGAGCGGCGAGGATTCGAGCCTTGTTGGACGATAATTGCGTCGGCGCGTCTGCCGCACTCCTAGATTCAATCGTTCGTCCTGCACTTCTATTTCAAATCTTCCTTCTCCGCACAGCTTTGTCATCGCTCTCGCAGCGGGAATATGGCGCAAAACGAAAATAAATAAACGGCAGAGAGGAATGGGTTCGTGGCAGCGCCCATGGTTAACTATAGGTGAGTGCTTCTAACAGAGCGTGTGCGGCGCGAGCTTCAGTCTATCAGTTACAGGGGCTGATAGAATACATTACACTCCTTGCGAGGTTACCGGGGACTGCGTTTTCTTTCAGCTCTATTTCCGCGCGCTTATTCAATTATGCTGTAGGCTTAGCACTGCAACGTGCAGTTGGCGGGTGCAAAAATTTATTTCCGCAGAAAGACGTGGGCTTAGATCGCCGATGAAGAAAGAATTCCGGCGTTCAGCTGTAACGTCTGCGCATTGTATACGTTCCATGAAAGGTATGTTTGTGACAGCTTTAGAAAACACGCAGTCATGAAAACTAGCATAAAAGAAGAAGACGGAGAGGAGGGGAAGGGGGGATGATCACGCAGCATCAGAGTTCAGTAAAGCAGTGGTGTGTAAGTGCTGTGAGTGCCAAAACTTGTTGTGCAATAACACCTGCCTCTATGCAGGTGGTTGCAGTGCACTGCATAAAAGCACTGTTATAAGTAATGCGGTGCGTAGGTGGTACTGACGTGGAAAAGCCTGTTGTGCGATAATCACGTTTCTGCGACTCTGTGTGCCTCGTTCTACATGATTGCACGGCTGCGCACTCACTCCCCTACATGCAGGAAACGAAGGGAGCGTGCTTTCTTCGCTCGCAGTGTGGTATTACTTCATACCGCGCATTATGAAATCGATTTGAGGGAAGGGAACTCTTGCACAACATAAGCGCTCTCCGTGCATCACGTTCTATCGTCTAGCCGTACAACATGCGGAAACTTGTTGTTATCAAAATGTCACGCTTGTCGAGAATGCTGCGAAAGTGCCTCAATTTGTCAAACCTTTGGCAAACAGATCACGTTCGCATAAGTCACACTTGTTCGTATTTAAAAGTATACAAGTTACAAAAATAATACAATTTTCCTCAATGAAGGAGCGGTGAAAACGTGCGCTTGTGGATGTGTAGATGACATAAAGAGGAGCAATGATTCTGACTCCATGCGCCTCACTTATTGAATTTCAGCTCGGGGCACGCACGTGACAGACTTGGCAGTAAAGAAATTACTGCACTGAAACTACAGTAACAATATTATTTTTTGCCGTATTGAGTGAAGTAGTAAATTACTTTGATACACTGATAATTTAGTAATGTAGCGGATTACTCGGAGCAATTTAGGTGGGCGGATGAGATAAGGAAGTTTGTGGAGATAAATTCGGCCCAGTTAGCACAGGACAGGGATAATTGGCGATCTACGCGAGAGGCCTTTGCCCTGCAGTAGGCGTAGACAGGCTGATGATGATGATGAGGACGACTCGGGGCAAGCAGTTTCAACAAAAGTACTGATGACTTTCCCCATTTGTTTACTCTAAAATGTAGTATGTCCGCTTCTCTTATGGCATAAGAATTCTCCATAAAAACAAATAAAAATGCCAAAGACAAGTTCATCTGAGTGACAAACACAAAGAAATTCGAAAATTACGTGTAGCATCCGAACTCGAACCATTGGATAAAGTTAGTGGAATGCCACGACCCTAGAAATTCCCGAAAAGGGGACTCGATGATGGCTCCGCAGTTTGCTCACTGTCGGAGAGCTCAGAAACAGCATGCAAAGCTTTCAAACGCGTAACCGCAAGAGAGAATTTTGTCTTTAGACAAAATGATACGTTCTGTGACTCCTAATGCCCCCGACACTAAGCTTTTCATTAGTCAAGCATGGTCAAGCAAGCTTCGAGTCTGGCTAGAGAGACGCGTATTAAAAACAGGTATAAGCTGTGCCCTCGATGGTTTAGCTGCTTATTTCAATGTGAATGTGCTGTAAATAAAACGTACATGGGTTAGTGCATAAATGAGCAACTTTTGTTAAAGTAATTCAAAGGCAATTTTACTACTTTCCAAAATTAATGGTAATATGATGTCATTACTTTCGACCAGCTGCAATATGTAATATAATTTATTTGAATTTCAATGGATTCACAAAAGCAATCTGTAATGTAACTGGCTTACTTTGGAGAAATAATTTTGCAGTCTCTGACGCGGTAATTGCTGAGGCATCCGTGATGATGAAGAACGCTATGTTCACTAGCAATCATAGAACTTTTCAATTTGTGTGTCTACAAGCCTGACGGCGATCAGAACACGCGAAATACCAGAGCTGCACACCGACCGGCACACATTCCTGCCCCTGCACCAGCTACTCGACGAGTCCATCTCGCATTCATCGCGTAACACAGCACACCACAGAGATGACCGAGCTATCACAGAACGGTTCCTCTATTACGGCTATAGGAAGCGCTGTTCGCACATCGAGGGCATCAAATTTAGTTCACGCGGGGACATTTCTCGTGCATTGTGAGCCGAACCCTCTTCTCACTGGCAGCAGCTTGGCGACAGATAGCGCGTCGTGCAAGCTTGACAGCATCGACAGCTTCATCAGAGGAGTGGCGATGAGGGTTCAGTCTCCCCTACTTTCCCTACCCAATCCGGGCGCTCTGTATCTACTAAACTGAGTCCTTTCTTTTTTTCTTTCCTTTTTTTCAACCCGCTGACTCACGCTTCAGGGCTCACGTCTCGCGCGACTTATTACCACGAGAAACTATTACTCGTGGTCTAGCGAGCAGGGGACCCTTCTCCCTGCTAAATCTGCAGCCCCCTGCCAGTCTCACTTCAACGTCCCCCTTACCCATGCCGCTTTCGCTGTGCACCCTGCATGACAGCCACGCAGGAAGTACGTTGCGCGAAATCGAGATGGGAGACTAAGCATAGGAGGCAACGAGGACAGCAGAATGGAGGGGTGCAATAACACAAGCCAGTGGCCACAACTCGCGCATTGTCGGTGATTAAATGCAAAGGCGGTGGCCGTTGGGCGTGGCCGAATCCCAGTCGCCCCTTTGCAGACAACTGGCAAAGGAGCGGCTCTAGCGCATTGGGAAGCAAACGGTGCAGCAGGTTCCTCGCTTCGCTTGTCATTGGATGAGTTCTTACCAGAACTTCCGATGAACCGCTGCGAGATTGTGCACGCTAGCGCGTTGTGCAAATGTGCACTCTGCATATTTATGCATGTTTATTTGCTGTCTGAGTGTAACCTATGACGCGTTCGTCATAGCGATCATGGTTCGTTTTCATTACTGCAGCTTGCGACCTCTGACCGTGGCATGTGTTTTGCGTTACGTCCTTTGTAGAAAGAGGGAGATAAAAATAAAGAGAGGAGAGGTATAGTAATGTTTTTTAAGCAATATGGTGGCAATGCCGCTCAAATTACAGTATCGCCTTGCGAGTTTACGTATCTCTGAAGATTTATTTCAACACTACTTAGCCTTCTCGTCATTACCTTTATATTTCAGAAAAAGAAAACGCGGCGTCGAGCTTTTCCTTCCGTTTAGTCTACGTGCTTGAAATAGTATGAATGCAAGAAGGTAGGTAAAGAACCACGACATCCAGACAGAAAAAAAAAAAGAGAAAGGCCTGCTTAACTTTCAGCGGATAGATAGCATTGACGGGCATAAGGGATAGTGCCTAGTGTTGAGTACAGAAATGAAGTCTCGTGTTTCATGGCTTGAGCATCAATGTACCTCGGAGAAACGCTGGGAATCAATATCGGTTGCCGGGGCGTCCTTCCTCGTAACTTGTGCGCGTTGTGCTATCATTCCGTTGAGCAATGAAGATGGTTATTTCTCGTTGCAGGGGGGAGACAGACGGGCCGCGCTACCGAAAAACGCGTGTTGCGTAAACAGCTGTTCGGTATGGAAAATAAAAGCGAAGGGGCCGCAGTGAACAAGCCTTAAGTTGAGTGCTCTCGATCTGGCATCATGAAGTCGTCGACTTTTCAGCCTATGTATATTTCAGAGTACGTAAGGTATTCCGACACATCGGGCAGTGCGTCGGCCAAACGTGGAGCACTAATAATGTTATAGCAACGCACACCAGCCAAATACGTCACAGAAAAAAAAAGCATTCTTTTCTGGATTACCGTGGATAGACCTCCACTGGGGGTCATAACCGAATATGGGAATCTTTGTGCTACTGCAGCCCTTAAGATATGACAGAATTCAATTGTGGCGAGGGCCGTAGAGCAATTTAGTGCATTGGCGGTGAAGCGGAGGTAATGTATTAATGATTTTTTCTTTGCTCCAAAGGGCCAGACAAGTTGCACAATCTACTGCTTGTGGATTCTATGTAAATGTTCAAGTATTATAGCCATCCAACACGCATAAGAAATGTGTTTCATCGTCACAACAGACAGACAGACAGACAGACAGACAGACAGACAGACAGACAGACAGATAGATAGATAGATAGATAGATAGATAGATAGATAGATAGATAGATAGATAGATAGATAGATAGATAGATAGATAGATAGATAGATAGGTGATAAGTGCGCGAAAGGAACACCATTTATTCATTGGGCACCCTGGGTTGGCCACCCCTAGTGGGGAAGGACAAAATAAGTAAGAAAGGTGACAAGAACAGTAAGAAGAAACGGAAAATACAGAACTACCTGTGCAAACACTGGGACTGAAGCGCAGAACCAGCACGCACCCGTGAGTCGTAAGCAATCGAAGCGCAGCAACAATTTGCAGTCATTAACGAAGCACGCCGAAGCCTTACAATAGCAACAGAACTATTCCTTTCCGTTTAAGAAATACTGAAGGCTGTTTCAGCTTCATGTTTTTATTGTGACGCTGAAGGGCAGCTGCAACAGCTCTGTTTCGCTTAACAACGAATAAATACGACCTAGTTCGTCTTGTGAGGTAGATCAGATCCCATTTTGTCAGGCGACAACGCAAAAATCAAACAGGTCAACAACTCACCTACACAATTCAAAGCTCCTTAGAATCAATTAGGTTCAACAACAGCTACACTCAGAGCAGCAGTGCTGTGCTTATAGTTCGAAATTGAAGACACATTTCATTGCAGCTGCCGACCTGATTGCCTGAAAGCTGTTCACGCCATGCTAGCTCGCCCCAGTGCGAGCGAAATTTTAATTAAAACGATTGCAATAAGTTGAGCTCCTGCCTGAGCACAATATACCAATGACAATGCCTGAATGAACAACGGGTAAGCGTTCCTTCTGAGCGTGCTTCGTTATGCAAGCTGCATAACAAAGCTGAATTCTCATGATTACGCAAGGCACTCGCTCAGGAGCGTTCATGGATACTTCCGGGTACTGCTGAAATATTGCGACATCAATAGCACTTGAAGCTTTATCAGCTTTTGAGCCGCGTGTTATCAGTGGAGTACAGGTACAAAAATCCTCTAATACATATATACGCACTTCTGTGAATATATGATAGAAGCATTCCACAACACCACAAGCACGGCAGAAGGTGAAAAAAAGGAAAAAAAGCTATACCTTCATAGTGCCTGTATAAATGATCAGAGACCGAATATCAATAAACGCACGTTACAACTTATCGCTCATATGAACGCCGTATTGATTAAACACATTATCATGTAAATAACCCAAGTGCCTCTCAGAAATAGTTTCGCCGCTTATTCTCGGATAGGGTTTCGTTATGCAAGGGAGAACAGTACAGCTAACTATAGTTACGCCTAAAAACCAGTCGAGCTTAGTGTGATACCTGGCAGCGCACCTGCGAAAGCATTAATTCCTTAGCATATATCTACATGTAATGAAGTGCACTATGTTCTTTTTTTGGAAAAGGTAATATGTACACTCAATGCCCTTCTCGTAACGATAATAGCGGAAAATTTGAAACGAAGCGCTAAAAAATAAGTTGCAGCTTCAAATGAGGACACTATATATATCTGTCAGAAGGAATAACGTGGCGCTTCCGTGAGGCTGTTTTAAACAATGCTACGAAGTGACAAACGTGCCTCTAAACACTTTTTTTTTTTCGATTGTGCGTACGTGGTTGTTGTTCCCATTATGTATACGCTTCGAAGACTCCGCAAACCCCTAAATCTTAAACGCGTGGCTCAAGCTGCGTGGGCTGCCTACGCTTCCCGACTAATTGAACGTCGTCTATCACAGCCACGCGTCCCGCGCTCCTTTTCTTTTCGATATAACTAGCGCCCTATCGTTGGTATGGCGTGCCGCTGGGAGGAAGGAACTTTGTTACGCTGTCACCTGAACTTTCCTAGCGGGAACATGAGGCTGTAGAGGGCGGTTGGTAGGTTTATACAAAGAAAGACGCACCGTTCATCCTGTCTCAGAGTAAGGAATGTCTTTCCTCCGTTATTTAAATCGCATATAGACGGCACAAAGGTTAAAAAACGGCAAATTTTCAGTTATTTTCTCCTCGAGTGCTAGGAGAGAAGGCACATTTTCTTTTTCAAGCAGCTCGCAGGAGAGAATGTAAAGAAAAGACAGGATCATGAGAGTGAACGAGAGCGTTGTTAAACATATGAAGCGAATAACCTTATGTGCTAAAGTACAGGAGAAAAAAAATGGCTGAAAAAAAAGGCACGTTCACTTGGAGAAAGCATACAAGTAATATGGATAGTTGGAACAGACATTTGTTGCCTTCACGACATTCAAATGCCACAACGCACCTGGACAGGCCACATACTGAAAAGTAAAGAAAAACTTTGCTTCGGGTAGGTTGACGAACTTGATACCACGAAAGAAGAAGCGCACCCGTGATACGACAGGAAGGAAGATGGTGGGATAATGAATTGCAGACATAGCTCGAGCAGGAGAGATCAAAATGGAGATCATAGGAGGCTGCTTTCGTCCTGCAGTGGAATAAGTTTTTAAGGAAGATTATTATTATTATTATTATTATTATTATTATTATTATTATTATTATTATTATTGTTGTTGTTGTTGTTGTTGTTGTTGTTGTTGTTGTTGTTGTTGTTACCTACAGTACAGGATGACGTCATTTTGGCTGATTTAAAAGCAGTCGTGTGTTTCATGAACCTGTGGCGACTATGTTAAGGAACGTGACACAAAGTCAAGTCTAGAGTAGTGACAGGCACCACGCAGCCATCTGCCCGGAATGTAACAGTTCTATATTAAGATATCGTTTACTTATAACTAAGAAAAAAGGGTTAGCAGTCGCGTGTAAATTAAAGGACAACTTCATCGTTTATCTTGACGAAACAAAACAGAAAATATATACATTTTTATTCTTTTTATAATCTGCCCTTACGCCCTTCGTTCGCTTTCTCATTACAATCACCGACAACACGGAATAGCCAACCACTTCGCTAATCCTGTTAACCTTCGAGGCTTACATTTATACTTCCTCCCTTTTCGTCGACGGGAAAAAAGCAACGTTTTCGTTTTGTGCCGTTCCGCAGATTTCGTTAAACCAATTTGTCACGTACGTCGTGGTCTAAGAGCTCGGACTCGTTATGGTGTTTAACGATCAGCAGCTGTCACTGCTAATTCGTGCCAGTTCTCTCCCGCTTTATCCAAGAAGAAAAAGATCGCTGAAATGTGCAGGTTTGCACACGCATACAGACAGACAACCATTATGCTATACAGGGTCCCAATAGACGCACAAAGGAAAATATTTCATCAGCTGCCAGCGACTAATTTAGGCCACAAGAGGAGACCCTAATTTGGCCTCGCGGTGGAAGTCGGCCATATAGGGCCTGGCGCTTAAGAATTAATACCAATACGCACTATAGCAAGAGCTGACGTCTGCTATATACAGATACTCTGCAGTCTGCATAGGAGAAACGCCCATTGGAAAGCTCGTTTAAGAATTTAATATATCTTCCGCAAGCACCACTCTCTGTGCGGCTGGGCAGCACTTATTAATTACGCGAAATCCTCGCGAGATATTATCTCCGCTGCCCTTCGTCCGCTCTTGGTCGTTTTCTTTTTGCTTTCTTTCTTCCTTTCTTTCTTTCTTTCTTTCTCTTTTTTTAAATTATGCACGTTGGCGTCGAGTGTTGAACTCAACGGGCCGGCCACGAGATCAAGAGAGGCAGGGAAATTATGGCCGGACAAGGCACGCGGGTGCTTTTGACAGCTGCCTAGAGACAGACGCTATTGGTGGGTTCCTGGGAATTTGCATACGGCGCCTTTTTTTTTTCGCCCTGTCTACCAAATACACGTTCTTTTATTGATGTGGTACTTCTATCGGGTGTATTTGTAGCCTAAACCTTCCCTTTAACTAGCCTAAGCCACCCAAGATGTACGGACAAACAACGTCCATTGCTGAGTGTAAGGTTTCAAAATGATGCGGCAGTTTCGAAGAAGTGTATGCGCCTCAATATTTTAGATTTATTTGCATAAAAATGGCTTCTCCTATGACAGTCAGAAATTACAGCACGTGTAATGAAGACGCCCGAAGAAGACAAAGCCGCTTCATTTCTGCACGCTCTACGCAAAGGCAGATGTTGGCAAGCCTTCACTAAAGTGTCAGTTGGGAAGCAAGATTTCTTTCCCGCGTGAAACGTTGGCGTTATTCATCAAATTGATTATAATAAAATTGTATAAAGCTATGTCTGGTGCAAGACAAATCAGTCCCGCGGCAATTTCCAGCAGCTATTGCTTATGCTTTTTTTGCACTGCATGCCTTTAGCTCTTATGTCTCGGCACTTCACGTGCTCGTTTGGACAGTATGTAAGCTCCCGTTCATTAATTCTGACGTCTGTCACCCTCAACAGCACAAGTTTTCGAGTGACGCTCGGTGCCTCTTATACCAACGAGCAAAAATGCTGCGGCAAGCCGGGACAACGCCAGCCCATTTTAATTACGCGAGAGTCCGCACAGGTCTTCGTTAACTCAGCTTTCCGCCTTGTAAGTTGTGATACTTGAGTCAGCAATTTAAAGTGAGTGCCGTTAAATTAAGCTCATGCCTTGCATATCAGATGAAAAAAAAAGTACTAGGGCGGCTTCTCTCTGCTGAACGTTCGTTATTTGATTTGATTGTCTCTTCGTTATATATCTGGAACCCTGTTTTCTTTTTTCTCTTTCCCTCTCAAAGTACTTTGCATTCATTAAGAAGGAAGTTACGGTACAGTGTTAGTAGTGGGTTGGTGGGGTCGATGCGTACCATTTCACAGTGTCATTACAGCTGCTTTTCTCGATTTCCGATCAAATCCGAAAAGCTCTTTAGGCAAGGAAGGTCAGGTCGACGAGCCAGCCATTGTTACTCGTAGAATAGCGTGTGGGGAGGAAGCGATGATGGCAGCTGGTAAGCAGTGCTTTTCAATGTTCAGCATCTCTTTCTTATTTCGTAATCTTCCCACCTGTACCTTAGCAAAAACACGCGCGCACGCAATACGTATGCATGGAAGCATTCTCAGCCAGAAAGTATAACGCAACTGAAGTCAGATTTGTGGGATGTGCATCACATGTGTCACACAGCCGAAATATGGCTCTCGTTACACTCTCTCGGTGGAGTTCAAAAGCTTCTGAAACTGAAGCCACTTCAGGGCTAAAAGGTGAACGGCACGCAAGAAGAGCGCCCACCTTTACTATACCACATTGAGGCGGGACTGTCGAAACGCTTAGCAGATAGCATCACAAAAGGCGCCTTTCTTGATTGAACGCCACTTTTACGATACCTTTTCGCCGGTCAGCATATACGATCTAAACAGACATGTTGATGTCACGAATAACCTTACTATTGACGTAATCGCATCTGCTATGTATGTCCGCTCTGTACGATCTATGACCGCGAACACAAATGACCTGAGGGCACTTGCTTTCGCTTAGATATAGCTCCTGAAGTCAACCCTCCGTATGTTCAAAGCGGTGCCTCCACGCGTGAAGGATCTTATAGAGGACTGAACGATATCTTAAAAATGATTGGTTTCGAAATGCTTACCGATACTGAAAGACATGAAAACAAATAAAGGAGCATACTGGCAATTACTGCCAAAAAAGCAGACAATTTTACCCTGCCCTCGAAAGGAGGATCCTGAAATATGGAAACTGAACATATAAGAAACTGAGGGAAATAGGAGTGAAAGTACCAGATACCGGATGGCGAGAGGTAGAATAACACGATGACGAAGAATAGACAGCGGCCGTAAGGTGACGCTGCCTGCGTGTTCAGGTAACTGCAGGCATGTTCACCGTGGAAAATGCGCTGTCTACTAGAATATTTGGCGTTAATGATATCGTTCACTCCTTGGAAGGCCGGCGTGGCCGCAAGGACTGATTACTGAATTCGCGTCGTTATCATTTTCAACGTAACGTGCGTTGGCAGATGAGTTCTGCGGAAACCCGCAAGGTGGAGTAACGTTTATGAAAGGGAAAATTAGCATCCACCCGTTTTGTAGCATCCGCCCGTCTGGATTTACTTGTAGCCTTGTGCTACAAAACGGGTGGATGCTAATTTTCCCTTTCAGTAACGTTCATTGTGCACGTGTACCATCAAGCACAACTTTTCTTTCAACGTGTCCTCACTATATATGGTCAGACTCACTGTAACGTAATAAAGAAAAACGCATTTCAGATTGTATAACTGCGATAAGATTCCGATATTGCAGTAAACATAATGTGTGAAGAGGTGGATAGATAAAGAATGATCGCTTTAATGTATGAGCACTCGATACCTATAGCCTCACCTGTAAGCGGTAGCGCGGGGTGTGCTCCACGGTGGTGGAGTGACATGGTGCTTGACTGCTGACCAGAGCGGCGCGGGCTCGGTACCGCCCGCGGTAGTCGAATTTTCGATGAACACGAAAAACATGGAGGCCCGCGGTTGCGGCGCGTAAGATCTTGTAGGAAGAGAAGGACCACAAGGAACTGGAATTTCTTTAGCAGGAGACTGTTTGAATACGACGGGGCCCATCATCCAGGTTGTATGCGTGATGGCGCTCATCCAGTCCAACTCTTCGTCAGCGGGCTCTGAGCATGCTGTCTACAACAACCTGAGCAACTATTAATGATGCGGAGTAGGTTCCAGTCATTTACCAGGCGTTTAGTGCGTTACAAACGCAAAGTAGACTGAAACTTGGAAGTTAGAAATTTAGGGAGATTAGTTGTATGCCAGAGGAACATAAATGCCATATATAAAAAGAATGTCGTCATTCCATTTACCAAATGTGGGGCAGAGAAAAACGTTGATGTGTTTTGTCTGCATACACAGTCACCTGTGGGCTTTGTGTGCGGTTTAATACTGCCATGGCAACGGTCGGCTTCTCTAAAAATAAAGGAACGAACGGGTAATAAATCCGGGCACCGCAGTCACGATCGAACCTGGCTCTTGTCGATTTCGAAAACGTGCTCGACCAACTTTCTCATCGCGCACTTTTCTTTCTTTATTATTTCCAGTGGTGTCGCAACGCTCTAATGTAAGTCGAGGTAACGCGCACCGTAAGCCAGCAGGAAGCATAAAACTTTAGATTCAGAACGTTAGTTTGCGTCAATAAATGCATTTGCAGACGTTCCGAACTAGCAACTGAAACCAGAACAACAAAGCAAGCAAGGATCGAAGACAGAGACAGTATGAACTGCAGGTAGGTTATCCAGGGTTGCTGAATATAGGAATGGCCACCTTGCGTTGGCAGAAAAAAAGAAACCTAGGGCAGAAAATGGCAGTAAGACAGATATGTGAATGAAAGAAGAAGTACAAGGTCAGCTAAGTTATAAGTGTATTTATTTTACCCCAAATTAACGTTATGGGTGAATGATTCTTTGAATGGTGACGTGGATACGGAGGCTCCGCACACTGAACACTCACGCGTGCCCAGTCCTCGAGGAGTACACCAACCAAAGTGTCCAGCAAAAATGCGCAACCGAGTCGTTGGTGATCGCTCGCAAAACACCGGTCTCTGTAGCATAGGTCGTTATTGTACACTTTACCAAAGAACCCACCCGAAGGCTTGCTTGGCAATGTCTGAGGCCTTATGGTAAATACCCTTCCCTTCCATGTGTCTTGCTGGAAGCGTTCCTATAAATTACACGCCGAAAAAACTGTCTTTTATAAAACCAGTAACCTACTACTCCACCATAACCTCTCGATCATCATATCCAGGCTTTGCTAGAAAACTCGAAATAACAGTTTCTTTTAAGCTTGGAAGTAAATAGCGGAGAAAGAGCAGTTCACCGCGAGATGAGAGAGCCGAGCCGAAATTCAAAGCAAAACTGAGAGTTGGTTACCAGAATACCTGCAGCGCTTGTTCCGTTGCTCTTGTTTCTTCTCTTCATTTTTTTTTTGTTAGCCATGTTTCATACTCAGTTCAGAATAATGAACGGGCAACAGCCATTTTATTTTCTTTTTCTCACCAAGGCAGCGTGGTCAACGTCGCACACAATAAACTCTATCAACTATGCCGACATAAGAACAGCTGCGCAATTTACAACACAAGGACACATAAATGTATGTACGCACAACACATACGTTATACCGCTAGTAATTAGCTAGCCCCCTATCAGGGCTCGTGATGAGTGTAAATGAACATGTACGTCTTTATGCGCCAAATTGCGTTGCTCTCCTTACATCAGCGTAGAACCAACTATCCCGCCAGTATATCCTGAGCAAGTCATAACGACCGTACAAGAAAGGCCGCTTAATTACACGTAGCTCAGCCTGCGAAGAAAAATTCGCGAGCACTGAGCTCTGCAGGTGCATTCGTGGAGGGCCATGGGACGGTGGCTGGTACGCGTTTTCGTCCGAGAACTTGTTCTTTGGCTACCAGGGGGGGGTCTATGCGCCCAAGGCGGAATCACACACACACACAGTGCGTTTCCTCAGACCTGGCTCGTAGCGGATTGTACGACACCACGCGAAGCAATAATTACGTTATCGACGGGAGCTCCGGACAAACAAGACCACCGTCCTCGCCGTGCACCCGTCTCCTGGAACCGTTTATTGAGTCCCGCAAAAATCTCGTTAAGCACGTGCTTCCGTTTCGCGTTCTGACGACAGTGCTGAGGATCGATTGTTGGCCGGTGCTCGTTTTTAGATACAAGAAGCCGCTCGCCGTAGCTTTAATGAATTCACGTCGTGGTCATTGCGGTGTGTCTATCGCGGAGTGAAAACAAACTCCACGTCTATACGCGTCTCGTGTATCGCATTACGGTGCTCGCTTAATGATGTCATCCTGAGAAGACGGTCGCTTTTATCGCTGCGAGCACACTCTTATCTTTTTTTTGTTCTTTTGTGCCGAAGATAAACATGACAACGAAATGAAACTGAATCTGCACCGGATCAAATTAAGCATAGTTGTTTGTCAAAATCGAGCGATGTGTTATGAGCGGCGGGGTACACCTTGAACCCTGTGTTTCTCGTGATTTAGTTTGTTGGGCACTAGATATCGATCGGACTGTTCGACCAAGCTGTAATGGCTGCTGAAATTCTGTTCATCTTTTTTGTTCCGGGCCCACACACGCATCCAGCAAAACTTCTTCCTTTAAGTGAGGGCCTTCCAATTCTGTGCCGCGCTTTCATAAGTGCACGGAAATGCCTTCATCAGCAAAACTTGTGTCTGATCATTATGCATTTTTGTTCATTTACTTTGAATACAGTGGAAAGCGTAAGTGTGCACGCTGCTAACTTACGTTGATGACTCGTACGATGATGATGCCGGCGCGAAGCGATGAAAGTAGGACAACTCTACGTGCGTATGCACTGCTTAAGGCAACTCATATTCGCGTTACTTGCATTTTTCCTGAATATTTGCGCTGTGCCAATATGCGTGAAATTTATTTGCACGTTTTAAGCGTGCCCGCCGTTTACTTGCAGGCCACACGAATCACCGAGTTTTTACAATGTGAACAGTGTGGCGGCATGAGTCATGCACTGTTAAAACTGGAAATTATCACAGACCGCTGATATATATATATATATATATATATATATATATATATATATATATATATATATATATAGTTCTCCGACTATTCTATGTACCCGCGATATGGCACAAGGTTGGCTTTCATCGCCTGTTCGGACCTACTCTTTTCCTCGCAGGTTCCATTTCATTCCTACGAACTTCCTCATTTCGTCTCTTCACTCAACTCGCTGCCACCTTCCGCTGCGTTAACCAACCCCTGGGATCCATTCGATTACTCTAGGGGACCACCGATTGTCTTACCGCTTTGTGTGCTACATTGGCTTACCGGCTTGTAGATAATGCGATTAGGACGCGTAACAAAAGTGTGCATAACATAACAAACAGAGTGTCACTTAACTGAAAGCGTGACAACAAACTACGAAAGTTCTTTAGTTCCGATCAGTCATGTGGCAACATGTTGAGCGGATACAGCTTCGTCCTGTTTTTATTCCCTGTGTAAATAAGTTTCTTATCACATACAGTAAAACAATATTGCTCACTACGCCTCAAATCAAATTCACGTTATGAGAAGTATTCGAAGTGGACCACGATGAATGCTGTTGCAGCCATGTTGCGTGCAAAGGAAATCAATGCACAAGCTTTCGTGTAGATCCAAAAGAAGGAAGCCGCGACACTAACTGATGTTTCACGCTTGCTATACGGTTTGCGAAAAATATAAAGGGCAAATGATAGACCTCCTATAGGTTTTTCTTAATTAATTTCGCTTCTGAGAATTCTACATCTTTCATGTAAAGGAAAGCTTCTCAGAGGCTGGCAAAAGAGGCATGGAAGAGAACTAAGGCTCCGGGTCATCAACCCGTCCAAGAAAACCATTACGCCTGCTTGGATGCACGGACAATTGATACTTAGTATAAAGAAGCTAGCGCCGATAAAGTGCAAGTAAACTTTGCAGCCTCTTCGGCCCGTTTCGAAAAACTCGCAGGCGGGACAATTAGTGGCAGGGACTTATGAATTATGGCCACTAATGACCGCGCCTTCGTCGCTTAAATTTTTCAGCGGGAACGCTGGCGACAGGTTGCCGCTTTCATAAGGAGTCTCGAGTATCTTAGCGAGACCCATTAGAACTGCTGCTGAAAGAAACGAAAAAAAATAAGAAAAGATGGCGTCACCAAGACATTTGGTGACACCTACGTGCTTTAACGGAACGTGAACTTCTTGCGCGGAGACTTAGCATTCGTGCTATTGTTTTATAGACGCGGTAGTGCTGGCGATGTACTGAAACAAGCGCCTAAGCAATAAGCAGCTCGTGGTCTCCTTCACTGCATTTTTTATTTAGTCTTTTTTTTTTTTTGGCGAGAGCTGATCCTCAGGACAGCTACCGGATTGAAGTGGTCAAGCTTTTCCCTGGTAGGTACCCACTGTCAACGGTCAGCGGGCAAACGCTAATTACACGTTGAGCATCGTGATTGACCGCGGAATTATTTGGTAGGAACTATTCTAACACTCGACCTTTCTTTTGTGAGTGCAGGCCCAGATATGATCAGTTTTATGGACAGTCTCTTCTTCCCGGGAAGGCGTGATTTCTATAATTTTTCTGACAGACGCAAAAGACGATGTCATAAGTAAAGCTGGTCGGACAAGTTGTTTTTACATTGATAAAAAAAAAACCCTATAGCATGTTACCACAAAGCAAGGCAGTAATGACAAGCATATGTTGTTAGCTGGATATTCCTCCGTACGACGATAGTTATTGCGCGATAAATAAACAAACGGAGGTTGAAACTACCCCGCGTGAACCATTCTAAGAGACACAACTCGTTAAGAGAGTTATAAAAACTACTTTTAGCGGGTATGTGCAAGGGCTTACCACATGCGAGGGCAGAGGCATCGGCGTAAAACCACTTGTTTCGAGTCATCCGTAATTTCTCGAGGCAGAAAGCACGGAGATGCGGTGGTCAGCGGGCGGATGTTGGAGGTCGGACCTTCAGTCGGGAATTTAACAGCAAGCAGTCCAAACACTTGTCGGGAAAAAGCCCTCCTGCTTCAACTCAGCCCATGCCATGTTCAGTCGGTGCCGGCGCTCACGCTAGCGGCGTTTCCAAATACGAAAGTTTGAAAAGCGGAGCAAAACAAACGCTCCGTAAATCCCAGTTCAAACAATCGGGGTCTGCAAACGTTCAATGACAGGAAGCGTTCAGGGCCAAGGGCTCCAGTCCGAGCGGCGATGTGTCAGGGTTTCTTTGCCTTTCAGATTTGAGCGCCACGTCTCCACGACTTCACTACACCATAGCGAGCAAACAGCAGCAGCAACAGACAGCGCTGCTCCTCAACACGTCGGCTCCAGCGACGCCGAGGCGCGCCGTCGAGGCTTCGGAGCGTGCGTCCGAGCCGGTCGGCACCGCGTGCGCCAATGTGCGCGGCGGGAAACCCGGCTTCTGAGCCGAGCCGTGAAGCCCTTCTCCCAGGCCCCGGCCGCCACCAGCGGCGCGCGTTGGCCTCTCCCGTCCCATGCCGCCCCCCTGCTTCGGGGCCTCACTCGTTCTGATGCGCTGGGAAGTTTTCTAGTTTTTACTTATCACATCATTTTTTTTTCTCTCTCTCCTTCGATTGTGTCGCCTTTCTCTTCCCAGGCATCTCCGCCCCGCAACTGGGCCTGCCCCATCCTCGCTCCTCCAACGTTTCCTCCGCGGCAGCTTGCTCGGGGTGCGCTTTCACCCTCGTTTTCCGGACTCTGACGTCATGTCCGGTACGCTTTCTCTTCCCCATCTGCGCGGTTGTGCTCGGGCGGACTACCAAGGCGCACTTCCAGAATCCCCGCGGCGCGACGAGCGGCCGTCCGTCCGGAGTTCACGTGCTTTCCCGCTGGCCTCCACTGCCACCCACCCGACCGAACGAATCCCTCCCACGCTTTCGGCAAGCCGAACCCGCACGCCGGCCGGTGGGGAGGGCTTCGAGCTTTGGTGTGCCCCACGCCGCGTGTGACCGGTCTTTTGTAGCAAGCAATGAGTTTGGGTGTTTTATATTCTTTCGCGTACGCTTCTTAAAGAGGGGGCACTGGGTGACGGGGAGGGGTAGGAAAATATGGGGCGGGAGGAGTACACGGTGGAGCGCTGGAGGGGAGTTGTTGGGACTGCTGGCTAGACGTGTAGGGCACTCGACTTGAAACTTCTGGCTTTGTGCTTTGCTGTATCCCGGCGCGGTGGCTCGCACGGGGCGATAGCACGGCTCTCGATAGAATGAAAACGCGCACAAAATTGCCCCCGCCGAGCCTGGTGCTGTGCCCGCATTCTTTGAAGGGTGCCGACTCCACCGTCCACTCGAACATCGGTCCCGAGAGATGCAGGTTTACTGGCTTACTACAACAGAAAGCCACGTCAATACCAGAGATCAGAGTCCTTTAATACACTCAGAACGAAAGCCTCTTCCAGCGGATTTCTCTTTGTATAGCTCTCTTTAGGTTCCTTTCTCGTCATTGTGGTTCAGAATTGGAACCGGACAAGATTCGGCCTCCGTATGGCTTATCCATTCCGACGCCGAATTCAACGCTAGTGGCTTATCCATTTCGGAGCCTCACAGTGCTCTTTGCCTTCTTGGTCATCTCCGGCAAAACCCTAAGGAATATAGCGCGTCGCACCTGTTCATCGCTAAAAGCTAAACACGCTCAACAACAGAACAACAACAAGAGTTAGGTGCGTCGACACGACGTCGTATGGGTGGGAAAGTCGTTCGTATTCATTTGTATTCTACGGTGCTCATTCTTTCTTCCAACTAGGTTTTAATAAAACGGTTATAATAATACATCTTTGTAACAGTAGAGTCGCATGCGGCGGTGCACTGACGTCATTAATAATGTTGCGACATCGGTCTCATTACTTGCCTGGCGTAAAAGAAGTGGCAGCGGTTTGAACATTTGAAGTCTCATGTATGAGTGAATTATGGGTAGTTCGCACACACATAAAGATAATCTATACTGTCTTGTGCGGTTTGGATTTTAGATGAATTAATTTTCCTGTCAAACGTTATGTGATCAATAGGCGTGCTTGCTGTACTTTATGGGTGGAACTTATCGTAGCTTTAATATTTATTACAATGCACACTGACGCCCTATACGCAGCCACTTTTCTTATCACAGTGTATATTCCGACTTATTTGCTCAGTTTTGAGTAGCAAGTGGGGGCGAAAAGGAGGATTTTTCCCATTATTCGTTGCTGTATAATTCAATTGTTCTTACTGGTTGGTTGAAGGTTATGTTTCACCTTTCATTTTTGTAGTGCTATTGCATCGGTGAATTTCAACTGTAGTGCTACAGTAAAGGTCGCCTTTCGCCTCTTGCATCACGACAATCATGTATTGTCAAATAAGATAAAGAATAAGGGTGTAATACTTACAGAGAACAGATTCGATGTTTTCATTGTTAGCAACCTGTGTATTTTTGCCCCGCCACGGTGGTCTAGTGGCTAAGGTACTCGGCTGCTGATCCGAGGGTCGCGGGATCGAATCCCGGCTGCGGCGGCTGCATTTCGATGGAGGCGAAATGTTGAGGCCCGTGTGCTGTGCGATGTCAGTGCACGTTAAAGAACCCCAGGTGGTCGAAATTTCCGGAGCCCTCCACTACGGCGTCTCTCATAATCAGAACTGGTTTTGGGACGTAAAACCTCACAAAACAACAACAACCTGTGTATTTGAATAAGTAACGTGATAATTTTGAGCGTCAACGCGATATCGGAACGTGCTCATACCACCAACGATCAGTTATCAATAAAAGGCGCAGAAAGATACCGAAATCAAATACTGAGAGGAGAAAGCCCAATAGCCCTCAGGTATCAGCTACGTCGTTATGATTGGCCGGACCATTCAAGAAAACCGCAGTGCTTGGTCTGAGGGAGAATGAGTAACACGCACGTACACACACACACGCACGCACGTTGACAGTAAAGACACATAAGATCAAAGTATTCGAAAGCACAGCGCAGTCAGGCAGGCAGCAATGCCTGCAAACCGGGAAACCGGTACATGTACTGTGATTGAGAAGCGAAAATGCTGTGTCACAATATTGCACTCTGTTTTCGTATATAAAGACACCATATTTAAGGAAAAAAAGAACACGGCGATATCTAAGCTGCCGGGTTACGTGTGAAAAAAGAAGAAAAAATGGAGAACGTGTCTCTTCTTGCGGCCATGAATATGGCCATAAACGATGTCGATCCCGATTCACATCCTTTTTCTTTTTTCCATTCGCTGAGTTGAGTGGCACATTAATTCACAACGGAAGGACATTTGTCGCAAGCTCAAATTAAGTAATGGCTCTTTCGCGTGCTCTTCAACGGGGGAAAAAAAATGAAGAAATTACCCCGAAACATCGAGGTACGCCTCGTGAACTTTCCGTGGAAGCTTCTGATGCCAGTTCTAAGCGCGAAGCAAACGCTTCTGAAGCACGGTAAAAGAAATGAAAAAGTTGCTTCCTCTGCGTGGTGCACAATCGGCTAAAACGTAATATTCGCGAGATGTTTGATGAGTGCCGCAGAAAAAAAAGACTCCAAATGCCGCGAAAACGCGGCAACGGAAAGAGGGAAAGGAAGCTGCGCGGGAGAGCTTTCATCGAGCTGGCAGGCTTACTTCTCCAAGCTGGCAAACTAGTAGAGCGATGCGCTCGTTTGATTCGTCGGCGGAGCGCCGTAGAAACAGGCACGCGGCACATGGATCGCGTTGCAACAGCGCACAGTTATTACGTCGGCCGCAATAAAGCAGACTGCTTCGTTGTCGGTAGCGGCGCCCTTACTCTATACGGCTTCTGAAACTGCCCACTATGGCCCGCATTTACCCCAGCGCAACAAATCTCAGCCGAAAGCGGGTCAGGCTGTAAGGAACGGCATGTTCGCGTCGGTTGCCTAGTACCATTACGTCGCCTGGCTGCTATTCTAGCCAATGCACTTTATACGGCTCTTCCTTGCTTACGTCTCTTTCGTTTCTTCTTTCCCTAACAGGAGTCGCGCTCTCTCCTCTCCGAATCTCCGGGACCCGTCGTTAAGAGAGGGGGGATTCGAAAGCCGAAACCTGGCACACGGCGGGACCTTTACGTGCAGAGAGATTGCGGCTATCGGAATTGCAAAGCGAACGCTACGTGCCCGGCCCGGTCCTCGACGTCACCCAGAGGAGGACACAGGCCGAAGGGGCAATCGAATTCGGCTCTCGCCGAGCGACGAGCACCCTCCCTGGAAGAGCCGTTGCATAAGCAAGCAGCGTCATTAAAGATAGCCACCGGAGCGAGAAGATACGAAGACCTACCCCGAACCACGAGGGCCCCCCCCCCCCCCCCTCCCCATGCAACCAAAGTACGATCGCGGGCCACACAACATATAGGAACGCGCAGACATAAGGCGAATCTGTCGTCATCGAAAGCAGTGCCTCCAACCCGTCGTCTAACCCCGCCCGCCAGGCTGTATGCCGAGGCATTCGCTAAACGGAGGCCATTCCGCTCACAGAATCGACTCTGGCAGGCAAAGTTCGCGGTCTGTGTTCCCGATAGGCAACGGCATACAACTTCGGCTTTTCTTCCTCAGTCACGTCTTTCTTCTCTGTATATATAAAGGAGACAGCGAAAGCATGGGCCCAAAAATCCCGAGTCCGCTCTTCCTCGCCACTCTATCCCAAGCCCGTCGCTGCTCGAGGTCCGATAAGCCTGCGACACGGGGGCCTTGTTTGTGGGGTCACCCGCATGTCGGCCTGGTGCGTGTGTGCCCGCGTGCTGCGAGACTATAGCGGGTGTTGCACGGTGCCTGTCAGGCAGAAGCAGCCGTTGGAGCGAAAGGCTGGTGGAAGTAATTCTCTTGTCGTTTCGACTGTTTGGGCAAAAGCGAGATAGCGCACGAAGGTTCGGTGAGCAAATGCAGCGAGGAGAGACTGTCGGCAAAAGCAAGAATAAAAGAAAGAAGGTGACAGGAAAAGCTAAGAGAGGCGGCCCATTTCGTGCCTTTCGCTGCTTTTAATCTATCGGTTCGATAGACTAGCGCGTAAAGAGAATGGCACGGCGAAGACGTGAGGCTCCCAATTTGCCGCGACATCAAGGGATGCCCCGAAGGCTTTAGACTTGTCTCTGATTGCTGCCCCTCGTCTCACCACGCATCTCTTGTACAAGCTAAAATCTGCCTTTTTTTGTACTTGTTGTTCCCAGTGTGTCCTGTGCAAACGAGCAAGAACGTCAGCGTACGCAGAGCAGCCAATTAGGAAGGTTCTGCTTGAAAAGCCACGGGCGACAGCTGCGTAGGTGTTGGAAGAAGTACTTTTATTTTTACTATAGTGTACGTCGGCGTATGTACTCTTTCATTTCTTATGAGAGAGAACTCGATGAAGTGGTCAAACTACAAATGCATTGCAGCGCAACAAATGAAGGTGAAAAGAAATTTCTTAAGGATTATTTAGTTAAATTCCTAATTTTTACTATGAACACATTCTAATTATTCCATTATTGTTCAATGTACTTATGAGATGATCTTTTGTTCATAGCGCCTCTTGACCAATCCACCCGGTCGGTTAAGTGACAATGCAGAGGGAAACAACAACGACGACGACGACGACAACAACGACAGAACTTGCCATGTGACAGAGCCTGGATGCCACTTTTTAACAGGATCAAGTCAGTCTGCCCACAAATTAGATCTATTCTTCCAGGACCGCACCAGAAATTGCAAGGAAGCCAATGCAAATCTATAACCGAAAGCGCTTATGTCGCTTTAAACGCATTTTGAAAGAGTTACCCAGGAGAGAAGTTTCATAAATGAAACGATTGAAGACAATAACGATGACCAGGCTTGGCTGCATATAAGCTGTTTCCACTATTTGTACGACGTTTCCTAAGCGTCTCATTGGTAAAAATTACGTTAGTTCCTTTTTCAATCCTATAATTGACCTCATGGTCACAATCTCTTTGAAGCGTATGCTAGATAAATTGAATTTTTTACTGGCGTTAAAGTATGTAAACCAACGCAAACACAGTTCCATTCGCGTCATTTGTAAGATATGGTGTTTTGCGAAAGTCATGCATTGCAGTATATGCATCAAGCAGACTACTGCCGCTACTAGAGTGGATGCTTGCTAAACAACCAAATATTCTGAAGCTGCATAGCGCTGTGGGAACTCAAAAAAAAAAAATTGAGAATACCTATACTAGTATTAAGAGATCAAGTACCTTTCTTTAATGTATACGTCGCATCAGTGTATTTAATCGAAATATCAAGATAAGCTTTTTATCTTTTTTTTCATTTACGGAAATTTTTCACTGGAGATAAAGCGCAAGAAAAAAAATAATAATTGAGGATTTTCATCTTGAAATCAGAGTAGAAACTGGGCGAGTAAGAGAGATTCTGTTAGGTTAATCAGTTGTACTACAACATCTACGGTGACGTATGCACAAGAGAGTGTGAACAGTCTTTCCGAATGCTGAAGACAGCGATGCGACAAGTTTTTTTTTTTTTCAGTAGAAGCCATATTTTCTTCCTTTTTAAAAGCTCAAGTCTCATTTTTCAGAGGAGCTATTACAAGGCTATATCACGACAGTGCTTTATGAATGTACCTACTCATCTCTAATTCTTTTCTTCATGGCTTTAACCATTATGCTCCTCACTTTTTTTTCTATTTCGTAAGCGCACTCTTGTGCCCGTTTACGCGAGGACGAACATACTGGGGATCGCAATATTTTCTTGGCAGCACATGGATGATTCCTCGGGGGCACGCATGAAAGAAATCGCCGTTTCACTTTATTATGCCAGCAAACATAAAATTTACCAGGCCTCAACCGGTCACCCGAGACTCGGGACGAATACCATGTGTACCTTTGCGACGGGGAAATTGAATTCCGTAAGCAATGCTGACATGGTCCGTGGCAAATGAAACGGAAAAAAGGCCGTCTAAAAGATATTCAGTCCCTAGAAAACAGATTGAGGCATGACTAACTTTTAGTACATAGACAGAGAGAGAGAGAGGAAAAAAAGGAAATACAAGAATGACGATAGAACCATGCAAATGATTTACTAGTAGATAACTTCGCCGATTGAAAACAAAAGAAAACAACGGCAAGAGAAAAGTTTACATATTTCGCATGCTAAGCATGCTGGAGGACAGAATCTCGCTATATAAACATGCGTCCCTAGAGTCGTTCTTGCTGGCCCGGCTTTCTGTATGTTTATATTTTGCCTAACGTCTTCATGTGAACGCACAGATACGACTCTACGTTCTCTGAAGGAGCTGTTGCGTGCGGGGATCCCAATACAAAAAGAAAAAAAAATAACGCAGTGCTAGCTGGCCTCCGCAGACCAAGCGGACACAGAATGGACAGGTAAGTCGTACGGCGGCAGTAGAGATGTGCCATCGCTCGACAACATCTGCACATGCTGCAATTGAAACAACGGAGGCCTCCTAGCTAAGTATCAAAGACAGATACAGCGACCAGTGCAGAATGTATACACCGGAGATTGCAAGTAAAACAAGACGATGTAAAACAAGTGCCCGCTTAGACAAAAAAAAATAAATAGATAAAGCAGCCGTGTAAGTGCACTGCTGCGTCCATTTCCCCTCTCCAAATGCCCTTCTCTCCCCCATCTCTTCTTGCAGATCTCGGTGCCCCACACACACACGTGCGACAGACCATTGTGAAATGGCAGTCCCAAAATACGTACATTTGCGTCAGCCACGAATTTGAATCACAAAAGTTTTTCCACAGGGTCTACTTTATATTTCTGCCTGTGTGCTCCCTTGGGCACATAATGTGACGGTGACGGATGCCGACAAGAAATAGATACATGGAGGTAAGCATAGTGATGAAGCTGGTGTTGTTTATCCATCAAAACAAAAGTAACTACTTGCTGACCCAAATATGAAAACTGCTATGACATAGTGCGAAGTACGCTGGTTCCGTTTGTGTTGATATTTCTTTCATCTGCATTCTTCAGCAAAGGCTATGTATCAGTCTTTTCACTGCCCGTGTATTTTGCTGTCCGTACCTCCTTACCGGCAAATGCCGCCGAGCAATTCAGCAACCACTTATTAGCAAGCATTTGCTAGAGAGATGATAAACCGCGGTTTTCTGGAAGTGTACCCTGTCTATAAGCATGCAGGAAAGAAAATATGTTAGCACAAGCGCGACCGAAAATACGCACTTCGGATCTGCAGCCGAGTGCCATAACCACTAGACCACCGTGGCGGGGCGCACCGCAACTTGAGGCCGGAGGTATACATAGCTAATGTAATGTGACATACCATGAACGCAAGGGTCTTCGCGACACATTAAGCGTACGTTTTGTCCCTCAGCGGCCACTCAGCGCTCAGCTGCAATGCAAAAAGAGAAGGTCTCCATGCAAAATGATCATTGCATTCGAATCGGTGAGCACCACACCCCTTTCTAATAGGCTCTTGCGTGAATAAACCCCTAGCCTAACTTTATGACACTGTATCAAAACATTTCAGCCGATTTAAATCTTCTCGAAGAAACGCTAAATAGATTCGAGGGCACTCAAGTGCGTACCAGCACAGTGCTCTCCAATTCTAGCCTATCTAAGAACATTTCGTGGGACGCACGTGCACATTCAAGAGCGACATAAGCAAAGACAATTAGCCCCTTCAGCAAGCTCGCTGAAAATAAAAGTATTCAACGTACTTTCCCCGAAATCGAGATAACGATAAGCGATGCGTGGAGCTCGTCTGGCGCCGGTTATATTTATTTATCTTTTCCCGAGCTTAGACCCTAAGCTCGCTCCAAGTTTTGCTGCTGCTGCAGCTTAGGGAGTCGGATTTGTAACACATTAGGAAAAGAGATGGCTGTCGAAATCCAATTACTCAAGGCAGGGCCATTAGGAATGCTGCAAATTTGATTATACCATAGGACCTCTCAGCAGCGCTCCCTCCGTTCCACCAGAAGCAGAGAAAATAAATCGGATGCAGTGCGTTTGTGCGCGCGGAAAGACATTTCGTAAGTGCGATGCACTTTTGACACTACTAAGTGGCACAGCGACGTTATGTAAAAGGAAAAGCTGCGGGCCTGCCAGCGTGCACCGCGCCCCGAAGCGGCCGATTGAAATCTCTGCTGCCGTATCTTATTCTTAATCTGAGCTGTCGTTGTCCCAGCATCGAGACATGACGCAAACGCGCGTTTCAGTTTTCTTCCTCTCTTTCCGTTTGAAAATGCAATGCCCCAATCGACAAGTGCATGTGCTATTCTCAATTAAGACAGTGCCGCCATGTAAGCGACACGGAATGAAAGAGCATGCATCTTACTGTCTCCCATGTACGTGAATGTACGTACATGTGACCGAGTAAATAAGACATTTTTAAACGTAAACCCCTCCTTGACCTTGTTTACAACAAGGGCATCGAATTGAGTATAAATTTTTTGTAAGTGCTCAATAACTGTTTTCGCTGCTTATTTTGTGCTCGCTCAACAAGTTTTCAAAATAAATTAATTGGTGGCAGACAGCAAGGTTAACACTGATTTCGTAACTACGAGAAATGGATGAAATTTGTCATTAAGCAACACTGCAATGTCAGATTAACTTACTGAGGGAGATTCACGAAACAAGAATGCACGCGCGCGTAATGTGACGATGAGGGTTCGAACCTTATCTGTGCGAAGTTTCTTCATGAACATAATTACCTTAAATTGCAATTTAATTCAAAATATTTCATTGAAGCATCTTCCGCACGCTTTCTTTCGTTATTATTCTTAGTATATGCTCTATGTAATTGTTATTACGTGGTCACTGATGAGTCTGAGGACCTATCAAAACCAGAAAATGGTAAGAAGCAAAAAGAAATCAAGCCAGTTTCATGCCTCTGCGACCTGAGCAAAGAGCGGAGCTGGCACGAAAGCGCCACCACCTGGCGGATGCAGTTTGAGTTCTTTCTTGCGGTTCTTCTTTTTTCTGTCGCCTCTCATTCTTTCCATATCTCCCTCTACATCGTCTTTTTTCTACTGCCTTCTTTATCTCCTTCTATCTCCCCCCCCCTCCCCCATTACACCTTTCTTTACCCTCACTTCTCTTTCCCACCTCTCGCTGTATACAATGCTGTACATAGCTTTCCCAGGATTTATCCTCTCAACTCCTCAATTTCCTTCTTCTTTCCCTCCTCGTCTTCATCAGTGCTACTCACCTTCACCTCACTTCCCCGTCCCCATGGTAACCTATGCAAGGCTATACCATAATTGAGCTGGCCTCCTCCCCAGCCTCACAATAATCCCCCTCACTTTCCTTTCCCGCCACATTTGCTATACAATACTATGCATGACTATGCTATGCACATACACATTTTCTGTGGCGCCTTTGTCAAGCAGTATGCTGAAAGCATGAGCGTAAGAGAAGAAAGAAGCGCGCGCGCGAATGCCGCACATTGTACACTGCATGCAAGTGCACACGCATTTATTTCGTGATGTCGTCTTTGACTATAGGACAGTACAATATCCTGCACGTCAGCGCATTACCTGAAATAGCCTGATGCGCATTACCTTCGTCTCTCTTTCACTTTTCCATTCGCCTTACCCCTCTTCTTTTTTGTTCAAGTAGTGTAGCCAACCAGACGCCTTTCCGCTTCAGCTCCCTGCCATTCTGTTTACTTTCTTCCCTTCCTTTCACGCCATATTCTGTTAGGAATTTAAGCTAAATTAGGATCAAACTTAAAAATGTCAGCTTACGAGGCTTATATGCGCGCCACAAAAAAGTTCAGGCCGATGCTTCTTTGAGGACGTTTTCAAGCGATGAATTAACTACAACTACATATGCATACATTGTCAGTGCGCGTGTGCTTGTCTGCACTAACCATTAGCAGGCTCTGTTAGAGAGACGCCTTTTGAACAATAAATTGCTCCTAAAAGTAAGCATCAGAGAGGCGTTCTCGTTTGTAGGCAGAGTCTTCTCCATATTCCATAATTGTCGGTTATTTTTTTTATTTTTGGTGAATTTTTATGCTATAATGGAAGCAGACATGTTGATTTTAGCCAAAGGTAACTGCGAAAATTATTCACTTGAAGCTTTCTTTACATTACTACTACAAGCCCACAAAGCGTTTCGTTACATTACTCATTACAGCAGCAGGTAACTTAATTACTGTAACTTCACAGCTGTTAAGCCTGTTGTGAACTGACAGAGTGCCGGAGTTTATTTTTATTATCTTTAATATTTTTTATTCTTATACCAACTAATTCAGAAGGAGTAGCCGTATGCACGCAGTGTTCAACTCCTCCGTCTATATTTCTCTTAAAAAATATACAGTAGTCGGCCGTATATTGAAATGGCATCACGATAGTTTCGTGACACGTGACATGCCAGACTTTGGGACGGAAGCTCCTCGCCACCATTCATCAAAACCCGTCAGGCTTCATATGTCCTGTTAAGACGCAATGAGTCACGAAGAATGGCTGTGTCACTCGCGCTGTCAAGTTCACTCCTGCCGGACTGCACGTGCGCTGTTATAAAAGAACTTGTAGAGCGTGATTGAGCCGGAAGGTCAGGCTAGGAGCTGGATTAAGTAAACACGTAAAGCGAATACAAGAGGAATTTGAAGCTGACTCATGAAAATTGTTCTTCCTGGCATACTGGCTTCGGCGGCGCTCAAGTGGGAGCATGGCGCGAACACGAGCTTCCGCTGGGGAACTTCAGTCCTCCAAATGCTGTAATGACTTGCCTTATGAACGTCACTCTAGAACACTCTGCACTGTACGGAATAACTAAAGAACGTAGATAATCGCGTAAGCAAAATGACCGACACGCGGTAATGCTCGACGGCACCTATGCAGCTGGTTATCTTGAGGAAAGAGAGTCCGAGGTAGGGCAAATTGGAAATGCGCATGCTCCGAAAATTTGGAGTGTATATTTCACGAACAATGTAGTAAGCACGAATATATGTGAGTGCAGGCTCAGGAAGAAGTCTGTTCCTAAATCGCATGCTAACGCTAGAAATGACATCTCAACTTGCTTGCAAGCCTGGCTCATCCTCGTGGTGACAGTGAGATGACAGAGCACAAGATAACTGAGTACTGGAAGTGGCGCGTAGGAGTAACTGATTTTCACCGACAAAATAAAACACGCTGTCCCTCACTTAAGCTGCATGTCTTCTCATTAATTATTGTGCTGACTCGCACATCGGTTCCGAAATGAAAAAAGTTGCTTCTCTTGAATGACTCCTGGATGAAATAGCGGTTTGTCAACCACTGTAAGTTCCGGGCTGCACTTAACTAAGATATTCTGGATGAATTTAGGCATATCACCAGCACTAGCATATGCGCTTTTTGTTAAATACTTTGCGCCACATGGTGAAGAGTAATCCCCCCGTGAGGTAAGAATGTCGTTAGGTTCATTTAGCGGTGCAGTTGTGACTGCATTACATTCGCTACCCAAATGCTCCGCAAATTACACTTTACCACCGTTCTAATAGCTTTGACAGACGTCTATGCATACCGATCGACCACTGATCGCACGCAGATAACAGGTAATTGGCATACTCATCAGTTTCTTAAAAACATGAGAAAAAACAGATGAATAAAGAAATATAGCGGAGCACGTCTTACAAATTGAGCCACGGCCCATTCAGTGAATAGGCGCCATAAAGAAAAAAAATCAAAAGAGTGAGTTTACTGGCGCATAAATATACGTAAGCATCGAGAGAGCAAACGAAGCGAGGGCAGCAGAAATAAATGTTACAGAGAATATAGAACGTATGCAAAAGAGAAATATTTGGGCCAGCGGGCTCTAGAAGTAGGTAGAGGCTTAAGGAACTGCCAGGAGATAGAACAAACAGAAAATCTACTTGTGAAAAAGAAGAACAGTAGGAGGAGCATACCCTCCGGTAACGTAAGGTAGCTGGGGGGCTGACTGAGCTGCATACCACCCCGTCAGCTCGTTCAAACTCCTGTCAGCCTGCGGTTCTGGGTGGCGAGCTCTCCGTAATGACTGAATCGTCTCAAAGGCTCCCGCATCCCCTCATTCCCTCTAGGTTCCCGCAGTTCCCGCGAGAATTGCTCTTCCCCACGCGGCAGCCCCACAGAGCCTGATGAATTTTATTTCCTTTCATCGCTTTTTCTTTGTTATTTACTCCTGCGCCGTCAATTACTGGAGGCGCCAGAGCAGAGGTGAAAGTACGCGCGACAAATTCCGAACAATGAGGATGCTCGCTCCTCGGAATTTGTGGCCGGTATCCGTCGTCTTCATTTTCTCTTCAGAATTTGTACAATGGCACTAACTATGATTCGACTGAGGCCGAGAAGTCCTGGCTGCAGATGTGAATGCAACTCAACCACTTAGAGTTGTTTCGTTGGTTTATTCGCTCAAGAGACAACGAGCAATCAGTATTTTTTGTTCATGTTTATTCCGACAAACTTAAAGCGAACCAGGAACGAGGTAATTTGTTCCTTTTAAGAAAAGGGGAAGTGTACTAGAAGCCATGCGTCGTGCCCCATTTTACGTATATAGCTGATTTTGCTACTCGTTAGGAAGAGAATTTCAAGCCCATACGAAGACAATTTTACTTCCACCAGTGTTGGGACGAAGTTGGACGAACCATCAGACGAAGTTAGTAAAAAAGTGGTACGAAGTATCAAGGGAATAAAAAAATGGAGGACGCTTAAGCTCCGCCATTAAGAGTGGAACGCGACAGTTTTATCTAGCCCCGTTCGCATCACCGTCTTATTAGGTTGCTATGTTATCACGCTAAGACGCACAGAGAACATTCGGTTAAAACCAACGCCTCCTCTATAATACCCTATGTATCTTTCCAGGCTGCGCTGCCTAGGAGGCGAGCGCCATCTGGATGCTGTTTACGCAAATAATATACCCGTGTCAACGACCGAGTGCGATCCTTCTGATATGGCTGAAATGCTGGAACAGAGATGTTTACCTTTTGGGTATCCTCGTAACATAATTACGTTTTATCATACATTGAAAGTACAGTCCAAGCTATCACTTGTGCGGTTTGCAATTATGGGAAGTTTACGAGTATTCTGACTAATTTTACGTTAAGGAATTCAGTTCAGTTCACTGACGCATCTGCGCCGTGGCGGAGGGCCTGCGTGGTCGGGGTGGTTCGGGATGATTTTTTCCCCCACGGATGCTGGCGCTCACACGCCGGAGCCCGATTTTCTCGAACTTCTTCACGCTAACGCGTTAACAAGAAAAGCACTAAATTAGTATCAAAAGCACACGATATAGGTTACGGCGCTTTCGAACAATGGGAAGCATGGTAGCGTTCGCCGCATGTTTTTCCGCTAAGGGTTACCGTTGCATAAGCGGCAGTTGTCTGAAAGTGGAAATACGCAGCTTATGCAACCCGCTTAAGCAACTGATTTCATTTGTGTTGATACAACTTCATGGGAACGCTAAGCACCGTTAGGATTCGTGAAGAGGAGCATGAGCACAACAGTACAGTGGATTTTAATTGTCCCTCTGTCAATACTTTGATGACAATGCTTTGTGCAATCGTTCGAGGCTACGTGACATTCGTCTACCGGTTTAGGCGATACCACGGCTTCACTGGCCAACCACTATATCGCCGCGTGAGATGGAACTGTTTTAGAGCAGTTACGTTAAGGAGATCGTGTTGTGAGAGGCATAATTATGTTACGAGGAAATGGTGCGAACGGAGCGCAATTACGCTATAACGTTCACTCCGAAAGGCGAACCTTAATTTATCTCCAACTTTTTCTTAACTTTTTTTCCCGAAACGAACGTATGGAACACTGCTCTACACATACGAACAGCGCCTGCTTAGAGACAAGTAAGTCCTGCCAAACTGCTAGCGCTACGCCGTGGGGGATAAGTTAGAACTGGCCCTGCTTCAGATTTTCTGTCAAGGTTTGTGTCGCTTTACCAGATTGGAGTCGATGAAATGACAGCAGCACAGCAGCCCCGGGGGACAAGAGTGGTCGACGGCTGTCTGCTCGTATGAAAGCTCTGAAATGACAGCAGTAGAGGTGTTTCTTTTCTCATCGCTGTTATTAGAAGCACGTGGAAGCTGGATTTTTGGCTAGGCCGATTTTTGGTGACATATGAGTGACAGGACGACAGCTCGTTACCTCGAAGCAACGAAATACTGACAGATGCCTTTATCTGATTCTTTTTTCTCTTCTTAGTTTTTGTTCATATCCACATTGTTGTAGCTCAGTTGTTCCCGATGGCTTCAACGATGGATTGGTAAGAATAGATAATGGTATCCGTGCTCGATAGAAACTACAAATATGAGCGTTCGCAAATAACTTGGGTATTATGAATTCCAGAAGGCACAAGCCAAGTGTGTGACACAACAGTGCAAAAGCTGAGAAGAATGAAAATTTCGCATTTCTCCCATTGTTTAAGAAAATGTACATAAATGCTTATACAGAAAATACGCACATCTTGAAAAGCTCTCACGGGTGGGAGTCTATATGGGCACGAAATCAGCGTGGAAGATCATTTCTAATTGAGCGCCTGGCCACTGATCAAGCCTACTGGCTACGATTCATTCGCTAGGCAAATGATAAAACCTGGTCTTGTATTATCCGCTGTATAGCATTTTTTACGCCTATGTTCCAAAACACGTCATGTGTGAACGTTTAAAGTTTATATCAAATAAGCAGAAGCTCAAGTTTGTTTTATCAAATTACTTGTTATTAATTTATTAATAAGCTTTTGGAGCCAATAAAACATTTTCAAAATCTACATAAAAGGAAGGTATAGGAAAATTGTATTTTTCGTAAGCAATAATATGATATGAACGCGGCTTATTAGGATATATACCTCAGAGGTAATAAAATAATGAATGATAGACTAAAATGCTTCACCTGATTGCTTTGCACCTGTACTCGTCACAGTGTGCATTACTTTGTGCATGGCAGATCATTAACGAAAGGCTAAGTACTGACGCTAAGCTGTTACCGAGTTCTCAGAAAACTCGCTCACATTTGGGAGCATAAAGAAAAAAGCGCGCATCCCCCTATTGTGTTCGTGCTTTCACCGTGTGGAATGCTGCTGTCTTGATGCTACGCGTCATTCGGCGAGCCGGAGTAGTCTCACAAATTCTCATAACAGCTGAGCTGTTTAATAACGAGGCTCGTCCCAGTGAAGCGTCGTTCGCAGTTAACAGAGAGTTGTCACGTGGAAGGGAAAAGCATTTGCCATTGACCCACTACCTTGACACCTACATGACAGTGATTGCGCGCAGCCCAATGTAGAAAGAAAGAAAGAAAGAAAGAAAGAAAGAAAGAAAGAAAGAAAGTGAGTGAGTGAGTGAGTGAGTGAGTGAGTGAGTGAGTGAGTGAGTGAGTGAGTGAGTGAGGAAGCAAGCAAGCAAGAAAGAAAAGGAAAGAAAAGAAGGAAAGAAAGAAAAGGAAAGGAACGAAAGAAAGAAAGAAAGAAAGAAGAAAGAAAGGAAAGAAGAAAAATAGAAGAAAGAAGAAAGAAAGAAAGAAAGAAAGAAAGAAAGAAAGAAAGAAAGAAAGAAAGAAAGAAAGAAAGAAAGAAAGTAAGTATGTTTCGGGTTTTGCCAAAGGGGAAAGCGAATCCACTCCTGCTCACGACCCCCTATCCACATTCTTGCTCTGAGCTCACCGCTACACGGCTATAATAATGATAAAGACAGAGCTATATGATAGCTATACAGAACCTGACACACCCAGCTCGGCTGTTTACTGATAACTGGCTTTACCTTTTTTTTATTTGCGTTTGATTCGTGAGCTCAGAGGTATGACAGATAGTACTGGCAACACCAGGGAAATCAGAGCACTTTCAGAGTAAATGGAGATCGTGCCACCAGAAATGAATGGTGCGCCGTGGTCGAAAGCGTCGCGTCTGTATCAATGCGGTGCAGTGCTGCGCACTGTCGAATAATCCAGGACAAGTCCACTGCCAGACGTTACCAGGAATTCAGGCGTTCAATGTAGATGCTGCCTGCTTGTTCACCGAGGCGTAGATGAAAAAGGAACGCGCCGCTAACAATCACATAGACTTCGGGATTATCGTTGGTGTGATGACAGTTCCCTGAGATACTATCTCGTGGCAACCGAATCAAAATGTGGCGAACGAACCAGCACGATTGACCTACTTCCCACACCATAACTGCTGCTGGCGCGAGGAAGTGTTGATCGAGAAAAGGGAACGATCGCTGACCACAGCTAGGGAGAATCGCGCCCGCAGGAGATACAGTGACATATATGAGGGGCGTGCGTCAAAGCGAAGCCAAGTCGACGCAAACAGACGCGCCTCCTCAGCGTGACCTTCCAATCTACTCCATTTATCTATTTGGTTCAACGCAGACCGGCACTGCCTTTGGACGGCAGAGCCATTGGCGGAGTGTTCTTATTAATAGCCCGCCGGAATAGCTTCGACCTATAATGGGCACAAAAGGAACGGCAGCCCGCATCTTCGTTGCAGTGGCGGCATAGCACAATGGGACGCGACGACAGTGTCGCCGATAAATAAGATGCCTTGGATGCCCCGCCGAGTTTCCTCGAATAGAGAGCGTGCCCGCTCTCCACTCTCGTCCACATGTCAGTCGCACCCTCACGCATTGTCAACGTCTCCGTCGTGGGGTGCCCGTAGGTTTATAGATAGATAGGACACAAAAGCGAGAACTACTCAGAAAAGTCAGCTTCGCTGAATCTAGAAGGAGAAAGCGACGCAGACGTAATGAAAAAAAAATGGCGGTATATATTTAAAGGTCTGCCGTCAACATCACCGATGCGATTCTTGACCATGGTGGCACAGGGAGTAAGAAAAAGACAGTGAAATCCCATATTCATCTGCTTAGAGAATTGCTTTTAATCAAGAGATATATGGGAATTTATAAGGCGTCATTTGACATGGCTGTTTAACAACAACAACGACGACAAGCAGCAGTTTCCATGGCTTCAGATATAGTGGCTTTTATGGTTTCTCCCGTTTTCGCATAGTGGCATGCTTGTTTAAACACTTTCTCGTGAAAATCGCTCTTGGTAATAGGGGAGGCAAATCAAAGGTAATAAGTGAATTTTCTTGCGATTATTAGTATAAAAGATACACACAGGAAATTCTGACGCTGTTTTTACTTAAAATAAGAAGTGTGTGTGTGTGTGTGTGTGTGTGTGTGTGTGTGTGTGTGTGTGTGTGTTCAAAGACATCAGCATTACCATCTCCACCATCAGTTTAGGTTTCAGAGCGCGGGCACCTCGAGAGCTGTGGTACGGTATGCGTACCATTTCTGGTTTGTCGAGCGTCCTTCCGTGCCTCGCACTCTCCATCCCCAACGCTTGCGGATCTATACCCCTCAGCAGTGGGAGTTCACGCTGTTGAACTCTTATCCCGAGGTTCATGTCTGGGTCACGTTGCGGGCAAAGGCGGCCGCCTAGGTTCGAGTGCTTTTGGCCCCTTGACACGAGTGGATCCCCTTAATTTGTGATAGGAGCGTCTTTCAGATAGCACTAAACAGAACTTCTTTCTCCTCCTCCCCCTTACAGTACCGTAATCAAACTGAAAGAAGGTTAGTATTGTCAGGTGAAAATAATGAACAGCGAGGCTTATTTTCTTTTCCTTCACACAAGGTAGTGTTAGTGTTAGTGGACTTCTGAACATTGATTCCATCCTTACCGCGATTTATGTGGAAAGACACCTGAATATTTCCTACATGATTTCTGGGTGTCTAAATGAAATTTTGCGGATCCTTCTCTGTTATGATTCTACAGTGCGACTAACAGTGACCAGCAGATCAAGGAAAAAGGACACCTTCGTCGTCTCGCCGTCACCGTGTTTGTTACGTTGAAGTGCCCCTTCCTAGTATCACTTCGCCGAAAGCAATTTAAAGTGCTCGCGCTTTAAGGCGCGCTTTTAAAGTCGATAGATAATCGATGCGACATAATCTGTGAGAGTCAGGGTTCTCGATTTTGCGGTGTGATCGCAACTACACCACCGCACGCTTTCGAACAAAGCGCGCATCACTGGGACACATGTAAACAACTTTAATAGATGTTTCGAGCAAGAAAAAAGTAAATCCTAACTATTACCGGAGTTAAGAGTGATAGAAATGACTACATTCCACGGCGCGACACACTTTCTGCGCCAGTGTATGCGTTTGTGTTCGGTAGGCCACGGAGCACCGTTCACCATTCACGTGATACGCAAGGCACCAGACTGATACGCTGCCAAGGATAAAGAAATTACTTAGAGCTCCGCAAACGCGCCGTTACAGAGAGTAAATGGACGTGTTCTCCTTCCTGATTGGACAGGTCCTATCTCCCGCTTTAGCTGAGCAGTGCGCAGAAAATGCGACCAGGGGACATACGGACGCAAGTGCAGAAGAAACTGCGGCGGGGCGCCGCAAACGTCTTGTTTATCTCCGGCAATAACCACCGCCGGCCAAAACGTCTCTCGCCAAGAAAGCGGGCGACGATGGCTTACAGCTAATGGCGACATTCAGCCGCGACAATGACAACATTTCGAGGCCGGAGCTCGGTGGCAGCATTCCGCGAAGTCGCGGCGTAATCCCCCGAAAACGATTTTTCTCTAAGCCTCGCGATGTCCCCAAAGCACGCTATCGCTTCCTGTCCCCGCAGGAGGCCGCCACTGGCGCTCAAATGTTGTCGGGGTGTTTTTTAGGGCGCGAAGATTGAGAGAGGAAGGGGAGGGAGTGATGATCCTATCTCAATTTCCTACACCATCGGGTCGTGAACCAAAGAGACTCGTTTGTCTGTAACGTGCTTTGCCGGCGCTGATCTTTTCATTGGCCCCCTCTGGAAAGCGGAAAGGGCAACACACGTTGATGCGATCTCGCTTGTGGCAGTTGTGGCGGCATCGCGTCATTTGATGCGCGCCGCAGATAGTGTGAGATTACTACGCACGGGCAAAGGAAACGGAAAGCACTCCGCTTACGCTTTTGGCAGTGCCGGCGGAGCTGATTTATGAGTGGTGGGAAAATATAGAGCAAGGAGGGGCTCTACTTTGACAAGGCCACATTGTCACGTCGCTATGCTGCAGCGCATTGTTCTTTGTAGCTTAAAAGAAAACCACGCTGAAAGAAACCGCGCTCGCGTGGCGCGTTCGCATAGCATGTTAAGAACGTGTCAGTCGGGCCGTGCTTTGATTCCCCACCCGCCACGCTTTCATTTCACCTATAAATCATTCGGTTACGATCGTGATAATGGACCAGCGTAGCCCTGCACATTGGTTTCCTGGGCGTAGAAGTCTTGCGCTTTAGCGTCCTGTACATGCCTGCTGTAAGGGGACCGAGTTATACATTTGTCTCAGCAAGCGAACCACTTTCTATTGTTGGCGGGCTTATGTGAAACACAAGGGTGAACCCCACTACCGTTTCGTCTCAGTGCAAACACTGTGCGTAGATATGCCGACGGCGTGTGTGGTTGCTAAAAGGTTACAGAAAGGAAATATAAGTACATGTAACTTGATAACATCGTTGTCTTCTCCAGAATAGCCACAACACCACCACCACTACTACTACTACTACTACTACTACTACTCCCTTTTCGCTTAAAACATTTAAGCGTACGACTATACAAAGGTTCTTTCTGAATGTAATATCCCGGGAGTGCACATTTTAGGTTATGAGCCTGAGGAAGTTGAAGCAGGGACTTACTGTGCTAGTGTGCCGACGACGGCACGGTACAGCTAACTGCAGAAAATAAAACTAGAGGAATAAAAAGAAAAGAACGTGTGAAGTGAGAGAGGGTGAGAAGGAAAGCAGGCAGGTTAACCAGAAGTTGGCGTCCGGTTTGCTACCCTGCGCTGGGGTGGGGAGGGAAAAGGGGCTGAGAAAGTGCACAGAGAAAGAGAGCGAGAAAAACAAACAAAAAGTACACACAAAAAAAAACTTGAAAAAGAAAACGATAAAAAAAGAACGCACAACACACAGAAAGAACGTTCTGGCTACAGTCTTCCAGACAGGCCGGTCGCTCGCAAGAAGAGCACTAGTGCTTGCACTCCCTTCTTTTGCGACGTTTGAACGTGCGGAGAAAAGTCAAGAGGAGGAAGCGGAATAATAATAGAAGAGGAGCAGTGATATCCGCAAAGGCTAGAAACTTTCAGAGCGGGAATATCTGAAAATTTTTCACTGGGAGGTGTCTTGCGAATGAAGTCCTGTAAGCGCGTATTGTTTATTAACAGAAGGGATGAAAATGCAAAATACAGCTATCTAGAGCGCCGAACAACGATTGCTACTATAGGTCAGCAATCACAGTCAAATGGCTTCGTGAACCATTGAAATTATCCTATATACTATTACGAGTACGCTAGCTGAGAGACCGCTGCGAGAAATCCGACATGTCTTGAAACTTGGTCTTGCATAAGTGACCGTTAGAAACGCTGGCGAATATGACAAAAAGAATGACTGACTTCAATGATCGTTCTCACGATGAGAGTCGTATCGTTAACGTGTATTTGAAACTTTGCATGAAGGAGACCAGTTTTCTCTCGGTGCAGTTCTTGCACCCTCGCATTGCGTTATGTCTATCTACTTGACCGTCCAATACCTTTTTAATGTTACCTACCTGTGAGTCTATTCTCTTCTTCTAAAAACGTCCAAGACAGTGGGGGCAATGGCTGCTTTCGGAAAGGCTTAACGCAGCAAACAATACCACGACACCAGTGCCTCAAACTCTGAATAACTAAAACATGACAATGTAAACAATGCGATCTGCAAAGCAGCAGTAGAGCTACGCGGTCTACAGAGACTTGTCCCTGTTCATGAGGGACCGGAGTGGCCCCGGGACCACGTGGACCAGCGTTTATAGAAAGCAGCCCATCCTCGCGCTATTCGGCTGCGCTAGTACAGGAGGTTCGCACTTTCCGTCCAAGCGGGGCTTCCGCTACTCCGTTCGAGGCCGAAGACATCAGGCGCAAAACAGCAGGGACAGCCAGGATTCACCCAAGAGGCACGAATACTTTCGTACTTTCGCTGCTACAGAAGAGAAGCGTCCCGAACGAATCGAGACGCCCAGTCCAATAACACTGCCCGTGCACCGCTCGGTGCCACGAGAACGGACGGTGGGTAGCGAAAGGAAATGAGCACGGAAACCCGATTACTCGTCCCGAGCTTCTTGTTGCTCGCGGGAAAGCCAGGTTGGAAAGCACAAGCACGGGCCCCCATCTTCAGGCCTATTCATCCGTTAATGGGGCCCCAGCCGACGTCGCCAGTTTCTTCCTTTCAGTCGCCTCTTCTATCCCCCCCTTCTCTTTCTCCGCGTTCTCGTACCACACATGCGTAGGCCTGGTCCCGCAGCCCGGTTCCTGTCCACACGGTTCACCGGACGCCCGGGATGCGCTGGGCAGAAAGGAACAGGGCAGCTCGTCCCAAAGCTTCGTTCGGCTTATAGCCTTTAGGCCGGCTGCCTGCTATAGTATTGGAGCGCGTTGGCAAGAAAAAAAAAAGGACACTGCCTAGCGAGAGTTTGTTCATCTCGGTCGGCGAGGCTCCTCTGCTACGCTGCCGCTCGTAGTGTCAGTGTGTGTGGGCCTTTGGCATAGAAGGTATACGCCAGGGTCAATTCGACTGATTGCTTTTCGTGGATCCCCCCCTCTTCACCTGTGTGTGCCCCTGCGAGTGACCACCGGCGCGAGAAACGCGAGGAATGCGGGTCCACGGATTAGTTATTGCTTTCGTCAGTGCTATACTTCTTGCCCTTCGGTACTTGGGCCAGCAACCCGTGTTCGAGCGAGCGACAGTGGTCGAGCAATAACATGACTCCCGCGACTGTTTACTACGGGCTTGCTCAGGCAAGTTTGGGTTCAGTGATAGGAAAAAAAAATCGGAAGCAAAGGCGATTGAACGACCTATAGTGTTTCTACGAGGACGTAAAGGAAGGGGATAGCAGGAGCGGCCACTCAGGAGTATTGAGTGCTGTGACGGAAAAGAAAGGAAGAGCGAGTAAGAGCTTCTTGTTCACGGGTATAGCTCAGTACTGTCAAAATTGGGGCTTCCTGATAATTAAGGGTTTTTACATAATTTTAAGAAATAAAAGCTGCGGTGTCGTCCTAGATTTGTTTGTGTAGTTGAAATGAAACATTTGAAGATATCTCCTGCGCCTGATGGCACTACACAAAAAAAGCTGTGTTATGACATTGCACCTATCATATAAAACTCTTAGGATGTGCTCCTTCGTGGAGTTTATATTTGTTTGTTTTAATTTCGTAACACTTCTTTAACTGGGAGGCGAACGGGAGGAGTTGCGAAAGAAATAAAAGTCGGTGGCCATGCAATAATAATAATAATAATAATAATAATAATAATAATAATAATAATAATAATAATAATAATAATAATAATAATAATAATAATAATAATAATAATAATAATACTGCATGGCGTGCCCATTGCCCCTTCGGCTACACAGGAAACCATCTGGATAACGTGTGACAATTTCTACGCTTTAGAAATAAGCCATGTTACTCACCTCGCCTGACTTTTTTTTTAACCTGCGTGCCTACTTAAACCTAACAAGTGCAAATGGAATAGCAGTGGGAATCCTATTTCTTACTGAAATGATAGCTCCTTGACTCATGGACAGGAAGTATAATCACACATAGTTTCGCGCACTCTTTTTTGCAGGATCTTACACTTTTGTGTGCTATCAGGAATAACGCAGTTTTTAAGGGAGGTTGTAGCATTCGTTGTATGGCTCATAGCTCATCAAGTAAAAATATGTAGCAAAACTGATTACTGGAAAACATTAAAAAAGAGAATTCTCGCTTCAATCATGGTATTGGTATAAGGTGTGCAGTGCTATTGAAGCATAACTGCAACATATTATAAAGTGATGTCGCGTTCATAAAATGATGCGGGAATTTACTTAGATTGTTCGTCATTATGATATCATTGTAGAGTATAGTTGTATAGTTATTGAAAAAAAATATGAATATACGTTTAGTCAACTAATGCAAAATTATGCTCAATAATCTGATAAAGTCGGCCACAAAAAGTAAATATCAATAGCCTTCTTTTATGCAAAATTTCGTGAGTCTTGTCACGTTTCATACGATGGCTCAGGCAGTATCAGTTAGACAGAGAAAGAACTCTCTGCCAAAGTGGTGGTAGTCTTCTTTTCCCATACCCATCCGGGGTTTCTTCTCTGTCACCCTCGATAAGTACCCCATGCAATATCCGCTCGTTCTTTTTTTTTTCTGCCGCTTTCAATTTTCCTGCTTTGCTAAACGCTGTTTCGTTCTAAATCGTTGTCTTCCTTCGCTTCCCCTGCTTCTTCACAGCAACAAATCCTTCACGGTGATTGCATCACTCCCTAGCGAGCACAGTTCGACTATGCTGGTCCGAAATGTCTAAAACGGAGAAGGCTTAGGAAAGGCGGTAACGCCCCTTGAACCCCGTCTTCCTTTCATTTGTCTTCTTCTTCTCCATTGCCTTCGGTGGCTCTTTCCGTTCTTAGTCAAGGGAAGGAAGGGAAGCTCCGGATCGCCGTTCCCTGAGAGACACATTGGGCCAAAACGGAAAGACTGACCGGAGCACAGGAGATATGTTGGTTGAAACGCACAGAATAAAGAGGAAACGGAGGGGGTAATGTGGAAATGATGCCAAATTGGAGCGCGCAATTCATTCTATAGCAGAGGAGCCCTTCGTGACGAACAAGAGGATGGGGCGAGAACGAAGTGGTGAGACGGATAGGGAGATCGTAGGCGAGCGAGGCGCAATTTGGCTCCCGCGCTGTGGGAGGAGTTAGGGTGGACGAAAAGAAGAGGGGATACAGGAAAGAGAAATGGTACAAGGGGGGAGCCTACGGGACCCAACGCGCTCGCTGGGTCCGTAGGGAAGGGGTTCGAAGAGATTGCGGAAAGGGAGAGAGAGGAACCGCGGGGACCACCACGAGTGGGGAAAAGAAGCGCGAACGACTCCGCTGGGGCGCATTTCGGCGAATGATTTGTGCGCTGTTTCCTCTGCTAGTTGCAACCACAAAGAGCTGGTCGTAATGAGAGGCTCAAATACGGCCCAAGAAAAGAGGAGCCCCTGGCAGGCCTCAATAGAGCCAACGACGTGAATGGGGGAGCAAGGAGCTTCCCTTCGTTTTCGCAGATTATTTCGGATTTTCTTTTTCTGCCGCGTTGGTGAAAGAAAGAGCGTGCAGAAGGTGTTTCAACATAAGCGGCGGGGGAACAAGTAGGCCGGTTGCTTCTTCTCGGCAATTCTAGATGGACCTATTCAGTAAACACGGCTTTTGAATAGGGGCGCAATCGTGAGCCCCATTATGTGTTCAATGAAGAACGCTTGGAGCAACTCAATGTACGTTTGGACAGTTGCCAGCTCCGTGACAGCGCATGAAAGCTTCATGAAAGGCCGCATGAAAGTGGCCACAGTAAACGTTTGCCACGTGCCTTTTATGCAATGGTGTTTTTTTAATCTTTTCCTCCCTCCGCATGCACTCAGCGTCGTGCGGAGAACGAAATATATGATGTTTTATTTCCGACAATCTGAAATGCAGAGCGCCAACGTTGTACAGAGGCAGAACTTCCAAAAACATAGTCTCAAAAGCAAGCTCAACCGCTTTCCTGTACTGTCAGAGATACCTAAATCTTTTCGTTGAATGACGTATTGACGAGCCTTCTTTTTAATATGTTTCAACGCTCTGAGTCTTATATGCTTAAGTGGTAAAGCAAAAGCGAGGTCCAACTGCATGTTAAATCTTTTATAACCGTTATTTCAATATTTCATTTTCGTGATAGTTGTACTTAAATATATCTCATACACTTTCACATGTGCTACTTGCTACTTGGGCCGTGTACTACTTGCTATGTACACTGCACTTGGTGCTGTATTTGTGATAGTGTTTCTTATAACTATATTGTGAGTTATGACAGAGCAGTTCTTCCCAGGGAGTACTCTGATCGAGAAACGCGAAAGTAATTCATAGGAAGAAAAAGAGGTGAACTATTCGAAACCGTTTATTTGAAGAACCATTACGAAGAAAAAAAAAAGAAGGAAGACGTGGTTTGGTAATGTTGATTACTGCGCAAAAAAGAAACGAAGGGAAGATAAAGAAAAGAAGGAAAAAGAAAGCGAGAAAGAAAGAAAAAAAAAAAGCCGTGTTATTCTTTCCTGTAAAGGGTGCATAGCCTTTATACCTACTGGTTTGTGGAGAAGCCGAACTTAACAATGAAGTCGGTGTTTTGATCATTAACGGTGCGCACAACGGCACGTAACAAAAGTTTGTGGTGAGCGGAGATATGCCAGTAACAAAGACTTCCCTCATATCTCATAGAATTTTTCAATCTGAGGAGAAAGGAGACTTCAAGCGATGCATTAAGAGAGCGAAGCCGTTTTGATACTGAACCATGAAGAATATCTGCGAGACATTATAATGCGTGACCAAGAGGAAGCAAATAATAACACAATGCGGATTAAAACACAACGTGGCGCTTCTTTCTGCGTGTATTCCCTCCCGCTGAGTCACACGAAATAATGAGTTCAAACGAACTAGCCCACATTGCAGCCTCGCTTCAGCGTGGGCGTGTGAGAGTCTCAGTGTGTTTCTGTATTCATCGCATCGTGTTAGTATTGGAAGATTACTTGTGCTATCAATACTGAAGGACAAACTAAAATCAGATAGTTAAAATATCAGCCTTGCTGTCACAATAAGTGTGATTTCCAAGACGTTTTTGCTACCGCGTCTTTTTCACGCGTACGCCACCATCTTAGATACATATTGTATATCAGTTAACATTAGCGAAGATTTAAAAATATTTACGTGCGCCTTACGAGAACGCAACCACGTTTGTATTATGTATTCACGTCCTGGTCACTTGACCATATTAATATGATTAAAGTGTAATTAATGAATTTAAAGTGTTGTCATGATGCATTGTACACACACACACATTTATACACGAAGTATACACCTCGCAATTTCGTAGATGCATAAATGCACACATCGCCGAGCACGTCACACACACACACACTCTACACACGTCACTACAGATCAGCACCTATTGGTGTTATCGTTGTAGCTCACGGTTAGTACCAGCGCTTTGTGATCCGAGAAATGTACGGTGAGCGGATCCGGCAAGACGGCGCGGACCGTACAGTTCCTACTGAACGCCAAGTCTATGAAGCCACCGTTGATCGTGGTCGGAAACTCCTACCGCGATGGATCCAACCTGCGATGGATCCATACTGCGAAAGACTTCACCGACCGCGGAGCCGAGCGAGAAGAGAGCGAGCGGCAGCCGGCGGACGTTTATATACGGACTGACGCGCCGGCGCCACACACACAGCTGCACAGCGACGCCAGCTGCACAGCGCGCCGTGACGTCACGGTAAAAAAAAAGCTCAGGTAAATAATAATAGTAATTCATCAACTAACTTTTAAACTGCTGCTTTAAATACAAGCAAAAAAAAAGAGACATTTTGCGAGACATTTTTCGCATCCGAAAAAGGGCGTCTGTTACATCGATGTCACCGCCCCCACGGCTTTCGTCACTCGCCCGCGGCGCCAACGCCGCAGATAGCAAGGAGATAACGTAAGCTGCTAGCGCGACCGGAGCGGCCGGAGCGGCGGTGACCACGGGCGAGGGACGAAAGCCGTGGAGGCGGTGACATCGACATCACAGACGCTCTTTTTCCGGCCAGTTTCGGTTTCAAGGAGCCTGCCAATGGGAAATAATTGTTCGCGTAGCTCCGACATGCATACCGCTATTCAAAATTTGATCGTTGGGATAGGTAGTGTCGAGGACGGGCTCCAAATTACTCATTTGCTGTACCCATAAATTACTGATAAATAAAAAGTTAATTAGCATAATATCACTAATTATGCACACAAGTGCGGAAATTGTTCTGTATCTAGAGGCCGCCAGTCCTCACACGCGAATGGTACACTATACAGTCCCGCGATTTATGTTTTTCTAATTCAAAAAACTTGCGGCAACTAAAAAAAAAATACACTCTGTATATTCAAGGAAGCGTGAATCGCTTCAACACAGAATCGTCGGTCACACAGTTTGTAGTTTCATGAGAGTCTGCAGTTTCATAGTCTTCTGCATGGCAATTTTAATTTTACTGTGACCTATTTATATTGCGCATTCGTGAGGCCTTGATCAATTATTTTCTCTGCTGTTCACCTCTGTCCTGTTTCTTAAAGCAGAGTTCGCTTTACTGAGCACAAGGCCTCACTACTTATTTTCTATCCAATGAAAATGTGATTTTTAATCTTTGTAGTCTATCGCATTAAAAGTTAGTCAAAATTCAGATCGTAAAGTAGGGATGATGTCAGTCACAAAAGATGCCCTTTCCACTAAGTGACGCACTGCATATATAGGACTTCGAGAAATGATGTGTCGGCGCACGCAAGGACAGATATTTTTATTGCTGCTCATATTCCTAGAATACCTTTGAGCTCACAATTAATGCTTCTTAAAGACCACGCACAATGTCACATTATATTTTGAGGTATATTGAAAGCAAACCTTTCAAAATTGATGTACTGCTATACCACATTCATCTTACTCGCTGGCAAAGGCAATCATGCGAGATTTATACCCGCATACATCTGAAACAGTAGGAAAGTAAACTGCATTGCGCCGAATACGTGCAGTCGAGACAACGATCATCGCACTCACATTGCACGCTCCCAGCGTTATGGCCCGCATGTGTCGTATTACATTCAATTTCTCCTGCACTATCCAATCTAGCTGCTGCCATCTGATACACAGTGAATAACACGCTGAGGAAATTGATGCTTTCCAGGAAAGAGTACATTGTGTTTTCGCTAGGCTAAAATTTGCTAGCCGACCCTAGGCATTACAGTCAAGGAAGGATCCCAGAACGTGTCGTGTATCGTAAACACAGGGCCACTATATATAGTACCGGGCACATTGAAAACGCGCTAAATCGGAAAGATACGTAGCATCTGCTCTCGATGTTAGAGGTTTTTTACATCAGCTCCCGATAGCCCGTTCGTGGTACGGTTGCTTGCGTGCATTTCCTTGCTATGGTCATCAATTCTTCAATCGCGTTGAACACTTGTTCAGTAGCGCGTGTTTATCAAAACTCTTCGACTTCCTCTTGCAGTTAAAGAATGCAGAGCGTGACACTAACATGTGCTACACACCTATTACTAATACTCGGTGTAGCTTTTGAATAGGGCTTAGGCGCCTGTTCAAACCGGGTACACTAAGCTGTCTTTGCGCACGTTGTGTGCTTCACGCCACGTAAGACCGGAAAATGTCAGGTCGGGAACAAACAACGTCGAATGACACTCCTACGCAAGAAGGTGCATACAACGTAAGGATAAGTTGGCATGCACAACCTACTAAACGGTCACTGTGATGAAGCCGTTGTTGTCACTTAATTCTACGACACTATACTATACCATCGCAATGTCGCAACTTAAACGTTGCAAAATAAACGTTCACTCAGTATAGCTTGCAAACATGTGCTCAAAGTAAGTTCAATAACTGAATATTCCGGTCTTCAATACCACGTAAAATGAAGGCTTCAGATACTTTTCCCTGGAAGAACCCGACAAGAGCAGGAGCAAGTTATTTGTAAGCAATGCGTGCCGAGGCATACGTCTTTCTTTGAAAGCTTCGGAAGAACGAGGCAGTCGTAAGTATGAATACTATATGCACTACAAAGCTGCGAAAACAATAAACTGGATCACAGAACAAGAACAAACGATGTCAAGTGTCATTTTGACTGAGCTAACAAGCTGAACGAGGGTAGAGAGTAAACGTAAAGCTGATGATAAAACTAATAATAAGTCTTCAACGGGAACTGTAGTCGACATGACTTGATAAGAGAAAAACCGGTATAAGAGCATGATATTGAGACACGCAGGAATGGCATTTCGCAATATAAATGTACCTGAAGGAAGAAAGAAAGAACTACTAATCTAAGAAATAGGAACAAGCACCTCGACTCAACTATTCATCATTAATCGTGCCTCTCGATGGCAATTCTCAGAGCAGGCACGTCGTTCGTGCAGGGACTAGGCGTACTCTAGTGACCGCTATCGTGTAGTATAGGCTAACGTGAGAGCGTACAATAGATGAAAAAGAGAAAAAAAAAAGAATCCGAGGAGCACCGGAGTGCAGGTTGGAAAGAAAAGGGAGGGGAATCCCGAACGACATTATGAGGCGAGTCTGGCCCGTAATTAATCAGCTTTCTTTCGGACTCCCGGCAGCGCCTATGGTGCCCAGTGGGATTGCTTGGACATCGCTGCTTAATCACACTAGGCGTAACGACGCCCCTTCCTCATCCCGTCCAACCCCAACCCTCTCGTTCACTGTCGTTCGCTTGCCAAAGTGGCAATTACAGAGCACACCCTCGTAATTGCGAGCTCCTGCCTCCTCTTCGATCCGTCATCCGGCCGCCTCCTAAATTGCGCTGAACTGCAAGGAATTCCGCTCGTCTTGCCCATCCATTCGTGTGCTAGTTTCTGGCACGGTGTACCAACGCATTGAAACTTGGTTCGACGCTGCTGCATGTCCCACATTTTATGTGACAAACAACTCGTTCGTGATCTTCTGTAATAACGTGACCTGACAGTCGAAGGTGGAAGTGTGAAGCAACACGAGCCAAGGATTCTTCATCTTCATCTTCGTCCTCGTCGCCTTGGCATCTTCTTCATATTATTGTTCTGCTTATTCAATTCTCCTTTTCTTCTTTGTATAAGCGTATAAAACTTAATTCTATTTTTAGGCGACACAAACACACCACAATTAGCGAAGATGAAATAAAAAGCGCGCAGTATGATTCCTGAGAAGTATGGCACATGCGTTAGTAGCACGTCCATTGCTCTCAATTATAGCTGATTCAAATGACCACAGAGAAGAAGTCCAGAACATGCGGCATTCTTGATATCGCATGTCCGTTTAGGAAGTCTACTAACAGATAGCGCGTATGCGTTAATCTCGTATGATTGATTATGCGCTCTTTGCCAGCAGAACCCGCCCCCTACTCCCCCTTTTCTTTTTTGCTCGCCTTAATGGAAAGTTGTTAGGTCTCTGCTGTCTCTGCTGATGTCGTCTACGTTTCCATTGTTCACTTTTCAGAGCTTTCGAGTAAGTAAACTGCAATGGCCGTGCATTTGATGAAATTGCCCACTGAACCAGTGTACTCAGATGACTGCAGCAAACGTTGGCCCGACTTATCGGTTTGATAGCATTCGCTGAAAGAAGGCAACTGGGTTACTGCTTATAGGCTCTCTCGACAGCACTTTCTCGGCACTGCGCAAATGATGCTAGCTGTGACGGTAAGTATATACACAAGCAGGCCACACACCGCACAGTGATTAGTACTTGGATTCTTTTTTCAAAAATAAGAGAAAGAAAAGCTCGCCTACAGAACGACAAAAAGCTGAGTTGGTCCACTCTGGTCTGCTAATCTGTCAAGGGGTAAAGAGAAAGGAGAAAAAGAGGGAAGAAAGATTATGACGGGAACAGGAAGAAGTGACGCGTAAGCATATTGAACACACAAAGTGACTTCTCCAAGGTCGAGCGTCTAGCAGGGTTATTCTTGAAGAAATCAAAAACTGCCCTTTTAGCAGTTATGGAAATTGCCTTGTTGGACATTGCGGACAAAACGCTACTTCAAGTTGGCGTTGGCACTCCGATGGGTGCCAGAGTAGAAGCCAACGCATATCGTTGAGGACCCGTACAGGGAACAGCCGACGAATATCTCAGGAGGGACAGCACACGGGTAGGTCCGACGCTTAACCAGCAACAGGAGTTAACACGCGAGCTTGTTACACTGTCACTTATTTTACAACCCTGTTAACAAATGTACAGGACACTGCGGTTTTATGCAACAAAATAGCGCTGTAGAACAAAGAAGCAAGTGAGAAAAATTTAAGAGGAGCTACGCTGCGCGCAAGGCCATGCCAGCTCAACTCGGCGTTCCAATTGTAGGTATTTTGACTCGACAGCTCAACCTGCAGCTGAGCCTATAGACGACGAAGTACATGCCGGCACGTAACGTGTTAGTTTGTCCATGCTAGGCATAGCACACTGCGCAGTAGCGACTACTCTGATTGCTTTTTCAAGAATAAAAACAGCTCAGGTATTGAACGAGAGAAAGCTGCAGTATAATTTGTGTGAATTCATTCGCAGTTGGGGGAGGAACGAAAAGGCGTAGACACGGCAAGTCTGCGCTTTCAGCTTAACTTTATGCAACAAACATGTACAAGTTCAGATGAACGTAGCTGCTAACGTTCAGCCGCTTGCGTTCAGCTGAACATGGCACAAGAACGAATATTTGAACTTTATGCGGGCGCATTCAGCATTTATTAGTAACATTCCTTCGTATACGACTATAGCGGAGCTGTCTCATAACAAAATGACCTTCAAAGCGCAAAGTTGGGACAGAGATTGCGGTTCATGGGTTCCACGACGAATGTTCCTCTACGCTCCGTTAATGTAAAAACTTTCACATTTGTGACGTTAACCTAATTGAATCCTTACAGAAACAAGCCGTTTGTTATCACCACTAGTGATAGAACTATTTCGCAATCATCTCACTATGCTATGTTTGGTTTAACTCCTCTATCTCATCATCGCCACATTGAATATCTCAGACTCTTGCACTCGCTGCTCCATTCATCGCATTACTCATCTTATAATATATATTCAGCAACGTGCGAATCCCCTGGCCACAAGAGGCAGTAGGGAGCTAAATTTCTTTTTTTTTCGCTTGCACTAACGCTTTCAAGTACCTGTTTCTCTCCGGAACTATTGAATCCTGGGACGCTCTGCCCGCACGACAAGCGTTTTGACAAAGAAAGAATTCGCAGTTATCATTTAGCGCTCGCTTTATCTTGATTTTTTGCTTCCTCTCTCTCTCTTTGATGTTTTGTGTATACCATGTACTGTATTCCCCCATACCTTCAAACTCCTCCATCCCCTTCGGCTTGTGCAGGGTAACAATCGTGCACAGGTTCCCTACCGCTCTCTTCGTTTCCCTCTCTACTATAGCTCTGTATAGGTCTCTACGATATGAACATAAATAAATAAATAAATAAATAAATAAATAAATAATAAATAAATAAATACATTTTTCAAGCCTTCCACTACGGAATTCCTCATAATAATAACGTGGTTTTGGTGCACAAAATGTCGTCAATAATTATTATTTCAGCGTCATGAATTCGCCACAAATCGTCAGTCACAATGCCGTCTTCTTACATGTGGCCGATTTCTGCTCTCTGAATTTCCTTTGTTCTTTCTCTACCACTCTCTCTTTCATCATGTTATGTTTTCTAGCAGTAAGCAATTGCGATATGGCTTCTCAGATTTCGCGCTGAATGTATTAAACACCACACGGTAAATATTCATTGTTGCAAAATATTTTCGACTAAAGTATACCCTAGTTCTGATATAGAATACAGTTACACTGTCTAAAAAGATAACGATATATACATTTTGCAACAGAGCACTGCTTTTGTTTCTCCTTTTATCACAATGGTCACGATATGTCAAGCTTATTGAACCTGCATTCCCCTATAGAAACCACGCACTCTGTGCTCAACATCTCATCACATCCCTTTTCTTTTTATTCAGACCAAAAGAAAGAAAAAAAAAAGAAACCTCGAAGCAACAAGAATAAAATCTCGCCGACGTTTTAAGAATATCCTCTCTATCACGCTGCGCACAGTCTCGCATCACTGCCTCTCACGACGGAGTATGCAAACAAAGGTCTCGGTGCTTTTGCTGATCGTTCCAGCACGCCGAAATACACGCGGACCCCCCAATTTTGCCGCGATTCAAAACACGGTGTTTTTCGCCGCTCTCGATGCCAAGGCGCTCCGCGTCGCAAGAGCCCAGCGCACAACCCAAATAACCCGCTATCTTCCTCTGAATATCCCTTCTCAACCCGCGCATTCAAGTCTCGCCGCATGCACGCAAAAAAACAACCACGGCGGCGCAGCTTCGACAAGCGGGTTCCGTCGCGATCCGCCGAACGACCACCGAAGACGCGTACAACTCCGGCGCGTTGCCAGGGCAGCGACGCGGCTTAAGCTTCTCCCCCTATGCGGCATGCTGGCGCCCAGCCCTCCGCTCGCCTATAACTTCGAAGCCATATATCAATGCGCAAGATAATCCCCAGGGGGGTTATCCTGCTTCCCGCAGTCGCCTTTACTGTCGCTCTTCCCCTATTCTAAACCTGTCTCCCCCCTTTTTTCTTATCTGGGATTGGCGGCGGGGCGCGCGCTATCCTGCTCCGCCGCCGAACGTGCTCACTTCAGCGTGATGTGACCGCTTCCCTGGTGGTCTCATTTTTATAACGCGGAGATGGACAAAAAAAAAAAAGAAGTTACTGTTCCCCGTGGCACAGGATTCGGAGTCAGAAGAAAGTGGCGAGGTTGAAGGTGGGTTTGGCAAGCTTTGCAACGAGTATATCGGTTGAAGGCGCCTAGAGCAATCGGGCGTGCAGCTGAGGTAGCTTGCGTGTCGCCGGTAGAGAGGTGGTGATACTTCACACTCATTCGCACAACAGCATGAATTGAATAACTGTATGTAGTGAACATGCTAGGATGTGTACAAGGATGGGATCGACACGGGATGGATTGCTTGTTTGGATGCATCTCTAGGTTTATGTTTACATAAAATATCTTTCGGAATATCATTATGCACACATACAGGAAAATCGAAGCAGTGGTTTCTTGAACGAAGCAGCATGACCACAAGGCCCTGGAACTGCTAAGAATCGAAACTCTGGTTGCAGCTCAGCATCGAAACATCGCTTGTGACATTCAATAATGAATAAATTAATTTCATATTTATTTTACACACACAACATACAAAGCTTTCAAAGCAAGCTGTAATATGTTTTATTCTGTGCTTACTCAGATATCGCACAGTAGATAGTGAGACACACACGGAGAGAGAAGGGAATGAAAAATGAAGATACTTATGAGTGATATCCTCTGTTCGAAATTGAAATATAGGTCTAATTCTAGCTCCCATGGAGTCACTGTCACGTTTTTGGTTACTTGCTTCAATACAAACCATTCCGCTCTCTTCAAAAGTAAGCCTTGTGCTACTTTTTACACTATTTCGATACTGTCTACTGTCTTCGCCGTCTGGCTGCGACACCTGGCAAAAAATATCGGTGCCTCAATACGAAACTCTGCTCATGTCGAGACTTATTTCTTTCTCGTTCCTCCCGCATCCCGCTATTCTTCGTTAGTACTACTTCGTTTGTATATTGGTGTGCACGCGTAAGCCATTTCAATAAGAATGATATTATCAAAAGCAACAATAATACTCCGAGTAAGAAATTGCGCAAGGTTTACAACTAACCGCCCTGCAACTGCAATGCGAAATTCTTCAGAAAACGACCATTCCATGGCAAACATAAGAAAGAGGCCCAACAGGCGAGAAGACGGAGTTGAGAAAGCCTGAAGCAATTTCTTAGCCAAGATTAATCAGTGTAATAACGAATGTTGTATTTGGTTCACAAAGCTCCGATATAAGCACTAAAAATAATCGTGTTCAATTTGCATAATCTCATCAGACTACGTTTAAAGAAAAGAATAAAGATTAAGACCGACTGGATTGTAATCTATGGCAACTACGAACCTTCGGTATTGCGGGAACGTTATGGATTGGGTGCGTTTATTGCTGCCGTTATTTTTCCTTGCCCGACGACTACGAGAATGCTTGCGCCACATACTCTGCATTGACCTTTCCCTAATATTAAAAAGAAGGCAACGTAGAAGGAATATCGCGAATCGATGGAGAAGGCCTGGCATGTCATGGCATGGTTTCTTCACGTATTCCGAGGAAAGCCTCAGGCTATAACATCAGAGCTAAGGGATCCTTGAATAAAGAGCTCTCTACGAAAGAGCGAGCGCTCGGTTCATTTGGCGTACACTACAGAAGTGCACATCTATAGCCCGGCTCATTTGAGGCAGCGGCTATGTCACCCCAGATAAATACAGTAGAGGGCTCAATGCGCGTTTGAGCAATATCATAAGTTGCGCAGAATTTTTAGGGGGCAGGTATGTTTGTCTCTGTTTCCAGGTTGCAACAACCACCGTGATCATATTGACCTAATGAAAGGACCTGTTCATGCTCTTTAGCGAAAATATCTGCATGCAGGTATCATTAGTCCTGCGTTTCTATTTCCGAAGGGAATAAACTCCACGTGCAAACTGCACAATCTGGGCGTAAAATTGTGACACACTGAGCAGACTATATGCTGCGTGTTATTTACAGGATTGAAACTAACTATTATCAAGTATACAGATACTGTGACCTGTTATTCTACGGGGCAGTCGCCGCCCTGACGAAGACAAGTCCACTTGTCGAAACGTTGGCTCCTGCGACATTCCCTGTTCTAAATCGCATTTTGCGATCTTTTCATAAATATCCGAGGAAGGACTTTCATACAACGCCAGTATTAAACTAGTGGTAAACACTGGGTCCGTATATTTCAGCTCCATTGCTTTACTAACCGTACAGTGTGCGTTGGCAGTGAACCTTAGGTGTGTGTGTGCTTTTGGCAACATTGATCAATTCTACTGGTACACGACAATAAGTATCTCAGTTTCAGCTATTGTTTGAACTGCAGATACTGCTACCGATGCGGTTCAATAAATAAGGAGACACCATGAATCTGTGATACTATGATTACACCGATAGGGAAGAAGGCTGTGTGCAGTAGTCACCCATATAAGAGAGCATATATGCAAGTACAAACTCAGCTCCATCTACAATCGCCAAAACACAGTTGCAAACATGTACATGTGACCACTCCGTCCAAAATTGTTAGATTTCTTCACGAGCACATGTACTTCTGTAGAATACGCTCACTTTGTATTTCAGAATTTTCCAGTCGTTCATAAAAACTACGATCGCATTCACGTTGTTTTTTAACCATGTGTCATGCATTGATTCGTTTAGGCTTGGCTGTCTTCGATAGATTAGAGCTCTAACTCTGGCACAGAAACCTTAACGCACAGCCAAAGCAACTAGTACATCAGCTCATATATTGGAAAGAGTTTTGAGTTGAGTTTTTAACGTTTCATTGAACCATTTTGCAACCAACAATAAATCATGCTAATTAGCCTTGGCTCAAGCATGTTAAATTTCTCTTATTTTTTGGAATAAGCTTTCCATTCATAACGTTTCATCTAGCCATTTTGTAATCAACAATAAATCATGCTAATTAGCCTTGTCACAAGCATGCTGAATTTCTTTTGTTAGGTATACCCCATCTGGTCAGAATTACAAGAGAATAAGCTGTTCGAATTTCGCCAGATGCAGATTTGTGCTTTACTTTTAGTTATTACCTGCTTCCAGTGGCTGTACTTATCCTATATACTATTCAAGCCTTCACGAAGCTATAGTAATAATGCAAAAAAAAAATCCCCGAACTATGAGAAAATATTGCTCCTCTGAATAACTTCACCCATCGCAATCTCAGCGAAAGAGATTCCTTTACGGTAAGCTTTGTCGTTCGGAGATTTTCAAACTTTCAAAACCCAGCAGGTGTTCAAAGACTGGTCTTTAGACGACAGAGGTTCGTATTTGAAGTTTGTAGAAGCTTGAAGGCAGTTCAACAATAAATAGGAATTTCAGAAATATCTACAATACATTTTAGCGTTCAACGTGGTGCATGCAGAAGAAAAGTTTGGCAAGGTGAAAGTTGCTGCACTGTAGATAAACATGGAGCACACTTCTTAGAGCTGCCTGAAATATTTCTCCACATTAGCTTTTGGGGAAAAAGAAAACAAAAAAGGGTTTCCTATTCACTGCTTCCTAGCGATATATATTTTTGTCCCCATCTAGACGTCGCGCAAAAAATGTCTCCCGCAAGAACCTACGCAAAAAAAAAAAATCACTTGCACCACGTGCACTGCTAACAGACCGTAAGTTCGGTTAAACCCGGAGCGAACTAAATCTGCTGTTGCATGACAATGAAACGGAGGCATTGTCTACTTTATTCCAAAGCTTCCTAGTGACATAGCTTGCCTTCGGTAGGGCATTAAAGCAAAGAAAAGGAGAAACTAAAACGGACAGAAATAAGAGTTTGCTTTAGTTGCAACTTGACTGACATCTTAGAGAAAAGCCCACTATTTTCTTCTTACTACGAGTTCACATCCTAGCTACGAAAAGAGTTTGCTTCACGTGGCCATGCACAGGGGCGCGTAAAGAATGCGTCTACGCGCACGAGAATAGCACAGAAAGGCTGACACAAGAACATATGAAACGTGTCCTGACGCGAGCTCACGCTAGTGCCAGGAACAACTGCGTAAAGGTTGTCGCTGCTTTCAACTACGACGCGAGCCTGAGTTAAGCTGTAGAATATGCTAGAAGCATGCTCCTTGTTTTTCTTCATTGCTACAGGGGAGAATTGGAGCTTGTGTTAAGGTTGGTGAAGTTTAACACTGCCAACATAAAAAGGAAATGAAGACAGTCTGGCAGACGCCATGCACAATAGCAAAGATTGAGAGAAACAAAATAAAAAGAACGGCAGACATATGTAAAAAAATACAAATATAGTTTTGCAGTGCTGCTGCAACTGCAACAAATGTTTATAGTTGGCTTAAAGTAATCAATAATATTGCGAGCGTAAGTAAAAAAGTCCAGCGTCAAACAGAATTTCAGGCACTGCCTGCAAAGCGAGGAGAGGTAAACTCACGTATTTTCTCGTTGCGGCATGAGGCACGCTTGTTGGTCCCGTACTTCATTTGTTGGTGTCTGCGTTGGTATATTTACAGTAAGCTGAACACGCAGGCGCAATTACTGTTTAGTCTCATTTTCCGAGTTAGTAACCCTAAGGAAGAAACATGCACACACGGTTCGATAAAAAAAAGCTGCCGTCTGTGAATTTCGAGAGTCGCAAATCGGGCAAGAACGAATGTGTGAGCTTCCACAGGTCCACGACCGAGCGGAGACCATTGTACCGACGATTAACTTTGTGAGCAGGTAAATAAGCGTTTTTGTACTAACAGATTGTTCCCGAATGTTAGAAGACCATGTAACCACATTAGTAATTAACACACATTCCACAAACAGGTTCCCCGTGCACCGCCTGTTTTCCCAACCAACAGTCGCTGAGAAGATCATTTCATTGGGAAGGAATAGATAGATAGATAGATAGATAGATAGATAGATAGATAGATAGATAGATAGATAGATAGATAGATAGATAGATAGATAGATAGATAGATAGATAGATAGATAGATAGATATGGTCAATATGACTGAACCTCGAGAAGAAATTCTTCGTATTTAAAAGGAGGAAACATTGTCTGAGATAAAAATTAGCAAACCACGAATTTGATTGCATTCGTCATCAGGAATGATTACTACGGTCTTCCACGACCAACGCTTTTCCAATACGGAACACACAATCTGCATAAGACGTTCATTTGTCTTGAGACATTTTATAAATGAACCGTTAGCCTGTAGTATAAAATAAACAGTTAAGGACAACCTTTTGAGGGCTGTTTATTTTAATCGCGTAGGTCGTTCACCAGCCATCTATTTCGACATACGTGACTAGAAAGCATCTCACGTTCGTCAGCCGTACCAGGAAGGGAGCTTCTCTGTAAAGCTAAAAAAAAGCAAGACACACTCTGAAGGCGTGTGCATTATTGAATTTTGAGAAAGAAATCAGGGAGATTCTGAAGTTCTTCGTTCTCAGCGCACACTTGCTCGGAGTAAGAAGAAATTCCTTTAGGAAATGCGAGAGCGTAAAAAGACAAAAGAAGCAATCAGTGGCAAGACGCGTCTCTTGTGCACTGACGCGACGGACCGATCGTCGTGAATGTTTTATGGGAAGTCCTGAGTAGCCTCCCGTGTTCCTTCTTCTCGTCTTGAGAAACCGAATTTCAAACATAACACACGTGTTTTGCTTCTTGAAATACTCCGATGCAAGTGAATGAAAACTATCCCTCGGACGTGACGTGAACTTACTCAAAAAGACGCTCCGCGGTACATTTTTCACGTGTGTGTGTGTTTTCCGCAGTGGTGCGGTACAGACGCAGAATTCACAAAGAGTTTGGGACACCCGGAAAAACACATGGAAGTGCAAGAATGGGCAATCTTCAGGAAAACATGTTTCAACTAATGAAAGTGCGAGTAGATTTGGAGGCGAAGTTTTGTGATGGAGGTGTGAATGAGATGCGTGTTTAGGGAATATATTCAGAAGACATTGCGGTATTCAATTTTACAATTTCACAGGTGGTTGAATCGAGTCGCAGGGCTAGAACAATCCTTTCGCAATATAAGATCCGTATGGTTGCAGAGCGCAAATTAACGAAGATAGCTGCGCTGTTCAGCGGCTGTGATGTGCCCTTTTACCCGGTTTTGTTCATTTACGCTGTGCAACCGTGCCGATATTGTACCACCAACTCGCCGAAGCTACCATTCTTACAGCATATCACTTCGCGCTAGATGGTACAAACATAAAATGCGATGCCTCAAACTATTGCTGATAAAGGGTATTGCGCCTCATTCTTTTACATGTTTGTTATCTAGTGGCAGTGACCACCTTGGTCACACAGGACGTGTCTAGGCCGAGAAAAATATTTGATAAAATGGAGAAAAGTTCGCATTGAAATAGGGCGAAATATCGGTGCACAGGGATACACGTTGGATGCTATGTTTCCTTCGTATGAACATACCATCACAAGAGACGCCGTCATTGACTCAAAGAATAAAAGACAAGCGCTCACGTTACCATGTCCGTCTTAGATACATACTAGAAAGGACATCGAACTGCTCTTATACGTACAAGCCTATGCATCACGCATCATTGCTATTATCCATCGCCGTTAGCATCAATGTTGAAAACCAGAGCATCACACATGAAATGGCCTTTTACACTGCGTCCTCAATGACGCAGATGTTAATATTCCAGAGCACACCTTCTTGTGTAAGCTTTAACTCGCTAAGAAATATTAGCTCCTTTTCACATCCGAAAGAGCTTGAGCGCACACTCCCAACAGCTGAGCCCTACACTGTAGGCCACTTCCGGTGGTTGCATAAAAAACACTCCGACAAGCCCAGAACCTGGAACCTAGCTACCAGCACCTGCACCAAGGCCTGGAACCCTGCTAAATCATTGTTTGGCCGCTGACATCAATAGTTGTTAGAGAGTAATGAAAGTGGCTCGTTCTCATGAATCAACATGAGTCACTGGGACACAACAGGTACGGCATATCTGAATGTAGTTGCATACTGTGTATTTTGTTATACCTATCCGCCCTTCACCTGTAATCGTACCTCGGCCATTCAGAAACACCACATTCCACCTTCTTATGCAGTGACATATCGCGCCAGTGTCTCAGAGTGTGCATCTGAGAAAGTGAGAAGCAAGGAAATGCAGAGACGTTAGCCAGACGCGTGTCCAGTTTGCTAACATGCATTGAGGGAAGAGGTTGTGGGGTGAAATAGAATGGAAGAGAGAGGGCACAAATCCCACTCACTCTCTTCGATTCCATTTCTCCTCATAATATTAGAGATCAAAATTATTGTTATGGTATTTTTTTCTTTTGTTTCTTCTGCCCACGTTCTTCTAAGGTCTTTCTCACCCCACCCCAATCTCTGCAGAATAGCAACCATATAAGGGAACTGCACGCTGGCTAATCTTTTTGCTTTTCAATAAGGAGCGTTCTTTCTCTTTCTCTCTCGTCATTATCCCCTGAATTAATGTGATCTGGAGTTTGCACTGCGAGATAGTTTGAGAACGACATAATGCACAATTGCATACGTTAGATGACACTAAATTACCTTGGACAGGCAGGGTGAAAATGACTGTGCTCATCGTAATTTCACTTGCACAGCAATTCGGACTTCTGTTGCGCCTCAACATGTTATTATAAGCATCAAATATGGTAACTGCGCAACGACCACGGCGTCGAAGTCACAGACTACACTTGTGACTACACTTGTGAAGGTACACTTGTGAACATACACTTGTGAGGGCCCACCAACAGCTTCGTGACTACTGGTGCTCGCTTGCATTGCGTCTGCACCGAATACTAGTTTTCAGCGAAGCTTCACGCGCGCTTATAATGCCATTTATTATCATGGAGACAAGCTCTTTCTGTGGTCAGGCCAGATAAAGTAAGAGCGCACTCGAGTCAAGCGCATAGAAGTTGGTCACCTAGAGCCATCTTCAACCGTCGTATGACGTGATCCGAGGAATGCTCCATTCAGAGACATGGCTGGGCTGACCGCAAGCAGGCACTTAGCGATAACCGTCCGCGACGTTAAGCAGAACAGGGAGACCGGCACATAAAGCAGCAGCACTCAGCCACATTTTTAGAGCGCATTTATTACCACATATTTCGAAAAAACCGCACTCTCTCCGGAGGTAGACGCTTTCGCGGTGGCGGCGCTTTTATTGCCTCGCAGAGCCGTAAATATCTCGTGGAGCGGCGAGGACCGAGATTAAACTTGGTCTACGCTTTTATAAAAGCGGTTAGCGAGCGATATGAAGATGAATTTTGAGAGCGGACGAGGTGGAGACGGCGTGCGCTTTTGTGAAGGAGATTCGCCTGCCTTCTGTTGAGTACGATATGAAAGACTAGAAAAAAAAAGGCCATTAAATCTGCTTTCACAGAGGGCGCTGGAAGCCAGCGCTCTCTAGCTTGCAATGCTGGATGCTGCTGGTTGGCCGCCTAGAAGCCTGGCCGCTGCTTTGTGTGATGCGATTTTCCCCCGGCCTAGTTTCGTTATCAACACAGCAAGCAGGCAGGCACTCCGTGAACGCCACGGCTGGAAGCATCATTGCTCCAGCGGTCTCCATCTTCGTCTGGTTACCTTGTCTGCCAAAACGTCCTTGTGCTTCTCCCACGTGATGTTCGTATCTGAAGCGGCCGTAGAGGTGCGCAGCGCCAGCGAATGTTCTTTTCAGAAATTATTCAGCTTGTCGCAAAGGTTAGTTAGTTGTCATTCACATCAATTCATGGCAACGAGATGATAGGGAGCTGACCGCTGCGCGGCTCCACAGTCAATCACAGTGTGGTCGTTTTATTCTTCTCCGTACAGGACACGCCGCACACGCATTTACGCTCAGCAGCGTGTTATCAGTTATTCTATATTGATGTCTATCGAGGATGGTAGAAACATCATAGCAGCTGCAGGACTACGTGTCGTTGCTGAAAGTTTAGCTTTGTTCAAGCCCACGCATGAGCATTCACAGCACCGATGTGAGAACATCGAGGAAGTGACGCCGTTCCACATCAGCGGCCATGTTCCTGAGTTGCACTCCTAGGCCAGATCTTGTGCAGATAGATAGATACTCAAGAAAAACTCGTAAGCGTGGAAACTCGTGTTGATTGATTTCTGGGGTTTTACGTCCCAAAACTACCATTGATTATGAGAGACGCCTTAGTGAAGGGCTCCGGAAATTTCGACCACCTGGGGTTCTTTAACGTGCACTGACATCGTACAGTACACGGGCCTCAACATTTAGCCTCCATCGAAATGCAGCCGCCGCTGCCGGGATTCGATCCGGCGACCCTCGGATCTGCAGCCGAGTACCATAGCCACTACACCACCGTGGCGGGGCGAAATTCGTGTTGTCGCCCCTAAAATGCTGATTTAACTCAAAGATGGCGCAATGATGGTTGAACAGTGGTTACTGTGCTTGGATGCTGGCCGGAAAAAGGCGGGTTCGGTGCCGGCTGCGGCGCTTCCTTTTCCAATGGACGCGAAAACGCTAGAGGCTCATGCAGTGTGTGTTATCAGTGCTCATTAGAGAACACCAAACGATCAAAATTTCTGAAGACCTCAACTAGGCCGTGCTTTCGCGCCATATAGCGGTTTTGGCACCTAAAACCACAACAATTATTAGTATTATTATTACAGATGGCGTACTACGTGCGAGTGCATGTTATGACGTCAATGTATATAGACGCCGTGTACGGTTATACAGTGCCTTTGGAGACCATGAAAGCATTTGAGAGATAGTTCGCTTATACCTTCCTCCCTCATATCTTTCCTGCGATATTTTACCAATTCAATTCAAAGTCATCAGCAGACTACGTATCAAAAGATTGATTGATTTGTGGGGTTTAAGGTCCCAAAACCAGCTCTGATTATGAGAGACGCGGTAGTGGAGGTCTCCGGAAATTTCGACCACCTGGGGTTCTTTAACGTGCACTGGTATGAAAAGACCGTGTGAATAAAGATATACAGATCGAATAGCTTCGTGAGAAAAATCCGAAGTCGCGTGGAGCTTTTAGGCACCACAGTTCCATTAATAAATAGAATCTATAGGGCTTTTTTGCAGAACGCAAGCGTATATTATCTGCCGAGTTCCCGAGACATTTCAGTCATTGCAGTGTAGTTCAGTGAAATTCGAGAGTGCCAAGTGGCTGTACTGCAGCCGTTCTAGCAAACTTTTTTTCAGCAAGCAAACCTCGAGGATAACATCTAGTACAGCTAAGAGCACAGCAAACAACGCACATCAACAAGTGGCGAAGAAACTCACAAAGCGGGAAAAATGAAGTTATTTATAAGTAATGAATGTGCTTCATTTACATCTTCTAAACCTCTTTGTACTGGCCATCGTTTCCGCCATTCTAGAAATGGGCGATATATTCGTACTAGCGCGACGTTGATTACTTTAGCTTTCAAGGGTGTATGGAGGCAACAAACTGCTTGCCTTTAGTGTTGGATTCCTTATATGCTTGCCCCTGTGCTACTTTCATTATATGTTCCAGACAATATCATTTCTTACGGCCAGACAGCCGCATTTCAGCCAAAGCTCTCGCCGACTGCCCGGCGCCGATGTGCTCCGTCTATCTTCAGCGTTCAGTCAGAAAGAACTGGACTTCAATTACTACTACGATTCCAAGAGTGCGCATTTGGACACACGCTGTTTCTCACCCTTTTAGTTGGAGGCCGTAAACTCTACGACCCGCAATTTTAATTCACTGGCTAGTCCTCCGTGTGCCGCAATTTGTTATCAAGAGCGATAAACCTTGCAATCGCACAAGGACACGAGTTTCGTAACTGGCACAAATATGGGGAGCTCCGCTATGCTTCTTTCGATTACTTGTCGCCCATGACAACTCCTTGTGTCCCGGATGCAAAGGCGTACCACTTCGTATATGGACCCCATTTAGGAAAGTGCATGCACAGTTATAGGCTCACAGTTATTTATATATGACAACAGCTGCTCCAGACCGTTTTCGCATTCATTGTTTGAACAGCACGCTAATGTTCTACAGCCTCGTAAGCTTCTTTTTTTTTTCTACTGCATTCGTGGGTTCCGGCCGTTATACTCCCCCTAATTTCGAGTGATTGTTATTTTTCTTTTGTTTTTTGAGAACGTGCAATCTCCGAGCGGTAGTGTAAAGTATGCTTCATACTCAACCCATGTTTCGTAAGTTTACAGCCAGCATATCAAAAACACTTGTATTTTTTGTTGTTATTATCTTTTTTGTGGACCTTCGAGCGACATGTTCATACTGCGTAGCAATCTGCTGAGTGGTCCTGCGTCTCGTGCTTTAGCATTTGTTGTGTCTACGAAAGAGATTAAAATTATTGCTTTCTGCATGCAAATATCTCACAATTCCCTTCAGCTGCGAGTTTAAACTTAACGGTCAAGAATACTCATGCGGGACGTTTGCCAAATACTCTTTGTACCTATAAGCGTCCAGGCAATCTTGTAATTCATACAGTCCCAGTAGATATACGTATCTTGAGCCATTCAACATTTCTCTTCAATAGATAATAGATAAGGTTTTGTTATGTTTTCTGTTGGATTACATACTCAGATGTTAAAGATATGCCGTATACAGTAAGAAAATGCTGCTAAATATTTATGCGTATGGCAAAGTATGTGAGAGGAGCCACAAAGGGGAACTTTTCATTCATGTCATTGGCTTCCCGTTGGTTTTCTGCTGTCGGCAGGAGGCCGACACGAGTTCGCAAGAGCAGTAATGATAACTGATCAAGTTCCTGATAATTTGCATGCAACAAGCGATAAATAAAACGATATACCAAGCTTATTTGAGGAGAGAGATTACAGTGTACTGCACAAAATGAAATAATTGTCATGTGCCTGTATTTTCCTGAACAATCCTTTACTTATCCGAAAGTACGCCTAAAAATCGATAACATTCTTGGGGATGCATATTTGAAAAACATGATACGTGTTTCGTGTGGGTCGTCGGTGTACATGTTTTCGTGAATAATTAAAAAAGGAATAAATGGAAGGTAAATCAACTACCTTACTAATAACACAAAAAATCGCACGCTGATATGTAGAACATGCACCACATTGCAGCACAATTTCAAGTCCGAAGTTATAAAAGAATTAGCTTTGACCGATTCTTGCTCTTATACTAATAATATCTGCCCTGTCCAGTGCTCCAGCTTTCAGTGGAAGGCTCGGCCTGAAATAGCATGGCATGACCTCTCAGGAAGCTAGAGCAACTGGTCAATAGATGCCCTGCCCGATAGTATGTCAATGTCCACAGGCATTCTCAATTTATGGGATGACCTTCGGGTGGACAGGCCGCTTTCCATATTGCAGTAGTCCCTGCTGATGTAGAGACCAGTGTCTTCTGCTACAATGTGTTCTTTTTTTTTATCATCGTTGCTTATATCGACTAAAGCCTGGGTCGATGTCGCTGCTCGTCCTTCAATGGGGATCCAAGGCCGGAAGTTTCTTGCTCGCCATTGAGCTCTGAATATTAGTTAAGCTCTACGTCCCATCCGACTGCCAGTAGAATGATGCTTGTGATGGATGATGCCATAGACACAAGATGGTACCGACATCCAACATATTTATTTATGTCGAAAGAGGTCAGTATCGCGGGAAATTTCCAGCTTAACTTCTGAGGCAAGAAACGATCCTCACGATGCGTACAACAGAACCAAGTCATACTATATAAAATATATGACGGAATGGACTGCAGCATGCCTCATCAAGATGACCTCTCCTCACTTTTAAAAGAAAGTTACGAGTACACCACCCGTGCGACTTCACGTATGAGCGATATAAATATGTAAAAGTTTCCACCAGTCCTGCCCCTTTGGTCATCCTCACGTTGTGCTGCGTCTTGCATTGGAGGTAGTGTAAAAACCATAAAATTATAACATTAAGTGTACAGAGCAATGCCGCTCGGATGTGTACAACATGCTCTAAACAGGCGTCCTTTGCCGAAAACAAATCGCGGCCCTTTCTGCGTTACACTTGTTAGTATAAATAATTTATACTATATCCGTCACGATTATCGTTCACAGTAATGTTACATATGCTGCTTGCTTATGTTATCTTTGCTAAGGTATGTGCCAGGCACTCGTTTACGTCGAATCCACTAGCAGAAGCTCTTCTTATTTTATTTATTTTAGTACGCCCTTGTACTATGGGCGCTTTCATAAATTACAATGGTATGTTGTACATTTAGCAACAATCACTTATGATATATCTATTGTTAATATTATACTCCTAAAGAACAATACGTTATATGTATTGCTGTTATTTTCATTTGGCAAAATATATACCTCGCACTCATTCATATTTGTTTCTATTACTGACTTCCCCCTTTTTTTCTACTTTAGTATTTGTGCTTTTTAATAGAGGAGGTATGCATTGAGCTTTGATCCGTGAAGCGACGACACCATCGCCGGGCGGTCGAACTTTTGCGAATCCGTCCGCACGTGCTGTCTGTGCGTTGGCATGCGTCGTAGGAGGTTTTCTGGAGATTTCTCTCATCAAGTGGTGGTACAGAGCTCGCACACAGCGCAGTGCGGCGAGTTTTGTACGTATGTAACCAGCAAAATGGCGACCGCGACGCTAGCGATCCTCGCGGTGCATACGTTTCAAAGATTGGGTAGCACTGTGGTCCTTCGATAAGCAAGATACTTCACGCTTTGCGCAACACACATACCGCCCACTCGATCTTGGCATTCTTACGGTAACAGAGTTACGCCTATGCTTGCGCAGTGAAGTGTGCTTTCACGCACTTGTATTTTTTCTTCATGCGAATATAATACGCACAAAATTTCCTATCGGCGCGCATGCGTTCCACATACCTCGCATGGTATAGCTTTGCTGTAACGTCGTTTCCTGCTTCTTTAAAAGCACTTCCCATGAGATTTCGCCAACTTGTGCGTAAACGTACCTTTGTCACGACAAAAATTACTAATGGAAATGACAATGTCGCACTAAGCTTATTCTGCTGTGTGTCCATGTTTGGAGTTATGTGCGTCATCGTCTCAGTGGGAATAAAAATTTTCCCATGCACCTCAGCGTTGATAAACCCTGATTATTTTCAAAGTGTACTTAAAGAAGGGAGAGAGAACAATGAAGAGGAAAAGAAGGGAGGTTAACCAAGTGTGTGCTCAGTTGGCTGCACTACACCTGGGGAGAGGGAGAGGGAAATAATCGATACGGTTGAGGAAAAATAGTAGGCAAAAATAAACGAAATGTCACTTAATAAGAAGACGTACAACATAAAGCGCTAAAGCCCTAGCGCGGGAGTCTTTCCACGAGCGTTCGTGAAGTCCCACTCAGAAGCATGCGTTAGACATATCAGAAGATAGAGAACCGAAAACAGAACCACAAGGACACATTCCTCTCTGGGGACATGTCAAGCAACATACAGGACAATCAATAACATGTTAGAAAGCCGCACCTCAAGACAGCAAGAGTGTACCAATTGTTGCGTACCTCTTCAGGACCCTAAAAACAAAAGGAAAGCACATTGCTCCGCACAGATCAATAGATGACACGCTTGAAGTTTTTGAATGCTCACCTTGCTTCTTGATATGGACGACTCTTTCACGTTACTGTATATGTATCGCATAACATCCATTTCAATAAGTTAAGGCTGGTATACAGCACCGTAACATCCTCATTTGTCGTGCAGGACGTTGAATACCTCAGGGTGAAAATGAGTTACAGCCAGAGACTAATGTAAAACAAGACTGCCCCAATAAGGTTGCAAATAGACAACATACAATATGAACTACTCATCCCAGGACAGGCCTAGATCCTCAACGCTGTGAATTAATCGTCACATCGTGCTATTTGCAAGAAAACGAGTTCAGATAAACGAAGGTATTCTTACACTCCAGTTCGCGTAAAGGCGAAAAATCAACAAAGAAAGAAAGAGAGAAAAAGAAGGAGAAATGAAAACAGCAGTGACAAAGTAACGGTAAGGAAGCGAAACATTATCAGTAAAGAAAGGCATAGAAAAACGGGGGGCAAGAGGCGATGGAGGTGGAAGCTTCAAAGGCGTACATTGTATTCAGGCTCTCCGCCCGCCCGCGCCGGAGATTCTCAGAAGGCGCACCCGCCCGTGATGCCGGGGAAAAGACAGAGCAGCATACAGAGGATGGAGAGAAAGACCGAATGTGCCTTGTCATAAGAGGGGGTAGTAAGGCTGGCGGGGGCGGGGCGTTAGGTGGGGGTCACGGATGAAGATATCTGCAGAAACGTGGTGCCCGCTTTGGGACGCGCAAGAAGGACCTACTCAGAACGAATACGAGTAAAGAGAGCGTGGACAACGTGGTTGACAGCATGACGCAGTACTCTGGGGAGCCGTAAAGAAAACAAACCGGCACGCGAGCAGGGGGCAAGAGCAGCAGCCAGCTCCCGCAGCAACGGCTGGAACTAGACAGAAGGAGGGGAAGTCTTTTTCCAGCCCGTTTGGCAGCTGGGAGACACCGAGCGGCACAACACCGGTGCTTCGTGTGAAGGCCCGCCTCTTTGTTCAAAAGAAGAGCAGAGCGGGACGTTAGATTCAAAAGCAGGAGCTACTTCAACGCTCCGAATTTATCTCTTGGGCAATCCTGCCCTCGCTGAAGCTCCTGCCGAGTGCGCGGAACTGTTCGTGTAAGCCGCACGGAGAGACATTCGGGTTGAGGCGAGCGTCAGCGTTCCGCAGAGATGAGGTCTTATCTTCACGGGATCTTGACGGAGATACGTGTCTAACGACGTTGGTGGTTTGCACCGCACTCGCGTATCAGATCGAAGCTCCGCACTTCGCACCTCCCACTGTTGTTGTGCAAAAGGTGCTTGAGTGGAGGAGTCACATTCCTGCAGGAGCCAAGGTATGCAATGGCATGCCAGAATAACCGACGCGCTACATAAACGGTGCAAATTTGGTGCTCGATGCTTTTCAACGCCCTTATAATCACAACCTTCTTTTCTTGTACCAAACACAGATTTCTTGCTTTCCTTCACGAATATGGCGACTGCCTAACTCTCCAAATAGTTTACTTCTTTCAGTACAGAAGCTTCGATGGACCTCTGCTTGCTAAGTGCTTCTCTCTGCTTTATGGGGAGTGCAAGGAAGAACGACCCTAAACGATGGCCTGAAAGAGTCCTGTCTCTTAGCTCGATGATGGCGCCACGGGAGCTCCGCGCGACCTTCGTGATGCAACCAAATCTGAAACTTTTGAAAGCAGCTAGCGCGGGCAACGATCCAAACACACTTCTTCGGAACTAGTCCGCGAAATGGACTTCGATCAGCCCGGTGGCTGCATTTCTTAGTTACGCAACCGCGCCAGCCATTGTAAAATAAATGAGAATTGCTGTGCCGTGGAGCCACATGCATCCATATTGTTGATAGAGTACACGTGTTTGCAATCATTGCAGTACAGGAATCTGTGCTCTGTGACACACACACACACATACAAAAATATGCGTTAGCAGGGACAGGAAAGACCGTATTTCAGAACGAGCATTCTTTCGTTGCTTATGTTTCAAGGTTAAGTTCTTCCAACCAATACACTCTGAAAAAAAAGGCAACGCACAGCATCATGTGGAACTGCTCTTACTTTGGCGGATATCGACTGTGACATCGGAGAGTATCGCAAGAGTAAGGACCGGCATCGTTAAGATTGCAGTAATGATATTTCTCCGAGTGGAATCGATGGGGATGCCGTGTTTCGTAACCCAACGAATGAAGTACTGAAACACACACAGTATCAACGGACGAACAGTCGCGAAGAAAAAGAGTCAATCTTTAGTCAGCGAACGTTACTCTTGAACATAAATATATTTATCCACAAGTTCCTCCGTCTTGTTAGTATACGATACATACGTAGTACCTGCTGGAAGATATGAATATTTTAACTAAACCAATGCTCAAGCTTAAATCAGACTGAAGTTGGTATGCTTCCATACTGACTGTGTAACACACAGCCATGTCTGCCAAAGATGGCTTACTGAGCTGCTTCGTTCCGTGGCCAATTCTTCGTCGTTATCTGTCCATGGACCCGGTTCTATTACGCAGTAACGCCCGTTGAAAGACATGCAGCACTGTATCTTTTCTTTGCTGCTTTCTTGCTGTAGGATTTTGCACTCGACCGCCACAAGGACATTGCCACTTTTCGGGTGCTCAAAATCTGTTATAAGTGATGGTAACAACGCTTTGCAGCAGACATTTTACGTCAGTCTCTTTGCATCTTTCCCATTAACGTTTTAGTGTACCTGTTCATCTTGGACTATAGCGCTTCGAAGAGGGCATGTACGCACAGGGAGATCTGAAGATGTCGCGGCAGCCAGCTATATTTGTTGCTGAAATAGTCTTACAGAAGCGATTATGCGTGGCCTCACTCCTAACACCACCGCAGCTTCATTTCGTTAGAACACTTACACAGTCAGGCCTTGCGTTCTCGTGCAAAATTTTTCCACGTAAATGGGTTCATTCAGCTGTGTGGACAGACTTTCATCTGACAAGTGAAATCTCAGAGTGAAGTTCTCTTTAAAAAAAAAATGAGCGCGAGGTTCTGAACAACCTAGCTGCGCACTTGAAGCGATCGACTATGTTCAAGGAAAGCTCCCTTTTGCATAAGAGAGAGGCTTATCTTTCCGTGGCCATGGATACGTCAGTAATAATTATGGGATTACACGAATTAGGAGGAGTATAATAAAACTGTGGCACTTCGGTTACAGAATTCGTGAATAGGTTCGCAGGTCCTGTAACCGTGGTCAACTGATTGTTAGAACTCATTTTCTCTTTGGTAGCATGGCCATATTTATACTTTCGGTGAATGACAAAAAATGTTTTTGTTTTCGCTAGTCGGAGCAGAGATAAGAAAAACAACTGGCTTTAGCACATTTATTTGACTAAAATTGAGCTTGCGAAAGAAACTTAATGCTTAAAGAAAAGCAAACGGGAAGGCGTAAAGTAATATCGGCACAATCAAAGCATAACGCATACTCATTGGACCGCGTAAGATGATTTTTCAACTCCATACTTACTACTTTTATGCAAAGAAATTGAAACATACTGTAAGCCTTTAGGAAGAAGCTTTTACGAGCAGTCTTATCAGTGAGCCTTGGCTTCTAGTGCTTCCTTCGTAAGCCTCTTTCTTTTCAATCCAAAGACGTGCTAATGAACGGGTTTCCGCTGACGGAGCAAGAAAAAAGAATAACCTAAGATAGTCGGAATTAGATGGGCTTCGAGAAAACCCTGAGTCCTTCAGGAGACTGTCTCCCTCGTATGCTTCATAAATGAAAACTTTTCTCTTTTCGTACGCGCAGTTCGAGCTCAAACGCTTTTTAATTATATTCAATGTGCAATGCAGTTCATTATCGGAGTTAGATTCTTTCCCTTTATATAAAGACAGGTGTTTTCATGCGGACTTTCCAAATTCAATAGGCAGCTTTTGTTTCCGAGAGAAGTACTTATTTTGCAATTTCTGTTACTTCCCTCTTAACACAACGTTTAGAGGAACGGTGCGCAGAGATGCCTTGGACAGAATGAAAGGTACGTATAGAAGGACTAATAAAAACATGCGCGTTGCGGGTAACTTAGAGCACTGCAAGCGTTTTATTAGTACATGATGGTTTTTATTAGGTACTTGACGGCAGTACATCAGAATTTTTTGTTGGGAAGAACGTCACAGTTAACGATCCTCGGTGGGTGATGCCGATTTTTCTTCGATAATTTACACTTCCAAAGTTATTTTTGGTCCTTCGTCTTCTTTTTCCTACGTGTAGTTACAGCGTACGTGTTTGTCGACACACCCCTGGGCACGTGTCCCATCTGGTGCTTCGCACTATTTAAGAAATACTTTAATTCTTGGATTGAAGGTAGTGCTTCAGAAATTCAGATATAAAAAAAGACACGTCTATGTTCTTAACCAGCGAGCTGTTTTAAATAGAAATAGCTTTTGTAGTGGAAAGAAAGCCCAGTAACTGAGAACCGCTGCTTTTTCGGTACAAGCTGGGTAGGCGTGCTACGTGCAGGAAACTCTGAAGCTACTCCGTTAGTACAAGCTTGTGGTTCCTCAGAATGGATGTAAAGGGCAGTGCCATGTACAGCCGTAGCCACTTTCGTCGACGTACATGCGCCCTTGTTAGCACATCGGTATACCGAATGCTGGTGGACGACAGTATAAATCCCCCCCTCTCTCTCTATCTGTTTCTTTCTTTCTTTCTTTCTTTCTTTCTTTCTTTCTTTCTTTCTTCTTTCTTTCCTTTCTTTCTTTCTTTCTTTCTTGCAGGCACAACAAACAAGGAACATTGCGCTGGTCCCCATGGAAAAGGGACGGTCGTAATATATGAAAAGCTCCGTAGCACACAGAGCGAGCGTGTTTGGATTGACCGACTGTTTTCCTTTCAGCTCAATATGGGGATTCGTATACATATGGAGCCCTATTCAGGGCGCTCCGACGTCGAGCCAGCTCAAGACATTGAAAAAGAGCGGCTACCCTTTAAGGCAGACTTCACTGGAGCTTGAAGAGTCCATCTAGGGCCTCTCGGCAGGAAGAAAAGAAAAATCATACCCAACGCTATGCTCAGACTTCAAAAGGAAGTGCTCAGTATTCGTGCAATTGAGTGTTAGCCAGGCAGCTTTTCTTGTTTGCCGACGTAGTAGAGTAAAGAGCAGTAGAAATAAGATTGGCATGGTGTTTAGAACAAAAGTAAGTGTACTGTCATGTGCCAGTAAACTGACACACACACACACACACACACACACACACGTGCGCGCGCACGCACACGAAGCGCTGGCTTTTCATTCGATTTGCCAAAGCACTCACATCTAGCGACACGTTTGTATATGGAAGGTATGTTTCGAACTACACACAGATACAAAGAAAAAAACCTCGCTTTCGTAACGCATTCTTTTTCTCAAAAGAGATATTCTATGCTTGTTGAGCAACATAGAGGTAGCTTGTACAGCGATATATTTATGTTATGATTTACGTGTTCACACTGTTCCTTAACGTAAGCGCCGGAGAATATAAAAGTGAGGATACTGGGCGAAGAATTTCCTCGCAAGAACGGCGAAGCCAGGCTTGGTGTAACATGCGATCAACATGCGGCCAATGCACAGTAGTGCACTGGCCACGCCATTACATGATACCGGACATGTTGAATATGACCACAGGAATGACAGACATCTCTCGAAACAGAAAATCGTATGAATGTCACCACTATATCGTCGGCGCGCTTGCTATCAACCCGCTATCCGCATCCTTTAATCATATCGTGGCCTTGGGACGTAAAACCCCAGAAATCCAACCACTATCCGCATCGTTGCCCACAACCCACTGCTACATGACAGTGAAAGTGAGAAGCAACCAAGCTGGATTGAACCAGCCCCGCTGTTTAACCACCCTTCACGACGTTAAATCAGTGAAGGTGCTTGAACTTTCATCGTTACTTCCACTTCATGAGAGAAAGATAAGAATGAAGTGTCTGTGGGGAAGACACCTTTCCAGACACACTTATATCATGTCCTTGACGCAAGTGTTTCATTTTTTTCCCCCTCGTTTTGTGCATGCTTGACAGGAGACCCTTCTAGAAGCGTATGAGCGGAAAATTGGTGCTAGCTGCCAGAAGAGATAAAGACAAAACAGCCAAATTTATAAAGATCGCGAGCTTATCAAGAGCATTAAAGCCAGTCGCGAGTTCAGAAGCAGCGCGCTCTGCTCGTTTAGTGCACTATGCCAACACAAACGTACGGTAGAAGAGATGAAGAAGTACGGGCACGACGTATCAAAAAGGGTATTGTCGCAGCAGGGTAGGAGGAGACATCTTCAAATGGATACAGAAATAGGCGCGAATTTAAGGAAACAGAAGCAAAAAGAAAAAGTTGTAGATGAGAGGCGACTGCCCAGACCACCGAAGCAGAAATTTTAGAACAATATAGACATATAAAATGCCGGTCGATATTTATTTAAGTAGGCTACATTCGTCGACGAAGCATGAACAGAGTCATTGCTTGGAGCTCGCTGATCTGAAAAAGCAGCAAAAAAGGCACATGAGCGAGGGCTGAGCTTTAGAAAAGACCCCGGAAAGGAGGCTTGTGCTTCTTGAAATGGACGTGCGAAAAAAGGAGCGGATGCATAATAGAAAGGAAATATGGAAGTGAAGAAAAAAAAAAGTGCAGCACGGTTTTCGTTCGTAGTGCCACTTTATTAAGAAACTGTGTTTCCATTGGCAACAGTGGAGACAAGCATGCCGGCAAAGCGATGAATATGTTAGCTGAAATGCTGCCCCGAAAGAAAATATTCTGCATTTCGTGCACGAAAAGACTTCACATGATTATTGAATGCGAAGCTAATTCCTCCTTAGCAGGAGATTTTGCGCGTACTGTTGAATTAGGGCAGTGATAGCCGTAGCCGCCTTACTGCAGCCGAATAATACAGAAATGTGCATTGCCGTGGCTCTTTGCCTTTTATTATGTAATTTTCGTATAGTTCAATAAGCTTCGTCCGCGGTTCATCCTAATTCGCGGAAACGTAAATTATGGCAGAATTTGCGGAGATATTTCGACAATTTTTGTCATTAACACACGTGTGATTACGTAAAACAAAACCGCCATGACGTGCAAGCGCCTATGGCACTGCGCTAGAGAACACGATAGAAGTTGTGGTTGTCGCAATTCCAATTAAAGGGGAAGACGAGCGTTAAGAACCGCTAGAAGCGCAATTATATTGGGCCCCCTGCAACAATCTCTACCAAGTCCTGCCACAGTTTCGGATGTTCAACACATGTGTCTGAGTCGGATTGATGAAAACAGTCCGGATAGTAACGTGAATGACCCGTAACAAAAATCACAAATCCGTTTCCGAGTGGATGTCCGATCCCGAGAGTGTACGGGCTATTCTCCCGAAAAACAACGGTCTTCTATAAATTGGATTTGCAGTACAGGGCCCTTGACAACTGAAAAAAAAAAACGCACTTTGTGTAAAGTGCACAAAGTGCTTGCGTTTTCATGTTTCGTTCCAAGAGAGAGAGAGAGAGAGAGGGGGGGGGGGTTAGGGAAGTTAGCGAAGTTGACCAAAAGTTGGCATCCAGTTTGCTACCCTGCACTGGGGCGAGGGAAAAGAAGATAAGAAAGTGGACAGAGAAAGAGAGTGAAAAAGTAACAGGAAAGGACACGCACAGAGAAAACAAAAATGAACAAAAAATAACGCACACCAGACACAGGAAGAGCGTTCTAGTTTCAGTCTTCGATAGAGGCCGGTCGCTCACAAGAAGAGCACTGGTGCTTGCACCGCCTCCCCCCGCTCTTTTATTATTATTATTATTATTTTTTCTTTCGACGCTGAGTCCCGTCTATGTCGAAGAAATCTTTGTTGCAACAGAGGTTGGTCGTCCAGCTGAATGACCGCGTCGCAAAGTGATTGTCTCTGTGCACTGTACTACGGGGATTCGCACATGTTTCTTTCTAAAGAAAACACAGCAGCGCCGCAATGGATACCGAGTACGCCGATTTCCTACGATTTCCTAGAAAGCGAGGCTACACGATAGGTGCAGAGGAAGCTGACCGTGATTGCAGCGCTCAATCACGTTGACAAACTGAAAAGGGAAATCAATACAGCTTACACGAATGCAACCGTCACTGCTTCCAAATCGTGTCGTGGAAAGGATTTCATGCGATGCCACTTAAGAGCCTATCCTGTGGTCTAGCCAGAATTTCAGTACGTGAGGTGAGTCAGACCATAGCACATGTAGTACGCGCGTGTGTGCGCGCTGCTATTCCACAGCCATAAATTCTTAATGCTCACATCAAGACAGCACTGAACTACTGCAAAGTTTCATTTCATTCTCATAATATACATCTGAACTATACAACTAATGATTCTATCAGTGAGAACATCATTGATTTTATTTGTACGGCAAAGGTATTTCATCGTTGGTTGAGCTATGTGCACAGGACGCCGTTATTTTGCTGTGGATTCTACGAAAGTTAATAGCAGTCACCCCTGCGGGGGTCACCTCTTTACATTCTCGCTTAGATAGTACAAACATACAAAAAACAACAAGCAAAGAAACAAACGAACAATGGGGACGCAATGTGACGTTGTAGGAACGACACAGCTTTAAGACGGAAAGGCAACGAGTCAGTACAACGACCTCCCGAGTAAGAGAACCAGACGCATCGGAGAGTAGATGGATACGACATCGGCACGGGTTAGGCTGATGGCTGGGACGTATGGCATACCCGATGCTTACGCCCCAAAAGGAAGTAGGCGGCACCAGAGGGCTGTGCTCGCCTCGCGTAATCCTGCTTTACATAACAAGAAAGAGAAGGCAATTTGCCCGGGATAATAGCTTGGCTGCTCTCGCACAGATAGAAGTGCCGCTGGTGAATAAGGAAATGTAGGCAGGTCACTCTTGATATCACTGTATTTTGGAGAAAACTTTAACATTATATGCCTTCTAATCCATTGTCTTATGCAGTAGAGAAAAGAGGAAAACACAATAAAGGAACAAATGCGGTTCAGATTGGAACCTATCGCTTCAAACAAAAGAAATAAAGAATGGGTACGCCGAGAACTACGGATACAGCAGTGCATAAACGCCGAAAGCGTGCCTTCATAAATAGAAAAAAGAAAAAGAAACTTTCTATTTTCTGCTTTACACAGGGAGAACGTGCAATACATTCGACGATACTCCTAAACTAAAAAAAAAAAGCATTTATAGCAGCACCGTCTTTCTCTATAAATGTAAGTTCGCTTTGATGGTGCTCCGCGTAGAACGTTGAGAAGCTTAGCACCATATTAAATCGAGGGGTGCCTCAGCTTGGTGGGGTGAAGGAAATTCGCAATTCGGTTTCAAAGACAGCTGGCAACAGCTCGCTCTTCTTTCAACAAATGACGTCACTGGGGGCACCGACTACGATGCGTGAGGCTGAGCCAGCACTGGCTGGTTTCATGGCCATGGCATGATAATCTGCTATGCTTTTTTTGTTCTTTTTAAATCGAACGAATAAAAAAAGATGAACGTGTCTCTAATAAAGAGCAACGAAAGCTTCGAGGGCTGTAGTTGATTCCCCCGTGACGTCATTTTTTGAAAGAAGAGCGGGCTCATTCTAGCTGCGCTTGAAAACAAATTGTGAATTCCTTGGTGCGTGCAGTGAAATGATATTTAGCTTACACATTAGCAAGAGCGTCCACAACTGCTCAGTACCATTTCCTTCTTATGTTCAAAAAGCGCTGCAGGGTCCTTTAACAGAGAAAGATTGACTTGTTGCTCCTACGAAGCGAACTTTCATGTTGCGCCCGATTGAATATTACGCACAAAATGAAGTAGCCGTCCTGAAATTCCCGCATTCATAAGTGCAAAAACTGTACCCGTATGCGGAACCGAGGGAAAAACTTGCTGTGCGTCCAAGAAAAGCCTGTAAGCAGAAGGCATGAAAGTGACCCAAGCATAAAAAAATTCGTGGCTGACGCAGCAACACACATATAGTTTAGAGCAGGGTATCTAAACACAACAAAAGAAGACACGGACTGAATAAACATTTTTGACATACGTCAGGTATTTAACGGAACATATTTAGTACAAACAGCTACAATCATTGATGATTGATTTGTGGGGTTTAGCGTCCCAAAACCAGCTCTGATTATGAGAGACGCCGTAGTGGAAGGCTACGGAAATTTCGATCACCAGGGGTTCTTTAACGTGCACTGACAGCGCACAGCACGCGGGCCTCAACATTTCGCCTCCATCGAAACGCGACCGCCGCGGCCGGGATTCGACCCCGCGACCTTCGGATCAGGAGCCGAGTGCCATAACCACTAGACCACCGTAACGGGGCTACAGCTACAATCATACAGAAGAGCCTAGGAATCTTAATAGTCACTTCAAGTGCTTCATGTCGCCCATTTCTGAATGTAGAAGAATATGTCACAACACCACAGTGAAGACGCGCTTTATCTCTTGGGCATGACTCAACGTTGTACTACTTAGAAGCAGAGACTGATAAGAAAAAAAAAAAGCAGCTATAAGTATGTTAGCATAAGCATAGTTCTTGACCAAAATAATGTTTTGAATACATGTTCTGATGACTAATGCGCCAACTATCAACGGAGGAGCATGGTGATTATTCAGCATGAATTAAAACCAAAATAATCTTAAGCATTAGTTTGAAGCCCTTTCTATGGAAACGACAGTCAATAGTTATAATCCTTACATATGGCTAAAATATGAGCGAATGTTTATTTGCTCGCTTTTTTTTTTTCTGAAAACTTGCTGTAATTCATTCACAAGAAAATTTCTAGAGCCACATGTTTTGTTTATTTAATATCAGTCTTCCTGATTGCTGCGAATGAATATATCCGGCTACCATGCAGCAGAAAATCAATTAGGAAAGCACATGTTACTGATGCGATTATTGCCTTTCAAGGACTGGGGATGGATCAAGGGCTCTTTCCTTTGTTGGTTTTATTAGGTTGTCGTCCACAGGTTGGTGATACGTTAATATGTGCTTCAGTCGTAGCTTAAGGAGGCCTACAGCAATCAGTGAACGTTCGCGATTTAGGTTTTTGGTTGTCCTTTTGGCCTACTTTTTCAAGCGACAGTTGTTTAGTTTAGCCTATGTCAGCGTAGCTGGCGTTGTGGTCGTCACTCGAAAACTGCCAGAATTACGGAACCCCTGCCGCCTTTGAAAAAGATGTTCTTATCTCTGCTGGGATTGGAATGGGAGATACCAGCATCCGAAGGCAAGTTTCTCAACCACTACACCACACAGCCACACTTGAGAGAAGTGAAGATATACGAACCAGATGAACGCTATGCATTTTCTAGCAGCTTGGTTAGGGAATTGGAAGACTAACAAACGAACAGCACCGGAAACGCAATGTATGAAAAAGAAGGGAAGAAATTTATTCTAGTGCCTAGAATGTGGCTCAAACCGCATTTAATATCCTGGTACGAAGAAAGAAAGAAAGAAAGAAAGATAGAAGAAAGAAAGAAAGAAAGAAAGAAAGAAAGAAAGAAAGAAAGAAAGAAAGAAAGAAAGAAAGAAAGAAAGAAAGAAAGAAAGAAAGAAAGGCAGGCTTGGCTCGTAGCCGCTTTGGATATGCATGCGGGTACGAGCCACATGTGATTGAATTTGTTTACCCAGTCGGCGAACACTCACGGAACTGCGAAACTAGATGGACAGGCAATAGCTGGCGTGTATTCACCAGAAGCTTCGTTTGCCCTCCATTTTTTTCGACAGGGGTTGGGCACGCCATTATTTTATCATTGTAGCTAATGGAGGTGCGGAGTTTTAACTTGTATGAAATCATGCGTTAAACTGTACTAAAACTCTAATAAAATACAAAACTGGAATCACCTGGCGAATTAGTAGTCTATCGACCACATCAGCACTGTACAAGCATGCAAGTGCTTATTTGCCGAGCGAGTGCCATAAGAGCTCTTTAGTCCTCCCCCCCCCCCCCCCCCCCCCCCCCCCCCGCTGTACTTTCAGGAAAACAGCAATGTCAAGTCAAAATCTCGGCTCTCTTGCAGCAAGCACGAGCGTCCCGCAATATACAACAAATAAGCTGCGAGCGCTAGCGTAAAGCGCCGCTTAGGTCTTTCGTTGTTGAGCATGGGCTAACGAGATGAGACCCAGAGCTGAGAAAGCAAAACGTTAACCGCGACCTCGCCGCTGAACAAAACAGCAAACACGAGCATAGTACGTTAAATTAAGCTTCGTGCACCTGTTGGCCCTTTCACCGGCAAAACCATTTACGCGCATTACAGGTGACCCAGAAATAGCTTTTACAACGCAAGGGTGCAACGCATGCAATGTATTTGTTTTTTTTTTCTCCGTGCTCGCCCTGTGGACCATGGATTCGATTATAGTTGACTCACCAGGGTTGTGCAGTATATGTAAACATGCTCGTGAGACGAGAGGCGAATGGGCTTCGCGTCGAACATTCCATTCCGCTTGGCTGCTGGTGTGGCTTGTGTGCGTATGGTTCTGATTGAACGCTCATGTGTGTTCGTGTACTACGGTAGATCTTAAGGCATGTATGAAAGCAGTGTCAGGAATATAAGTAAAAGCTGAGAGTATATCGCTGTCTCAAAGGACAGGGCGATGGATCTAGCAGTGTTTGTCAGTGATACCATACCTGATCAAACCTCTACGCACCCGCAGAATTAAATTTTGCATATTTAATATATATAATGTAGGCATATTTATATATGCATATATAACCTGCTAGCGTCCCAGTAAACTCATGTGGTAGAGCTATACTACTGCGGAAAAGCGCTGAGCCGAGCTTCGAACCCTAACTAGGAAGGACTCGTTGTCTGCTAAGAAGCTTTCATCACAAGATATTCCCGTGGAATTCCCTCGTAACTTCGCGCTACAAATGAGCGGATTAAATATTATTTCCTCTCATCAACGCTTGCTCTATTTAGCAGGTCTCGGAAGAACTGATTTTTCGTATCTATAATTCTATTATCTCGGCTTTTATATAACGGTATATATTTCACCTATTCTGGTCCAAAGTTATACTGTGTCATCGTCGTCCCCTGCGCTTGAACGTTGCATTTACATTTATTTCTGCCGATTTAGACAATCCATCAAGTTCGCAATGTGACAACTGTAACATTGTGGAAAGTAGTTTATAAGATCTCCAAAGAAAGCTCAAGCCGGAGCTTAAACCAGTACTTGAAGCAAAGCAGTAAGCACCGTGGCTGCGCTGAGAAATATATCGTTCCGCGGCACTGTCTTTGAAAACAAAGAGAGCGCTGAAAGGCTTTTCGCGCGAAAGCAAAAGTGCGCCAAAAGAATGAGAGCTTGGTCTCGGCGAAAGAAGACACCGAAGCGGGCGCGCCAAATGGAGTGCGGTAAGAGATGTCAATTAGAGCTCTCAATCTCACGAGGAAAGAAATAAAAAAGAAAGAAGGTAACCACGATAGGCAGCTCGTTCGTTTCGGTAAGAGGAAGCTCTACGTTTCGACGCTTTCCCGTTCGCGCACGGCATCGCGTGACGGCTTGCAGCCATCGTGGCCGCAGTAAAGAAACTAGCTTTTCTTTCCCGGGTACTACTCTTTCAACCTGAGGCGGCTCCTCAGGGAGCACCCTGTAAACACACGAACATTGGGAGGCGCTCTCTGGAGAGCGCTATCCATCAAGCAAGCCGAAAGCCGGCAATGTGGGCTCTCGCCTTACCTTACTGTTTTGGGCTAGGGCGTGCCTCAGGAAGCTGTGGAAGTGTTACTAGGAAGGCAAGAATCTGCTGCTTCCGGGTTTCTCCAGAAGTAGATTACGTTTCCGGGAGCCTTACGTAAAAGCAAGTGAAGACTATTCCCACGTTATGCAAGTGCGTCTCGGATTATAACGTCAGAATCGTGCTATCCAGATATGCCCGTTGTCGTGGCTGTAAGCAAATATTGCGGCAGTTGACAGGGTAAGCGATTGTTACTTTTCTTTTCTTAACTGAACCTTGCGAAACAGCAGATAAAGCTCCTCTGAAAATTCAGCTAACCACATAGACAATTTACCCTGAATCTTTGACCTGGTGTTTCCAACATTTTATTGCGTATGTGACAAATAACTATACGAATCAGAAAGTCTGAAGAGCGTCCTGTATTACTGGATGGGGACAGATCGGTGTCCTTAAAATGTCTTTTTTTTTCCTTTTGCAATAAGTTGAACGGGAATCTACGAGTCAGCACATAAAAACGTAAACACGTAGCTGCGTATCGCATGCACCATTCTTGCTTTGTTGTGAACGTAAGGTGGCAGGTCAGAGAATGCGCCTATTGAGATTTTTTATTTTACGCATTACTATTTATGGCCAAGCAAAACCAACTACCTGTGTTACCTCTTCAATTCAACTGTGCTCCTGACGTCACCTAAGGCAAAAATAGAAGACAACACAATGTACCTCATGTTATACAGGGAACTCGGTCGAACAATTTAACCTACTAAGCGATTTCACCGCGAATTAGGCTAACCACAGTCGCATTATTCATTATTCATTTTTGCATTGAGTAGCTGCTTCCACCGAAGGAACTTATCGAGAGACGATATTTTCGTATTTCGAAAAGTTGTACTTTCTTAGCTGCTGGTCATTTTGTGCTTGATCTGTTGTAAACGAAACGAACGAACGTTTATTGCAAGGAAGATCAAACTGGTGATGCGCACTGAGATTTTCGCCGAGGGGGAAATAAAATAAAGTAGACAAGGTAAGAATGGAGGGAAAATAATGGGCCTAACGGTCTGGAATGAACCTTACAACGTGGGCTTTCATCCCAATTGGTGATCTTCCACTTAAATAAGCATATCACGCTTGAAGCAACAAACAGGTAATTTAGATAACGGTGGAAGTATTCTCTTTTAGTCCTTTAGTGCGCGTTTCTGTGTATTACTTCAGGTGGGTCTTATAAAGTTGAGTGCTTCCTAATCCCCTGTGAGTTCTCGAGGCTGCCATTACTGACCTTCTAACTCAGAATCAGACCTGGTACAGTGAATTGGTCATGGTACAGTGCTTCAAACTAGAATTTCACCTTAACAAACCTAATCCCCAGAGCAACGAATTACTTATCTCCGCCACATTAAAGCAGCGGGACATACTACACGCCAAACGGTTACTCATTTACTGTATTTAGCTGCAGCGTCTATGAGTTATGCTGTAGGGCAAATAAAGTTCACCCCATAATTTTTAGTAAGGACAATGGCTGTCACTTTCGGTGAAAATATACAACGGTACTTATGTGTCTGCTTGTAAGGTAAAAATAAAAGCAGCCTGTGCTGCGGCAAATTTCCATTCGTTCCACAATAGTGTGGTCTTGTATTTAGGAACCAGGAATCACAGGTGTAGTGCTTTGTAAACCAGCTTGGCTCGTCAGAGCTTTATGATAAAACAAGTTTCGGCAAAACAAGGTACCCTCTGAAGATCTGAACTTCCTCCAACTTTATGCGACACTCCTAGCCCATCAAAGTAAGCAGAAAACCCTAATCTGCAATGAAAGGATGAATGATCCAGATTAGTCGCATCAACTGTTCAGTCCCGAGCAAACGTGCCCAAAAATTATCGCGTTTAGGCGTGAGGAAGGAGATTCAATATCGTCTACGCTTGGCATGAGATTTTTGCCATGTCACAAGGTGTAAAGTTCATATTTGAAGCAGTAGGGAAAAAATTATTTTTGTTCTTTGAATGAAGTCTTTCCGGAGGCTATGCAGTCACATAAGAAGCCTTCCCATATAATAAGGCTGAGGGCTCTGTTTCATATCTGTTTATTATAGCATCAAGAAAGCATTGGTTACGATGTCGCTACGACATAGAGATAAGCGCTTACACGCACAACCGGTCCGCAAAACCGGTCCGAAGCAACGACAACCACTAAGCACGCAGACTTGGAGTTACGCGAGCTGATGTTTCAATGAATTAAATCTATTCATTGCTACCGTACCAAATCAATCAACCCGTTTTCGCTACACGAGAGCTTTGAATATTGCACTTTCTTATAGTCATGTCATCTAAACTGGGGCAAGTTATGCGCGAAAGCACTATCATGGCCGCTACACACAACGTGGCAGTACTCACGGCGTTAATGTTGTGGCCTGCGCAGGCCCCCTTTTCCCATCCAAAATGAATGCATGCATTTGCTACAGTCTGACATAGCTCGCATAAGAAATAATGTCCACAATTTCATTACCACTTTTTGTATCTTGGCTGATAAAGCCCAAATATAAAGCGCTTCACCACTGAAAATATGTTCATCTCAATGCGTTTGTCTCACCCTATTCTCTGAAGACTGCATGTGCAATGCAAATAATACTATGAGAAGCAGGAGTACTGGTAGAATCATGCACAGAACTAGACTTTCATGAAAGGAATAATATCCAGGATGTATACAGATAACATCAGGAAAAGGCACAGAGTTTCTAGGCGAAATGAAGCAGAATATTTTCAGGCCCTAACAATATAGAATTAATACCTCGCTAATGCGGTTATTCTTTTCCACCCATGTCAAGATACATGACTTTTGCTACAGTAGACAGTGTGAAGTATATGTACCCGGCAATGTGCGTGCCTTTTGTGCAGCTCGGACTAAAACTGCGCTTACCCACGATAACATCTTCATAAGGTTTAGCATATGATAAACATAATGAAATAAACGAATCTCGTACACCTGAAAAGCAGATGGTGAAATGCTTTCTTTTGTAGATTACTTACATTTATTTTGTACGACGCTCTTGGATACAGCAAACCTGAATTTTCTTCTGCGCAAACAACACGGAACATCGAAGTTTCATTTTCAAGCTGCTTACAGAACATAATAAATGCGGATTCGCAACGTTACTCGACGGATTTACTTTCTCTCATCACTAAAAAAGAAAAAAAGGGCTTTGCACACCGTATTTGGAGGAAGAAACACACAACGCTTCATGTAGACTTGAAGAAATGCAGATAAAAACAAAGCGTTGTTATGCAAGCGTGGAAAGAACACAAGCGTTATTCTGTTTGCTACATTTCATAGTTCAGCGAGGTAGCATAATGAGTTTAAAGTATCCAGTCGCTTAGCTCATTTGGGTAGCCCATTCATGATAACCACCTTAAGTAAAAACCCGCTTGCACAAAATTTGCTTAAAGCTTTCGTCCTCTTTTCTAGTGAAGGTTCGTTGTGGTGTTCGAGTTTCACGGAGCTAATTAAACTAATTAGCGCCAAGTGCTACACAGCGTGCTTACAACGTACGTTCAGTAATTAATAATTTGGGCTTCGATGGTGTTCTGCACCCCAAACGCTCCACAGACCACGGTTTCATATTCATTTCGCATACAAATAGAAAGCGCTTAATTTCAACACGCGTACCGTGATGCAAAAACAGCGGGCTTCTCTCTTCTACCTTAACTGGTGCTTGTGCTCGTGTAGCTTCTCGTGTGAGGCAACCAAATAATGAGGTCGGATAAAGCGCAGGGGTTTTACTTGTACATAGTTTAAATTACGGTGTGGTAATATGAGACTGGACAGAAAATGACCTTCAGTACCGTCTATCTTGTGACGACTAGTTGCTAACTACTATAGACTCACTGGCGACTCCTGGCGACCGTGTGAGTGTACGGCCGTCATCAAGACCTATTTAATACAACATATGTGAGCTCTTCCAAACGTTTCCCTGATTTTTTTCTTTTTAATGCAACCTAGGATGCGTCTAGTTCATGCACTGCCTCGTTTACCCCTAGCCTCCACTTTAGCTCATGATATGTTCCCTTCATTGCATTGGTGAGTCGCATGAATGCGAAAAAATAAACAAGGTTTAGTTTCAGGTTTCAATGACTTTGCTTGTAAAAGTCAGAGAAGGCTGATCACTCACATGACTTAGATATCTCTTCGTTCGGAAGTCTAGGCTGATTCTCAAAACTCCACACCAGCGTTACATTGCTAAAACAGTCTTGCTATTTCCCTTCAGAGATCCACAAAGTGCACGGCTCGCAGCCACACAATACCACGGTAGAAAACAGATTTTTTACCTGTTGGTGAGTTCTATAGTTTCAAAGCTGATGTTTTAGCATTTAATGTTTTCGAACATGCAGAGGATGCGGTCTTACGCTGTGTACTGCTGTACTTTCGAACAGCTACTGTCGGCGCCTGTTTTGGATCTCATGACAACGTAGACTCGTTTGCGCTCTGTGTGTTACATTGTTAATTTTCGGGTTTTATGTGCCAAAACCACGTTACGATTATCAGAAAGGCCGTGGTGTAGTTCTCCGGAAATTTCGACCACCTGGTGTTCTTTAACATGCCCTTACTCCGCACCACACAGTCCTCAACATTTCGCCTCCATCGAAATACAGCAGCCGCGGCCGGGATACAATACCGCGACCTTCGGATCAACAGCCAAGGGTCGTAGCCACTAGACCACCGTGGCGGAGTGTGGTTAACGTGTCCTTTCTGTTTCCGTGCCTTTACGAGCAGCTCTACGCGTCTACATGCAGAACCAACTAGCCCAAGTGGAAACACTATTGAAGCCTCTACTGCTTCGTTAACGTGCGACTGTTTCAGACCCTCCTAGTCTGTGTAAAAATTTTGCTTCCCATGCTCGATACTTAAACAACAATAATTAAAAAGCTGATTAGACCGCTAAAGATACGCAAATTATTGTAGCTCCAACATAAAGTGAGCTGGGAAGACGCCGCTTGGCGTGTAGGTAGACCTTAGATGCATGCACTGAGATTGACAACCACTCCTCTAGAACCGTTCACCTTTCTATAATATATGGCTGGAACTCCTAAATTCACTGAAAAACTTCTATATCCTCGTTTTAAGATAAGCTGGAGAGCAAGATTCAAAACGCAGCACATCTACAACGTTGCACACATCTACATATCCACAACTTCCGAAATTGGCATGACCTGGGTGGCCACGGCAAAGCAAAACCTGCTCTAGCCTTGCTTCCGTACTGTGGCACCATACGTTGACGTTCTTGGTCTAACCCTTGTCGCACGTTCTAGCTTTCTATAAAAATATGTTATCTTTGAGCAAACGAAAGTTAAAGATGTGTTTACGTATACACTGAATGTCTTGCGGTGACGCTAATAGTGCCGGCGCCGATGTGTGGTGTGGCATGGTCGCTACAGGAGCGCTAGAAGGCTAGGGATTCAAAGAGGCTGTTATGGAATCTGCACTGAATATTGAGCCAAAATATTTCGGAATTGGCATGTGGAATGCTTATTGAAGGAGTGAAAATTACAACAAAAAGGCCCTTCGAAACTCAAAGCAATTATTGTTTAGCCTAGCTTCGACAATAACCACGGCCATCTCCGCTACAATGTACAGTGGCGGTCAAAATTTTGCGGACCACGGGAACGCGTGGCGGATAGCACAGCGGCGCCTACTGACGGCTGCCTGCGAAGCTCGAGAGCGCGCACTGCGCACGCGCGCCATTTTTACCTGCCAGCCAGCTCGTTCGTCCCTCGAACAGCTCGCGGACCGGAACGCCAGAATAAGCGCAAGGTGTCACTTCTGCTATCGCCGCGGAAACACCGAGCGGTGATATCGCGACGAGAAGAAGCGATGAATTAGACAACATATGACACGAGGGGACTGCGGATGTGCTGCAAGCACGCAGGCGTCTATCGAGTGCCCGATTTGCAGGGCTCATTTTAAAATGAATACCGTATTTGCTAGAATGTAACGCGAGGTCTTTTTTTTTCGGATACTCGTACCTAAAGTCGACCCTCGCGTTACAATGAAATGACGAAATTCAATATTTTTTCTTCCTGGACGCAATGAAAGGTCGCCCGTCGCGTTACAATCGTGGTCGCGTTACAATCGAGTAAATGCGGTACTTCACTAGGAAATTAACAAACCAGTTAAACATTTTCAGCTTACTTGTGCTTTCATGAAATTAGCCGCAGTACCTTTTAAACAAGGCGAGCGAAAACCACACAGATGCTTGAAAAGGGAGACATTCACAATTTAATGCCACTTCGTCTTCAGCTACTCCATGTGGAGAGTGTGATGGTCATCTTTGGAAATGTACGCGAGTCTTGAAATTGGTGACGCATCTTTAATCTTCCGCGATTTCTTTCGGTTCCCGAGAAAACATAAACCACGTCTGTTTCCGTTCACTTCTCTGCGTCTTTTCTACAGCAGCTCGATATCTGGATGTGTACGAGCCCATAACATGTATAAGGAGTATTAATATGTGCATTGGTTTACCGCAATCGAGCGCAAAAGGCATCGCTGTTGAGTAACCATATCACAAAGGTCGACTACCGAAAAGCTGACGCCGTATGCATGTTTCCGTCGCCGCGGAGCCTCTGGGACTAAGGCGTATACAATGCGGGGTGCAGCGAGAATTGCCAGTACAAATTACGTGTTTTCGTCGCGGTATCACCGCTCGGTGTTTCCGCGGCGATAGCAGAAGTGACACCTTGCGCTTATTCTGGCGTTCCGGTCCGCGAGCTGTTCAAGGGAGCGAACGAGCTGGCTGGCAGGTAAAAAAGGGCGCGCGTGCGCAGTGCGCGCTCTCGAGCTTCGCAGGCAGCCGTCAGTAGGCGCCGCTGTGCTATCCGCCACGCGCTCCCGTGGTCCGCAAAATTTTGACCGCCACTGTACTTTTTCACGTGTATCTACACTCATATATAAATTAATTTCCACATAAGTGACGGTTTAAAAACGGCTGTTTTCGTGAACGACACTGCGCATCATGGTTCGGGTTATTCGTTGCATGGTGACATTCTCAGTTCTCCGTTGAGACAAATGGGCGGGCTAGGAACTAGCGCTTGAAATATTCATGCCTTCACAACGAAATTTCACGATGGAGTACGGGACGCCGACGGATTCTGTAACGAAGCTTCCTTACGGTTGTGTCCTTTATGGTTCTGCTGTTATCCTAGTGTAATTTATTAACGCAGGAAGATAGTGACAAAGATAAAAAAGAAACCCAATGCAGTACTGGTTTCTCAAATGTAGAATGTCGAATACGGTTGCTACAGAGTACTCTTGTAACATCCTTGACAGCAAACATTCTCAAAACTTTCTGCCGTCAGCCGCAAATAGCAGCACCGCAACCATCGTTCATTTCCATGCGAAGACGCAACACCGTGCCGCCATAACACGCGCCCGCTAATGTGTTACGAGCAGGTGAAACGCGGCGAACTGAGTGAAAAGTGAGCTTTCCGGGCATCTTGAGACCCTCACGCTCTGCGGACGCTTGTCTAAGCTGCGTCGGCGCAGAAGCTCACTCAGGCCGTGACGATGAGGCGCGCCCACCTAGGCCCACTTCCACGTCCCGCGCGAACCCTTTGCTCGGGACCGCGCGGGACAGCTCCGATTAATTATCGCGAAATTGGCGCCAGGAAGTCCCCATCCTTTCCGGGGAAGCACCGGTCGGGAATCCATCAGCGACTTCCGCCACGTTGCTCCCCGCGCTTCGAAGCACTTTGCTGGAGTGCTGGGCAAAGGGGCGGCGGCGGCGTAAGTGCGGGTGACCCGTAATTATGACGACGCAGGCAGACGCAGCCCGACGGCAGAGCATCGTTTAACCCGGTCGCCGCCTCGCGAGATGGAGAGCGCGGCTCCATCGGCCGCCGCCGCGACTCGCCTTTCATAAACTTGCGTTTCCGCACTCTCGTGCTGTGACGCATCGGCGAGCTCGCGGGGGACTGACGGCGCGCGATTTAGGTATGCATGCTCTTTGAGAGCGATACAATTTCGTACTTGATGATCGAACGTTGGGTCAGCTCGGCAATACTGCTATGCCACGCATTAATGCAACTGTCGAGGTTCTCTTGTTTCTGTAGTGCAGGATTTGTTAGACAAAAGATTATTGCTTGGCATCGATTAGTTTTGTTAGTCGAAGAGCGGACAGGACAAAAAGGAAACGTGAGTGAGTGAAATAACTTTATTGATAGTACCAGGCGATTGAAAGAACAAGAAAATGTATCTTGAAGAATTATTACATAGGACTTATCTGAGTCAAAAGTGTTAACTGTAACACGTTGAGCATGTAGAAGAGAAAGTCCGAGGCCCGTATTCACAGAAACAACTTACGAGAAAAAAGTTCGTAAGGGAAAACTTTAGCCAATGCGGATGCTGGGCGTATCATTAAAAAAGCCGACGGACCAATGGAAAAATCACTTACGAAAGAGAAGTTTTGTGAATTCGGCCCCGGGAGTATACCTGACTAGAACCTTCTAGGCAGTATAATTAAAAGCGGCCGCAAAGAAGATCCAATATACCTGTTGCTGAATTGTATTCATAATATTTGCTGCATCTGTTACACATATAGCACATGCCCAGGATAAAGCCTATTGGTATTACATTATTAATGATTGAGGTACAAAGCGTCCCAAAGTGCCTGTATTCGACACGCCGTGATACTCATTCTGAGTGTCGTCCCTTCTCTCTTGTGTCCGTTTGTGTGTGTGTGTGTTCAGTAAGAATGAAAAAGTACCAACTAGCCCAGATGTCCTTGCTACTACACCGAGATGCTTAACATCTTTTTCCAACATGACTTCTTGAAATACCTTTGCGTTGCTAAGAAACCGACAGAGATAATCGGTGTGAGAATATTTTATTGATGACTCCGGAGATGTTAGCCTGGTTAATGGCCTGACTTGCTACTCCAGGTGCAACCTCATACTTCTTTATACAAGCTTAGCCTGATGTAAACATTGTCCGCGCAACCTACTGGCGATCGCGGTTAAAGTTTTCCGAAGAAGGGAGTTCCAGATATTAATTGCCGTTGACATTTTACAAATCTTTTCTGTTGTTAGTAGTATTATTTAAAATTTTAACTTGTTTCGTTGATCTTCTTGAGGAACTGTTCTTTTGTGAATGGTGCAGTCGTTCCGCACAAGGAATTTGTTCGTTATAATTATAATTCACCCGGCTGTCGTTGCTAGTCTTAGTATGACATTATTGTTTAAGAGACTCAAATTTGTGTAATAAGACTCCAATTCTTCTAGAAGTATTAAAGAGACCACAGCGAAATGTGGAGAATGATTAGTGTTGTGATTGACAAGTAATTGACTAATTTTTATAATTATTATGAATGAATGAATGAATGAATGAATGAATGAATGAATGAATGAACTTCGTACTTCCATCACACGCACATCAAGAAACAACGCATGGCTACGCTACTGGCTAACTTCACGAATAGTGGACGCACTTGCTTAGCACGAGATCATTATTTGCGAAAGCCAAGCTCCGCATACGACCTGTCTTGAACAGGCGCTCCCAGGTCACAGATAATGACTATCTCGTACCGGTCGCTGCTAATGAATTCGTGAAATGACCAGTGTCTTCGCACACGTGCCATCTCCGTACATCGTTTAGCGCCGCAGCGGGCGTATAGAGCCGTTAGAGAGGAGTCGCACGCCAACAGGCTTGCAGCACGTACTACCCAAGGGCTTTAACTGGAGCTTCGCTGACTATAGAGTCGGTTGAGGATCCGCAGGTTTGCTCTTGATGTGAGAAAGAAACAGAGCCCACACATTGTGGGAGTCGGTGTCGTGCTCAGCAGCCACCAAAGAAGTTGCCTATGACAAATTGTTTGGTATTCAGCTAAGTGTTACGAGTAGGATCGAGGTCTTTGTGCAAAGGACGTTAGTTGCGTGTGCTTAGCCTGGGTTAACCAGGAACGTCGACAGTACCGTGGCGACTGAATGATAGCTCATGGTACGGCGTGACGCTATCACTCACGTTGGTGCCAATACGTTCGTTGCCTCAAAGTGCGCACTACAGTGCCCAGACGTGCGTATCATAAGCGCAGTTCGTTTAAGTGTTTCTACGGGATCGAGAAAACTCGGACAAGAAAGTGCCGAGTGATAGTAGAACAATGTATTTTTATGACATTGCTCTTGAACACGCACTTGAAGCGCAGTTGACATTACAGAAGCTCCATCATCACAAGATGCTAGTGCAACGGGCTTATTTACTATATGTATCGTGTGAGAGAAGCCGCCTTAGCCTAGTGCTATAGCGGGCTTGCTAGGCACTTCGAAGGTTACGCTTCGAATCCTACGCCCTTACCGCTTCGTATAGGCTGCTTTCGGAAATCACAGCGTGTTCGTCTGTGCAAGTGGGCTTGTTTCTACATTACAACAGAAGCCTACGGTAAACGGTGCGCCTTTCTTGTTTTCAAGTGCGTGATAATGATGTGTGAAATGCCTACTTCAATTGGTCCTTGATTAACATAACCCATAAATATCAAGCACATGTGGCGCATTCCCGCTTACCATGGGCCGAGCACAACAGGTATGGGCTCCACATAATTGCAGTATCGTTCAGCGTGACGTATACATGACGAGTATGTCATGCTAGTGAAATAAAGATTAATTATATATGTTCTTCATATGTTCATACCCTGCCATCCAAATTTTGGTGTCAAGCAGATGAATTAGACGCCCGGTAGCACACGGAGAGGTTGGCTGCTATATAGATTATTATTATTATTATTATTATTATTATTATTATTATTATTATTATTATTATTATTATTATTATTTCCTACATTTTTTATGGTGATGAAACATGGGAGTGATGCCTCTAAGAACACGCGCCGAAGAACTTGGCAGTACTCGCCTGGTGGCTCTGCGAGTCCTGCCAGAGACGGAAGGATGTCTCATCATGGAGGGTCCTTAATATTTTTTTTAGCTTTTTACGTCGGCTGAACTGCGAACATGGGAATAAATGTGTCGCAGCAACTGTCGCAGCCGCTGTGAGCTCGGCTATGCGATACGATTATATTGTTACGGGTGCAGATAATTATTTACACTGTGTATTTTAGAGAAATGGACAGGACAGGAGAAATGGACTCTGGTCCCCTTGTCGCCGAGTGGGGCTCTCCGAGAAGCTCCTTCCGTGTTACAAAGGCCCTTACCGCGTGCTACGTCAAGTTACCGACGTCACTTACGAGATTATTCCCGTCGGACCCACCACACCATCGAGTGCGATATCCCCTGACGTTGTTCATGTCTGTCGCCTCAAACCCTACAACGCAACAGCCGAGGACCCCTTATGAGGCACCGGGACGATGCCTCTTTCGCCCGGGGTAGTGTTACGGGGAACCAAAGAAGAGAACGTTGACGACTAAGACGACGACGAAGCAACAGCTTTGCTGGCTGCGCGGCACCTGTCCATTTCTCTAAAATACACAGTGTAAATAATTATCTGCAACCGTAACAATATGTAGATAGTGCTTCGCATGAGCCTTAACTCTCTGCTCCATATGCTGTGCCTTCCAGCCTTTCAGTGACACAGCCAGGAGATGCGGTGACCCGCTAACGAGCAGTTTGCCTGAGAGCGACGACTGCCTGGTATATCGGGCCTGCGGGTTTTCTGTCATGCCACTCTTTATTTTCCTTGGTTTATTTCATACTTTTCTACAGATGCATAAAGTCACTACGCCGCAAAAGATAAGGAGGACCTCGTCAGCGTCAGTGTCAAAAGCATCTGCACTTCTTTTGAAGGAGCATTCCAAAAGAAGCCGACGGTTAAACACTGGAAGCGTTGCCACCTCTCTCAGTTGTATTGAGAAGGAGAGGGAGTTGTGCAAGTGTACCTCGAGGGTTCCGTGTAGAAGCAAATTGGAAACGCTGTGGCGTACAGATTTCGGGCGATAGAAGTCGAAGAAAAAACAACAAAAATCTCATGAACCAACCCAGTGTAGTGCTTTTATGTGTAGCGCTAGCATTATCACTGTCAGTAGATAACGCCTGTTGCGAAGCAACTTGAGGATAAATTTTAGCACTCTGAATGGAGCACCTGCAGAACGCTATATTTTCTCTATCATATTGTTTGTTTGTTTGTTTTTCTTTTTTGTTTTTGCACCTCTGGCTAAACTGCTCGATTCCTATTATAACCGCTAGGTGTGCTTGGGCTGTGGGGTCCCTTGTAACGCCAACACAGGGCTGGATTGAAAAATAATCATGTAATATATGTGGGAACACTTGCCAAATTCTGCCAAATTGTTTTAAGTGGTGCAAAACCGCTAGCTGATTTGCGATCGCGTCACACAAAGGGAGGCATTGTATCACCGATGGGTGCGCATTCTTTAGTTCGTGACAACGCAGTACGCTAACAGCGCTATTACCAGTATTATGTCAGTTAACGAAGAGAAATGTAGGGGCAAATAATGAACAACGAATGAAGATTCATTAGTCGCCAATTTGCTGATGGCGATGAGGATAGTTCCTGTCAAATTCGTAAACTAACGAAATGCACGCCCATACCGCTGCTCGCTTAAAACGGAATATTTATGGCTATAGCTTCCGTGCGGGTGGCGTGACTGCAGATATACCCAGAGAGTTGTGCATAGCTTCCGCACCACAACGTGAGGGCAGTTTGTCTCTATTATTTATGTGGTAGGAGCGTCCCGTCCCGATTTATCGCATATGGTAACTGTCGGTCGTCGAGTTATATTTATGGTCTCGTAAATGTGTCAATTAGTCTTACTTGCTTTCCCTTCGGATCCATTTTATTGCAGTGACTTTCTGTCTGACACACGCAAGCATTCGCAGAAGCCCTGGCTTATAAAGTCTGAGTGGGAAAGTGGTGGAACGCACAGAAGACAGGATGGCCCCGCCGTTCTGCTTCGTGAGAGAGCCATTGGTTATGCCATATTGAAAAATTCCTTTTCTGGCGGCTTCCTGCGCCTGAAACCAAGATTCTGAAGCGAGCCACACTGACACGCCCTTAAGTCAGTGTTAGAAACAAAGGAACAAGTACGTCTGCCGAACTGCGTATGGGCTGCAGAAGTGTTGAAATCTGGGTCAGTTGGTACATCATGTTTAACGTACAGCCCGTGTTATTCCAGCCGTTGTGTGTGTCACTTCTCTCTTCCGCCGTCGTTCTCTGGGCTGCTTTGCACGTTCAACATTGGGTATGTGGGCATGTAAAAATACGAAGCGCATCTGTGGAAATGCGTCCTTTTAATGAGGATGCATAACTTTTCACGCTCAGTCACCACGACCTTGTCGGATTCTCCTTGTCTCAAATTTAAGCAAATAGACGCTCAGATAGACCACTTGCCTGCTAAGCAAGCTAGGCTGCAGCTACCCCTGCCGTATACCACCATCACTACAACCACTACGAGCTTTTAGGTTTCAATTGCAGCATTGAAGTAACTGCTGGGTTGCGAAGTCCGTCAATAACACATTTCCTGCTTTTCCAGTTTTTTCTCTGTCACTCCAGCTGTTTATGCAGAAGCAATACTTCGTTTATCTTATGTTGAAATTGCGTCATAAAACAAATAGCTTGCTACAGAGACACCGCTCGCTTTTTTTACAACCAACCATTTATAACATTTATAGGTTCCATTACTATTACAGATTATGTGACGGCGCCCATGTAATCAGGTATTTATCTTCAGCATCCTGCGTCCTTCCTTCCTTTCTTTCCCATGCCGTTCAAGTTCCCCCCTTTCATTCCTAGTAACGAGCAGCCAATTGGAGATATCCCCTCGCTGATCCCACTACTTTTGCTTCCGTTTCCTTGCTTTAATTTTTAAAACGACACAAGACTGATTCTTTTTACCCTTAGGCAAATTCTATAAACTAAAACACAAACAACAACGCCCAGACTAACCTTAGGCGTGCGGAATATTCAAATTATTGTCTCAACACTTGTATAACAAACCTAAGTGCTGTAGAATAGTTAGGGAAAGTACTTGGGGAGTGCCAACCAGAAAGGCCGCTTAACTTTGAACTGCAACAAGGAAATCAAGTGCTCGCTTGTGTGATTGCAAAATCGAAACCCCGAAAGAGGCACCGCACGGCTGCTCTAACGAGTCCATGATCGCTTTCCAATGCCTTTGGCTTTACCTTGCTATCGTTGGCTTTGGGCTGGTCATTTCGGCACAGTTATGACAGCAGTCATCCATTACGTAACAAAGGCATTGCATCTGGTGCGCATGCGCACGAGTATGGCTTAGTGACAGAACTGTCGCATTTATTAATTTCTTGACGTCTTGTCACTACTTCTGAAATCACATTATTGTCTTACAATGTGCGTGCTTTTCAATCGTTAGAAGTTTGAGAACAAAAAATAACACTAGACCAACGCAACTGCCCTGCGCGTTGTACAATACAAGGAGGCTGAACAGGGATGTGGAAAAGGATGATGTTCATCGGCATGTGGAAAAAGCAAAATTGTGCTCCAAATACGTTTCTACAGGCAACGATGAGATACTTATAGGAAACCACCAATGAGAAAGTTATGGAAAGTGATTTCCTGAAGTTAACTCAGTAATTGTTTTCTGGAGCGTCATATTTTACTTGCTTTTCTAGATCGCAGACAATACAGACTGACATCTCAACGACATATTGCAACAAAAGTGAGGCCGCAGTGTAGGGCTACAGGTTAATTTAGGTTAGAGCACCAAATTGGGCTACGTAGTCGACGTAAATCGTAAAACATTTTTTTAACTACACTAATAAACACGGACAATGGAACAAGGGCACGTCTTGCCTGCTCTTTTTTTTTGTAGGTGTATGTTAGCGCAGTTAAAAACTTTTATGGTGATTTATGGTTGTGTTCTTTAGCCCGTCTGAAGGTAAGTGGGCTAAAGTTTGCTACAGTCTGATCTGTCAGAATGCGACAGCTGTTACTTCGTGCCAAACCCGTGACCTCACGCTTAGCATGGAACAGTGCCGCTACCATTCAGCTACACCAGGAAAGGTTTTCTGCGTAATTGGTGAAGAAGTCCTTCTGAACGCATGCATCCGCAGAGTTAACGTTGTGTTTGCGTCACAAAATGCACTACTTCCTCATGTTTATTTTTGTTGCCGCTTTCAGGCCTTTGAAATAACGCACGGGCATTCAAGTTAATCGGTAGAGCATGCAATAGCGCGTTACCTTGCAAGGATATTTTTAGACATGAAAAGGAATAATTAGTACCCACCCGTTTAGTAGCACAAAGCTACAAGGAAATCCAACAGATTTGTCAGAAATGAGATCCTCTTAGTTGAAGAAAAATTCACCCTGGTCCAGGGTCCGAACTCGGGACCAACGTTTGTCCGGGGCGCTCGCTCTGCCAATAGAGCTAACGAGGAGGCTAGGAATTGACAGGGCGATAGCGAATTGATCGACAACGCGAAGCACATGGGCGTGAATATGGCAAATGAGTTTTTCGGAAACCCGCAAGATGTAGTAACAATTAAGAAAGGCAAGGTCAACGTCCATCTGTTAGTACCACAAAGCTACAAGGAAATGCAAGCCTCTTATTTGGCGAAAAAGTCGCCCTTGTTCGGGGTTCGAACAAACGGGTGGACGCTGATTGGCGGTCTCCGCAGAACTTATTCGTCATATTTTTAGACAGTTGTAAAAATAATATGCACTCGGCACTGAGCGATTTACACAAGCTGTGTGAAGGCGCGAGAGATCAACAGGAATGATTTGATAAAAAAGGAAGCAAGTGGAGGCAACACAGGGGATAGAACGAGAAAAAACTAGTGAACGTGGGCAAGAAGAACTTAAGAACAATTATAACCGGTCACCGAGATGTCATAGCGCTTATGTTAGTTTTAAATAACAAAACACACAGTTCAATAATAAATTATTCGAAAACAGCGTGGCATGAGCGGCAAAATTACACTCGATTATATTCGTAGCTATCGTTGCAAGTTTGAAGTGCCTGATCAGCATCGCAAACATAGCGCCTCCTCGCATTAATTTGGACACCAATCATGTCGAAAGTACATCGTTACATATTCGAAAAGCGGCAATCTGTTCTGAATTTCCTTACAGGAAGAGAAAAAACAAAACAAATCTACCTCAAAAGGAAAAAAAAAAGCACGAAATATGAAACGAAAGAGTGGTAACAGAATGTCCAAAGCAATTAATATTGGTGGTTGAGATATAGCTAATACACTTACTGAAAAATCTATATATTTTTTCGCAAGTACATAAGCTAGTAAACATGCGAGTAAGAAAGCAAGCAAGAAGGCAACAGCTAAAAAATAACAAAAAATAAAGAACAACGCTGTATTTAGGCAGGACAACCACGGGAGGTGGCTATCTCTGTGCATGACAGCGATCCTGAGCAAGAGAGTGCTGCTTCAGGCGTTTTGAAGAAGAAAAAAAAAAGGCGCCGAAATGTCTTGGCTGCACTGCCGAGACAACGTACGGGACACATCCACCGCAGAAAACTAATGGATGGGCTGTTCTGAAGCAAAGCTCTTCACTGAAGGTGTTGGCGAAGTGTCTACTTCCTTCAGTCACTTCCAGCGCTGAAGAGTTTAGCGAGACACTTTCGGAGTGTTTAGGTGAGTGGAACGTTAATGGCTCTATAATCCGTGGCCAGCGAGCGCGAACTTTGGTCCGGCATTAAGCTCACCTCTTCGCGCAAACTTGTCACGAGCAGGTAGCCAGAAATAAAGCGTCCGGAGAGTGCGCATGTTTGTCGTCCTCTCTTGTTCGTTCACGTTATTCCGGAAGTTAGGGTGTGCCACAACTTGCACACAAGCACATCAAAGACTTAGTTAATGCATAGTTTAGGGTAGTTTGCAATTTGTACATCTCAACAGATGCGTCTCATTCAGATGCGTTTCTTCAAATATTGTATTTTTGTCTTATGTGAATGTCAATAAAATTCAAATTCAAATTCAATTCAATTCAACTCTGAACATGTCCACGTGTTGAGGGACATCTTAGCTCTTGGCTATGCATCCTCTTGCAAGGTGACGCGTATTTTTAGACGACGCCTTCAGTAATGTGTGTGCTGCCGGTTAGCGGTTCCTCTCAATGTTTATTATATTTATTACTTATAGATGAACGTTCATGCACATGTCTGAAACCTGACTTCCGCTTTGTATGAGCGCCACGGTGCGCGCGCCTAGCTCTACTTGTAAATGCAGTCAGCTTGTTATGTTCTTTTCAAAATGTTACCTTTTCACAAGTTTGGCTCCGTGTTGTGATGTGTTCTTTTTATTTCCCTGTTTTGTAAATAGAAGCAGCCTTCCTCTAATTTTGTTCAAACTCTGATATCTCCTATAGAAATGTTTCTGTACTGTGTGCGCTTTACAACATAAAGAAATACTACGGCAATAGTTTTTTTTTTCGTTTAGAATACCAGCATAGACAAAAGAAATAAGGATATTTCGAAGCAACGCACTGTTAGTTGGCCTAGTTTAAATCGGTTTATCTTGATCTTAACCTTCAAACAAGGGCACGAAGAAACACATGACAAGCGCTTGTCTATTGTTTTTTTCTCTCTCTCTGTCTCTCTCTTTCTTCTTTTTTTGGTTTCCACGTTACAGCACTAAGATCAAGAAAAATAATTCATGCACGTTATACACGATGCACAGGTTGCTATAAAACATGGAAGGTACAAAACGTGCACCAAAAATGTACGTTTTTCGTTACCGCGTCCATTACTTATAGGGACGCAAAGCAAAACAGTAAATTAATTTATAATGATAGATCGTTCTTCAAGTATTCTGCTGCTCTTCATTTCACATTCATGAGTGCAATATGAGAAAAGAAAATGAAGCTCAAAATTAGATTTTCTTTAAATTTCACGCTGAAACCTCTGCTCTTCAACGCAAGCGGGGCGCCACGGATTTCAAACACTTCTTTTGGTATTTTGCTCACTTAGACCCGACGGAATTTCATGAACTTCGCCGCGTTAGTTTTTGGGTCACCTAATTACACAGTGCGATCCATTTTTACCAGTTAATAATTATCTGGGTTTTACCAGGCGCCTTTGAAATCTATGACGTCACAGCGAAATGGTGCGGGAAATACAAGGCGGAATCGCCAGCTGTATTACCTTCTTGCACATTTTCTCGCTTGCCGAGCGCTTTCTCGAGGCAGGAGCGGTGCCTTTGGTACTGTGAAACAGTGATTTACTCAAACGAGAAAAGTCGTTTTGCTCTTTAGCGTCCTCTTAACTGTGACGGCTGCGAATGCTAGGAAGCTGCAAAATGCTATTTAGGTGGGAAAAGAATGCAAAAATGAAGTGAGGGAGTCATGTCATGAAAAATATCCATCTTCAAAATAAAGTGCCGGTCATGTCGAACGGCTTTTCTTTTTTCTAAAAACAAATGTTATTTCAATGTAGCATACACAAGCTGCAAATACTTATCGAATATGTATCCAAAGGCTGGTCGCAGGTCCGATAAATAAACACCCAGAAAATGCTAGCGCGGCACGCAATAAACTAAAGAAGCAGCATATACCAGGATGTCGATGCAGAAGTTACAGATAAATGAAAACAAAATCAATGAATCAAAAATTAACATGCATCAGAGTACGGAAGAACAAGATTAGGGCAACAATCAAATGCAGAAAATTTTTATCAGGCCACATTGTTAAAACGAGAACAAATAAGCAGCCACTTACATCCTGTTAATTTTTTTTTTTTTGCTTTTCTCAACGCACTTTTTTTTTTAACTTCGACCCTCTTCCGCAGTTTATAACGACGCAATTACGGGCGCCGTTTCTTAATGTTCTCTTCACCTGGACGTAATTAACCAAGCTTGTCGGTCGCAGATCGAGTGCACTGCCGCTTATATGCCTTTCATTGATGAGAACGCTTATTGCTAATGTGGGTAATAAACTCGTGCCCATCAGTTGTGGTATACGCGAAAGAGTACCTGCTCATTCCTAGGACGTTACGATCCTAAATGACATAAACTATTGATTGCAACGTCGCCATTCCAAGTGGCGTAAGCTTTATATGAAGCATTCGTAAAAGCTTACCTGACCCACATTTGAAATTCTCCGAATACGGAAGAGAACGATTAACCGTGGGAACAGACGCAGGTGCTTTACTGAACATCAAGGAGAGCAGCAGAAGAAATTGACAGCCGGTCTTAACGCTGCTCAAGAAGCCTGCTTTTTCTCAGCTGCGAGTACACAAAATTGACAAAACGACCACAGGAATTCTGACGCATATCTGAATTCGAAGTGTATTTACCGTTGTACAATAAGCCGACGTGGTAGGGTAGCTTAGCGAGTAGCATTTTGTACTGCTAAACTCGATGACGCAGGTTTGATTGCGGGCCGCGACGCCCACATTTCGACGAAGGCGACATGCTAGACGAGCCGTGTCCTTAGCTTTGCGTTATGGGGATCACATATTACTTTCTATTTCTTTCCTCTTTGTTTCCTCTTTTCCTCTCTCCTATTTCCTTCTCCCAAAAAGCAGGCGGGCGTTGTGCCCCTCTCGGTGGAGTTGTCAGTTCAGTTCAGTTCATTCTGCTCTGTTTCCCTCATGTCTTTGCATGTATATGTTTACATGCCAAATAATGGGGATCACAGCCAGAAGAACACGGAGAAAAGAAGCCGACGGCGAAGTGCGCGCATGCTGTGCATGCCTCCCAGGCTGAGACCTTGCTAGACGCGGCGGCTCTGGTCTGACCGGCTTGCCAGGAATGACCGGTGCTGCCTGAGTCGTGGTCACGTCCCACAACGTGCGCGGAAGTAACTCCAGCTGGAATAAATTATCCCCGAGTCGGTCACTACAGCGTGCTTGATAGTAATATCGCAGTGTTAGCAAGTAGGACGCCGACATTTATTAACGTTAATCATTACTGGTGCAATTTGTCCACTGCGAACTCATCGAGGATTCAGTTGAAGACGGAGATATTTCTTTTCTAGAAAGACAAAACCTATTTGTTTTGTTATTTGGTGCGCATGCAAAGATAAAGATGCAATGTCACAAGCGCTTTAGGGCCGTTAACTTATGTATTTGTGCACGGCCAGTGCAACAGAAGGAAAAGGAGGGTGAGAACTTACAGCGCCTCGCTCATGGATGAAGCTGCGAAGCGCGTCTATTCGTTCGCCCGTCTTCCATTTTTGAAGTAGTTTCCCTGAACGTCCTGCCCGTGCCGGTAATTTAGCTTGCAACCAGCGTATCAGTATTATGGAGTGATGTGTGCTGGTCTGATCGGCGGTGCTTTTACAAAAATGGAAATACGCGCAAAGAAAGGCGCGGAGATCTCTTGCCGAGCAGGTGACCCAGAGACAGTTGCAGATTTGTTGGTGCTCACTCTTATTAATCCAGAACATAAATCAGCCCAACGGAATACCTCCTCAACGCGCAATCGTGGAGATTACCAAGAAGAGAGGACTTTTTGTACTTAACGATTGGCAGGATGGGAGCGTTTGTGTGCTGAGTGAAAAAGCTATGAGTATATAAAATACAGAAAGTAAACGGTCTGATTGAAATCTCCCCCTAGAGTTCCGTATTTCCACTTCAATCTCGCTTTTATTTATTTAATTATTCTATTTTTACTTTGGCTGTAGAGCAGGCAGTACCAAGAGGTGATATTTATCTCTGGACCACAAGGCGTCTAAAGAAGAAGAAAATGGGAGCAAACGCTCTCAAATGTGAAAGAGGAAAAAGCTCTGGCTACACGGAATTACCTGGTAAGCCAAACGGCTCCAGGGAATAAGAGAATCGAGGGGAGGGTTGTGTCAACTGCGGTATGGCTACTGCACTATCGGGCCGGTGGATACAATAGAGCGACGCTTCCGCCAAGAACCTGCACTCTCACTTCGATTCTGAGCACAAAGAAAAGAGATATTCTCTTCTATTATGTTCCGTTGATGCATTCGTGCCAGCACTGCCCCAACGATTTTATCACATGGCTCGGGGAGTTGCAATTGTACGACGTCGGTGGTTCACGAACAGATGTGTGCGCACGGGTCGGAAAAGTGGCGATGTTGTCAGCGTTAGTGGCAGACCCTGTCCTTTCGTAGCTTTCTTCCTTTCTTTATTTTCCTGCTCTTACAGAGTTAGATTTCGAGTTTGCCTCGCTGGTCAATTCCTGCACGAGTTCTTACATGTACAAAGCTAACAAAGTCTCCTTTACAGCTAACTTGATAGTGTCCGGTTGGCCGGGATATATCTCCGCGTTTGAATCATACATCAACCATCGACAAAAAAAGATTGGCACAAAAAATAGAGGGACACTGGTCAGCCAGACAGTACTGAAACGGCAGCACTGAAAAAGCGGTCGCATAGGTTAGCGTCATTGACCCAATAATAATAATAATAATAATAATAATAATAATAATAATAATAATAATAATAATAATAATAATAATAATAATAATAATAATAATAATAATAATAATAATAAATGAAGAAACAGCGGTCTGTTTATATTTGCACTCATAAACCCAGCAGTACCCGAGAGATTTACTTAAGAATCGCGTGAAAAAAAAAAAGAAACGGGAAATATGCGTTCGGACTCCGTCATCTAACATGCACACTCCATGTCATCGAACAATTAGGCTAGCGTTTTATGCTGCTGCTATTACCATCTGGGCCGTTGGAGGCTCAGTTGATGAAATAACGGGTGCACTGCAGGCAGCAGCAACGGATGGCAAGCAACAATACGCACGAGCTGGGGACTTATGTTCGCCGCAAAAAAGACAGACCTGTTCATAGTGGCACAACCTCATTATTAATTAATTAATTAATAAATAAATATGTTAAGTTTCACTTGGATGTTCAAATAATTTGCAAACAGCGAAGCTAATGGACCGATCTAGCTTTATCTCGCCCCGACAAGGTGGCCTAATGTCTATGGCACTCAGTTATGGATCCGAAGGTCGCGGGACCGAATCGCGGTCGCGACGGCTGCACTGGTGGCGAAATGTTGAGGCCCGTGTACTGTGCAATGCCGGTGCACGTTAAAAACCCCAGGTGGTTGAAATTTCAGGAGCTCTCCACTACGGCGTCTCTCATAATCATACCGATGGTTTCAGGACGTAAAGCCTTAGAAATGAAATCGATCCATAGCTTTACAATTTGTCATTCGCCCCATCGTCACGGTGGTGTGTTGGGCGCGGAGAATCGGGGGCATTCTGTCGCCGCCCCGATGACGCGGAGCTTTTATTTCGAGGATCGGCGCGGTGACGTCACTTCCGCATCCTAGCTGTGGGGAGACTACGCGCAGCAGGCATCGGTGCTACGGCCCGGCGAAGCCTGGCAGAACTGTGGCACTGCTACTTTAATACAGCGTCTGATGAAACGCTTCCGCCTTTACGTAGTAGTGAACTGAAGGCATGAGTGCAAGAAAAGATAATGTACGCGAGCAAATTCAATACATAGGGCATTTCATAGAGAAAGTGCACGTGCGCTTATTTCATGATGATTTCTTGATGCTGATCATTTTTGCGTATGATCCGGTGCCATTCGCCGGTTTAACCAGCTTCGAAGTTCATAAATAAATAAATAAATAAATAAATAAATAAATAAATAAATAAATAAATAACCTTCTGCCTCATATCGTACTCATTGTTGAGGGCCCAATAGTCAACAATGGTTAGCAAGTTACGTTTGCTGGTCTACAGCTGCCCAAAGGGCATAAGTAAAACAAGCAATGCTCCATCTTCACAGTCATCTAGCGAATAGAATAATCTGCCACTACTGTTACCATTGCGAAACATTAAGTAACAGAATACAATAGTTCAGTGCAAGGTGTTTACTAGGAAGTCATGAGCTTTGAGTTTCGAGCGCTAAACTCCCCTTGAAGCTATCAGCAAATGTTTTGTAATAAGCAGAGAAGAAAATGAAATTAAAGGAACTCAGTTTAAGCGAACATTTCGCCTAGTCATCGCAGTCTGTCCCAAATAATAAAAATATTTATACTACAAAACGCTAAAGGTGTAAATGTATTAGTGTGCAGTATAAGATGAAATTATTTCTAAAATAGCTGAAGCGGGATTCGGTGTCTGCGTTTTCTCTGTTCGAGTTTACTCTCCCCTGACGATCCTTTTCTCGTAGAACCAAGGCAACAAGCGTAGTTCCATTTTTCCGTATAAAACGTACTGGTTAAAAATACTTGCTGTGTACGGCTTTTAGCCAATCGATTGCTTGAATGCTTAGACAAAGCAGTAAAGTTGACGTCAGGAGAGCGCAGAACATCAATAACTCCCTTGGTGATACTGGCCATATATTAGCCTCACTCTCTTCGAAGCATATACAAATTCTACTTTTACTAATAAGGAACAGCCACACTACAGAAGAGGAGAATACAATATACGGCTAGCGTTCCGATATCTACAGTCAAAAGGAAGCGAATCTGAGTGTTTGAAGTTAGGATACCGTTCCTTCGGAGGACGCGGGCTGCCAATTCATACATCTTATTCTGTCTGGCGAGTTCAGTTTGCGTCGAAAGCGAGAATTTCAACTAAAGCACTTCCAATTTTGCCGTTCTTCTAAGACCTTTAAGAGGCGCAGACTGAAGGAAGTATAGGGCAGAAGTGTACGGAGAAGGAAAAGGATTATATTGAGACCGGATGCAGGTAAGTATTTGGCTCAGCTCGCCCATCCACTTGAGTTGTTACGAACTGTTCGACGAAGAGAGAGAGAGAGAGAGAAACAGAAGGCAGAAATGGCGCCACGACGCTACTTGAGTCACTTCAGGCGCACCAGCTAGAAAGCTTCAACATCAGAGGCAATGCTTTATTTTTATGCGCTAAGTGGACTGGCGCACGTTGAAGTACTTCCTCTTCCTAGAAGTAGCCCAAGAGCAGTTTTCGCGTCCTAGAGATCTCCACTGCAGGAACATCTTCGAAGACGGAAACTGCTGATGTGAATCCATTTCAATGTATAGTCGCCGCCTTCGTCATCATTTCTACAAGGCTTACGGACGCTAGTGCCAGGAATGCGCGTAGAGTGCCTCCCGAGCACTCTGCGCGGAATGTTTAAGCCTAGCTCTTTTAGAAGCAGCGACCTCTTTCGTTGTGTTTTCGGAAAACTCAACCAATCGTAAGGAGGCGCAGCAATATAGAGATTCTGCCTATCGACTGAAGAAATCAGAGTGGCGTTGTGGGTAAGTGAGCTTTCTGTCTATAGACGAGATCGAAATTCTTCAGCGCACATTTCAATTTAGTTCAGTGCAGCAAGCTCGCGCAGGCGATTGAACATTAGGGACCTTAGAACCTGCTTTTCTTTTCCGGGGGCTTACTCGAAAGCATCACGAAGCTGTTATACCTGGCAGGTTCTGAGATCTGTTGGGCTTCAACGACGACGTACCCAGAAGGGTTCTTCTGCATTATCTACGAGCATCTAGAAGCACAATAAGATCTTCAAATGAGGGGCTCCTTGGACACGCTTGGGAACACCGCATATCAACAAAATCAACACTTAACAAATACACACGGTAGCATCTCGGCAGCACTCACACTCACGCAATGTGGCATTAACGAATATGCACGGCAAATATTTGGAAAAATTTAACACAGAAAAGTGGCTGTTGTGACTCACCATCTTCCACACTTCTTGCCTTCTGTGCACCTCTTTTAGTGCGTGCAGGTCCTGTCTCTCCATAGGCCCTTTGCGGATTAACAAAGTCCCGTCGCGCCTCTTCGGTAGAAGGTTCCATATTGGTTCTTCCCCACATTTTCTCGATGTCAGTTGTGTACATATGTTTGGAACAAGCTCTAATACTTCTGAAAAATTGCCCCTGTCTTCAACGCCAATTGAGCTACTTGTCTGAGAACCTGGAACTTGATTAAGACGAATGAAGCGTGAAAAATGCAACAACGTGACATTCACTATCCTTCCACCATTTAAATCCAAGCATCATAACTACTCGAAACAGAACCTATTGCGTCGATGCTAAATGAGCGCCTACTTAAAAGAATTCTTAACCAAGTGGTGTAAAGGCAGATGTCATGTAAGGCACTTTAGCGTAAAGTAAGGCGGACAAGAAGAAGGCAGTGCAAAGTGCTAACACTGCTCCGCTCGCTATCTTATGACTGTTTTACGTCTCAACTCTTGAAGTGAGGTCTAAACTGTTTACGCTGCATGATCACCTAAAAGAACGTGCCTATTTTAACAACACGAGAGGACCATGAATCAATTTTGCTTGATATTTTTTATTCTTCTCTTAGTTTGGTGTAGTACTGGATGCCGTGCCCTCATTTTTAAGATATACTGCCTAGAGACAGCTTTCTGGCCTTTAAGTGGTGAAGGATGACAACAAGAATGGACATCCACAGTTCTCCACGCAATCAATCTCGCAGTAAAGGAAACTACAACGTACCACTCGGAACTAGCCCGTGACCTTAACTGCGTTTCGTGTTTTCAAAACTAGTACAGCACCGTGTTTTGTAAGCATTATTTCCCCTTCAATTCTATTCCTGTCATAGCTTTCGCCGGACTCCAAATTGCACTATCAGCTAGTCTCGAGTCTTCAGAATACAAATAACAATAGGACAAAACAACAACTAAATATAAAGTGAAGCTTCTCGGCACCTACTCGAATGCGGAAGCAATGAAACGTCGTCCTTCATTCATCATACTCGGCTTCAGAACGTACACGCGCTCAGTTCCAGTTAAATCTCGGACGTGACAAATGGAAGGCGAGAAGACGCAGACGTCAGTGAAAACGAAATTGATGGTCTTCAGGACTCATGGCTACGCCCGACACCCCGTTCGCTTCCCGTTTCATCAGCACGCTTTGCTTGAGTTCGGGTAAGCAAATCTATGCCTGACCCGCTCACTTCACTACAGTTCAGTTCGAGGAACCTCGCGATGCAGTAGAACACTTAACCGCCTCTTTTCGTGGCGTGTGGATATTGCTTTCCAGTTGAGTGAGTGAGTGAGTGAGTGAGTGAGTGAGTGAGTGAGTGAGTGAGTGAGTGAGTGAGTGAGTGAGTGAGTGAGTGAGTGAGTGAGTGAGTGAGTGAGTGAGTGAGTGAGGCCCTGTTTGTCAAGGAAGAGATCTTCTATGAAGACATTTAGGAAGCACGCCTCATCACCTTGAGGAAGGAAATCGAAATAAGAAAGGCAAGGAACAAAGTTAAGTGGTCACGGTAGCAACAGCAGAAGGCGTTGCTAGATGTAAATAATTGCCCTATATGTTTTCTCTCAGTTTTTCTTATGTTATGGTGAGGGGCGCATGTTGCGTGTGTTTGCCTATACAAGACTGCAACTGTTTTTTGGATCATGCAAAGAACATTCAGAACATCTGTGTATGCATGTACATTACTGACTGTAACTTTTTCGAACTCGTCGACAGAAGTTTTTGCTCACGCGATAACTGTTTGTGCTCTACTAAATTGCTGCTTTATTTTGAAAAATATATAGCCATTTGTATTTGTTTCGTACGCTAAGCATAAGAAATGACCAATGCTCGATGATGTGGCAAGCTTATCCAGTTTTATAAGTAATCGTGTAAGGTGGGCATGTCATTGTAATAAGGATGACAAAAAAAAAAAAAACTTTGAAGGTATTTACATGTAGCAGACAATGTGGCATAGCGGCTTGGCTCATTGTGCTGAATAAAGATAAACATAGCATGGAATTACACGTTGCATCACATCGAAAGCATAATCGTTTGATTTAGGGCTACAGATCAAGTAATTCTTTAAAGCATAGCTTCACAAGAACTGCGAGATAAGAATTACATAAGCCAAATTTTGTTTCCTAATGAACAAGACCAACACCAAGCACGACAGATTCCGGATGGTTGGACACACTAGCTTCCGCAGTGCCCTCACCCCAGCTTGAATTTTTCTTAGGCCAGCGGCAGACAGAATTTTGCGTCCAAGTATGAAACCTCAATGGCAACAGTCTTTATGAGAAAATAAATGGCAGGGACTTTATAAAGCGCGTCTGCATGTAGTCCACAGTGATAAGAACAATTTTTGGTGTCTTATGTGTAAAAACCGTGATTCATGACGCACACCGTATATGGAGGGCTCCGGAAATTTTCCCTACCTGAGGTTCTTTAAGGCGCATTGAAAACACGCAGTACACATGTCGCTACTTCGCGTCTATCAAAAAAGCGACCTAAAACCCGCTTCCTTCGGGCCCGCACTTAATCACTATGAACACTATACCACAGTGGCGGAATCCAGAGAAATTTAAACGTGAACATTTGACAGAAATCTGTCTGGCTAGGCAGGATAATGATAGTTCAGATAAGGTGACACCAACCACAAACGCAAAAATTCCGACGTTTCGAGGCCAGCTTGGCCAATTCTTCATCGAAGAAGGGGCCAAGCTGGCTTTCAAACATCGGAATTTTTACGTTTGTGGTTGGTGTCACCTTATGTCAACTATCGTAATCCAGAGGAATATAGTAGATTTAGCGGTCGATTCATTCGTTCCACGTAGCACCACGCAACAGATGCAAAACAGGTTCCAAAAAGAAGGCTTAGAAGATGTTTCACCTTTACTGTATGTTTAAGCAATATAGCTAAAATTTTTGTGCATGAAATCTGTAGCTTTCGCGGCTGATCACCAGCAGAAATTAGCAAGAATAATTGTACGCTGTGCCCTATAAAACATTTGGCAGGAGCAACCATTTCAAGCTCAAAGGAACATTCTGAGAAAGTACAAGAAGTGCCTGAGGCAACGGCAAGTAAATAACCGCGCGCCAAACATGTATACATCAACGTGGAAGGTCATTACATCTTTATGGGCAGACAGCTTCTTCCCGTAATGGCGTACCATCGAAGGTATTACGGTGGTCGTGCAGCTTCTCCTGGCGACATCGCTCTTAAGTACGCCGCTAAGACCTAACGATAAATTATACATTCCATCTTCTACGGTCCCCGTACGTGCAGAAGGAAGGAAGAATGAAGAGGCGGAAGAGAAAGGCGGAAGTCAGGGCTTACACCAGCTTATGATTCGGAAGGAAAGCGGAAATCAATATAGTGCCCCGAATTAGCCGTGCTTTCAATACGACCGACTGGGGAGCTGGACCTTATTTGCCACACCGAGTCACCGATGGCTAACGAGGGGCACATTGTGAGCGCACAGTGGGAGATTTTATCATCGTTTCGAAATGACCATCGATGGTCATTTATCTACTTCCAGCTGCGTCGTGTCTCCGCGGCAATATGGCGGTACCTTTTGAGGCTCCGGTGGCTTCTTTAAAGAGAAGATCAGGATGGGCTCTTTGCGATAATGCTCGTCGCAGTGAGCGCGCATTATTTTGTCAAAACAGAGCGTTACACATAAAATATGATGCCCTGTTTTGACGAGATGAACGTAAACCAACTCGATCAACGTATCGCATTCAGATAGCGTTGTATGTCAAACAACTGCAGATGTTTCCACATGGCAGGTGTGTTCATTGCTAAATGAACAAGAACAAGAAAGCACAAATTTATCCCCTTGCAAAGATTCGCATTTCGGAAAACGAATAACACTTTTGATTAATGCTAGTAATCATTGTTCTTCATTTAAGCATGACAACCGTTAGGAAATGTCAGAGTGGCTTCCTCTGAATACACCAGTGCTCGAACTAAAGTGCCAACTATTTTCGCGAAATAAGTGTGACTGAAAAAAATACATGAAGGCAAAGCGAACGCAGTAGCAACGCTTTAGGATCAATTTTATTTATGCGTCGCTACTTTATGCGCATTGCGCGAGGACTACCTCGGAGCTATTTTAAGAGACCCATCACCAAGCACTCGTCGAGCAAATACCCCCCGCCAGATGTATACTTCACTCAAGCAATCATTTGCGTAATATCCATCCACAAAACAAATCGTCTATCTTTCCAGAACCGATAGCAGCGAGTTTATTCTTTTAAATAATAATATTAGGTATGTGGGCGCTATTCGCGTTGAAAATTACGGGGCATTCCAATGAACATAACTGTTTGAAACCACCGAACTAACAATTACAAAAACGCCAAGAAAAGAAAATCAGAACCGGGGTGTAGTTAACACACCGTGTGGAGTACTTGAAGGAGTACTCTTCTGCTGTACTTCTAAATTATATATTAAAGAAAGGTTGCGAAGACTTACGTGACGCTTCGACAGGTGAACTCCCCACAAATTTTTCAAGCTGCCTGCTACAGCAGGGAGGATGGCTGGTAAAACCAGGTAATGCCGGAAAATCTCGCGGCTTTACTTGGCCAAAGGTAGACAGGCTTAACAAAAAAAAAAATATCTGATAGGTTAGCGCGGCGTGCTAGCGAGCAGTATAATACGAATACGACATGATCTGATGAGAAACCTAGTACTGACCAGCATCGACTTGTCGTGTTCTTGCTCAGATGCATCCAACAAGTACGCTCGCTAAAGGCGCACAAGTGAAACCAAATAGACAGCTCACGTGACCAAAGCCATTAAGCAGGACTGCGAAGATACAGTGCCAAGTCGACGGTTAGTAGCTGCAGGAACGAAGAGAAACAGAAGCCTGCGCAATCGAAGAGTGGGACGTCAAAAACAAAAAAAAAAAGGAAAAAAGCGGGAAACAAATGGAATTACCGAGCTCCGTTTTATCTTCTTTAGGCACGTCAGTCGTGTCTGGTTGGCAGTCTTATCTCGTGGCAAATGGTCGAGTGCAGTGAGGAAGCCAAGAACACCCGCCCATTTTCATTAATCTTTTCGCTCGCGTGACTTTATTCCCCGAGTGGAGTAGCGAACTTCCCTACGTCTCCCTTTTTCTTCCCTCTCTCGTAGTCGCGAGAAGCTCCAGTGCTGTTTCATCTACACTCTCTCAATCCGAAGCACTCGCTTTCGTTCTTTGAATTCATTGAATTCACCCACAATACCTAATTGTTGCTTGCTTTTATCGACTTCTCGTTAAGGGTTTCCAGGTAACAGAAGTTTCTGCAACGTCTCCTTACCCACTGTCCTTAAATCGCTCACATTTTTCTGTGTTACCTTCATAATTTCATCTCCACTAGCCTGCTTCAGCTTCCGGCATTACCATATCTCGTAACTAGTCTCTGTCACCTGCGGTGCACAACAGCCATTGTTGCATTCGCATAAGAAACATGCGCCGCAATTTATCCCATTGTTCTTAAATTTGATCCTGTTATTTCTGTTCAGTTTGGTGTTCGATCCATTCCACTGATCTAGCGGTCGTTGCACCCGTTTGCTCAGAAACCTAAGTATAGCGAGCAAACAGAGCGGATCGTATGTGCAGCCGGTGTAGCTTCCTGGCAGGTACTGGCAAAGTGTGCTTGAAGTTTCACATCAGAAGGTGCCCTTTGCATGCTGGCACCGTTATTTAGTACCCGGTGTTATTGAGCTGCCAAGTCACAATAAGCATTCGGTGTGAACAACCACGAAGATACATCAAAGCACTGAATAAAACACAAAGAAACAAAACTTTGGGGAGCCGTGAGTTCCAATCACCAAAAGGGAGGGGGGGGGGGAGAGGAGGGTGGAGCGGCGTAAGTGACTCGCCGTAGCTTGGGAGGGAGCATTCGGAAAAGTTCAGGTACAGAAAAACCACTAAAGGAGCTGAGCGCATGATTGCCGGGTGTCGTGCTCGCGCAGACAACAATGCCGTCGCATACGCTGCTACAGAGAAGGAAACGTTCATAATACACAACGTTCGTCGCCTTGGTGCTTACAATGCAATGTTGTACTGCGCGCGCTGAGTTTCTGAGAGAATTCTCGCAGGTTATAATGCTTTTCTCTTTTACCTTTTATTAATGATTTGAATACTACTTCGTACATTGTTGGTACGTTGGCAGGTTGGCATGTTGTAAGAAAGAATTGGATTAATTATATACGATAGATAGGAGGAGAGAGAGAAACTGCGTAACAAAGGTTTGCAGGCTATCGAGTGGTAGTTCTGGCTGGCTAGTGTGCGTGTACGAAGGAGACGCGGGAACAATATTATCAAGTCACCACATATCACTAATATTATGAAGTCGCTCAAATGCTGTTGCAAATGGAATGGTAATAAATACAGAACAGAATACTTCTGAAACAACCAAATTATTTTCAACAAATGGTTTACTTCCTGCGGAATGCTTCAGAGTAAAAGAAGGCTTAATGTATCGCGGACTTCAATAAAGTTTATAGAACCTTGAAACCCTAAGCCACGAAGATATTGAAATAATGAAATAACGTGCGATCGCTCGCTTCACCATGTCATTTTCGCAATGGTTTCGGAAAAAACAAACGCTACCATGGCCTCACGATAAAAGGGGCTGCCACTCGAAGAGGGGATAGATGACAGGAGATTCAGGTGACCGATCTTCTGTGCGCACAATTTTACCTAGCAGCTGTCGCTATTGGAGCATTCTGCGAACATGGCCTTATTAGGCAGATATAAGGAGCTCATCAGTGCTACGAACACAAGGCACACAAGGGACTGTGTATTATATACTGTGTACACTCACGCAATCGTGCGCGTGCACCTGTGCGTGTTGTGTGTGTGTGTGCGTGGGTGCGTGTGTGTGTGTCCACTAAAATGAGACATATTTGTACTCGGCACGAGTGAAATACAGCCGCGTGGGCCGTTAGAGATAAGACAACATGTAGTATCTCTTTAGCAACACATCTTTTTCTTTTCCTTGGTGTAGAATTTAACCTTTGTTTTGTATCACGCATAATTGTTTCATTCGGAAAGCTCGTCTTGCCGCTGTCGCATGTAGAATGCATTAGTCGATATGTTCTTGTCACTTCTACACTACATGCATTCCTTTTTTTTTTTTGCTCTGTGTAGCTTGTACTGTCTGCTATTCACTATTTATACTCCCCAGTGTCCACGTTCACAGTGATCAATTGATTTTTCTGTTTGCGCTTTTCTTATTTGCCACACTATTCAGTCTTCGTGTATACATAGTACGGCCGCGACGGTCCTCTACCAAAGAAAGCACAGGAAACTTCACACCTTCTGTTGCCACCCCCCCCGCCCCCCTCCCACTCTTACTGTCTGCCTCCCTTGCTGTTCCTCTTTCCTTTTTTTTATTTCTTTGGCAAGCGACATGCAACACATTTCTCAACCTCTTTCTTTCTTTGCTGCTTGTCTACTTTTCGCCCGATCTTTTAGCATTATCATTATTCGCTTTCCATAGCAACGATTCATATTGAAGGTTGCCGCGAAGAATAGATTGTTTGGGCACCTTCAAGTCTACGTAGGTGTTCTGAAATCAATAAGTTATGCTCTGGACGTCACTGCGTCGGTTACTTCGATTTATGCATTCAGAACATTCCGGACAATCTTCTGTAAAACGAGTTTGACTCTGACGCACTGCGTCGCGATCATGCAGGTCCACAGAAAGAGGAACAATCGATGTTTTGCGCATATTGAAAGTGCCCAGTTGTTTCGACGCAAACTCACTCAACATGAAACACACAGAACGGCGAGGGAGAGAGGTTGGGACAAACACAGAGACCAGATAAAGTGATTTCGTGTAAGCGTGTCCGGCACAACGCAAGCGTAAAAGCACTGCGAGCGAATCCGACAAACGTATACCTCGGAATGAACGCAGTTCTTTTATCAGTTTTATTATTGTCTCGCTTGCAGTGTTGTGCGCTACAAGAACAACATCTTTAGTTCATTCGCAGCGGAATAGAACCAACCGTTGCTACGATAACTGAGGTTTGCGAACTCAGGACGCCGTCGTTCGATTGCATTCTAGTTTCTTTCGCGGGCAGAATGCTTGCTTGCACCGTGTTCCAGAGTGGCGATGCATGTCGTATGAAGTTTCGAATGCACAGGCCTACGTTCGCGCATGTGTTTTCATGCGGCAGTCGTGAGAAAGCGAATTGGAAGAAAGCGAGCGAGCGACGACTGGAACCGAGCGAGACTGGATAGCAACGACGGCGAAGGGGACGTAATCGAAATCAATGAATACGCTTTCGGCTCAATATAAGCCGGATGACTAGGTTCACGGCAACAAGAAGAAAGCAAGCAAGCGAGGCGTGGTTTGTGTATTGGGAAACCGCACGGCGTCACCCTACTTTTGTGTTGTGTCCGGGTTGCCGAGGCTAAGTAAGATGAATGGAAGGGGGGATGCAATACGAAATACGTAGGAGGCGACTCGGAAGAAAAATAAAGTATAAATGCGGTCTATCTAGATGGACTCTGTCGGGTAGAAGAGTACTTTTCTTTTTCACTTAGTGGTCGCAGATACCGAAACGAAAGCTTTGTGCTTTCTTCCAGCTTTAGGTAGTGCTGTAGTTGGACATACATTCTTATTTTTATAATCTTTACTTTTTTTACGAACTCTTCACATGCCTCCAAAACAACATTAAGCAGAAGGAATACGCCCAATCACATGAAGCACAAATAAGGAAAACTATATTGGCGTAAGAAAGACATTGCTCACGTAATTCACGTGCCACCAAACTAGTCCGCTAAAAAAATTACGGTTTCGGTTACGAGAGTTGTGTTAACTAATAAAACGAAGAGCACGAGACATTGACAAAGCGCTCATTGCTATTCGTACCGATAAGAAAACGCAAAAAAAAAACGGTGGCCATTTGAATAAACGGAAATGAAGCACCGCATGTATGCAGAGATGCAACGAAAGATTCGGGAAGCGCCGAGCTACCATTGATGTTAATACTGACTCTAGTAGCCTACTGGGAGTGGGACTGGCCGGCAAAAGTATCGACGTAAGTTCAGTGGTCACGTAGAACATCGTCCATGCAAGACCGCTGCTTCTGTACGCAATTTTCGCGATGTTAATTTTTTAACGTACTAATTGAACTCAACTTATCTACTTGAATGTCGGTGCATAAGCGAGTAAACTATAACCGAATGCGCATTATAACGGAAAGAAAAGGAACTCACAAAACGCATTGGATAAATTCGAACGCGTCGAAATGCTACCAAACTTAGTCAGCAGTGTCGCACGTCGGTTGTCGTTTAGTTGAAAGGTGTATAACCTCGTCTGCTCTAATTCCAAGCGCCTCCTTAACCTACCATCCTCCCCCAGTGCAAGAAAAAATAAATAATTGTAAAGAATGATTAACCTTGTCTAGTTATTCTTCCACCAGTACCAGCACCAGCACCAGTGCAGACATGCGGCATATAGCATTTAGTCACTGCATAAAATGAGGTACAATTTTTGAATTCTTGCAAATGATATTGTTATAAATGCTGAAAATTTTAACCTTGATTGTTAAAGTTATATATTGCTTTAGTAAAAGAGGAGGAGGAAATAAGCCTTCTTACATGATGAAAGGTTTCTACGTAAGATGAGACTGGAGAGACGTAATTCTATGATTTAAAAAAATGTACTCAAGTCGATTGCTAATTCTACGCAAGCTGCACGTAGACTGATAAGCAAGATGTTTGCACTCACTAGATAATTTCTTTCACAAAGCGGCGTTTGATACAACGGAAGGAGAAGGAGGAAGAAAACAAAAACGCGGGGAGGTTAACCAGAAAGCGTACGGCTGGCTACCCTGCACTGGGGGATTGGGAAAGAGGAATAGAAAGATGAAAGAGAGAAGAGCTAAAAAAAAAAGGTGGCCGGGGATGGCAGATAATGCGTTGACGCGTGAGATATCGTACCGACACTCTGTCAAAGGCGTTCACACAAGCCCGTCGTCCTCAAGTAACAAAACAGCGCTTTCACTGCCCTGTGGGCCGACCAACGATGGGGACGGTGCTACAGTAGCATCTGTACCGAAAGCGCACGATTATGCAGTCGTTGGAATGCCTGAGTTAGTGTTTGTCGTTCTACGGCAAGTCGAGGGCAGTGGCATAGTAGATGGTCAAGATGCAATGGAAGGAGAAGGAACATTGCCACAAGGAGGACGTGATCTTACGAGTTCTGCCAGCAAATGTTGTAATTGAGCGAGTGTAACTGCCGCTGGCAATTGCTGTTGTGATTGAAAAAGTCCCGCGGCAGTGCGACTGAACTGGCGTTCTTTTTTTCGAACATGACTCGACGGGCGACTCGCACTAAAGGGAACGCCTGCGCGGCACTGTCATTGCCACTCGCGAAGGCAGCAACGAGTACAAGCGCGCAGTATTGATTCCTCCGAGAAAAATTCTGCATTAAGCACCCCTTTTAGCGAGTCGAGTGACGTAATTTCTTGTGACACAGTTTGAAGTTCTGCATGCAGAACTCTATTCCGCAATGCCCGACAACATCGATATTAAAGCACCAACTCCTGTTCACGGGAGTGTTTTCCACTTCGGATCCATCTTTTTCATTCGTTTTTGGGGTAGCTAGCAATAATAGCTTCCGCGCTACGCATTGCATAAAAGCAGGCAGGTGGAGTTGTGCTGGGATTTCAGAATGGCTCGTTCTATGCTTTCATCACTTGCGCTAAAAGTTCCCCTGATATTGTCAATACGGGTTGATAACTTATGAAGCAGGAAATGAAAATAATAAAACGTAACTGTATTTGAAGTGAAGGACATAAGAAGAGTGTTTGCACCAATACATTGAAAAATGAATTGAAATAATGCGCACTTAGCGCATTTACTCCTGGGATTATTGGTGCGTATTGAGAGATTCGGCCAGCATGACAAGACGCAACGCCAAAGAAGAGGAACATAGATTTTCGAATCCATTGTTATAGACACACACACAAAAGAAATACCTCACACGATAGTCACTTCCGAACCATGTGAGGTTCTTCGCCGTCGATAATACACGCATCTTATAGAGCCATATTTCGTGTGTGTCCCAGTTGTATTGGATCTCTTTTAACTATCTAGACACCTTAAATGGTAAACCAAGGGCAATCGAAGATTGGCTGTGCACAATTTGAAATCACTCTGACACACCTGCTTTTAGCTCTGTGTTTATGAGTATAAATCTTAAATGGAAAAGGAAATAATCAAGGAATATATTTAATTTTCAGAAGAGCGGACAGTCGGGCCAGTTGGTAAGCATTCATGGTGATAAGTGCGCAAACTCAGCACAAGGACGTTTGTGTCTCCTTGATGCGTCCTTGTGCTGAGTTTGCGCACTTATCACCATGAATATTTAATTTTGTTTGTTAGAAAAGACCATGCCAAACACCAAGGTTGTTATTTGCAGTTGTGATTACAGTCATGCGGTTGTGAGCTATGAGGAATATGAATAAAAATTGGCGAATAAACAGCCCTCCACAGGTTTAGAACAAACCCACTATCTCCGCGCAATTCGAATGTTGTGGACTAGGTGTAGTTTCTGCAAAGTGCGTTCCTTGCTTTGTCAGGGGTTCCCACTGCGCAGTGAACAAACCTCATGACGCAGACTGTTGGATAAGGCTCACAGCCGAAATTTCTGCCCAGAAATATAATGGAAACAGCAAAACTAACAGCACTCCGGTGAGACATGAGGCACTTAAAAGTGTACGCGGAATACTTCTTCCTTCTTTTAAAAAATAAATGCCATAATATCAGAGCTTGGAGACAAGCAAAAAATAAAGATATTTATTTACCTCCATCCTTCCTCCGCCAAGAGTACTTTAAACCGAACAACTGTCTAGTTTGTCCATTGAACGAGGGTTATCGTTCCGTAAACACCGTTTTTCTACTTCAACCGATCTCTTGCGTCTCCGGTAAGCTATTAAACGAACTGCCCCGCTATATCACGTACACCCTGGTGGCCATTTCGCTACATTTCGTAAAGTAATACCGATTTGTTTTCCTATTTCACCATTCACTGTGCGGCAGACCGTTTCCATTCGACATTTTTTTTTTTTCTAGTTAGGATCCGTATTTCAACGGAATCTAAGAAGCATTACTCTAAGCTGCGGTTATTTGCATAGAAGTCGCAGCCTGAAGCACTGCTGCTGTACTGCTCATGCAGGGATTCCTTCCGAACCCTTTCCGTTTAAAACCACTTAAAGCGTATACAGGCTGACGACAATATGAAAACTCGTAAGGAACTAAGGAACTACACCAGGCCTGAAGTTCAGCGCACTTGATGTTATTCCTGTACCTGTTCCCGAAAAGCACATCTATTTTCTTGTTTCGCTCTAAACGACTGCGGAATATATCTGCTATCTCGACAGGGTTGCAAGCGAAAGCTTTAAAGAGAATACGGCGATGCTTTAACGCAGGCAGCGAGTTCGATTTTGTGCGCCATGCTGGACTGCAGCACCGGTTCAGTCCTCGTGCTCGCTGCCAGCGCTGACGGAGACAAAGCCTGGGAATGCATTGAATTAATGCCAGAGCCGGGGAATCCAGACGCAGTTAGACGATAATTGCATAGGCGCGGCTACATGCCACATCCCACTGCTTAGGCAATCGCTCGTCTCTGCACTTGCGTGCTTTCTTTGTTTTTATTATTTCTTTTACATGCGTTCGCGACTATGCGGCAGTCGAACCGCAGCGCCAACGGCGAAAACAAAAGAACCGCGTTGACTGTCGGGCAGCTGTTTCTGACAGTGAATAAGTGTTACTTAAAGCGGTGCGTACAGAGCACGTACCTCAAAAGAGAGTGACACAAAGTGAAGGACTCTCTTTCTGGGGGGATTTGTTCCCCTTTCATCTCATTCTCACTGCGGAATGGAAATCGGGTTGTCGGCTGGGCATTGCGGGATTTTCATCTGAAGGACCCGGATTAGGCTCGACAGCATGTGACGTAAGCCTTTCAATAGGGGGACTGTGGCAGCCTTCAGCTTTCTCGCTCATCGAGGAGTGCACTCTGTCTGTAGATGGTGAAGCTGTATTGAAAAAAAAAAGAAACGAAGTTATAAGAGACAGCAATGCGCAGCGAGCTACGTAAATGGCGCGGCTACACAAGGACGCCGAAGGGCACTCGCACCAATAACATTCCCCTCTCGGTCACGCTTGCTAATGAAAATGTCAGCATTACGGAGGAATCCATTAAAAAAGAAAGTGGATGCATGTGCGGCGGTAAATATGTCGCGACATTCTCTGGTTGGCGTACATGGCAGTCGTGGCTATTACAATCAGCGGGGCTCACATAGTTGAAGTAGTGTACTGGGCCAGACATAGAAAATGACACTTGCCTGAAATTGCTAAAACGCTTAATACTGATCGCGCAGTACGGGCTTTGGCAGTCCGATTCGCCCTGTCAATTTATTTGAATCGCGCGTAGCTGCGTATCCCTAAAACACACAGACAACTTTGCATAAGTAGTGGACCTACAAAAATTATGCGCAGAGTTCAATGTACATACGTTGACTCGATGTTAACTTAAGCGTGTCGTCATGTGACGTTCATGCCTAGCGATTCATTTAGCACTGCATTAGCAAAGTAGTATTGAACTTGTTCTAGGTATTACAAGTATAGCAAAATTAAATATCAGGAAGTTAATTTAGATAACAGCAAACTGCACCATTTTCTTTCTCTCTGAACTCATTTACTTTGATAGCAGCGAAATTCCACATTTAAAAAAGATAATGTCGGCAATTTTAGCCCCTTCCTTCTACGATACTTCCCGCGTTCCTGTACCCGTACAACAGTGATCGATTCATCTCCTGGCAGGTGAAATAAATGTATTTTAGTTAATACATTTAGTCGATGAGCTTGAGAATTTGACGTGCGTGCTCTCCAATGGGAATTTGAGAATTTGACGTGCGTGCTCTCCTTCGCTGGAAATCAATTGCTCGTTGCATCGTAGTACTGAATACTCAGACAATATAGCAGCTCGAAGCACGTCCACCAGGCATCAATAAAAAAATAAAAGGAAGAATATGCAATTACGCATGCCCCATTTTAAATGACATGCAGCAGTATTTGCACACGTAAGCTACCCGCTCTATTTTCGGTTTCTCTTCCATAACGCAAGAGACCGTCAGGCTCTTTTTCGTTCCATTTCTCTTTAATTTTGTGAGTGATTACCAAGGTTTCTGTTGTTGCCTACTTTGAGCTAAATTGGTTACCTTACGACCTCGTCTGGCGATGAAAATTTCGTTGGCTCCATGACTACTTTTTGGCTACATTGAGCTTCTATTCTGGCGTGTTTACTAGCAATTTCCTTTCTTATTTGCGGACACATATGCAAGGACACCTAGCAAATGTTCATTGTTTCCGACCTTTCCTTATAAGTTTGGCTGTCGCGCGGGCATGTCCTTCCGCTGCCATCGAGCTGGTGCCCATGGAGGCACACCAACATGAGGCGCAACTGCAAAAACGGGGCAGCGCAGATGCACGCATACATAAGCAAACCCGTGGCTGTCACGCTGCTGGCGCTGCCTGCCCCTGTACTGAAGATACACACTGGTTTCTAATGTTGATGCACAGCGCGTGTTTGCGTGCGAACTTCGCGAAAACAAGGATCCACAACAGAATGAAGGAAGAGTGCGCGTACTTAACCGGATTTCACCACTTGAAGCTGAACTGGTCATTATACGGTAACTTTACTGATCGACAACGGTCAATGGCTTCGTGTAAAAACTACTGCAGTACTGTCTTTCTGGATAGAATGTTCCGAATATACTCTGGTAAACACTGATCTATAATTGATAAGCTATGTGCCGGCGCCCTGAACTAAGAGTAATTTATTAATGTATTTGCAACTTACCAATTCTTTCAAGACTTTGCTGAGTATTCTGTTTTTGCTAGTTCAAAGTGATATTAATCAGTGTTCACTAATAAAGTTTATTCATACTACTAATTTATTTTCATTTGGCTATAAATTTGGCCCTGAGAATAAAGGGAAGGGATATTTTGCCTACATTTAACTTGACTTCTGGCTACGTTTCAAATCTGCCCAACGGCAACACTGGTCATTACAACATCCTTCAATAACGTTTTCCTAAAACGACTGACTCGTTCGCAAAGCTTTACTCTCGCACTACTTATCACCGCTAGACTATATTAGTCACGTTGCGAATAGCAAAAGACCTCTAAACAATCCACTGCTCAGGCTTCACAACTCTCCGCCTAGATCAACTTCTGCAACTGGGCATGTTGTTTTGGGCGCGGACGCAGTCAGTGGGACCTACGAGGGTGGCAGTGTGCGCGCACAATCGGGAAATGTGCTTGGGGAAGCCGGGAAAGTAGGGAACAATGCTCGAAAGCTGAACCTCGTTGCTGGCCATGCATTCTCTCGTTGATTATAAGTGACGGTGGTGATCCGGAGGCGTGGTTCAATCTCGACCGCGATGTGCCGGTGGAGGCGAGGAAAGGGGCGAGACAGAAGTGAACGTGGTGGGACACCGCAGCCCAAACGAGCTAACGGACCTCCCCCTTCCATCACTCAGCGATGAGGCCCCATTGTCCGGTTTGATGAACTCGATGTCTGGTCACAGTGAGAGGGTTAGATGCGTCATAGAGTTCTGTCGGCCCGAAACTAGACTACGTGGTAATGTTTATCCAGGCTTGGATCAACTGGAGCTTCTGCGACGTGCGATTGCGTATTGGAAAACCACAGAGCTTCATTACTGTTTATCAATACTCAACCTGACAAATAACGCAGAAATACTTTTAAAAAGCGCCTTGAATGAATGCTTGCGGCTTATTTTAGCAATATTAACAAGTGCTGGGGTTTTATGCGCCAAAGCCAGTATCATAGTGAGGTTATGCTCTAGTGGAACGTCGGCAAATTTCGACCACATGAGTTGCTTTTCATTAAAATGGTCGACAGGAGATCTTGGTGAGTTAATTAAGAGCTCGTATATCGCTTGGGAGGGAGATCGACGAACTGATCTTCTCTAACGTTCACCGGAAGCGCGCGACACACGGACCTCTACCATTTCCGCCGCCACCAAAAGTTTGACCACCATTGCTTGCTAGGGTCTAACTAGCGCACTCCGCACTGTGCATTTTACTAAGCGCATACTCACGGAATATCAACGTAAGCACAATGCTCCCCACACGACAGTTCTTGTACTTAATCCTAATGTGATTGGCTTTGGAAGGGATGAAATTCAGAGCTTCAGAAGTTATGAAGACGTGCCTTCCACTACGGCGTCTCACATAATCATATTATCGTTTTGGGACGTAAAACTACAGAAATAAGGTTATGAAATCGTAGATGTTCCTTAATTAAGCATCCTTTTTTCGCACGGGGGCGCACAAGAAGACAGTGGCTGAATTTACGCGAACTACTGCCGTAAGAGTGTTCGTGCAAAAGCAAAACCCTGTATTAGTACAGCGGAGTTGAATACACATTCCGCTTGAAATTCCACATTCCAGTGAAATTACATACGCATTCCATTGAAATTGCGTTGCAGAATTTTATTGTGGGCTTTGCTTGCCGTGTATATCTACGTACGCTATGCTACGTCAACATCTGGAATAACTGCGCGTGTTTCTCTAACATAGTGTACACTTGTTTATTAAGATAATAAACAAAGCTTCAAATTCACGACAAGCATTTACATAACGTGAAAGGAAGGGTCAGATGCACGGTGCTCTGGTTAGGTTAGCACATTGTTTACAAAGCCAAGCTAGCCCCGAGGATTAGCTACAAGTCGGTTGCTTTAGGCTGAGTGTGGCAGGTTGGGGTATGTAAAATAACAACGTTCGTTCGCACTTGACGCAATTTTTTCTCTATTGTTTATTATTATTTACCGAAACACTTTAGAAGTACCAGTAGGAAAGCGCGGTATAAGGGATTCTCGGAAATTTACAAAGGAAATGCGTTAATGAAAGTACGTACTGTTGTGCACTCCTATCTCAACGAGAACAGTTGCACTTGCCGACTGCGCAAACTGAATACAGAGCTATTGCCTCACCGATGCTGCACGCTACGAGAAGGAAGACATTTCAGTGAGTGCTCGCAAACATTTAATTAAGGCGCTCGGGAAGCAACGGGTTGAGGCTGTCTCTACAGTGTGTGCAGAGAGCTGAGTCGAGAAGGACGCAGGACGCTGAGCGGCGATGTACATGAGTTAGCGAGGCAACGTTATTGTGCAAACTAGATGCTGAAGTTAACCCTCACTGCTTTCATAATGGTTAGGATCACAAAGGGGGGAAGTCAATTCATCGCAATACAAGTTAGTTAAATGTGACCCAAACCATGCCGGGCCGTTGCCAAGAAAAAAAAATGTTTTCGGGAAAGATGCCTTAGTAAAGCAGTCGCAGGGGCTCCGATATGAAGTAAATGAAAACAGTGTGTCGTAAGCGTTCAATATGTGTGGCTTCCTTCAAAGGTGTACCCCAACTATTTAAAAACGTGGTTGCGCAGAAGCAACCGCGGGCGAAACGTAGCTTTATTGATCGTATTTCCTCACATAGCTTGTTAGCTACCTCGTTCTCTGCAAGTTTGGGTGGTGTTTTACGTTTCGAAACAAGCTAGGGAGAATATCCAGGAAAGTTGTTAGGCAACCATCTCACTGAGAAGGGCAATTTCCCAAGTGTGAAAGGCTGTAAAAGTTGTAAAGGGTTGAACTTGTTAGGTTAAGGTTTTTAAGTCTTAAGCTACTTGTAAGGTTAAACGAATCAAAGTAGGCTTTCTCGTTTGGCTTAAGCAATTGTGCACCCTCATACTATTATCAAAAGGAGGCCTGCCTATCAATTAAGCATTATTTTTTGCATGTTGCTGCTTATCGTCTTCTTCCTTGTTATCTTTTTCAGCCCTAAATGGCCTCTGCACGAGGTATGAGGTTAATTGTATGTGATTTCACTGCTGCAGCGGGCATCGAAAAATAACTTCAGAATTTTTGGCTGTAGGCGAAGAAACTAGGTGCAGAAATAAAATAAAAACAGTAAAAAGGAGCAGTAAGCTTATTTTTAATCAAACATGGTTAAATTATGCACTTGCCTGCTGTCTTTAACTAGAATATTCCAAAGAAATAAAATTGTTTTGCAGGTTGCGATTACCCAACTCGAGCCATTCTACAATACAGGTATTGCGATAGCTAATTTTGTTGAAGATTAGCTATCGCTACTTTAAGAGACGCTAACTTGTATAGAAAGTGGCGCTTCGTCCAGATGAAGTAGTTATTTCAAACACAATTTATTATATCGCAGTTTGATATTATCGCGGTTCAACGCGAACAAGTGACAGCTCGTTGAAAGAGACAACGAAGACAGCGTGTTGACGCCACTAGAACAGAAAGCTCTTCTTCGTCTTCTTCGGTCTGGAATTTTCCCCTGACCCCACTAGCCGGAGTTCACTGGAACACATAAGTCGTCATCGTCGTCTTTGTGCCTACACAGAACGCACGCGTCATTCGCCTTATATAACGTTTGCTTACAATACAGCTGAGCAGGAAACCGCACGGATGACCCCGTTCAGCCTTGTCCATGGACGGGAAGTGAGGACGATGCTCGATGCCATGTTGCCACAAGAACCTGACAAAACTGACTCGGATGCCGAGGCGTTTACGCACCGCGCAGAAGAAGCTAGGCAACTCGCAAGGTTCCGAATACAGCAACAGCAAGTTACGACGCAGGTCGCTATAATGTGCATCACAAGCCTGTTACTTATGAGACCGGTGACAAAGTATGGGTCTGGACACCTATACGAAAACGGGGACTAGCCGAAAAACTTCTGAGGCGGTATTTCGGACCCTACCGTGTGCTGCGACGACTGAGTGAAGTCACATACGAGATCATTCCAGATAGCCCCTGCACAAGCCGCCGCCGGCACCGTTCTGAACTCGTGCACGTAGTCCGCATGAAGCCCTATGTTAGCGAGTGATTATGCCAAAGACTACTTTTCACAAAGTGACGCGAATTGTTTAGCATCGGGGCGATGCTCACTTAGGGAGAGGCGAATGACGCGTGCTTTCTGTGTAGGCACAAAGACGACGATGATGATTTATGTGTTTCAGTGAACTCCGGCTAGTGGGGTCAGGGGGAAATTCCAGACCGAAGAAGACGAAGAAGAGCTTTATGTTCTAGCGGCGTCAACATGCTGTTTTCGTTGTCTCTTTCAACGTGTTGTCACTTGTTCGCGTTGAACCGCGACAATATGATAAAACTTTAAAATGTGCGAGACCAAACAAACTTATTTGGTGCCATGTGCATAAGCCCCTTTCTACTCATTGCATTACTTAATTTGTCATTGGCGTCGAGAAGAGAGCTATGTCGATAGATACTAGGACTAACTCAAGGCAATATGTTCCAAATCGTTACCAGCACCGAGTCATGGACATCGCTGTCGGACTTACTATTGAACAGCAGTCGCTTTTTAATTTCTTTACATTACCAGTCGCGAAAAAAAATTCACTCTTACCCAGATAGGGACATTGACCCTAAGATAGCAGTTAAGTGGGAAAAAAGAGAATATTGGATGACAACGACTAATTTACGACACATTCCTTTCTTGCGATTCTAGCGCCTAATTTAGAAGCGCGGTGGCAATGAACGACCTTTTTCAAGATAGGCTCTCTCGAGCAAAATTATTCAGCCGCTGAATATAAGGCAGCGCTGGCTGACGTCGCGCCGACATTCGCTGGCTTGATATAAATGCTTCGATCGCAAAGCTCGTTTAAGAATTTAATATCTCCTCGTTGCTGCTCTCCACTCCGTATACCGCGGAATCCACCGTTGTCCAGGAGTTATTAATTAGAGCAAATCGTCGTGACATATGAGTACCGCTTTGTATTGGTATACGTTTCATTTTTTTCCCCTTAGTTCTACCTTCATTTGTTGGCGTCAGGTCGTCAGCGCGACCAAGTACCCGCCAACGAAATTAAGGCCAGATGTGCAGAGCGGACGTTTTTGACAGCTTCTCCAACGAAAAAAAAAAAAAAAACGTGATTGGGGCGTTCTCTCACATTTGCATACGGAATTTTATACTTCGTTTAACGCGATAACGTCAAGGACGTCGCAGAAAATCTGGTGTAAGCGCGGACGTCGCTGTAAACGTCCGCAGCAGTGATAATAATCCCGAGCCACCGCCGCGTTTTCTGAAGTACCTGACCAAGGAAACCATCCGCCATGGCACTGGTGTGTTGGTGAATAAAATTTCCTTTCTGAAAATAAAATCAATCATGGAAATCGTAAATTATGGCTCGGACTGTAATTTGAATGCGTTATAAAATGTCATTCTGTTACGAGAAGATGATGCGAACGCAGCCCAATGACACTGTAACGTTCACTGTTAAAGACGATGGTTGAGCCCTCCAGCTTTCTTTCCTGGGATCATGAATTTTGTGCAGTAAAGAAGATAGAGAAAGGGGGGAGGGGGGGGGGCGGACAAAGGTGCTGAATTTCCATAAATATTCAATTTGTGTAAACACTGTGGCATATTTCTACGTTTCTTTCCAATGTCTAGCCTATCTTGGGTACCATTATTTAGAATGGTAAATATGAATGCATGAAGCAGTAATAGGTTGACAGGGATAGCTCCAGGTGAAATTTATATACGGCTGCCAGACAGCTACTTAATGATGCAGTAGACATTTCATGTTCAACGTATCTGTCACTTACTCTCGGCGGAAAGAATGCGTTACCCCTTGGTAACGAACATAGAATTCTTGATATTATTTAAAAAGCAGAGAGCCACAGACTCATAAAGCTGGGATTATGTTAACCGGGGTTCAAGTTAAGCGTGCTACTTCATGGGTGAGTTACGATGGCGTACTCGTGGTACTGCGCTTTCGAAGACAGCGACGCACACAAAGGAACTGGCTGAAGCAAGTGGTATAAGTATGCGTTAAAACACTAACTTGGCTAAGTGTTCAGACAGGACGTGGCAAGAGCCAAGCCTTTTGTTGAATAATATTAATGATAAATTCTGGCGTTTTACTCCTCAAAATCAGGGTATTATAATGAGAGACGCTGCAGTAGAGGGCTTCAGAAATTTCGGACACCCAGGGTTCTTTAACATGCACTCATATCGCCACAGGCCTCAACGTTTCGCCTCCATCGAAATGCAGCCGCCGCGGCCGGGATTCGATCCCCCAAACCTCGGATCAGCACCCGTGTCTGGGCGTTTGTTGAAGGAAATATAAGCATATATATTGAACTGTCACCCTCTTTTGCGGAAACACTCGGCAAACCTTAAATTACAGTGTGCGAAAGTACAGTTATTACACAATGCATCTCTTTAGAGCATGCATCACATTCGGCAATTTCGCGTGGCACGTAGAAGTCTACATGTGGAGTAGTACCTAAGGCATACTCACGTGGAACATATTTTGTAGCCTCTCTATTTCTTCAGGTAACCTATAACACAACTGAACTAGGTCTTAATCAGAACATATTCATGTATTTATTAACGTCACACGATCAAGAACTCCATCGCACGCATTCAAACTGTTCGAAAGAGCAACATGACAGCGCTGATGCACTAAATCACAAGTCTATGTACCTTCTCAATAAGTACTTTTGTCTCGAGAGCTCACGTGAAACGCTTTAATGACTATACAGTTTTGCTGCGCACGAGGCAGTGACCCTGGTTTCCAACGACTGCTTTCTGATCTATGGTCAGGTTGATGTCATATAAGCGGCGACACGCGCTTTGTGTCGTCAGCTCGGTCGTGCGTTCTGAAGCACGTTCTGTCGAAATGCCCAATTCAATCCACCGGAAGCCAGCATTCACTGTGATTTGCTAAAACAACACCCCCCCCCCCCCCCCCTTCGCGCTAATTCGGCTCTTTTCCTCGTGGCAGTTTTCTACAAAACGTCCTGCATGCACCTCACTTTTTGTGTTGGCTTAAAATGGTATTGAAACAGCATTCATGAACCACCGCTTGGATGCTTGCGTAAGTGCATTAGTTCCGTATGCATGGTGGGTCACATCACGTCAATTACTCATTTAATCGGTCACTATTTAAACAGCGTTCTCCCCGTCTCTACCTTGTTTGCCAAGCTACAATTTTTGCTTACATATATGGTTACGATTCGATCACTTCTTTTCGAAAGCCTTATTCACACCATCCTCGTACAGTCGGTGTTCAAATATCATACAGGACAGGACGATATGCTGTTGGTCTGCGTTAGCGACAGTCACCATACGATTTCCCTTTCCCGCGTGTTGGTCGCCATTTCTACTCCCTTAAGCTCGGTTCTGCTACGAGATCAGCGAAACCCCTTCGCTCATCAGCGTCCTTATCCAGATAAGCCCACGAGACGAGGCCTCGTTCTGCGGGGTCACAAATGTGTCGACTTGGCGCCTTCACGCTTGGAGGCAACTAGCGAGAGCTAGGCTTAGCCTTTCGCGTAGGACATCCCTTGGGGCGAAGCAGTAGTGGAAGTAACTGGCACGTCTTCTCGTACACGGACGAAAATGAGACAGCGCCACATGTTTCCAGGAGGAAAGCGAAAGCGACGTGATTGGTGAAGCATGGAATCCCGAAGAACTACAGAAGAGATAGAGCCTATCTCATTTCTTTTTCTATGTGACCTCGCTTTTGGGTGCTTGAGTTGGAACGGCAAGGAAAAAAAAAATGTGTCTCGCGATTCTTTTTCTAATTTAGATGTGCAAGACGAAGAAGTGCCCCCTCCCAACTTGTGAACATAGAGAAATGCGCCTAAAGCTTCGCGTTTATTAAAGAGAACACTCTTTAGCATATCCCAGTTCAGGGCTGGATGGTAAAAGATCCGCGACTTTTCACCAGAAAGGCGAGTGATGTTGCACTGAACATTACATAACAACGTCATACGGTTGAGTACGCCTTAGCTTCTTATACTAAACGAATAAATCAGAACGTAGAAATTGACAAGCGCGGCAAGTTAGACGGTTGTTATAGGTGCATTACTGCGTAGATCTCTACATAACTGCAAATGTGTAGCAAATTTTATGAGCTTCACATTTGCAGTTATATATAACTTTACATATGAGTCGGCTTACTGGAGGCCGGACAAGCCTCTCAGCGGAATAAAATGTTATTCTATGCCCTCGTTAATATTGGTAAATATCTTGTATTTGGGCTCTAATTACTCTGCGGTGGCAACTGCCCTTTGGCGTTTACTTTGGAGCCCACGGGGCAAAACGTCAAGAATACCAAGAGCATCAAAGAATGTCTTGTGATTATCTCAACATTTCTGCATATCTCTCTTGCCCGTTCACGCTCTCGCGTTCTTTGATGCAATTATGAATACCGAAAACGTAAGCACGCGAGATCGTTATAGCAAAACTCTCTATATACATTATACAAAAATACAAAAAGATTATGATGTACAAATATAAACAAATAACGCTTTAAACTCCCAGGACACTTGCTTGTCGAAGGATCGTGGCATGTTTAAAATTTCTTGTATCTTTTGTATCACGACTTCACAGTATTAACCAAATCCGATTACTTGGGACCCCTCTGATGTCGTTTCCGTTGGACTAACTACGCTGAATGTATAAGGCCTTATTTTCTCGGTGTGACAGGTTGCAATACTCCTTTTTCCTTTTTAAAGTAGAGTCGTGGACTCGTCCTACAACGTCTCTTTCATTATTCCCCTTCTTCCTCTCTCTCCCATCTTTCTATTCCCCCTTCCCATTCCCCCAGTGTAGGGTAGCCAACCGGACGCCTTTCTGTTTTTTCCCTTCCTTCCTCCTTAAAGAAGAGCTCTGTAATTCGCTTCCTAATAACGTTTGCTCGCAATCTGTAGACGCTCTCATATCGGCACTCGAGTTGCACCTTGCGTATTCATCATAATTGTAAAACAGTTTTCTAGCATGCCACAAGATCTTGCACCTCGGCGCTTCAGTCCGTACCTCCACTGTTTACCGTAATCATAAATAAATTTGTCTGGCGCGCCATGAGATTTTGCACGAGCGCAGTATCTGCACAGATTTATTTATTTTTCACGTAGTGTTTCCATTATTGCGTGTTCCAAATGATAGATAGATAGATAGATAGATAGATAGATAGATAGATAGATAGATAGATAGATAGATAGATAGATAGATAGATAGATAGATAGATAGATAGATAGATAGATAGATAGATTTTAACCTTCCTTAAATGGACGCTGAAGTATTAGTTAGTTACCCCTTCACAATACCATAAACACCATTGCGAGGAAAGACTCTCCGTAAATTAGAAAATGCTGAAAACTATTATAAAAGTAGAGGCGCCTCTTTCAAGCTCCAGCACTAATGCGCCTGACGTCACAGATCTTTGACAGTATCTGTTAAGGCCTAAAGTATACGTCGGGAAGAAAGGCATACATCATATTCTAAGGAAGCCAGACACATAACACAAGGAGTTTGAGAACATTTCATGGAGCGAATTTGCCTAGAATACAAAAAAAAGTAATTGGCCTCCTCACGTATTGAGGTTCCGCAAGTTCCGGTGCCAATTTCAAAACTGTAAATTTGACATTCTTTTTTCCTTTTAATATTGACTGCAAAATGGCACGATCAGCGACAATCGACTCCTCGAAATATAAATTATCAGTTTAAACAACTTCACTTTTTCCCTTTAGTGTCCCTATAAAGTGCTCTCAGTTGTTCTGAAGGAAGCTTGTTCGGCTGACTGCCTGTAGTAAATGAAAAAAAAAAGGGGGGGGGGGGGGGGGGTTGGTTAAGCGGGCCGAAATAAACGCACATGTGGTTTTCGCACAATGTTTTCCCTCAATTTATAGAGGTATACACGACCTCAAAACTAAGTATTAGTCTTTTGTCCTCGCTGCAATTTTTTTCTATGCCTTGGCAAATAGCCCTTGTCGAAAAGTGTGACTTGAATCTGTTCTTGAATGGAAAGTTGGCTCAGCAAGTTCTTTCAGTACCTAATCCGAACCGTTTGAGGCTTCACTGCAAGTCGCGCCCCCCTTTTTCACAAGATGTTGCGCATTTCAAACCTGCGGCTGCATCTTTAAAAAGGCGCCGTTTTTATTATTTTTTTTCGTTTACAGCTTACGAAACTCGAGGCTTTCTAATGTGTCAATTCCGTCCCCCTCCTCGGCAACTTTCATAAAATTGTGCTATACTTGATTCGCGGCTTAAAGCGTAGAAAGTCAGACGCATGCTCTCCTACCTATTATCGTGAGAGTACGCGAGACCTAAAGAAAGTTCACCTGCTGGATTAAAAAAAAATAAAAACGGGACATTAAACTTCTTACATTCTCCACGGAGTTTTTCCTAAGCAACAATCGCATTTCACCCGAGACATGCACCATGTGTGGCCCATTTACATTTGTGCTTAGATTGTTCGTGCCTCAGCAAACCTTCGGAGATCACTCTCCCCTAGGCCCTTAGGAACCCTTACAATGCCACAACTTGCCCCGGTTCAAGTGTTCAAGCACGTTCGCTATACCCGCCTGCCGGTCGTGTGGCCATGGATGACGCATGCACATCAACAAAAGCCAGGGCATTAGCGACAAGATACATAGCGAATAGTTCCGGCATGGCATGTCAGTTCCAGCGGAATGTGCTCGGTGCCTCGGGGACAATATAAACAATGTACGTCTTTGATGAAACGAGCCATGCGACTAGACTTAACTGTGTAATGCAAACCTACCCGCTCAACAGGGAATGGCCAGTGCTCTTAAACGATTCTCCTTTGAATTGTATATAGATCGAAGCTGCCCTTGTGCGCAATGTAATGCAGGAGACTTCAATAAAAGACAGGGCTCCAGAACATTTGCATTAGAGGCCGCCACGTATCTGAATCACAAAACATATTTTGTCAACCTCTAGTCGCCTCCCTGCAAGTGCTCTAGCGACTGGCGGCTGAGATAGTACTGCGTATCAGATTGAGGCGCACATTGTAGGAATAAAGAGCGTGATGGGTGCATACAAATAAGCTAAGGTAGGGAAACAGAATGACAGATGTTTTTGTTACTCATACAGTAGAGGAATCCGTTTAAGTATATAGTATGAACGTGGCTGCATCCACTCAACTCCTGTGTTTATTTCTACATTATAATTCCATTTTGGCTCGAGGGATGCTGTTCTTCTGACATCTGGGTTCGTGGTCGAATCTCACTTCAATATAAATGCGTGATTTTATCACACAGTTTTTTACGCGGCAGAAAAAAAAGGACACACCATTGGAAACACGCGAGGGGAAATGTGACCAAAGATGGGCTGTTCGAAACAGCACTAGAAAATGGCCCGACAAAAAAAAAAAAGAAAAAGAAAAGGAAAAAGAAGCAGTTTTAACTACACTCCATAAATGTTGACGTAGACCACATAATAAAATGTACATAACCTGGTTTAAAAGTAGAGGCCCCCGCCTTAATAAAGGCGAGGGTACGAAATACATGCAGAGTACAGTAATGGGAGCGGATACTCTTCATTTGTTCGATAATGGGAAAAAGGTAGAGCAACATTGCAGAAATGTCTCGTAACATAATACGCTCCCTATTCTATCGCCAGTAAGGTGGGGCCCCTGGTTGGGCCACTGAAACGTACGAACTATTTATTGTTAGGTAGTTCTTCCTTGTTGTTTCATGTTTACCGATTATTAAATATTCATCGGTATTTTACAGTATTGATAAACTGAAAGGTTTAACCTCAGTAGCACATATTTGGTACAACCAACTTGTAATCAGTCCTGTGGCACCGATATCGCGTGCCTCAGTCCTTGCTAGAAAGTAGAGCGCTCATAACAGTAGCTTGTTGGACGAGTTCGCACGAGGTATTTGGTATGAATTGCCAGCAGCGAGAAATAAAGAGAAGAAATGTGAGGTAGGAGGTAAACAGAGAAGCAGGAAGGCTGCTGCTAACATAGTAGAAAAATGCAGCATAAAGGCAACTTCGTTACTCCTGCGATTCAGAGCGTCGTACGTTACGACTGGACCGAGTTCCCACTAAACATACTGAACATTATATCAACATTTTGGATCTACTTTTACTAACTACGTTGCCCTAAAAAGAAACGCACGATATATTTCCACTGTAACGCTCCTAACCGCAGAAATATTTCAAAATACACTAATATATTAAAACGTCCTCTACGTGCATAGTGATAGCTGCCCATCTTTCAAGCTCGGCGTATTTGAATAATAGGACAGTTTCCAGCCTGTACTTTTTGTCCCTAAAATACATACAGGTGACCCAAGCGCCAACGTTAACGGCAAGTGCAGTCGGCAGAACGGCCCGCAGGAGTAATGTGATTGGCAGAAATGAGTTCCAGCTTCCTGCTATCTGTCAATATTTATATCACGACGCCAGATGGTAATCGTACAAGCGGAAGCGGTAAGAAAAAAAGAAACGATAAAGAGTATGGCGCCACTACGACACGAATGGCAGTTTTGTTCTGACAGGACGACAGACGTTCATTTTCTCATCCCATTAATGGAAGCGAGTCTGTGGCACGTTGGCTTGGCAGATATATATGGGATGAGAATAAACTGACAGAATGACACGCGAATGGCACCGAGCTTATACGGACTCACGACGTCACGGTTTGTTTCGAAGCCGCCCAACGCACTTTTGTAGCGAATGTCAGGGCTTCGACAGAATGGTACGCAAGAATGAACACGTACTTTGTCTGTTTGGAAACACCCATGTGAAAACGATTCGGCGATTTTAATTATAATGTTTATTTCCAATGTATCAGGGAAGTTGCGGGTGTTCACCTTTGCCGCACCTAGGTTATGCAGGCAGCCGTTAGCGAAACGTCGTGTTCTCTGTCGCAATTGAACAGGCCGGAAAGCTGTATCGTTTCTGGCTTACCCCTTTCTATGGTAAAATGTTTACATGAAGTCCGTTTCGTTAAAATCAGTGAACAAAGGGAACGGAAAGACTGAAAATTATTTGCTATATGAAAGGCATGCATATAGCCCTTCAGTGCTATGTGTAAGCTTTTTTGTTTGTCTGTATGAATGAAATGAAGAGAACCGACGCTCTTTTTATATTTTTTTTGTTTTTGTGGGGTTTTACGTCCCAAAACCAGTCCTTATTGTGAGAGACGCCGTAGTGGAGGGCTCCGAATATTTCGACCACCTGGGGTTCTTTAACGTTGACTGACATCGCACAGCACACGGGCCTCAACATTTCGCCTCCATCGAAACGCAGCCGCCGCGGCCGGGATTCGATCGCTCTTTTTAATGCAAAAATTGATTTATTTTTATATTTTCTTTCGCTTCTGACACATTGATAAGCCCACACCTGCCATTCAAAGCGCGAGAACCGTACATGGCTACCTCCCACCGGATCCCCTCAGGTAATCTATAATAGAAGCGAAAATTGAACACTCAAAGTGTCGGTGCATGACAAATGTGTTATTGTACAGATAGGACCGAAAATACATACCTGTGAAGTGGACAAAAAAAAGGGAAACGTAAAACAGGCGCCTTAGCACAGAGTGCCTGAGCGGGCTACCTTCCATGAATATTAACACTGACATTTTCATTTCCCGTTCTCGCCAGAGGCAATGTGGGCTGACACGGCATTCCGCACAAATCGAAACTTGGGACGGAATCCTATTTCCACTCCATTTTTTGGCCAGTTACTGTCTTCTATACATTTTTTAATAAAAGGAATGTCATTGAGGTAAATATTTCACACATAAACGCATTTATTTTCCTTCCCTCTCTATACAGTACTTCAGCACATTCAAATCAAGCATAGCGCTCGCACGCTCTTTCGCGGCTCATTCAGATAAGCTATTTACGGAGATCGTGTGTGGCTGGATTGCTTATTTCCGTATAAAAATTTCTGTCGTCAAATATTTATCAGGTCATTATCCGCGCATCTTTGGTTTGAAGTGAAACTACAATAAAACAGAGTAACTAAAATGCAGCTGGCTCGCAGGTCAGACTGTATAATAAAAGCAAAGATCACATAACACGGCACAGAACATGTATGAGCGAGAAATAGAACAACTTAGGAAACTAAAAAGTTCCATCCAACTTGTCTAACACACAGCGACAACATAGGAAATAAGCAGCAACATTCTTCGGACGCACAGAATTGTGTGCCTGCTTGTTTGCACTGTTCTCGAAGGCAGACTCAAGAACAAAACTTAGGCAGAATTGCCTGAACTTCTGGCCTATTTTTACCTTCTACAAGATAAAGGCGATAAATGTTTATACATTACTCGATTCTGTGAACTGAAATACAAACATAAATATTATGTAACCGTTCACGCTGTTGAAAAGTTACTCACGGAAAAGCTTTTGTGTAAAGCGGACCGCCATTTTTCTCAATCTTTTTGCACAAATATAAACATTGCCAGATTAGATATTTTCAAGGTTGCAGCTTGCACTACGGACAGGCTCGTTTACTGCTTAGTTCATGCTAATTAACTTATCCGGATCTTGTTCTATCCTTAGCCTACTAAGGTACGTAGGCATTATGTTGAAGTGAGAGCAAAAAGGGCCGTGACGCAGTAGATGTATTTCACGAGAAGATAAATGTCGAAGATATATCCAACATAAATAACATTCCTTCTAACAGACAAAGCCTCCCTAGCAGAAAAAGAAAACGGAGTTCCACTAAAACTAACCAGGCGAAGAAGGGCATCACCCGTCATGGTGAAATATCTGTTCGCGCGTTCTCGAAGGACCTCTGCATAGAACGCAGTAATAGGATGAAGTAACAGAGAAAAACTCTGTGATGATGATGCGCCCATTCGTCTCCTTGTAAATATGAAAAAAAAAGTGATGAGAAAGACGCCAGGGGACTGTTAAAAAAAATTGAAAGGCATGGACGAGAAATGAATTCAGCCCAGACGCATTTTGGCGATTGATTTGCTCCGTTCCCGAATTCTTATTCCTACGCTCAGAGAAAGTGTCGTAATTGGCAGCTCAAACACGATTAAACAAACGAGAGCCCGCATAACTCACAGCCATAGTCGAATATAGCGCGAAAAAGCGACAGTCGCCTTTTCCGTATTCCTTTGTAGCACAACGTCCTTGAGCTCAGCAGGCGGGGCTAATATGGCCAGCTAAAGGACGATGAAAAAAAAAAAAAGAAACACCCAGAAGAAAAAACACTCGCTGCCCACTCCGTCTTCGTGCCATTAGCTCAATATGTTCAGTAAACACATCCGTGAATCGGTGCGATTTTGTGATCTCGGTGCTTTATGAATGAAGAATATTTGGCGTAGCTGCTCCTCTTCGGCGCTTGGAAACTTGTCCATTTCTTAGAAGGACCAGAAACGCACATCAATTTTCTATTTATAGTTTTTGTTATCGCTTCCTTTTTCTCAATTTTATCACCGCATGAGATTAATGACGATCTTCAAGGACTATGCATTTACTCATGTTTTCATTTTCGGTTGTGCCTACAGCAATAAACACTCGCGTAGTGGATGTGCCGGCGCAAATGTATCATATTTGATACAGAAGAGAGCTCGAAAAAGGCAATTTGTATAAAATATACACAGCAGCAGCTTCCAGCAGAGGCTTAATGAATGCGCATTATTCGGTTTATCATGGAAAGACGCCACATTTAAATCTGAAAAATAAACTAGGAGGTCGAATATTGCAGATCCTTTTTTTCAATGATGTCTTAGATTCTTTACAAAAGCGTAGAGAAAGAAATTTTGGATACCCTTCATTGGCCTTCTTTTTCTTCTAGACATGAACACCACGTCAGTGTATCAGACAGTCTGGAGTAAATGAGCCAAACCAGGCATAATTTGTGACGAGTTGTTTAATATTTGACCGAGCACGGTAGAATACAAGTTAACATATCCGAGGCTTTTCCTTAGCAATCAGCGCGTCAACTTGGCTACACAATGACACAGACTTCCTGCCGCTTCTGCAAAGAACCTAACGTAGCGGAGTGAAAAAATACACTACTTGTAGTTTCCTTTTGGTGTTTCCAGTACCCCAAAGAGTCAGCATTTTTGGCACGCCTGGCTGTCACTTGACAGGACGTCGTGACAACAGTTCGACGTCAGTAAGGACAACTGTGAAGTGACACGACACAATGATGGAATCTAGCATATGCAGTTTTGCTTTAAAGGGCCCATGACAGCAATTTCTTTGTTGGATACTTTTATGTTCTAATGCAGTAGAACAGTGTCTTGTAATCACGGCATGGAGTGGCAAATTCTCCAGCGTGAAGTCTAATTAGTCACAGCATCGTTAATTTTGTTCAGTTTTAATGAAGCTTCGAAACGCGCGCCAAAAACTGCAAGAAACTAGCGCCGCGAGGCTAGCGCGGCGGCTGTCGGAAGTGAGCGCATGCACTGATCACTTGAGCTCAAGATTCGGTGACGTTGCGGAGAGCGCGAGCGCCAGACTAGCTCGCCACACTCGCTTTGCATCATAGCGTGTGTACAATGTACGCTTGAGGGACCAACACGGAGAAGAAGCAGAAAAATACGGCTTTTGGCGTGGCCTCCGCGAACGGCTGCGAGAGGCGATCTTGGAGGCCACGCTCGGAGGCCATAGCGCGGCGCGTCCGTGTCTCTCTGTGACGTCACGATATCAACTTACAAAAGTGAAACGTCACAGATGGCCCACAAACTACGTCATACTAGTGACGATGTCGCGAGGTGCCGCAAACCCAGATGAGCATTTCTGGTCACTTTAAATACATATTAAAATATCTTAACGACAACGTTCGCCGTTAATACTTGGCCACAAGTGCCTTCAGATGTTCGACAACCAAACAACACAAACATATCGGGTTTGAAATTTTGGTGTCATGGGCCCTTTAAGCTTGAACATACTGAGCTGCGCAGGTACAACCAACCATTTCAGCACCTTAACACAGTATAACCGCCGGAGTTCACGAACGTATTTAACTCTGCCTAGACTCTACTGACTTCGTAATTAGGAATAAGAAATGAAAGCAATCGCTCTCTTGAAGAAATTCGTCCATGATCGCTTGAATGGGATTTTGGCACAGCCAGATGGATAAAAAAAATTACAGCATATCCACGGAGTGAATGATGATGAGTGGGGGAAGCTCGGGAGGTTCATCGTAGATCGTGCCGAGTTCCAGATTAATTTAGTTAACGCGCACGCTACGAATCCTCATGGTTCAACTATGCACAAGTGAAATCTCCCACAGGCACTTCATTGCAAGTCAAGATCCAGTGCCTATATATATATATATATATATATATATATATATATATATATATATATATATATATATATATATAAACTCTGCCTAGACTCTACTGACTTCGTAATTAGGAATAAGAAATGAAAGCAATCGCTCTCTTGAAGAAATTCGTCCATGATCGCTTGAATGGGATTTTGGCACAGCCAGATGGATAAAAAAAATTACAGCATATCCACGGAGTGAATGATGATGAGTGGGGGAAGCTCGGGAGGTTCATCGTAGATCGTGCCGAGTTCCAGATTAATTTAGTTAACGCGCACGCTACGAATCCTCATGGTTCAACTATGCACAAGTGAAATCTCCCACAGGCACTTCATTGCAAGTCAAGATCCAGTGCCTATATATATATATATATATATATATATATATATATATATATATATATATATATATATATATATATATATATATATTGTTACGAAGCGGTGCCGCGAGGACAAGTGTGGAACTATCCGAAGTGAGAACGACGACGAATGTTCTTGACGCTTGCGCGCGTGTGTGCCTTCAGCCATTTTGTCGGTTCCGCCAACATTGTAAATAATCATTTCATCACTCTTGCGTCTCCGTCACAATATATATATATATATATATATATATATATATATATATATATATATATATATATATATATATATATATATATGGGTTGCCGTCGAACGCTTCTCCAACGCGAGCAGTCGGTATTTCTCAATCAAGAAACTCGCTAGGAGACGCTGCCTGCGCCAACGTTGTCTCTCGCCGGTGAGGGCGCGTTCTCCTTCTTTGCGAGCTGGTACAGCGTTCCTCTAAGAAAGAGCGTTTCCATAGCCAACGCGCGCCTTTCGCTCTCTCTCTGTCTCTGTCTCTCTCTCACACAAGACAGCAGAGGCAGGCGCCGGGAGAGAGAGAGAGAGAGAGGCACGCGCCGGGAGGCACGCGCCGAGGCGAACGCCGAGGGCGAGCGCGTGCCTCCCGGCACGCGGGTTACGCCTGACGACTGACGCCTGACGCGTGACAAGGTTAGACTAAGAGGAGCTTCGCCCCTAAAAAGAAGGTTGAATGGATAATGGTTAATGCTAGTTTCTGCCTACATTGCACTCACCGAGAAGTTTAAAGCGTAAACGAGCGCCTTGGTATGCTTTTAGAAACAAAAAGTAGGTTATACCTTTGCTTATACTATTAAAATTAGAAATTTTATATATGATGACGCCATAAAACGTATGGGGCAGATGTAAGTAGCGATGCTAAATTGCATAGGGCAGATAAGAATTATAATCTTTAGCAAGCATTATCTAGGGAGTGAGGATGTTTTTCACTAGAGAGATACCTCGAAAATGACCTGGTTCCTTTATTTAAATATCCAACCTTGCACGAAATGGAGACGCATAACTGACTGGAAGGTAATGGATGAACGCTGATATACAACAGTGTTGAATACGACTGATTTGTACAGATGGGCGTATCGAGAAGCAGGACATATGTGCGTATTTGCCCCTGTAAAGGGTGCACAGCCTTCTTGCTAGAGCCCCCGCGGTGAAGCCTAGTAGGTGGTGTTTGCTGTTAGAGTTGTAACACAGTCACGCGCAAGTCGGTAAACCGGACACAGGACACGGCGTCTCTTTATTTTACACTTTTGAACATCTCTTACAGTATCTAAAAACACTCTTTTACTGTTCAGGAAACCGCACGTGTATCTTGGGAAGCTAAAGCGTTGCTTACTTAAATTTTGGTGCTCGATGTAAAATAACGACAACGAAAAGAACATTTACAATTTTTCACCTCATAGAGCTTTAGAAAATAACAACGCCTGCCCCGTAGAAGTGTTCCTTTAAGCTTACCTTTACTCTGGCGACGTCAATGTAGATTACTGCGATTAAGTAAATAACATTGATGAGCAGTTTTATTCTTCCTTATTCGATTTTAATCATGGGCATTCTTTCATGCGCGTTTCTGAAATATAAGCTTTAGCAAAACTAATAAAACGCTGCACATCCAAACTCACATATTGAATTATAGGATGGCATTGCATTATATTTCAATATTTTTTTTCGCAGACAGACTTGAATAGGAATGACATTATTTTCGACTGATGCCGCCTCAATATTATTAGAGCGACGGAATATCCCGAATCAGTCCGATAAATCGTCCATCTGGTTGACAAAACGTTCAAGTTAGGACTTATCCAGAGCACTAATCTACATTCACCTAGTCCATCCCAGTCGCACATGAGCAAGCCCAGGTCATTTCTGCACATACAGCATCAAAACCGCGTTTTAAAATGGTGAAATGTCAGTCTGTGCCCCTGTGAAGCAAAACTATCCTTTCCTTTGAAAAAATGGAAGCTTGGTCGAGTTGGCGATAAAATATTGGCATGGCTACACAGCGCAGATGGAACAAGACAGCGGTTACGCCAATAAGGATTGGCTGAAGCCAGCGCCTGTCATGTCCTCTTCTCCGACTTCATCTATTTGCGCGGTTTAACCATGTCGCTACTTTTGAAAAAAGGCGGGAAAAACTGTGAACTGAGATGTGGTACACGTCCACAGAACGAACTAAAATAACTGGAAGATAACAGCCTGCATGTGTGCTGCCAGCCTATTTGATGTGAACTGTAATTAATCTATTTATAATCACCGATTTGTTTGGGGAATGAAGAAGATGCTGTCTCAGAAGCCCCTTACTCTGCATTTTTGATCGACATGACCGAAACCAGACTGCAGGTACTTGTGCTAACAAGAGAAAAGTTACAGGTGCAGCAGAACGCTGTGCGGTACTCATTAAAAGAAATCAGCGAACGAATAGCGGGCACTTATCACACCAAAATGCAGTAATAAATACAAGGAAATCAGCTTTGACGATTCACGTATATAAATGACAGGAAAATATGACTTCACTAAAACGCTGGCAGCTCTCGTTGAAAGCCCTCTACGAGTGAATTCATTGAACACGTTCTCTTCGTTCAAGGCAGCCGAGAGAAGCGATTAAAGGGGAGGGAAATAAAGAGCACAGCCTATACTGGCCAAAAAAACGGAGGCTTAGGATACCAATGTGGCATTTTATAACGCTGCATTGCGGTTGCTCCCGCTCAATATGGCCCAATTTTTCTTTCTCCTGTCCTTGTTGCACTTACGTTGTCACCTGATATTGCCGGAACATCGCCGCATAAACACGCTGCGTAGGATGGCTATAGAGCACTAGGAATGAACCCTAGGAAAGCATAGGCGAAGGGAAATTATTGAAGTTCCTAATTGTAGTATTGTAATTGTGGAGTAAGTAGAAAGAAATTAAAGTGGACGAAAAGACAATCCTGGTTTCGGTGGGAACCGAACCTTTAATCCCTTTTTACTTACTCCACATTTAAAATAGTACAAATAAGAAATTCAGTAACTTACCCTATGCTTTCCTAGGCTACATTGTTTGTCGGTTCATTAAGTTGTTTCTATATATATATATATATAGATATATACATATAGTCATATATTGCGATTCTTTCGCCATACGTCAGTAAGGTGCCCTCTCTGTCGACACCACCTGTTTACTTGCTTCGTCCTAAATAAATGCACTGACCTACTACGCGACGAATATGCCTTCCGCAGGCTGCACAAGCAAGTAGACACAAATGAAAAAAAAAAAGTCTGATAGCAATGATTCGCGGGAACGGCCTTCTGCAATCACCGAGAAGAGCCAGACAGCAGCCATCAACGCGACGACACGAACTATCAACGCCAAGTCGTTCTAACGGCCACGCGGACGGAATGTTGCGCCAATGTCTTGCCAAAGGACTCTCGGGATGTTTGCACTGTGGAGGACTGGCCTTTGCGCAATGCTTCGCTAACAAGGCCGACATCGACTGCGCTAATAACGTCGGCTGTCCTCCGTTCTCTGCTGTAGATACTGCCCCTGACTTTTTTTGCTTCGAGTGCCGATCGAGAGCGTGCACGTAGTACTTGATGCTGCTTTTTGTGGCGCTCTTAGAGATAGTTGGTAGATCAGACCTAGTGCTTCTCTTTACACTGCGCGTACCCTGAAGTGAAGGTAACCAATTCTTGCGAACACAAAGAAAGAAGAGTGGTTCAGATGAGAGGAAATAGGCGAATGCAGAAACATGCGCCTATTTCCTCTCATCTGAACCACTCTTCTTTCTTTGTGTTCGTTACAATTGTAATGTAATTCCGACATCAATTATGTGTGTTCTCATTAGAGATGTCCTTTCTCTTTTTGCATGTTCCCGCCGTGATCTTTAGGTATGAATGATTAGACCTTTTTATTTAAATGTGCAAACATGGGAAGGTGTGCCACGCTACAGCTGGCTGTCTCAACATCACGATATTGATGTTGAAAACAACAAACACACACATAGAGAAACAAAACTACAACACAGAATGAAAGCATAAAAAAAAACTCGAGGACTATATGCAAGTCGGCTATATACAAGTATGACAGCTGGTGTGTAAAGGATGTCACTAAAGGCACAGTCAAATACATACAGTCTGGTCACACAGGACTACCGCAGATCCAATTCGTATAAACATTTCCCATGTGCTTCCATATTGTTCATTCTACATTATATAAGCTTCGTTCGTGCTAAGCGTTACTACCAGAATTACTTCACTTTTTTCAGCGACGACTGTAAACGAAAAAGAAATCATATTCTGCGAAAAATTCTCCGCTTTTTATTTCAAACACTCACATTACCTATGCGCGACATTTTACAGTTTTGAACTACGGACAACGAATTCCTCATTTTAGATTGCCCATCGGCCTTCAGAGTAGTGAACAGAACCGCCGCAACGGAGCTTTCATTTTTTCTTTGTTTCGCAATCGTCACAACATAAAGAGACAGGTAGGGACATAAATCCTTACGCCACAAGAATCTCGGAGCAAACAAGAAAGAACGCGTAAACATAACCGTTTAAGTCCTGCCTTCTCGAAGAAATTGCGTCAAACGTAAAAGATAAACACGACGGCAACGACAGTATAATATTCTATGATATTCGATAGAAAACAGAATACAAAACACACGTGAGGCAGTTCGCAAATAGGTCGCAAAATAAAGAAAAAAGGAAGAAAAGCAACTTACATTCAACAGACCCCAGTCTGCTGAACGGAAGAGAGCTTGCGACATGTTTCACGTTCGTCGTGAAATCTCCCACGTAAACGCACTTAACCTTCTAAAATTGCACATCCGTGGTCGACTGACACGTGTCGACAGTTCCCAAAACACCCGCTTCTATTTTCCTCACCCTTCTCCCACCTCGTCTTCTGTGCAGCCAGTCCTTTACCGTTTTTTTTTTTTTTTTCACGGTGAAGGTTATTTTTCACCGCATGAGTAGCAAGTTTTCCGGCGACAAGGTATGGGTATTTATACTCAATACACGTTTTTATAATTCTGGGAGGTCCCCTTACAGCGTCATAATTATGGGACCGACGATCGCAATACACCTGAAGACCATTCTTGCCAAAATAGCATAATAGTTGCTATGGGCGCGGCAAGTACCTCTCCGGTTCGATTTTACGTCTATTGGCATCAAACCAGCAGTAAGTGAAAGAAACTTTTTTTACTGATGCTAACTCGCAACCAACTAACAAGAGAGGCTCGCGTCGGATGCACTGTGAACAGCAGCTATACTCGACACATTCAAGTGAACTCACGTAGGCAGGAAGGAATGTTGAAACAATCTGCGTCAAGAGGACGACTCGCCTCGATGTTTTTGGCTGAAGAATAATCGACCCGACCAGTTCATGCTTACATATCGACTTCAAGCTGGTCAGGCTGAATCAGCTATGTTGGAAATATTGGGCGGCGCGGTGACGACGAAGAAGAACTAGGGGATGCAGCGCCATTTATGTAGGATCATCATCCTCATCAGCAGCAGCGGGCATCAGGCTGATGTGCTTAGAGACTGTTCTTTCACGCTATTCTCGGACGGCATCGCGCTCTGCGCCAATAAAGGCTGTAGCAAGGACTTTTTTCACAAGCTGACTGCGTGATATTGGCCTATAGTCAACCCGGAATCGATATCTATTCAACAAATTCGGCTAGCCTCTACATAAGCACGACGGACTCGTCGAAAAGCTAGCCGGAAAGAACCGGCAATCAGTCACCCGCCACGTGTAAATGACCCATATTTGTAGGGTTCGTGGGAAACTTGTTGTCAAGACGTAGAACCGTATCAGAAAAAACAGGAAGTGCGAAAGTTGAAGCGCGTGTTGGCGACGCTTCGCTGCATCCTCGAGTCTTCGCAAGTTCGTACTGTTCCTCAATCCGAAGCATGCGAGGCACTAGAATGCGCAAAAACAGTTCGCGCGTGCGTCATGAATGTTGCCTCTCCTGCGGAAACGCCCTACGAAGTTTCGCATATAAAAGATCTCGAAAGTCTGCGATTTGCGTTGTAGTTTAGTGGCGCTTGAGCTACTTTCTTGTTTTACCGCAGCTGCCTCCAGGCGATCGCAAGTGCTTGCAGCCTTCCGTTTTGGAATTCTGCTGCAATGCTCATACCTGAAAATGGTACCAGCTGGCGAGATGTTCCTTTTCCAGCTTTCTGTTGTTGTTATGACAGTGCACAAGGACTTCACAACGTGCAGCACCTTCGTCATTGATAAGGTGCAATATCTGCCATACACAATAAAATCTCCGCGGAATTCACAGCTAATGCTTAAAGACCGTAAGTAATAATTTGCAGTTTTTTACGAGCGAAAACGATTAGACGAATATAAGAGGCGCCGTAGTGGAGGGCTCCGGAAATTGCAACCACCTGGGGTTCTTTAACGTGCTCTGACAACGCTCAGCACACGGGCCTCGACATCTAGCCTCCATCGAAGTGCCGCCGCCGCCGCAAGGGTTCGATCCCGCGACCTTCGGATCAGCAACTGAGTGCCATGGCCACTAGACTACCATGGCGGGGCAAAGAGACGTAAAAAAGAAAGGAAAGGCCATTGGTTGTGGGGCCTACTAATAATTCATAGGTTTTACGTGCCAAAACCACCATGTCATTACGAGGCGCGCCACGTAGTGCAGGGCTCCGGAGTAATTTTGACCACCTGAGGTTCTTTACCGTGCACCTACATCTAGGTACACGGGTGTCTTCTTTAATTTATTTATTTCGCCCCTATCGCAATACGGTAACCGTGGACCAGGATACTATTCCGTGACTTCGGGCTTCGCAAGCCAGCACCTAGCTGCTAAGCTGCCAGCGGTGGGTAATAGTAGAGCCTGGGACCGCAGTGTTCGAAGCCAGCGCATTTGACAGTCGAATATCACGTGAATGTAATCTGGCATAGGGTGTAATGGCTGACGTTGAATCACGTGTGACAAGTAGTAGAGGGCAACATCCGAGCAGGAAATACAGCAAGCTTTGATAAAAAAACAGGAAAAGGAAACTCACAGAAAAGAGACGTTAAAAGGAGACGCCGCAAGACTAAGGATTTGTGGATGCGAAAAAGAAAACAAAAAAAAAGTACGGAGACGCTTACGACAGTTTCTAGAAACGCTACGGCTCTTGTTTTATTTGGCGTTGTACTCTCACAACGTGACTTCTCTTGGTTAGTTGAAATGTTTCAGTAAAAAGACAGCATGAATAGATGGCATGTGCAGCCGTCAGTGGGGATTCAAGTACATTTTCTTGCAACTCACGTCTGCCGTAGCTATCCTCGGAAGAAAAAGAAACAGGGCGCCCCGTTGAAGAGCCCAAGGAAAGCTTTAGCCATTATTTTTTTTAGCTCGCTGTCCACAGTTATATTGGCCATAACGAAACAATGTGTTCTCACCCTTTTTTCGCTGCTCTGTGGCCGGACTTGTCTAGCATGTTTCTAGCTCCACTTCTACAATTTAAAAAGCCAAGTAAGAAAAGTAAGTGGAAGTGAAAGGGAAGAGCTGAGAACGTAAGAAGGGGAGCCCTTTCTGGCAGCGAATACAGTACAAGCGTAAAAATGAAGAAAAGTCAAGCGAGAAGAAAATCAATTTAGTGTTCCCTGTAGCATTTATCGCGTGGCCGCTTGCTGTTGCTTATTAACCAAACATTGCCCTTTGCTTACAGCGCAGCCGAAGGAGAATGATCGTTCAGGTTTTATTTTAACGTCGAGTTGAAGGGTATAATATCTGATTGCACAGTGTGAGAATGACGATGACTTATGATTAAGGGAGCCACGACGGAGTTTACCGCACGTCATGTTTTCAATGCAACCGTTATTAGATTTTAATGTGAACAGTGCGTTAGTGATAATAACGGTTTGATATCAGAGCTTTGTTGTAAGCTGAACCTTTCCGCGCATAATATACATTGCTCTCAATTCAGGGTATTTTGCAAGGCGTAATGTCCTATGCTGGAAACAGTAAAAAATGACTATGTGAAGATGGTACCTTCTAAGAGGAAACAGACACTTGCTTACAGGAGCATGGCTTGCAGTGGAATAAGTTCAAGCACTGGGCGCCGCCCCGCCTACAAGATGGATTGCCACGCTCTGAAAGAAAATGGCGTGTTTTAAGCGGTAGTTACCTTGGACATTAAAAGGACCAAAGCAACAGCTGCCGCACAGGCCATAGCACAAACTCACGCCTGTTATATAGCGAGCGGCTCAGAAACCGTAGTACGAAACTTTGCAAATGGAAAATCTCCCCTTAAGCACTGCGTATTCTCAGAATGGAGAAAAGAACCCATGTCTATGAGTGCGTCCAAAGTGTATGGATCTCAGCCTGTACCACTGACGCTTAACGAGAAAACGAGCCTAACCAAAGTCCCTATATATTTTTCCGTAAAAAAGATCTAGGGACTTTAAGCCTAACGAGGCAGCCCACAACGTAGCTTGAGGGCTCACGTTCCAAGCTACGATACATGTTGGTCCCTCGTCAGTGTCCCCGATGTGTAAGAGTGGAAGGACAGATTGACTTGCTTCAGTAATATTACTAAACATTATAAACTGCAGCGATCTATCTACTCCCCACCTCATGCATAGTCTGTACAAGGGAGACAGTTAACAAGCCCCAAGTCATATAAGAGTCAGAAAACACTATAATGCAAAGGATTCAATGCATGAGATTCGTTAAAGCGCGTACCCTTCGAGTGCCAGGGATTAACACACAGTAGTGAGAACGCGGACCCCACCGACTGGGTTCGCACGCATTGGCAGACTGCGCTAGTCGCACAGTTCTGGATGCGCAAGTGTGGAGAATCTGACGGGCCAACGAAGCTGCTAGTTGTGAAGATGCCGTGGCCGGCACCTATAGGCTGGAGCCCAGCGCGCAAACAAGCAGAATATGTAACAACGTTCGTTTGCCCCTTGCGGCCATCCCCCCCGTTCGCTTTTCTTCTCTGCTTGCAGGTAAAATATAGAGCATTCAGGTTGTTTTATATGCGAAGGCATGCTAGCTGTGCATCCCGTAACAGTTCAAGCGAACACGCCATGGATAGCTTGTCGGCTGGCGTGTCGGCTTGCTATGTTAGAGGTTGCGTGATCTAATCCTGACCACGGCGGCAGCATTTCGATGGAGGCGAAATGCAAGAAACGCTAGCGTATCTAGACCTACATGCACGTTAAGGAACCATGGGTGGTCAAAATTTCTCTGGAGCCGTGCACTACGGGTTGTGCATTATAATGGTAGTATCGGCACCTAACATCCCATTATTATAACTCACGTCATTCGTAAAGAATGATACTGCTCTAAAGAAGCATGGTCTACTCTAACTCAGTTTCTCTGGAAAACAAAGCTGACCGGAAAAACATAGCAAACACGCCACTTCTTTAGTGCTCGGTCAAGATTGTAGCATTTTATTGCTCTGGTACTTATTTACTGAGGAAACGTTTTATCTATCAGTCTGGTCAGTTGTTCCACACAACTCGTAAATCCCACAGCTACTGTTTCCCTCAGCCGAATACTCAGTCGTAAGGGCAAGAGCTATCACTAAAGAAGTTCGAGCTTCCCATTCGCACCAACTCGCAAAGCGTTTCACAGGCTAGGGGTTGTATACTTGTCACGTCACAAGCATAAGCTTCGGGAGTCTTCGCGAAGCCCTTTCACTAGGCACAAGATGAAAAGGATTCCAAGGCGGGAAGAACCAAAAGAAGAAAAACAAAGGAAGATATCTTTAACAACCCAGACTTCCTTTACACTGTGGAAACTTTATGCCTTCCGCTATCAAAAGATATAAAAGCACCGGGCCTAAAGAAAGGGTAACCGGCACACGCGCGACCGAAACTAAAAAGCGGCGAGTACACAGCCGTAAGCCTCCGGTGTGTTTTCTGATGCATTTATTGCAAAGCTGAAATGAGCAAGAGCTTAACTTTAGTAGTCTTCATTATAATGTACATCCTTCACTTATTTTCGCTATCTCAGTTCCTCTCTCACCCTCTTCTTTCTTCGTACGTACTCGCCGTATGTATTCGCGTAGACATGTGTCTTGGTCGAATGTTCCCGTGCAAGCGGGGTGGCGAGAGTGCTGAGAAAAAAAAAAAGCCGCAGCTAAGGGTCAGTTCATTGGTGTATGTGTGTGTGTTCCTTTCTTTACTGTGTCTCAATTTATGTGATGGCCTGGAAACAAACAGGCCACCGTAGCTTCTCCCAGGAGCTTACCGTTACCATGGTGATTGCTTCCTCCTTCTCTCTTCGCCTTATTCTTTAGTTTTTCTTCGTTCCAGTTTACGTTGCCGACCAGTGTCGTTCGCCGTCAACCCGCAGCGATGTAAACCCGGAAGTCTTCCGCCCACAGCGGGCATGTTAAAATGCGGCACCACATCGGGCGACAGTAAATTTCTCCGCCACTGAACTATTCCCTTTGCGAAGCATAAAGCACGTTTCTCTGCACACTTCGTCGGAGTCTCCTTCGTCAATTCAGTGTTGTTGTTTTTGTTGTTGTTGTTGTTGTTGTTGTTGTTGTTGTCGTCGTCGTCGTCGTCGTCGTTTTTGTTGTTGTTGTTGGTTGTGGTGGTGGTGGTGGTTTTCTTCTTCTTGTCACTGGGCACTATCTGATATTTTTCACAACAGCTACGACAAGAAAAATGAGAAGTTAATGTGGTTGCTCATTGAAGGCATCGGTGATGGTGTTTACTGCTCTACAGCAGTAACAAGATCATGTTAATGGCCACTCTACTGTTAGAACTAGCCGGGGGCTTTGAGTGACAATTCAGAACGTAGGTACATTGAGATATTGACCCGCGTGTCTCCTTCTTCCATACAGATGGCATTCGCCAAAGCTTGGAAATATAACTCCTTCACGGTTGTCATGCACTAGCCAAAGGACACTCCTCACCCCGCGTATACACATACACAAACGCGCGCGCGCGCGCGCGTACATGTTGTGGAACGTACGGCCTTTATATAGCAAGAGACAGGACACCAAAACAGTCGAGTAGAAAAATGAGAATATTAAGTTCACTGACTGGCAGGTGTTGCAAGTTTCATTAGGCGGCGATATGTAATGCTGCCGCTTGTAATTAATTGAGGCACCCAAAATTATTCTATGTTCTTGTCTAGTTTTCTCATCAGAAAATACTTTTTTTTTGCGATATCATTATGCGAACTGTATGTGCGAAGACGGTTGTGATGGCTAACGCGAGCTGTATGGGCAAATGCACGTGTTGCTACGCAAATCCCGATCTCAAGAATTTCGTCGAAGCGAGTAAACAAACTTACACAACGAAACAAAGAAGATGGAAACAAAACAAAACAGTCACGTTGAAGGAGCTAAGACGAGAAAACTGAAAATAAAGAAGTAACGCTGCAATTGTGGCGGCTGCCGGTAATGTTTTCCCGAAAGATTAAAGAAAAGTCCTCGAGGCATCATGACCCTCCAGCGCGGAAACAAATGTGATTTGCCTAGGAGCACGTGCGGCGTACGCAGGTAGCCACAAGGGAGGGGGGGGGTCCTGTTTTTAATGTACACACATATAAATGGGACCGCGAGTAAATTACTCAGCTCGTCACCGGCAGGGAAATCACAATTAACCGTGCTTTGCCCTCCCGTCCACCGCCGACTACTTCCGCTTGACTAGCGGCTGAGGAAGCGCGAAGGAAGAAGAGCATGAGTGTGAGGCGAGAGGGAGGGAGGGTGGAGATGGAGCCACGCCGCAGTCGCCACGCCCTCTTCTCGTTAGGCAGAGTTGAGCGCGAGATTAGTTGCACGACGCCCGAGGAAAGGCCGCGAAGGTGCGAATACCAACAGCTTTGCTTTGCGTTTTAATGTTTAGCACTGCGCCATGCTGCGGAAAACTTGTGCTGTTGGGTGCCTGAACAAAGAAAATAAATAGAACCCAAGGGTCTTTGGTTTTCTTTTTTCTTTCGCCAGGCTAAATCAAGCCACCAACTGACAACTCAGAGGAAGCTTGAAGAAAATTATGACGCAATGTGTGCGCTTAGCTTAATTTAATAAATACACTCGTATACGTATTTCTAAAACTAATTAAGGTCTACGAAATGATGATTTGATCGCACCGGTTTAGCGTGCCTCGGGCGCTCATCTCCTTCATCAGGTGGCAGTTCAATAAGAAAACTACTATGGCGGCTAACCTACAATCAACTTTCTTGATACTGATTTATCTGAATAAAAGAACCCTATAAGTACAGCGAGAACTAACCCTTCCCCACGAGTTGTGTCTCGAACACAACATTTTGTTGCGCTAGCTTTCCTTCTAGTCATATTCTCGATAGCTAGTGCATGCTATACTAGCGATTTTTCATACTGTTCTTTCTTTTTTTCTTTCGCCCTGTCATTCTTTCAGCTTTGCCAAACGTCTCCACCGTACGAGAAACTGCAAGCGCTTCAGAGAACTGCTCCGCAGCCTCTCTCTAAGGGCACGTCGCTGTTTCATGACGCGTGCAAGAAAGAATGGTTTCGGAGATCTCCGGCAGGAATGCTATTTCGTATAGGCATCGATGGCTCGAGGTTCTGGACAACACGGAGAGGCGCCGAGCTTTCGAAAGCTTCGGCCATATATAGAATGCCTCTGAAGGCAATGGTCCAAGACTGGCTTCGGAAACGGGCGCAGTTTTCGAAATGGCTCTCGATCAGCTCGATCGCTTCATTTCTTGAGTTGCACAACGCAGCGGCGATAGAGCATCACAGACTTGAAGTGCTCTGCGGTCTAGTCGGACGAGTTCGTCCCCTGAGAAATACGTGTGCATGTGTGTCTCTAGATTTCATCACTGGAGTATACACGATGACAGTACATACCCCAGTGACCTTGGTGTTCTCAATCTGTCCCTTGTAGCGACAAGAGTGTGCTTCGCCAACTGCAAATAAATAACAACGCCTTAGAAGAGTATATAGGATTTGTGCATTGCCTGTTCATATTGCTAGGTTTACAGCTCAAAACTTTCGAAACAGAGCTAACGACAGTACGTGTTGCTTGGTTAAAGGTAACGTACTAAAGAAACCTTTCGGAAACGAAAGATCACTGTTTCAGCTTGTTTTTTACTAAAATTTCAAAAATAAATTAAGGCGTGGTCACCTTTTTTTTTTTTTTTTTGCGACGGCTACCCTTTCTGGAGGAGCCGTGATGTCGGCCGCCGTCACAATGCTTCTCGCTCCTCGCCGCATCACTCGTTCAAATAGCATAAGCACATCCGTTATCAAACACTGAGACTGGGAATTTGATATTTACAATCTGACTCGAGTGCCCTCCGCTATATGCTGTTGTTTTTCAATCAATCAATCAATCAATCAATCAATCAATCAATCAATCAATCAATCAATCAATCAACCATGTTCATTTTATTTTCCCACCTTGAAAAGGTAAAATAAAACTGGCCAATGCCGCATTTTATTCCCTCAGGCTTATACGAAAACTGCCAGCGCTCGTGGACAATAAGAGCACCATAGCTTTTAAACGGATATTGGAAAACCTAATATCGGCGAATCAAGCAACATCGATTCTTTTTTCCATAGCGACAGAGTTGTGCGCCTTGCCTGAATTCTGTGTCAGACTTTAAGGTTTCTGTACCTTAAGGGACAAAATCTAGATTGTAGATCAGCAGTCCCGAGCAATCTTTTCCTTCGGAACGCTCAAAGGGAAATGTTTTTTCTTTTGTACAAGGAGTTCAAAACGTGCAGTCCAATTAGAGCAAGTGAACTTGGAAGAAGGCCAGTAAAAGAGATGGAAGACGAGCTTGCTCGATACAAACAACCTGGCCAATTTGCGAGACGTTTTCTGCATTTGCTTTCCCTGGACAGAAAAAAAATTGTAAATTTCTCTGAGTCATCTTTACTAAGCATTTCAGCCAGAAAAAAAAGTCCTGTTATCTTCTACCTCACGAGACGTGGTTCTTATAGCAAGAGCTGTGTGAGGTAATGCAGTTTGGGTCAAAACAACACGTCAACAGTAAAAACAAGGTCCGAAAGGGACACCGCGAACAATATCAGATGAAGAAGCTCTGGGGTAAATAGGTAACATGCAGATCCAACGTCTCAAACAAGCAAAAATTACACATCTTTTACACAACATTACACAACATCTGTGAAAGAAATGGTGCAAACAATAATGACACAACTGCGAGATAACAAGTGAGGCACTTCAAATACAGCCACATGCTGGAATACACTTGCTTTGGTCAGTAAAGGCACACAATTGCCGGGAAATTGTGCATTTACCCACATGCCATTGGTAAGAGCAAGGAATACATGTTGGAGTGATGACGTTCTTCCGTATTATTTTCTTTTTGTCCGTCAGATTTCTTAAAATATTTACGAGAGATGAAACCTTACATGCGCCCGAACTCATTGCCGCTTTCGCAAAACTAACCGAAAGAAGAAAGTTGGTGTGCGACAAAATTAATAGAATACGGAAGTAGTGGATTCCCGCATTTATGTGTCGTTTTGTGTCGTGGGCTAAACTGCGCGCGTTTTGTGGTGTTTCAAGCGGAAGGACATGACGACCAGGGCATGAAGCTACGTAATCTCGTCGCGCTAAGCGCTTCGTCATAACGAACAAATTCACGTAAACAGTCAAGTAAGCTATGGCCACGCGATCTCGCTAAGTGTAACGCGCGATTTCGCTAAGTAGATCTCGCACCTTGCCACCTAATTTTATTTGCTGGCTATTGAGCACGTAAGCAGATCGAAAAGAAAACGCCTTTGTAATGAATGGAATGCGCTAAGTGAGGGTCTCCATCAAAAAGTTATGTCAGGAGCTTCACACGTGGAAGTCACCATAAGATAATAGGGTGGGACAATCCGAAGTATTTCGGGCCACTAAAATTTTTTTTTCGGAGAGGGGGGGAGGACGGGCAATATAAAGCTTTCAAAAGCCTAACTTGAGTAAAAAATTGCTACATCTATTTTTTAACCTTACTCAAACAATTCCTTCTACGGTCGTTCTACGCGCTCATATATGGACCCAAATTGTACCTCCCTGTTACGTAGTGTAAACTGTATTTTTGTTTGTTCATTGCGTTCATATATGAAGCAATATGCTTAGGTATTACGATTCTTTTTTTTTTGTGTAACATATAAATCGGTGATATGCACCTGTCGCGCCTGACTAGATTTTCGGTTTTTAGGAGTCTGGTATACGCATATACTTGAGCACGAACTGTGTGAGCACCCAAAGCTCCCTATTTATAATCATCACTGCGACAGTCTTTTAGGGATAGTTTGAATAAATAAAATAGTTAAATCAATTTTCGCACCACCTTAACACGTAATTTTATTTCCTGGTTGCACGGACTTTATACTTTGACGTTAGCAAAAAAAAAAAAAAAAAAGGACCCGTTGTCAGTGGGATGAATACCGTAATCACACAACAAAGAATTACATCCGGCGCACCCCACGCCGACGGGTGACGCAGTACAGAAGTACTTGGGGCGGATACCACGACACGACGTTATTCTCCGTGGTTAAGCAAAGGTAACGTCAGAGGCCAATGAGGCGTTGCTTGAGAAAGAAAATAATATTTCGTCTCCGTTTTCCATTACGCATTCTTTGCCCCGCCACGGTGCTCTATATATATAAAAAAATAAAGAAAAAAATCCACGGTGGTCTAGTGGCTAAGGTACTCGGCTGCTGATCCGAGGGTCGCGGGATCGAATCCCGGCTGCGGCGGCTGCATTTCGATGGAGGCGAAATTTTGAGGCCCGTGTGCTGTGCGATGTCAGCGCACGTTAAAGAACCCCAGGTGATCAAAATTTCCGGAGCCCTCCACTACGGCGTCTCTCATAATCAGACCTGGTTTTGGGACGTAAAACCCCACAAAACAACAAAACAACATTACGCATTCTTTTTATCTAACACCAGAAAATCAATAAAACTTGCTTCTGGGCGAGTTGGTTCATACTTGGCAGATAAAATATGGAAGCGCACACACAAAAACACGGACTCAGGAGACACGGACGAGCGTGTCTCCTGAGTCCGTGTTTTTGTGTGTGCGCTTCCATATTTTATCTGCCAGAAAATCAACGGTCGCAACAAACAGATAACTACAAGTACTATAGACGGTAGTGGCACTGCTCTACTGCTTCGCCCCCGGATTTTCTGCGTCGCTCAAAGCAACCGTGCAATGTCACCTCCGCTTACATAAGCGCTTCAAGCTATTGGTTGCTCTGAGTAACGTCAGTGGGCGAGAAAAGTGGGGTCACACGACTCCACGAAATTCGAGTGGAAGGTAAGCATTGTCTTCTTTTTTCGTATTTTGAGCTTTCTCAGTTCAGTAAGTGAACTACGAGCTCCCGTCGCTTTCATTATTGTTCTTCTTATCTCCACCGCTCGATAGATGCAACCCGAAAATTAAAAATCAGTGCTGGAATAGTGCTGAAAGACCCGTTTAGCGTGCATCTACATAAAAGCACACGGGTGTCATCACATTTCCTTTTTATCGAAATGTAGTCTCAGTGGTAACAATTTCAATTGCTTGAATTTTACGTACCAACGGCATGATATGATTATAAGGCATGCACCGCAGTGGATGGTTTAGGAATAATATTAACCATCCCGGGTTTCTTGATAGTATAGGCCTAAATCTAAGTATGGGGCTGTCCTTTGCATTTCACCGCCACTGAAATGCGGTAGCCGCTGCCTGGATACAATCACGCGACTTCGTAGTTAGAAAGCAAGCACCTAACTGCTAGGCTACCACCAGAGGTGGCGACGAGTGACGGGAATCGAACCCGTGTCCTCGAGCGTAGCAGCGAAACACACAGGCCGCTTGGCTACCCCGATGAGTTTCCTTTAAAAGGCACTTTTGTACACAGCACGATTCCTGGTTTATGTGTCACATCAGGAATGTGACATACTTAGTACAGAAATGCAACAAAATCAATTTATGATCGGCTCTAATGTGTGTTTCATTTTCTAGACGCCTAGAATCGAATCCCGGCCACACATGCCTTGAGAACGTCGAGTGACGTACGTTCGAGAAAAGAAATATTTCGTACCATTCATCAGAGATCGTGCATGGTCATCAGTGGCGCCCAATCAGTCTGGAGCAATGTTATTATACGAGCGGTCACGTATGCTTATATGGGTGCCCGAATTTTGTGCGGCCAGCAACATACAGAGAATAAACCAAATTTCGGCGGCATTGATGACTAAATCGAAGATCTCAAACGAGGGTCCACTGTGCCTCACTAACGAGATCGTGACTGGTTTTTAATGCCTTCTGTCAGCCTCCTCAGGCGAACAACTCAATAGATTATTTTTGCAGATCTACGCCCACCGTTGTGTCGATGGTGAGGCCGAATGCCTGCTTTCCTAATTTCAGTTTGTTTATTTCGGGGACGAAGGGAGACATTTTCAATATGCGCAGCTGCACCATTATATCGTAGAAGAGATGAATATCTCTGCCGAAATGAGGAACTCATTTCCTTTCAGGCTGAGCAAGATTTTCGCATCTGAGAACGGTTTTACTTTGCTACGAAAAACTGATTTGGATTCCCAAATTTGGATAACTTTATCTTTCTTCGAGAGACAAACTTTCTCTTTCCCCTATTTGTCCCTTATATTCCCTTTATTATTTTCTCAGAAAAATAGACGATTCATGCTTTGATTTTTCTTTTGCTGTTCACCTTCCCTTCTCACGCACTCCTTCCTTTTCTCTACCTTCTATACCTTTGCGATCTTTTCCTACCATGTGTGTATTTTTTTTCTTTTCGGAATTTCTACTCATGTCCCCACCACGGTGGCCTAGTGGCTACGGCGCTCGGCTGCTGATTCGAAGGTCGCGGAATCGAATCCCATACGCGGCGGCTGCATTTCGATGGAGGCGGAATGTTGAGGCCCGTCTACTGTGCGATGTGAGTGCAAGTTAAAGAACCCCAGGGTGGTCGAAATTTCTGGAGCCCTCCATTACGGCGTCTTCCATAATCATGTCGCGGTTTTGGGACGTAAAATCCAGAACTCAATCAATCAGCTTCTGCTCCCTTCCAATCAATTTTGCTTAATTCTCCCATCCTAAATGAGAGGCTGAGATGCAGGCGTTACATTCCTCCCTGTGACAGTTTCAAACCCGCTCCCTTTCTATTTACCTTTTTTTACTTCGTATACGTGCTTTCGTATATGAATAATTACCGCTTCAGTGTCATGCCGACACACTTTAGAGTTCAGCAACAGGCGGCTATGCCTTTTATGCTCCGCATTGACTAGAGCGCAACAACTTCATATTCGGAAACGACAGCAAGGAGTCTTAATTAGAATCTACGTGTGCTCGCCGCACTGTTTCCTGCATCAGTGAGAGAATAACTTTAGAAATATATCGTCTAATAGCTTTCGTTAGTGGCTGCATTGATATCAAAGCGGCGTGTATATGTTGAGATGAGTATACATACAGACCGCACCCCCACAGGCAACAGAAATTGTACTATTGTGAGCAATATGAAAGGGAACGCAGGAACGTGCGACAAACAGTCTCGAAATCAACTCGGAGCGATACGCGTATGGCGCTGTGAAAAACCAAGTGGAAAGGAGGGTGCTCTTCCACTTAATTGTTCGCACTCCCACCACGCTACCGTGTCTCCAAAGCAGCAACTTACACCATTTCACCGATAACACGGTATCATCTGATGTTCTATAAGAAGCGGTAATAGTTGCACTGACATGCACCGATTCGCTTCCTTTTCTTTCATTCTTTCTTTTTGTTGTTCACACAAGCGCTTGGTGCAATGCCATGCCCCGCGCTTTGTACAGACAAACGCACGGCAGGAGTGCCAACAGTTGCTAGAACAGCCTTCGCCTGTTCACTATGTTTCCGACGGCTGCCGCCACGTATCACCGATATCTGGTTTTCAGGCTGCTTGCCACGCGTTCCTGTGTTCCCTTTCATATTGCTCACGATAGTACCCCTGTCTGTACACGAGGAATGCAGTAAGAACAAAGGTAATAAAATTATGCTGCATCTTGACGTCTCACCGCCACAGTCAGGCAATTCTCTGACCATACACGGCGAGCGCCTACATACTCTTACTTATATTATTATTTCTTTACAGTACACATCAAGCACAAGATTTAGTATTCGGATTCTTCAATGTGCTTTACATGCAACACACGAGAAGACCTTAAACACGCCCTGTGCGATTATCAGCGCTACGAATCGGAGCGAAAGACTTCGTGTGTAACGCGGTTCGGGACCTCCTCGGCCCGTTGCATGAAAGCATTGCTAACGTTTCTACGGGCTCTACATGTGTGTGTGTGTGTGTGTGTGTGTGTGTGTGTGTGTGTGTGTGTGTGTGTGTGTGTGTGTGTGTGTGTGTGTGTGTGTGTGTGTGTGTGTGTGTGTGTGTGTGTGTGTGTGTGTGTACGCGTTAGGTTAACCTGTTATCATTGTACATGCCATAATCATCGCTAAACACATGGGGTAGCAAGCAAGGCCTCAGAGCAGGCTAACATCTCCGGAATAATTCATAACAAATTCTCTCTATTTTCGTTAACATATAGCGGTATAGGCGGTGTTTTAGTGCGCAGGTATTTGTCAAGGAAAGTAAGTTCTGAGGAATTTCAAGGAACTCACTTGCCATGTTTTTTGCCCATATGCTAGATTTGTCGATTAAAACGCCCGCGTCATGCCAATTGCTAACTTCCTTTTTTAGGTCATATGGCAGAGCGACCGCTTCTGAAGGGGCGTTTCTACTGGGTTCGAACTCCGGACCAAGATGAACATTACGTCAACTAAAAACTTTCATTTCTGAAAAGTCCTTACGTATTTCCGTATAGCTCTCTGCTGCAAACTAGTGGATACTAGCTTTTCTCTTTGAAGCATTTGTCCCTGAAGACTCCTTTCAAAAATGTATCAGTATAGGCATCGATACAGTAGAGAGAGGCAGAGAGTCAGACAAAGGCATAAAGGAGAAATGCCTCGACTTGCACCCGTAATCCATTGCAGGAGGAAAAGAAAAATCTAAAAAAAAAGAATAAAAGGTGGCATGTATCTTTGACGTGTGCCGAATAAGCAAAAAAAGTCAAGCGTTCCTAATAAAAAAAATATTACGTGGGGCGTGATATGACGGACGCTTTTGTTGCCATTTCCTCCTGCGAAATGACATGCCAAGTATCCAACAATCAACCCTTCGTAAACACTTTTGTGGGAGACACCACCATTGATCTTGGTGCTCCCACAGCAGTTTGCATTTTCATTATTACAGCACCTTATGAGTTGAAAAGATGCACAAGGTTTCTTTATAATTTATTTCGCCTGCATTCAGCCAACTCATAACTTTTTTTTATTATTCAGAGACTACATCCAGAGCAAATATGTTTAATAATCGACATCATTTTTCAAAATGTTTCTCCTACAGCTACACCTTGCCATATTGTTTCAACTTGCTGTTTTATTTGGCGACTGGCCTTTCGATACCCATTATCTCGCTATTTGTGTGTCCTTTTCTTTACAAATGGCTGCGTTAAGCCAAGACGAAGCCTATTAATTATCGAGAACGAACGGCGCCACTGAAGTTAAGGAAGAAAGGGAGCACCGCTGTGCGTTCACCGCAACGTAAACAATTAACCTTCGCTTTCATCCACAAAGTTCGGCTGTCTGCTGACCGTTGGAACACACGCGGTTTTCTGCATTCAAATCTCAACCATAATAAATCAAAGCTGCATGGACGGAAACGTCATTGCCAACATAATTAATGGCGCGACGTGTCATGCTTTCCCACCTTTCTGATAGTCCTATGAATTGTTTTGTTTCTATGGCTTCATTTCCCTCTCAGCAAGAAGCACGTCAATTAGCCTTCAGTCCGCACGATCGAGCAACGCCTATTGGGTCAGAGGTCGTTTGTATATAGACCTGGCAGAGTATAAAAGAAAAATACCGGAATAGTGTGCCTATATTTTTATCCAACTGTAGAATATATTGATTGCGGCAGTGCAGTATTATAAAACTTGCACATTGAGCAGTGCTGGACAATTTGAGCAGCATTCGCTTCACTTTGACTACAGTTGTCGGTATCAAGCGGACATGCGTGCGAACTACCCTCTACACCAATATTTTGTGTGAAAATCTGTATATGATGAAAAACAAGTTAGCGTATCCTTTACGCGCTCCACCATTTATTTCCTTGAGTTTTCTATCTGCTTATTAGTCTCACAAGCGAATATTTGTTCATTTACGTACATGTAAGCGTGGAGAAAGAACTATGCTCAAAGCCAAAGCCAAGGTATCACTGAGATCCAGCCAGAAAGTGAGGTTAGTTTTCTTGATCGATGGATTTGGGAATTCTAGATGGCCGAAAACATTTCTTTGATCTCTCACCAACGTTAAATTGCAATTTTAGGCTCAATGACTATCAAGCTAAATGAGCAATAAGCAAAGCTACCCGCTTCTCGATCTCCTGATACAACGCATCAATAAATATTTAATAATTAATAAGTAATAGACCCGGAGGGGAGCCGCCTACATTTCTCACTAATATCATTAAGGCTGTAATGGCTGGCGCTCTCCTTGCCAAGGGTAGACCTGTGACCTGTCATCTCACGGCTAGGTGACCTTCCCCGAGTGTGATAAATTGTTTCAGCTCTAGACTTCGATTAGTCTGGGCACGAGCCAGAACACTCGACGGATATGTGTTCTTAGTCAATTCGACTTTTAACCGTTTCCCACAAGGCTTAACTCCCTGTACATAGAGGATGCTTTGGACGATTCACGTATCTTCCTTTTTTCTGTTAGCCAGGCAACTCCGCGCTATGCCAGCTCTGAATCATGGCGAGTAGTTGTAGGTATTTCGTATAAATAAGAAGCCGTACAGGTTAAGTGTTTTGTCTCACAAAAAAAATCCATTTCTCGTTTGTCGTGTTCAGTTCCGATGCAAGTATTGCTTGGGACGCGCAAATCACAACATCTCTTGCGGCAGCATGTCACTGATAGCGCAGCCACCGCAGGGAAAGCTAATGCGTGAGTGAACAGGAGAGTAAACAAGGGAATAAAAACACGCATAATTCCTTCGCTTAATATTGGTAGTGATCAGGAGCTTGCGCGCGTGACTAGGAACGTCGAAGAGCCACCTATGCTTTGTATACACGGAAGCATAGCTTCGCTAGGAAGCCGCGAAACCAAAGTAAGAAAACATCCACAGAAAGTTGTTAAAGCTCGCGCACATTTATTAAATGCGAAGCATTTCTTAGCGAACTTCGGCGAGTTTGAGCGTATCTATCTATCTATCTATCTATCTATCTATCTATCTATCTATCTATCTATCTATCTATCTATCTATCTATCTATCTATCTATCTATCTAGCCGCCTACGATTTTGTGCTCTCCTGGCCGTTTCGCTAATCGGATGTTTACGAAAATTGGTATGCCACATCATGACTACATGACGAACATAAATGACAGGTCATAACATGAAAATCATGACATGCTTGTCATGAGCGGCATGATTTACATGCCACGGTCTTGGTGCTCTCCTGGCCGTTTCGCTAATGGGATGTATGCGAAAATTGGTATGGCACAACATGACTGCCTGACGAACATAAATGGCAGGTCATAACATGAAAATCATGACATGCGTGTCATGAGCGGCATGATTTACATGCCACGCGTTTCATTAATGGGATGTATACTAAAACTGGTATGGCACAACATGACTACCTGAATAACATAAATGGCAGGTCATAACACGAAAATTATGACAAGCGTGTCATGAGCGGCATGATTTACATGCCACAGTCTTGGTGCTCTCCTGGTCGTCTCGTTAATGGGATGTATACAAAAATTGGCATGCCACAAGGTGACTGCATCACGAACGTAAATGACAGGTCATAACATGAAAATCATGACATGCATGTCATCAGCGACATGATTTACATGCCACGGTCTTGGTGCTCTCTTGGCCGTTTCGTTAGTGCGATGTATAGGAAAATTGATATGCAACAATATGACTGCATGACGAACATAAATGACAGGTCATAACATGAAAAGCATAACATGCGGCATGATTTACATGCCAGGCGTTTCGTTAATGGGATGTATACCAAAATTGCTATGGCACAACACGACAGCATGACGAACGTAAATGACAGGTCATAGCATTAGAATCATGACACGCGTGTCATGACCGGCATGATTTACATGCCATGGTCCTGGCGCTATACTGCCGTTTCCTTAATGGGATGCATACCAAGATTGCTATGGCACAACACGACTGCATGACGAACGTAAATGACAGGTCATAACGTTAGAATCATGACATGCGTGTATGAGCGGCATGGTTTACATGCCACAGTCATGGTGCTCTTGCGGCCGTTTCGTTAACTTCATATGTACCAAACTCGGTATAGCGAGACAACAATGCAAATCTATATTACGTTCCTTATGCGTGCTTCGCATTTCCTTGATGCCCACTGCACGTGGGATCTGCCAATTTTTATTTATTTATTTATTTATTTATTTATTTATTTATTTATTTATATTTATTTATTTATTTATTTATTTGGCATGACAACATGTACGCACGAGGATATGAGGGAAATAGAGCAGGCTGACAAGTGCCACCTAGAGGGGCACAACGCCTGAATAATCTTTAATCAGGCGTTGTTTCCCACTCGGTGGCAGCTAGGACAGCTCAAAGAAAACGAAAAGCAAGACAGCCCTAGAGACAAAAATAAAAAGGAATGGGCAAGCTCGGCATCTTCGTTAGGAACGTCAGGGATGCCCGGTCCCAATCATTATCGCCTTACAAATCACCAGGCTGAGGGAAAAATATGACAACCTCGGCCCCATTTCGTTTAATCTTTTCTCTGACGCGAGCTAGTTTTCCGCTTACGAGGTCTGAGAAGAGGCCAACAAGACATCCGATAAATTTTTCTTTTTGCTCTCTCTGCTGTCGCTCGCTGAACAAAGCAGCTGAATACACTCACACCCATTTCCATATATCAGCCTTCTAGCCTAACAGCCTAGTGTCTCTTCTACAAATACCTATTACCTGCTGGCTATCACTATTCTAACTCCCTCACTTTATTACAGGGCCGCCATCTTCATGGTAAACACGACGATGGCGGAACGGGACATTTCTTTATACTTCTGCATTTTTATGGCATGTTACAGCTTTTCTCTCTGCTTCTAATACGATGTCTTCAACCGAACGGTGAGCCTACGGCGTTGTTTTGTTACAGGGACGTGCAAGCAAAGGAAAAAAATAGTAAGAGGGGAAAAACTAGAACTATATCGTTTTCTTTTTCTGTACCCACACGGCTTCCCTTGTCTTTGCTCAGACCCTATCCTTTGTGAATGAGACAGGAACGCTCTCCGAAACAATGTTACAGGAGCATGCACCTGTCTTGTAACGTGCATTTGTTATTGCATCTATATGGTGCCACTATTTCCCATGGGCTCACCAGGCCAGTTGTATACACGTGTTTACAAGGCTAAAGGTGACAAATATTTCGCACTTTGCCATCGGCTGCTGTCTGTTCGTTTCGGCATAGGCAACACTTGTCATTAGAAAGCGAACGCAAAAGCAAGGAGGACAAAGAATAGCAAGAACGCTTACACTTGTATTTCCCTACGTAGGTGTTCGTTCAAGAGAGTAAGCAGAACTTCCTCCAGTAAAAAATAAAGCTAGGGAAGGTAGGACTAAAGTAATAAAACGGTAAGTTAAATTGAAACTTACGAACCTTCATGGCACGCAATAACGGATCAATAAGTGAACTTCACCCTTCGAAGAAGAAACATGCAGAAAACAACAAACAAAACAAACAAATAAATCAGCAAGCAAACACTGTGCAGACTAAGGCTCATTATTACTGTCATTGTTCATGTGAGGGTCATTGTTAATGTGAACATAATATTCTGCTATGCATCGCTAAAGAGGCATCGTTTTCGATGTAAAAACTGAGCTCGTTCGTTGCGTTCATTCTTCAGACGCTGTGCATACTGCGTAGCGCGAGATCCACCTAACTGATCAAGAACATCGGTGTAATAAACTTGTTGGTTCCTTTAACATGCAAAGGCCGCACATTTTAATACAGTTTTTAAGGCGCCTCTTCACATTGTACCTTTGTTTAAACATTCTGTAATCTTCTGCTTCCACAAACTACAACTGATGCATCATCTCTAATAATTTAATGCGTCCCAGAATTTGGATAACTTAGCTCATACATACCCTCATGAATATCTATGTGTCTTTTATTACGGGACGTATAGCACGCTTTCCTTGCAGAACGTTCGGTACCTGACCCATTTTACAAGTACTGTTACAAACTTCATAAGTACTGGTAATGAGATAGTTTGTGCATCATATATTTGTTTTGCTCAAAAGCAACTCACAGTATAAAGAAAGGGAAAAAAAACATAAGCAATAAACACAAACATGCGATAGCGTGAGGGCGGAATTCCTTCTTTCACCATCGCCTCTCGACTTTTATTATTTTCTTACGTCCTTTTGCCTTCATACTCGAACCGAGCGGTGCAAAGCAAGAGCAGACTTCGTTTTGGCTTGAAAATGCTTCAACCAGTTGAATCAGCAAGTGAAAAAAAAAAAACAAAAAACAGGGACAATAGAAAAGAGCCAAAAGTCAAGAACGTCGCTGTCTTTTCTCCCTTTGTTCCTCACTTTCTCAGTTCCATTGATCTAACTATTCTCAACTATGAACCGCCTAGCTCAATTTAATACCCTATCGACTTTCGCTTTTGGATTTGATTGCATCCAGCGGTAAGTTGTCTCTTTGGTTCACTTTCCTCTGCTCTTAATTCCAAAGTACAGTTGATTTCAATCCTACAAATACCGTCCCCCTCTTCTTTCTTTGGCTTCGCTATCAGGTGGCTTCATATAACTGCGTCTTTTGTAACCGCACAGTAGGCGTATTGTTAGGCGTTCATCTTCTTTGTTTCTCTATAAAGCAATTTCGGAAGGCGTTCGGAAATTTAGAATAAGGAAGCTGCGAAGAGGCGCAGTAAAATCACGAAAGACAAAAAGGTACTTCGTGGTTGAATCATACCCCAGTATTTGGCTCTGTTTGCTATAGTTCTCAAACTACCCGCTATAGAAACATTTGCGCTTTCTAAGCACTCGTAGCTCAGACATGCTCATAATATGTCGGTACCGGTCTCTAGGGTAGATAAAATCACCTCGTGATCTCCTGCATATATATGACGGCTTAAAAATGGCCCCAAGGGCTTTAATAGAGCGCGTTACTTCTATGGTCCTAAGTGTATTGAAACTCAATCTCTGCGAGCTCACGGAGGATTTCAACGTTTGCGTTCAACAAACCAAGGCATAGAAATTCTATGAACTATAGTTTTCCAGATACGAGTGAGGGTGCTTGTAAAATGAAAATGCCCGATAGGCTTATGTCCATGAGGTAAATTATTGCTATTAACCTTTTCTCTCAAAACAGCGCATCCGCCCAACTTCCTGGCAACTTTAATTAACAGGCCCATGTTCTATATGCTCCGTATATGAGATCGCTTCCGTGTTATCTGAGTGACTACGTGTAAAATAATCTGGTATGCTCTCGTTCAGAGTGCAGCTAAGCGTATGAGTAAAAGAGACCGCTTGACATGTCTATACGTTATTAATTATCAGCTTGCACTGCGCTCATGTATTGCTTTCGACACAAGGATAGCTAAGCATATTGAATGCTAATTCTTCGTAACGTCTCTCTCTCTCCCTCTCCTTCCGTATGACCCGCATCATTAGCGAGTACGTGGATATTAAATTTCGACACTTTGCCACAGTCACTGCCCCACTCGTGTCATACGTTTTTCCTGCTTCACGCTCTCATACGCTCTCATAAAAGCTGGAATGACAAGGTCGCACAGATACCAGCCTAAGCTAACTCATTAATTTATTATCAATACGCCACTGGGCGTACCTCACGTCTGTGAAAAGTAGGCCACGACCTACTGAATCAATAGGAAACTAGTTTAACGATATGCTAGCAGGGGTTTGCATATACAACTACGATGCGTAACTGTCCCCACATAAATGTAATATGCAAATGCGCAAACAAGACGTTTTGCGCAAACAAAACGAATAATGCATGTGAGAAGTGCTGCGTGCGTTGCAAGTTAATACACAACGTCGAATTTCACATGCGCCATTTCATGAGAAAGCTGGCCTAGATGACCATCCCCCCCCTCCTTTCTTTCTTTGCATTTCTCTCTACGCAGGTGCAAACGCGGCTTCGGGGATCGAACCCGACTGCTCGAGCTAAACCTTTTCACGCTATATTCCACATTGGCGTTCGCATAATCGCTGTCACGTAGTAGTAGGTCGACAGCACGTGGTCGACAGCAAGGGCGGCTTTGTTTTTCCCTTCTGCGTATCAGCGGCGGGCACCAGAAAGACGGAGCAGGCTCCACCGCAAACACCTCCGCTGTTAGTTTAGTAATAATCTGAGCTCCAGTTTCGGGATAACTGTTTTACAGGGGCCCTACAAAAGTTCCCTTCATAATACTTTAGCCTGCATATGAACGCATCCAGGCGACACTGACAATATAGCCTAGGACGATGCCAGTAGCGTGTACGCGAAAATATTACTTGGATATTTCATGATCTATACGCGTCACTCTATAGTCACACGTTAAGGACGCTTACTGCAAGCTTAGGCAGTGCCAATGCAGAAGGTATACCAGGGAACTCATAAGCAGTGGTCAAGAGCAGCAGTATTCTACGAAACGTGTGGCATTATTACGCGTAGCCCTTCCTTCCAGCTGAACACTATACTCGTGCTCAAATATCATATGCGCAACGCGGTAAAGGGGAAGTAAGCATGAAATTCGAACTTCCCATTGCTACGAAAATTTAGGAGCGAAAAAACAGCAATGTGAGGCACACGCGCACAAGAACACAGATACAAAGCAGCAACGACGACACCGCACACAACGCTGCGTTCGTTGTTTGCAAGTGTGTTGGTGTGCGTTTGCCTGATATATTGAATTCTTTTTGAGCTCCTAGATTTCTGCAGCAATATAGTACCGACCTAATTATTGTGTACATAGTGGTTGCGGCCTGTCGCGTACATACCGCGCCAAGCCGTAACCATTGCAACAATAAATTAAGGAATGCAGTCGCTCTTTCGTTTGCATCAACATGGCGCAGTGGCTTTTTTTGTGCCTGAAGCTAGTTAAACGCCAATAAGGTTAACTTTGCTCACGGAGATACCAGGTTGTTCCAATTAGTCACTGCTATTGGCACGCTACGTCCACTGTGTCTATAATTCATGTTAGGCAGTCACGAGACAGTAATACAAAAGGCCGTGTGTTGTCTTGCTGCTACAAGTTTTCCCCCTTTTCCTCAATCTACTACATCAGGGGGGCGACGCAGGCGAAGTGACGACACGATGGTGAAGAAATAAACATGAGTAATGAACTAATCCTTCATTGTGATCACTGTATAACATTGCGGATGGCTGGCCGAAGCCGTGTGACCGGCGAATTGTAAAGAAGCATGTCGAGACGTCAACCCAGAATGAACTGCTAATTCTTCCCTCGAGGGCCCTTGCTGCTGCTCTCAGGCGTGGTGCGACGAAACACAAACTATCAGCGACAAGTGCGGGCACTGCACTTCAGTATTAACCCCGCGAAAATTACATGAACGACAAAGCTATTCAGAAATACTTGCAAACGACTCACTCATTCGAACGCGGTAAATCCAAGTCGACACGGCAAATGGATACCCCCCAATGGAACTCCGATTGTAGAGTTAGTAGAAAATGGATAGATTTCTTTCAAGTGACACCAAATCTAGATATCCTTGAAATATTTACTGAAACAATCTATTTTACAACAACACTGACAATAATACAGTGTGTCTTAGACATTGGCTTCTACGAAAACTACAGTGGCACCGTCATCTTCTTTCCTTTTTTTATATTTTGTCTTTTCTGTACCACGGCTTCCACAACCAATTGGTCACGCTAACACATAAACCGTTCCACCAAACATTTTTTTTTTTTTTGTTGAACGTGACTATCTTCTCCTCCTCTTTTTCTGAGGTTGACGGAGTGGGTGCAACGGTGAATAGCAACGAGGGCTAGAGGAAGCAGTTGTTGCCCTGACGAAGACAAGTCCGCTAGGTGAAACGTTGTCTCTAAGGAGAATCCCTGTTCATCATTTTCGCCAATCTCTTTCTAGACGCAGCCCGCCACACACCTAGCTGCCCGAATTAACAAATCGCAAGCTAACCAACGAGCTCCAAAGTTTTAACTTCTCCTATCACCGGTGGCATGTGTGCCCTCCGGGACTAACATTAACATGAACATGGTTTTCAACAGTCGATAATGAGCTGAAGATGTGTAAATATGAAGATATTTCTCCTCTGAGAGCACTGTGCCGCGCTGGCTCGAGGGGAAAATAAACTGCGAGATACTAAAGAAATTAAACTTTTCCGTGTGAAATACTTCAAACACATTGAAATGTCGCAAATGCCGACAAACTACAAAAGCGAGCCCAACTGTGGTCAATTTCAAACCTTGTCAACGAAGATAAGTGAGCTTTTGAATAAGCGCGGCTTTAAGACCAACTGCACACCGATAGGTCCTTTCAGGGCAACAATTATCTGCTCCAAATTCATCCGACATTAAAAAAAGCAATGTTAAGAAACAAGGGAGTTCCCAGATTTTTGTTTGCACTCAAGCGGACGGGAAGCTCGACTTACGCGTTTTAATTAACAACGTTTCGAAACAGATTGGAGAATACAGGACGCTTAAAACCTAACTACCGCCATTAGAAATGCATGAAATTGGATTATCCGAGAACCTGCTTCTCGCGAACCATCTGCTCGAAAGAGAAAAAGATAAGTTGGAGACCATACGTCCACAAACAAATCAGTTCACTTTGCAATATGAGCGTTTCCTAAACGCCAACAACCGGGAAATTAGGGTTATGGAGCAGACAAGAAACACTGGCTACTAATTATTTTGTACGCTCACTCGAAATGTCACCGAACTATGCCTTTCATATAGGTCTTCGTCTATTCGCTTGTGTCAAACCGTAAGACAGAGGATAGTAAGTCTAGCATACGCATGGGATGTTGTTCTCCTCTTCCTTCATCTAGTGACGCCCTTAGGCTTATACTATGTCATAAAATGTACCAGGGCTATTTAAATGAAAACTGTAGTCCAATTTAAACATGAAGTTAGCAACGGAGAACTACCTGAAACCAATATTATTTGCAGAGATCAACGTCATTATAAAAGGCACATGGCTAAATATTTTGCTGCAGTAAGTTCGGAGAGAATTTTTGTCCGCTTTCGCAAATTAATGTACCATACGACGTATTTTATAAAGAGTAATGCCTCTTGGTGTGGCAAAGCATCCAGTATCGACAGTAGCTTATGAATTCCCCAGGTCTCTAAAGGAAACGAAAATATGTCTAAAAAATGAAACCACGACCTTCAGGTTCGTAGGAATCTCCGTAGATAGTCATTATAGCCATTGGTATTACTTTTGTTACTGATTTTCATTTTATTTTTTTCATGTTGCTGTTCTTCTTGCTACTGAGGCTGTTGAACAACTTGGAAGGTTCTTGAAGGCCCCTCACTGTTTTTTTTTTTCAGCTTCCCACGGGTTCATGAAAAGGAGGAGAAGAAGGAAAAGGCAGGGATGTCTACCAGAGGGGCTTCATGCTTCCTGCCCTACTCTTGTAGAACTGGTATTCATGGTTTAGAATAAAGCAGAAATGCATTATCTTTACAAGCACATAAAATACATGCAGCACGAATGACCGTGTACTCAGCAAGACAGGCGTTGGCAAACCATTCACTGCAGAAAATCTCATCTAGTTAAGGCGCCAAGACTATACTGAGACAACGCACTGAGTGGCACGTCACTTGTCGTGTCAGTGCCCGAACCTCAGCTAGAGAAATGACGATGGGCTCGGGTGACTAAACCGACGGGGCATATGGATGAGAGGGAGCAGCATGAGACAAAGGCGTAACAGTGAAAGGAGAGACGCGCACGTCGTGGGAATGCCGAGCTCATTTGCACATGACTCACACAATGGGACCTCCTCCTCCATCCCAAACCGTCTCCGCTCTCAAGTTGAAGCACTGCGCTCGCGCGCAGGGCACAGCCGATCCGGTTGCCACGGCCACTACAGCCAAGCGCTTACCGCGGCTCTGAAGAAGAGGGCCCCGGTGTCGCAACCCCGTGAAATGACAAATCTCTCTACGCTCACCCCTCAACGCCCTGTTCCTCAGGTCGCGTTGCTGTTCAAGCGCGTCTCGCAGCCCCACTCGCAGAATATCGTGTTACTCCGCGGGCGTCCACTCTGTAACACATTAAGCTGATTCGTTAACAGTGCCGCAGGGATTAGGAACAAGCCGGACCTGCAAATTGAGACTAAGGTCGAGAATTCGCCTGGAAATTGACGAGCACGTGGCGATGTTCGCATTTCTGCAGTTACCGCGCTACATAACGCCCTTCAGCTATTCGTGAGCTGATTTAGAAAGACCCTGTTAGGGGCGCACTTGCGCGCAACGAAACTGTCCGACCGCTAAACTATAACTTGGGGGTCGGTGAGAAACGCAATTGAAGGGGACTGTGCTTGCAGACAAGAAGTAGCGGCGTTCCCTATTAGGAAGCAAAGGAAAATTCAGATGCAAAGGAAAATAACTACGGTCAGTAGGAGTATAAATGTTGCTCACACCACGTGAGGACTAGCTGCTTAACAGCCGTTTCAACCGCTTGCACCACTGCTGTGGAGCTATTCTGCAACTGTTCGCCTAGTGGATTGTCAGTTTCGAATGCCGCTGATCCACTTACACCTCTAGAAGATATAGTGACGAAGGCATCCGATTGTCTTCGTTTGATCGAATCATGTAATTTCGGATGTTACGCGCGAAGGAAAGAATTCACGCAGTGAAAGTTGTATCGTCTAAAGGTATAGGAAAAAGATGTACGCCGGCCTACACGAAAGATGGATCGTGTCGTCATTAACAGACACGTTGCGTTCTATTGACTGCTTCAGTTACTGTATCTATATGTACTGACGTGGCCTGGTACTGTGCCGGAGCGTCAACGCAATCGACCGAGTGTTGTTATTAATAGTCGCCAGAGAGGGTCCCAACGTACTGCAATCCAAATGGATGATCAAAGCCCCAATCCTGTCTTGGGATTGTCTGGCTCAGGGGTGGTCGCCCGCCAGACACAAGTGACGATGACAGGGGGCACTCAGTAAATGCAATGACTCAGACACATTAGACGAGCCTACCCACTAAGCACAATAACGTGCGCACAATCGGGTCGCGTCGATGTGGTCACACACGGACGTATATCGATACACCGAGACAACCATCTCACGAGACAGCGGCATGCGAAGCTTCGTATTGCTCAACGGAAAAGACAAAATCGACATAGCCTAGCAACAGAAGCAGTTGTGACGGTGACCTTTGCTTGACGTCACGGAATGCATTCTTGAGCAAGGAGCTGAACAGAAAGAGGAGATATTGAGACCACGAATAGAACCCGCTCACATCCGAAGAGCGGCTAGCTGCGTAACACAGTGAAACAAGACGTACCCTCCGGATGTTTTCTCCCTCTATGCCTTCTTTCCTGCTTAGTCAACCATGGCAGCCGACTACCGCAATACATACATACATACATACATACATACATACATACATACATACATACATACATACATACATACATACATACATACATACATACATACATACATACATACATACATACATACATACATACATACATACATACATACATACCATGCACGAGCTTTTCCTTCTAGAGTTCGTTATATATCTGTCTTTTTTCGACGAAAACTTCTTTAAAATAATGATGTAAAACTGACTGTGTCGTATAAGACCGCACACGATGTTTTTTCGTCCTGATCTCCACTGCACGTCTCTTTCGACGAAGTTCACAAGAATTATGCAGTGAGCAAGAAATATTGAGCAACATCGCAAGTTATAGGAAGAACAACAATATATAATGCATTAGCGTGATTTATCTGAATGCATTATCAACATATTCCAGAACAATGGTATATGCTATATTCACAAGTAAAAACAATTGCTAGGGCTAGAGAATAAAGAAGTTCAGTGGCCAAGTTGATAACATGGGAGGGGCCTTATTCACTCAACTTCTTCATACGCCACTGCGCTGTCTTCTTCTTCCTCTTGTCTTTTTCCACGTAGAACCTCAGATGTGAACGGCTCATCGTGTTTGACCACCTTGAGTGATTTGAATTGCGTCCGAAATGCTTTAAAAAATGAATCATTACATTATCATGCATCATGTAGTTGCCAGGCTCTGGCAGTTTTCCCGAGGTTATAGGAACTTAAATCATTACGCGCTTTCTTGCTTGTGCCTTCTGCCTATGGCGAAACACCTGAAAATCCCCCACTCGCCGTAGACCGTTGTCAGTACGCTCACTTTTGTATCTTTAGAGCATTGTGCTGTAATTACTTGTCTCTTTGGTCCAAGGACTTTTCCTTTGGACTCCTCGGGCAATGGTTCTGCCCCTTTGTGTTGGTTCCGTACGTGCACGTGCAATTTTCCCTTTGGATTGCCCATGATATAAGTCACAATGTCCAGTTAAACCATGCACACACATTTCCGTGTTTGCTACTATGACATGCTATAGTACTCGGGAGCACAAAGGTCTCCAGAACGTGGCCTCCTTGCGTTTCGTCTTTCCGTTTCTTTCATTTCTCTCCTCTGTTTGAGGAAAAAAAAGTTTGAGTCTATATTCTCTAGCTGAGCGATAACTAAGATTTTTTTAAATATTGCTTCCGGGACATTCTTGTCGTCTTCAATACCTACCTACAGGCGCTTATTGGTTGTGTTTATAATTTGCAAACATATTTAGATCCGTAACACGTGAGTGCAGGATGGGGGCCTGTTGTAGCGACCGAGGTTAGCCTAACACTGACATCCGGCGATCGTTGCACCTGAGCACCTCATGTGTTGATAGCGGGGTTTATGGCATATTACTTGTATATATTTCATTCATGTTATTGCGCATTCATGTCTATGACAACGATCTCACGGTTGCGGACTAATGCACAGTGATTTTCTCCATGCTAGAGCACGAGGTTTGTTTTGCGGTTCTTCCTAAAAACACATATAACTTTTGCACGCTGATCATGCAGTCCAGTGGGTGTCTGTTTTTTTACTTAATAGCTCATGACAATCATTTTTCAAACACGTCTCTTATAATAAACTTGCGTTTGTAACAACTGTGTTTATTGTTCTTGTTGTTGAAGTCTTTTTGTTATAAAAAAGGGTGTTATTACATGCAAATGTTGTGAATATTTTTTTTAATCTGGCAGGTTGTGTAACATTTATTGCATTTCGTAACTTGTAGCCTGTACGACGCCTTTCTTTTCCACTAAACATCAAGTTATGTTAACGCGTCTTCAATGGATAAATACGGAACGAATAGTTGCAATAAACTTCAGGCTTTTATGTCAGGCAGTGCTTTCGTGTTAGCTCGAACATCTCTCTATCCTGGTAAGCGCGATCACATCTCACATGCTGTAATTACGGGCAACCCTTCATAATTTGGGGATTCCGTACTATACAACCTGTAGCCTAACGTTGGTCAAAACATTCGCATGCCTTCCACAGCCTTGCCCTTCGTTTAAACGTAATCATTATACTGTACATACTGCACAAGCTTTCGCACCATTATCGCGCCGGCAGCACCAGCGCCAATCCTGCACAACTGTTGATCTTCGGGATAATTACGAAGAGACCTGGAAGAAGGCATTTCGCGTGCGATAGGCATTAGAGCGCAGAGGTCACTTGAGACAGGCAGCAGACAAGAAAGGAATTGTCCCTAATCCCGCGCTATCGCCTCATTAGTCGCAACAGCCGCGGAGCATGTCCTCTACAAATGACACTTAGGTGTCACTTTTAAGGGGAGATAGAAAATCCTCTCCAAAGTGGGAAAACCTGGTTAACTTGACACTACAAGAAAAAAAAAGAGGGAGAGGGAGAGAGAGAAACAGCGTAAAGGGAAGTGCCACAGCAGGCTTACAGGCACCGTACGTAACATATGTCCACTCACCGAAACAACAGCATTTGAGTATCTACCCGTTTCTTTCGGTTCTGTTTTGGTCATTAGGAAAGTACAGATTGCTACATTTTATCACCCAAGTTTCCAGAATTCCACATCCTAAGAGTCTCTTGAGAACCCTAAGAAGCTCTCCTTAAGCTTAAAAGTCGTGTTGTAATCCGGTGGATTAAATGAAGGCGCGTATTTGCAGTAGCTACCGTATCTAAGTACCAGCGCTGGGTACAGTTGTTATATACCCTAACAGAGCGACATTCCGAATGACTCAACTATAAATATAAGCTGCGTGAAGCACGCTTTGACGAGGTTTTAAAGAGTCCCTGGAACATGCTTTGAACAGAATACAGTGCCGATTTGTCAGAATACAGTACCGATCAGTCGTGGAGGCACCTGTAGACATGTGAGCCAAATATTTCTACACTCAACGCACCAGAGAATTAGGAATCTTCTGTCAGACACAGCTGAATAGCGCTCGCTCTTCTCTCGACAAACGACGTCGCTGAGGGACCCGACTAAATCGTGTGAGACGGAACTATTATCGACCGATTTCATGATCGCGAAAGTGTCGTCTGTTGTGCTTTGTTTGTTTACTTTGAATTCAACAACAACAAAAAAGAAACTCTGCATATCACTGCTGAAGAGCAACAAGAAAAATCAAATGACGTACTTTCTGCGCCCAAAGATGACATTTGGTGAAATAAGAGCGGGCGCATAAGCACTTGAGGTGGCCAATTCCCTGGTGCGTGCAGTGTAATGATATTTTGCTCACATGTTCACACGAGCACGCCCGATTGATCGGCACTGTTTTCTGAGTGTGAATCGTTTTCTGACCATGTTCGAAAAGTGTTGTCTGGACCCTTCAAGCTCGATTGTGAATAGGCTGCTCTATCTCGGCACAACGTGAAAAGAACGGAAAACAAAGGTAGAGTGCGATCGAGTGAGTGGACATACACTTACCATAAACGTCCTTTTGCCATATTGTCGCGAAGACCGCGTCGCGTAGAATGTTGTCTTGTTCTTTTTTCTTTTCCGACTGCTTTTGTAGAAGGGGTGCTCGGGTAAACGAGCCTGCGCACCGCAGGGAGCCTTCCAGGAGACGGGGCACCGAAAATGAAGAGCATGTGTGCGCGCCGCGGCCAGTTTCTGGAAAGCGTTGTTTGTATTAGTTTTGTGGCGAGGCCGGATGCACGCGATCGTAAAAGCTCGTGGAGAATCGTTACCTTCGACCTGCCTGAGTGGTCCGTATAAGCCGTTTTCCTATTGGTGGGCAACAGTGGTGGTTCGAGCCGTCCGCGTCGCCGTGGATGCTGAAAAAGTGCTATTTAAGCGGCGACACTGGCCTTTTTTAGAGAGCGGACTCGGGGACCACCGGGGAGCAGTCCGGCAGGCAGACGGGGTATGATACCATTTTCTATGTTGTATAATTTTTGCCCTGTGTGTTTTCCAACTTCAAGATGTCTTAGCTAAATAAACCCCCCAATGAGTGCTCTCCCAATTCCCTGTGTCGACTCTTCATCGCTTGTCTGCGCGGAGTGGCTCCCACGCCTCTTCGTCTTCCTGACCTTCCGATGCGTCTAACATTCACGGCCCCGACGTTTCGCTACAATATCGTGGCAGAGTGTTCACACGAAAGAGGAGGTAAACCGCGGTGTAAGTCTAGAATAGGTTGTAGCGGAAAGACGCTTATGTACGGGCAGCTTGCCTGCGGCCATAAACAAGGAGAGATAAAACGACGCTCTATCACTGTTCTTTTTGAAGAGGCAGTAAAGAATTGCGGAGCGGCGACGCCCTCCATGTACGCTTTCTTGCGATAGTACTTGACAGAAAGCAGTCAAGACGGAGTGAGATATACGTTACCAACAGAGTATGCTGTTCATCTTGAAGTCTGAAACAGCGCACAAGAATCAACGAAGGACACACGGAAGGTAACAAGTAGACAGGACTATCGCTGACTCGCAAATGTCTTATCATTTGGATTCATTGTTACACGTGGTCTACCCGTTCATCTGTATTTTAGCCTGTTGTCTTTTCATGAACAAACCAGTTGCGAGCCTGCGATATTCCTGTTTACTTGTTGCATTTAGTGTGTCCCTCGTTGTTTCCTGTGCGCTGTTTCAGACCTCAAGATGAACGGTTACCAACTCGCCCAGCTTTCAACCTTGCTAGAGTATACTGTCCTGCACTGGCTAAGGCTATCCGATCTCTCGCGTGAAACCTCCCTCCGCTTACGCGATGCGAATGCAAATATTGGCTTATTTCTTGCTTTTTTCACTCTCTTGGCTTCATCGCAGAGCGCGGAGAAGATGCGATTGCTTTAACTATCGCTACGCAGCGTGAAAATTGCCCTAGGAAAAGCCAATACTGTAATCGCAGCACTTCTTGCTGCTAAGAATGTTGGTTGTATTTTTTGAGTCCTTCTCTATTACAGCCAGGAAGGATTACTAAAGACAATGCAAGAAAGGAATAATATAGCTTTACAGTTCCATTGCTCTCGCTATTCCATCTTCTCCCTAGTGAAGGCTCTCTTGGAGGCTTGAGTTGCGGAAACTCCTGAATGACTGGCTGATTAAATGTCCGATAGATTAAGCATCGAGTGCCTTTGTTTTACAAAAGACAGCGCCGTATTTTTTTTTATTTCGCAATTCGTACTCTTCCGTTCGCCTAGCGGAGAATTTAATTTTTCTCGGCAGTTGTAATTTTCGTTGGTACCAACAGCGTGAGCAAGCACGCATACGGAATATCTAGGAAGGGCTCTACAGCTGACTTGAGTTGATAAGTGGTGAGGTGCCAGGAAACGTATTAGAGAAGTAATTTTTTTGCAAATGGGCTCATAATTATATATTTTGAGGAAAATGCAGCGATGAGGTTACTATGCCTCAAAGAGGCGAGCTTCAGTGTCTCATCCAGAATTCGCCCACTTCAATGACATCATATAACTCTAAAAGACACTTACATGGAAGAAAATACGGGATGAGAGCCGTCCAGCGTGTGAGCGCTTGTCCTGTTGTCTTTCTTGTCAGATTCGGTCACAGTTTCTTATTCCTTCAAGACACACTTTCGTTGTTAAGAGCATGCAGACCAGGGTCCCAAAGTCCAGCGACTGGCCTGTATATTCCAGCGTCCCTATATGTCCCTATATTGCAGCGCCATAATCCCTTCCAATGCATCTAACGAACTGGTCTAAAAAGCTACATTTGTAACCTCCTGCTCGGCGTCGACTAGCATCCGCAAGTGGAGCTAGCTCCCTTAGGTTTCCTGGAGTGTCAGAAGAGGGGCAGTATGTCATGCTGAAGTGTTGAGCTCCGGCTAATCCTTCGCCAGTTTTCTCTTTGACGTCTCGACGCACTTACAGTGGCGGCACTGTGTCCTTCGCACTGGATTAGGACCCAAAGTCACGTGCCATTAGGGGCACCTTATCAGTAAAACTCGACGTATGAACCCGTAAGGGCGTCGCTGGTGACCATGCTACCGAGAATTTATCATCTATGATATTCTGTAAAGAACAGAGGGCTAATTTAAAAAGCAGTCTTTCCTGCAATCGAGAGTAGATGTAAGCATCAAATGGCTAGCGGCAAGCAGGTTAATTGAAGAGGACTTAGCGCCATCTCTCAAAGGAGGCGGCCGCCCGCTTCCTTCGAGTACAACCACCTGATTAGAACGTCGCACATCATGGAAGAAGGGAACAACTTCTATTTCGCACACCGTGAGGTTGCCAGACAGTGCGTGTTTAGGATGATTGTGGTTAAGCTAAGTAAGGACACAAATTCTTGCCGCCCTTGTAGGAACTGCGGCGAACCGTCCGTGGGGTAAAGGAAAGGGAGTGAAACACGGAGAAAGGAGAGAAAAGCCGTAGTGGGGGCGCGGGAAATTTCGACCAGCCTGGGGTTCTTTAACGTGCACTGACAACGCACTAGCACACGGGCCTCTGGCATTTTCGCCCCCATCGAATGCCGCGGCCGTGATTGAACGCGCTTCTTTCCGGTGGTAGCGGAGGCCTACCGCGACTGGTAGAATGACGTCTACATAGACCTCCTTCTCTCCCCCTGGCCTCACCCCCTTTATTAAAAAGGAAAATAAAGTTTATTCATTCATTCATTTGGGTGGCAACCGAGCGCCATAGACACTGCACCACCGCGCCACCCGCCACTCATCCCGTTCTTTCCCTTCGTCTCTGCATCGCACGTGATTTCCAACAGCGACCGCGCCACGCGCACCGGTTCCAGCGGCCCTCTTTCGAGAAATCGGTTGCTTGGTGCCAGCTTCTAGAGTTCAAAAATATTGCACGGTGACTTCTATCTCTCTCTGGGTCTTTGCTACCGAAAATGAGAAATAAAGCTTGATTGAGCATATTCGAATTTACTGCTTCAGTATTGTCAAGAAACGTTAAGAACTCTGAAGCATTGTTTCTCCTCTTGTTGAGCCAATACCTAGCGTATGTAATGGGGCCCTCTGAGAAAGTTTGCGCCGCTCTTTTCCACCACGTACTTTTTGTGACGGCCATTTCGGGAAAGCTCTACTGAGTTCCCCCATAGTAGAGTACGATGTAGTCTGAATTGTTGAATACTTGTTCTAAACACGGCCTTCTTGATCTTTGTAACATGTCCGGGACATCTCTAAAGAGCTCTCCCACAGTAGTAGTACGATAAACACTGAATCGTTTACTTTTTATTCGAAACATAACACCCCTGGCTTTTGGCTCAGGGTCAATTGAAGGTTGCCAATAACGGGATAAAAAGCATTTCGGGCTGAAAATACTTGCTTAATCTGACCAGACACACACGCACACACGCGTGTGCGTGCGTGGGTGTGTGTGTTTCAAATTTCAACGCGCGCGCATTGAAATTTTACACTGCACCAATATGTCAACAACTTACGTCCATAATGTCACACAAATAACAGCAAAAGGTCGCTTGGGAACTCCTTCAGAACCAAAGCTGCGCGCTGCTCTTTTATTTATGAATGTTCTTTTATTACTTACATGCCCAATCCACCACCACTGAAAAACGCACGACAAGCGCGATTGAGCGGGCAAGCATCATTAGATCTATCTATGCGCACTACATTTTTGTCCTGTTTGTCATCGGCATCAAAGTGGTTTCACCTGTAAATGCGTTATTGATCGTGTGGTTGGTATTAAACGGGCAGGGGAAATCCCAAGCATAGCTTACAAGCTTTTGTCACGAAACAAGGGAACTCGGCATCCTTTACGAAGCCGGCATCTCAATACAGAATCGTGATAACGCTGCTCGGATCCATTAGGCGAATGGTTCGAGCCTCGTCAAGGAACAATATTTCTTTCCGTATGACTTAGTTCGGCTTATCTGGGCGTTTTCACTTTACGAAATTGCGGGGGAGGATTTAAAGCGCGCTTAAAAAAAAGCATAGTTGATAAAACCGGCGGGACACGTTTTGAGCGCAGTCATTTTTCAAGTCGGGTCCTATTGGTTTCCTTGTCCACCAACTTGTGCAGATTTAATGGAGTATAATATCGATCAGCATGGGCTCTACTGTAGAGGTAATCATCTCTCGAGCCAGTGCGCTCGTAAACCCAGCCACGTGCTCTTTATCGGAGTAAATTCAGGAAAGGACTTTCTACTTTGAAAAGTGCGTAGCGTGCTACCGCTGCTCTTATGAGTGTTTCGAAAGCTGTTGCCAGAGGCAAAGAAAATGCGTCAAGAGAACCCACCGGGGCATTTGCGAATGGATTTCGATTCAGGCTGTGTGAATATATTGTTCACCTGACGTGCTATATATCATTTCAGCGATTTACTAACATCCTGCAGACACACTCCTCTAACCTGAAATAAAGCCGGAACAGCATAATGAAACGGATAAGCATTCGCACACAAAAACAAACTGCAAAAGAAAATGAATTGTTAGGAAGCATGAGCAATGTGGCGCGACTGTGAGTATGTTGGACCCTATTTCTGGCAGAGTGGCGGATTAAGAAACAAAATGGGGGACGACGCCTAAGCTTGAACATTTCAGAACGGAATGCTATTGCGTCATTGCGCCTCGTTCGAATTGCCTTGTCACAGAACATTAATTAAAATTAGAGCCTTCTCTACAAATTTCTGGAATTACCTGAGTTTCCTCATAGCATAATTGTGTTTTCTTGTACATATTATTTTACACTCTCAGTTATCGCATTGTGTAGGCGTTAGCTGAGCCGTAGTTTACAATTTTTGTGGCGCATTTTACTATTGAGAAATTCAGTTTTGTTAACTAAAGCACCTGTGCCATTGCGGAGAGCTTGCGTGGTTGGGTGGCCCGGGAAACGGTGGTAGTTGGGAGTGATTATTTCCGCGTTGTATGCCTACGCCGACGCCGAATTTTCAGGGGCGAAGCTCCTTAAGGTTTGGGTCTGTCCATCCGTTGTAGTAGCGCGTTACCTACCAGGAACGCGCTACTAGGAGGGCGCGTGCGGGAGGCGCGCCCTCGGCGCGTGCCTCGCGGCGCGCGAGCTCTCTCACTCTTCCATCTGCTGTCTTGTGAGAGAGAGAGAGACAGAGAGAGCGAAAGGCGCGCGTTGAATATGGAAACGCTCTTTCTTCGATGAACGCGCTACAAGCTCGCAAAGAAGGAGACAACGTTGACGCAGGCAGCGTCTTCTAGCGAGTTTCTTGATTGAAAAATACCGACTGCTCGCGCTGGAGAACGGTTCAGCCGGTATATATATATATATATATATATATATATATATATATATATATATAGAGAGAGAGAGAGAGAGAGAGAGAGAGAGTGAGGCACTGGTTCTTGACTTGCAATGAAGTGCCGGTGGGAGATTTCACTTGTGCGTAGTTGAACCATAAGGATTCGTAGCGTGCGCGTTAACTAAATTAATCAGGAACTCGGCACGATCTACGATAAACATCCGGAGCTTCACCCACTCATCATCATTCACTCCGTGGATATGCCGTGAAATTTTTTGGGTCACGAGTTCCTTAACACCATCGCGTTAAAACAAGGCCCTATGTCATCGTTTTCTGCCGTCTAATGTCAGATGCGGTGTCACACCGCTGATATTGGGCGGTGGAAAGCCGCTGATTCAATTGATGGTGAAATTTCTGATTAGCTTCATAAAAGGTTGCCGTTTCACGGCGACCATAAATATGCACTTTCACGTTAAGTTTCAATGACGAAGGGCAGGCTTTCAGGGTTGTCTATTCCCCAAAAGCAGGAGCGAACGCTCCACGGATGCGCAGTCAAACTGCTGTTTCTAAAGGCTGGCCTTTTGATGAGCCAATATAACTGATCAACACGCGAGCTTCGAGACTTGAACAGAAGCTTACGGTTTCGTCCGACTCTCAGTGTCAAATCGCCGTGAATGTCTTGCTACACGTTTGATGGTAGCCTTTCCATGATGCACGGCTTAAAGCCCAATTGAATGTTCAAAGTGGCACTCAATACACGTAGCCAACAAAAATACTAATTCTCCGAAGTGCGAAACTAGGAATGTAAAGCACAACCCGTATCCACAAGCAGGATTTACGTTAGCGTTGTTCACATTCGAAAACTTCAATCACGATGCTCGAGATAACGTTGTCGGAGCTCGCATGCCAAGGGCAGGAAACGTAACAACCCTCTTCAGTGGCAAATATGACAAGACGCTTGCTCCCAATAAGCAACCCCTAAAAGCCACCAGTAGAATAGCCCGCTTGTTCACAGACCTTTTGCTCCATCTCCTTAGGTGAAAGGCAATAATGCATGACCGGGCTGTGAACGAAAGCCACGTAACCCATTCAAACTCAAGCACCCATACAATGCATGCACGTCTCAGAGGAGCGGGAAGTTTCCTCTTTATTTCGCGCACTATAACAGGGGAGTGCTGTCCATACAGTCATGGCTGCTATTTATCCGGCGGTCTGCAGTCCCCGATAAACGTTTCTTCTAACTTCGTCGAGTTCCTACAACCGGGTTCCTTTAACGAAGAAGCATTCAGCATTTCCTTTTAAGGAGAGATGTTTTCGAGACGTTTTATAAAATTCCTTTCATAAATATCTCCGGTAATATATCAGCCTTGCACGTCATGCATGTGCAGTGGCTCTACGAAAGCCAAGAAATTATACGCCTGTCGCATTTGTCATGTGCATTCAGTATTTCACAATAAAATCTCTCATAAATCAAGACATTTACCTTTGAAGCAAAAGATAAACTAAAAGTTTTCAAGACGTGTTACCTTTCTTCATATTTTAGTTTACGTCTTCCTTTTACGTCCTGCGAATGTCCAACAATATCGCGAGATCCTTGTACGTTCAAGAAAAACCTTCTGAACGCGCATTCATGTTAAACCCATTCTTTTTAAACCAAGTACCACTCAGGTGCTGTTATAGTGAGGCACTCGTCCTGTCAGATTATTCTTACTGATGAGCTTGGAGTTTAGTGCCCTTTCAACATATGTCTTTGAAGTGCTAATTAGAAGGCTGGGGAAAAAAAAACCACCTCAAGGCTAGCTCTCCCAAATCTCTCGTCATTCTTTTTCGCTTCATTGTTTTATTTTCGAAGTACGGCAAACAAATTTAGCAAAGCAGCGACTGAGTCGTGGTTACGAAAAAGAAATACAAGAGCACGATAACAAGGAAGCGGCTGTGTTAATTTCGTTAGCACAGTGGTCGACCCAAAATATTTCAATAAACGGTGAAACACTAAAGATGCTACGGCCTTTCGCCATACCTTTTTCCCCACAATTTCTTACACTGAAAATGTCAAAACATCTACGACAAGCCGACTTAATTTATTCTGTCGCAGGTACTCACTCTAGAGAACGTGCGTTCAATTACGCTATAGCACGCGTTGCTTAAAAAGAAGGAAGGAGTCAGTTGCACATGCGGCGCTCAGGAAAAATGTTACTTTTAATCCTGAATTCATGAACACCTTCGCCGTAGAATAACCTTAGGAATCTCATGCCAGGAGAGAGGCGGTAATAAAAAAAAGGAGCAAGACACACTGCTAGTGACCACCCTTTTGAGTTGAGCTTTCAGTTGCCTCCCGGCGGCCAGGTAGTCCTGCTCGCTAACGAGGTACTGCACGACAAGACAGCGAGCAAGAAAGAAACACGTCGAGATTAAGAGGTTAGGAGACTTGGGTGTTTTCGGGAGGGACCCCTTTTTATGAGGTTCGTCTAGCTGTAATTAATGAGTCCTTCGCAGTCCCGGTAACGCCTTCCGGGTAAGCGCCGGGATTGCTGAGACACGTCCACTTAATCACACTACAAATCCTCCCCCCTCATTTCCCCCGATTCGAGGAGCCCGTCCGGCGCCGTCAAGTCCCTCGGTCGGTCCATTTCGCTGGCTAGCAGCGCACAAGTCGCCATGCGGCGCCCTAATTGCTAGCAGCCCGTCTGCCTTCTATCCGTCTTGCCGCCCGTCGCCCCCGAAATTGCTGAGACTCTTGACCGCTCCTCTGGCGCCTCTATTTCGAAAAAGAGAATCCCAAATAGCCGCGTGGAATTCCGTTCTTCAGTGAGCGCTTATACTAAAGGCAACGAATTTGTTGTTTCGGGGTATAAGAACGTTACAGCAGCAGGTCGAGTCAAATGTCGTGGGAGCTGATTCAATTAAGGAACACTGAATATACCTGTGGTTGTTCAAATTACGCTCCTGACACGTGTGGCCAGCTTAGTTCACATACAAAAACGTTCGTGCGACGTACAAGGAAAAAAGAAAAAAACGACAGAAAAGGCTCCTCATTGTACTCTTCCGAACAAAACACGGCTACACGGTAGCTTATTAGCGACAACGTTGTCTTGCTAAGCACGAGCACGCGAACTTTATTCCAGACTATGGCGATCGCTTGTCAATTAGCGGCACAAAAAAAAAAGGAAATTCAAAAGAAACCGCCCCTGTACCAACAGTTATAGTGCCCATTAAAATTATTCCGCTGTACTCTAATACATGACAGAGGACATCCGCGGTTGGCAAAAATAGTTAAAAGCAAGGCCTTGAAAGAATACTGATTTTTCACAATCTGGAAATTCTGGCCACCAGGGGTTCGTTGGCTTGCACTGACAAAAGCACAGTGCACAAGCCTCTACCATTTTCGTATCCGTGGAAAATACGACCGCCGCGGCCGGATATCACCGCGGCGGACGCCTTGATATTACTGTACCTCTTAGCTATCGAATCATCGGTTCTCCTTTTCTATAGTTCTCTCCCACTTCCAACTACAGTGCTCACTTCAATTATTCGTCTGTAAGGGCCACGAAGGCGCGCTCTTAACTGCACAGAATTAAAAATTAATGTATCACGGACACACGTTTCTAGTGCTCCCTCTGAATACTTTTTTTTATTTCGTATTTTTTCTTTTCTTTGAAGCAGGCTCGGTCGTTTTAACTTTAAGCAGCAGCTGCAACGATAATTTCGCAATTCCCGAGAAGAAGGGTTGTTTCGCAAAGCTGCTGAAACATGCCGTCCCCATTCGTTTCTGGCTGCTGAGCTCAGTATCAAAGGAAGGGAAAGAGAAAACGAATCACAGTGGAAAAGTGTCAGTGTGACACGGGAGGAAATAATGAAGAAAATACTCTTCGCGACAATCACGTGGTGCCCATATTACGGCGCACTGATATTTTGCCTTGAGTTCGTGCTCACCGAGCTAATGGTACCTGAGTGCGGATAGAAAAAGCCTTGCAAAATGGGGATACGCTCTGTTTGAATCATTTCGACATGGTATTCAGCACTTAACATTTTTCTGCTAATATGGTGGCGAAAGGCGAAATAGACTTTTTTTTTTCAGGATGGGAAAAGCGCCTCTAGTGGGGATCGCGGAAATCAAAACTGGAGGCGCAGTCCTTCATCACGCAGTGGTAAAGCATCACGGAGGCATGGCATTGTACCTATACACTTAGGGATGATAATCGAGAGTCGCAGATCTCGTCGTGCGCTGATCACCAAAAAAACATGGCGCGCGTTTTCTCACTGGCGTCACGCACGCGAGGACTACCGTATGAAAAAGGCAAGTTCTACGCGGCCTCACCACGGTATGGCAATTGAGCACACTGCAGTGTATAGTGGAATATAGATTACTCTTGAAGAACCAGGCTTTTTTCTTTTGTTTAACGGGTGCACCCAAGTATATGTACACTGTTTTTAATTGGGCCCATTCATCTTGAATGTCTATGAGGATTAGTTTCGGTCCAGTGAGCATATATAACAATGCAGACACTACCAATCAACTGAAGCGATTATGAGGCCACGACGACAAGATCCAAGGGGATGTTCGAGTGCCTTCCCCCCCTAGAGTTACAGTACATGTTCCTCTTGACCGCAGAGAGCATATGCAGCAACGTTTGACTCATTGATTGATTGATTGAGTGATTGATTTGTGCCGTTTAACGCCCCAAAACCAACTGTGATTATGAGAGACGCCGTAGTGGAGGTCTCCGGAAATTTCGACCATGGGGTTCATTAACGTGCACTGACATCCCACAGCACTCGGGCGTCAACATTTCGCCTCCATCGAAATGCAGCCGCCGCGGCCGGGATTCGATCCCGCGACCTTCGGATCAGCAGCCGAGTGCCATAACCATTAGACCACCGTAGCGGGGCCTATTTGCAGTAACGGTATTCCTTCCTACAGAGTTTGATTCCTTACACGACATTACAACGACGTGCTTATACCATGCCCTCAACTATGTAGCGCCGAAATTCAAATGGACGCGTTAGTTTTGTAGTGAATAATACTACATGACCTAAATACTTGATTAATTTTCGGTCTTTCTAATGTGCTGCAGAGAGCACCGTCACTGCGCGGTGACCTCAACTTAGATATACAGTAGAAACTCGTTATAACGAATCCGGATATAACGAACCATTGGATATAACGAAGCAATTGCAGTTCCTCTTCAAGTTCCCATAGATGACATAGATATTGGCTATAACAAACTAATGGTTATAATGAAGTAATTACGGCTCTCCCTTTAACTTCGTTATAACAAGATTTTACTGTAAATACTTCGCCTCTGGTTCACGCCTTGCGCTGATGCATATACGACCCATGTATGGAAACTCGCAAGGCCTGTTTCCTGTGAGCAGGAATGAAGTAAGACTGAAAGAAAAGGATGGACAGAGCTCGCAAGAAAATCTAGCTTACGCTGCCACTGTGTTGCGTCCCCTGTGTGGTAGTTCTTTTTTAAACGAAGCCTCAGTCATTCGCACCCATACAAGTGCTGGTGCCGCGGCCGACAACGGAACACGCATCCTTGAGTCACGGCTTCCGAGATTCTGCGTGCAGATCACAGAGGACTAGCAGCGCCACTTCTCAGCTGGTAAGCCACCAACGGTGGTTTTCTATACATGTGCGATATTTTCGTGGAACTCCAGCAACAGAATAGGTTCAAAATGGATCCTTGTGGACAATGCCAGCGCAGGAACGTTTTTGTGCATACAAAAACATAACTTAAACACTATTATTGGGCGCTGGTCTATCAGGGCTACTGGCTCGTTCAACACCGCCGGTGGAGAAAAGCTAAAGAGAGCAACTTTCATGATTTTGGAATGGAATGTTATCACGCCGTTCGCGCTGGCGCCGTGGACAGCACGGCCTGACAGAGAAATAAGTTCTTGCGAAAGCATCAGCTTTGTGTTGCCCCTTGTAAATATCTAAGCACGTATAGTGCTTTTTTTCTGTTTTTTTTTCTTCCGTGGAGCTTACGAAATACGACGCCACCAGCTCGACCCTGCCATTTCTGGGTTTGCACAATGCAGCATCGGTCGTCGCATAAGAACAGGGCGTTGCTGTCGGGTCGAATCGTAATTTCTCGTACTATTGCGGAAAAGTAAAATGCATTCTCGCAATTGTTGCGAAGTTGGGACAGCACACAGCCCTTTTTTTTTTTTTACTCTCTAAAGCAAACAAAAATATGAAAGTCTGGCAGTGCCCTTAAGCTACGCATTGGTATACCTGTGGTGTTCGCAAGAAAGAAAAAGGTGCAGCGGCCAGTCAAAGCGACTTAAAAACAAAAGAAGAATAAATTACTTTTGTTTAAAGACAGTTCTTCAGGCAAGCATCTCAGAGTCATCGAACGAAAACGAAGAAACCGCTGTTTTTTTTTTCTTCTTACACGAACGGTGTATGAAATCACGAATAAGTTGTGTGAGTGGCAATACCAAAGCTCCAAATTATTTTTCATACCGGAGCTTTTCAATGTCGAGGCTGTGCCGTGCATCGAATGATCTCGTTGCCACGCAGGAGGGGTAAAAGTGGACCCCCTCATGCACTCTACCCATTGCAGGCTTGACTCACTCTTGTCTTAGGCCCCCCTGCTACGTCATAGCGTTTACGCGATGGCAATCTGGTATAAACTGTAGAAAGCGTTTAGACCCGAGTGACAAACAGCTGTGTCAATGTGCACCGTCTGAGCGGACATTCTTCGTGTTCTCTGCTTTCCCTCTTTTTATCCCCTATTCCCTTTCCTCGGTGCAGGGCAGCAAACCAGATGTGTGTCCGGTTAACCTCATGATTAAGAAAACGGCGCGGCACACACAAACTAGATACTATATATATTTTCCCCAAGCGTTTAAAATGGCCTCTAAGAACGTTGGTCCTCCAGCTTACGCTGCCACTGCCCTGCGGTTCCGCACAGGCCTGGCTCTTTTTTTTTTTTTGTCTCTATAGCTCAAAGTTGCAGGTTCGATCTCGCGCCGCTGCGGCTGCAGTTCCATTGCGGGAAATGCAAAGAAAGAAAGAAAGAAAGAAAGAAAGAAAGAAAGAAAGAAAGAAAGAAAGAAAGAAAGAAAGAAAGAAAGAAAGAAAGAAAGAAAGAAAGAAAGAAAGAAAGAAAGAAAGAAAGAAAGAAAGAAATGCATAAGTACACCGAAAAAGTTCATGTAAGGTCAGTAATGATGGAGGGTGGTATGACTAACGTAAATGACACTTCATGACATCAATAACTTGCTTGACACGTGATAAACAATAATCAGCGAACAGTTTCTACGGCGCGAAACAGGGTTCCATTTTTGTTGTGGGACTTCAGTTATACGACAGCACACACTAAAATGAGACGGATAAGTGAGCATCTTCTTTATGAAGCAATAGGCCGCTGGTTCGACCTCAGGTCGCGGACGCCAATGGTCAGTAAGGGACTTTGGTGTGCTGAATATTTACGTTCACATATAAACTACACGATAAAAAAACGCTCTCCTCGTACCATGCACTAGATGAAGCAATGGAATACCAACATTCCCAGATGTAACTTCCTACTAGTGAACGCAAGGTGATGTTCACTGTTTAGACTTTGTCAGTGTCCCTAAAGTAGCTTCTTTCTTGGGCCTACATTGCATTGATCGTTCCTGTCGGATGTGAGGTATGTCGACTGTCAAAAAAAAAAAAAAGGATGAAAAACCTGTGCGCCTTTCCTGATATATAGGTCCAGCATCCTTTCCATGTCAACAATTTCGCAGTGGTGAGCTGCGGAGTATCAAACATAAAAGAAAAGCAGAAAAAAACAGCCTTTGACGCACGTGTAGAAATTGTTTTGTGTAACTCAGCGCTGTGAATGTCCTCGTTCGTTTATCAATGCAAGCGGCAGTGTCAGGCTCGCCTATGCTCTGTGGGCATACGCGAGGAATAAACAGATCGATATAGTGCCTGTGTCAGGCAGGCGGCCACAAGCCCGCGGCGCCCGCATTGAATGTCACTCCCCAATAAGCGCCGAAAAAGAATCTGCACATAGGATCGTAGAGACAGGCTCTTCACCAAAGCTTTGTTGTTGCCGGTGAATAACAAGAACAGTAAAAATATAACAAGCAATGGGGTTCCAACACAACGTGACACGCAACGTGCGTGTGTGTGTGTGTGGTCCGCTACTAAAACAGCACAGCTGCTGCAGAACTGCGAACCAGCAGCTTCGCTTACGGTATTACAGGAACCGCTGCAAGAACTGTGAACCTTGTACATTTTGCTACCATATATTAAATTCTGCAGATTAAGCTTTTCGTGCTCTGACTCTTCAGACATTGTATCAAGGAATGCAGGCTAGGCTTAGTAACGTGGTAGTTTGGATTAGCCTGGTAGGTAAGGTTTAGAACTTCTGTCCGCTCTCTGGCTTGGGAATCTCCCAGAAGATGATGATGATGATGTCTTAGGTTTTACGTCCCAAAACCAGTTGTGATTATGAGAGACGCCGTAGTGGAGGTCTCCGGAAATTTCGACCACCTGGGGTTCTTTAACGTGCACTGACACCGCACAGTACACGGGCCTCAACATTTCGCCTCCATCGAAATGCAGCCGCCGCGGCCGGGATTCGATCCCGCGACCCTCGGATCTGCAGCCGAGTACCTTAGCCACTAGACCACCGTGGCGGGATCTCCCAGAAGAAGCAGTACAAATTTATACTCCCTCAGTGCATACGAATCGCTATATCCTACTACACCTCTACAAAACTCATCTTTTATTTGAGAGACGCTTCTTTCCTATACGTGACCCCTTCGCCATTAAGCCGATAATAATAATAATAATAATAATAATAATAATAATAATAATAATAATAATAATAATAATAATAATAATAATAATAATAATAATAATAATAATAATAATAGCTTTTCCCACACATTTATTAATTGGCGTGCCTTCGTCAGTGGCAGTGCGGACTGCTCTTTCACACTGACGAGTCTTCCAGAACACCATGATACAAGAAGAAAAAGAGAAAGAAAAGCGCTTTTGTGCACACGTGTAGTTAGCTAATCGCCTTCATTGCGACGTCACGTTTTCTAAATCAGTCGATTGAAAGACCTCTACCTATGTAAACCGAATGCACTCAGACTTCTACGCAGTAAATACATGCGCTCGATCATAATATGCCCCGCAATTCTTACCAATTCGTAGGTACCTCGCGTCAAGGTTTCGCCAGCTTACCATGTTCCATAAGAACAATTCCTGCAATGACAAAAATAATTATTATAGGTGTATTCTAAGCATCGTGCATTCAAAGCAAAAGTCCTGCAAAAGAGCGCCCGCTTTTATCATGTCTGTATTTCCTTCTTCGCTGATATAGGATCGTGAATCAGTACACGCTAAGAGCACGCGAATCACCTTCCCATACAGAAAATAAGCCTATCTTTAGGTTTTTCTTTATTTTTGTTTGTGCGCTTGGCCTACGTTTTAAAAAGAATCCAGCTAGGCACTAAAGAAGTTGTAAAAGTCACCATCAATAAAGGCAAATTCTTACTGATCTTCGGTCCTCTGCACTTCTTGATAGAAAGACAATGGAATTAATTACGTAGAAAGCAAAATGATAAAGACCGTGGCGTAGACTGTTCTCGCACGAAGAAATATCAATAGTTGGCACAAAATGATAAAAAAACACCACTTTTGTGAGCTATACAATAATACGGACTGAATGGTTCTGTCTTCTTGTTCCCAACTTATTAATATATGTTCATCCCTTTTGAAGGAAGAGTCTCGCAATCATACCATGAGTGGTCATGTGCCATTCTATACGAGGTGTTTCAGCTAACTTGCGCAACCCCTTAAAAAAGTCCACACGCGCGTTACGGTGATGCAACAAACTTAATACTATTCGATGTCCTCTTCACGAACTCGGCTAGACCATATCTTAAGATGATCTCTGGTAATGAATTGCTATTATTTTAACTAACTTTTACACGACTTCCTCTAACGCAAAATGTTTAATAGTGAAGTTGTAAAGAATTTTAATTAGTACCGAACTAAGGTACTTCCAAGATAATAATTGCAATGGTTTTGATTTTAAAACTGGGTTTCTAAGAAACTGCGCGAGATTCGAGAAAGCACATAACGACCAGCGTTCGCACGCAGCGCCGTTAGTACCCTCAAACGTGCCAGGTACGAACCGTCGACGACGCATGCATACGGCAGGCACGGCCTGGCTGCGTCCATTTCGATGGTTCGTTCTTAACGCGCTTGACGGTACAAACGTCTCAGCGCGCGAATCATTTGCACCGTCATCTGATGTCATGTAATTGCGTGTCATCATAGTGGTATTTTTTTCAAAGCGTGCGTACTTTTTAGATGCTCGAAACAATTAAAACCATAGCACTTATTAGCATTAAAACACTATATTTGATGCCCGAAACAACTTGATTAACAACTTCACCATTGAACGTATTGCGTCTAAAGCAACCATTTAAATGTTGGCTAATTAATTATTGATAATTACACACCTGTGGTCACCTGAATGTGCTCAGAAGAACCGCGAATAATACTAAGTTCGTTGCATTTCTTTCACGTGCACGTGAGCTTTCCTAAAGGATGGCGCAGGTTAGCCGTGGATGTATCTGTGCGTCTGTCATCATAAATGTCGTTATTTGTTCAGGTTCCTATCATTCAAATGAGCTCATTTTATTTTTTTTTCACTGCGTAATATAGCGAAATGAAGTAACCGAAGCAATTTTTACTTCTGTCTGTCCCAACCAACAAGCAAAAAGAACAAAAACAAACCCTCTTTGAAACTCGGTCTACGCGCACGAACTGTTGTCCTGACATGATTTCGGAAACGCAAATAATGCTCAACTTACAATTTCTTCAAAGCGAGGTACGCGACTGAGACACAATAGCAGCAGTTCTTTCCCAGCGCCGCGATACTTGAGAGCACGGGACGCAATCGATTCCTGCAACAGCGCACGGCACGGCCAGTCGAGTAAGTACTCCTCGAGGCTGACCCCCACAGAATTCTCGATTTAGAAACGAGAAAAGAAATTTCACGCAGGACTGGGCTGCCATTCGGGTCCACCGGAGAGCAGCCATGCTGGAAACGAGTTTTGGGCGAAGTTTCAGATATATGGTATTGACTCCTGCGTTAAAACGGCCGGGAGCGGTCACTGTAACAGATGCCGCTTGTTTCTCAGTGCAAGATGTGAAACCTAGCGGAAGTTCAGATATGAATAGCCGCTCAAAATGACTTTTCCGGTCTTCGAGGCAGGAAGTTGCGTAAACATATGAATGTTTATCGGATGTTCGCTCAAGTAAACCAAATTTTTAAATATGTGGAAAGCCGGACTTTCTAGCTACCGTACGTATGCTTATTTCAGGGTTGATTTATCCCTCTAACACGAGCCTTAGCGGGTGTCAGTGACGTGAGCGGCTTTTGCGAATTTTCTCTTCTAACCGTATATCCGTACGTTTCAGAATGTTGTTTCCATGCGACCATCAAGGGGAGATCTGCCGTAGTATTGAACCTCCTTTTTGAAATTGTACACGAAGCGCCAGTGTACGGTGTCGCAAAACAAACGAAGATCCTCTTGCGAGCTGTTACTGCGTTATTAAAATGTGAAATGAAGTGAGAATAAATTTAATATTATTCCTGAACGTGACAGCTCGTTAAATCATCATTATCACTATTAATAATCGAAATAGACTCTCCCGTCACGGCTTCTTGAAGGGAACATGTGATCCACGTGTGACTATGTTTCCCTGGAGAAATATCGGTAGAGTGACAGTTCACCACTGCTTAGCTCTCCTAACAATTTGATTGGTAGTACTAAACCACATGGGCTGTCCTCCTCTATGATCAAAACTGAACAAGCTAGAAAAAAAAAGAAAGCTGGCGACAGATGTTCAAGCATCGTGAGACGTGTCCGAGTGCACTGATTGATTTCTGGGGTTCTACACCCCAAAACCACGATACAATTATGAGAGACCACCGTGTGAGAGACGCCGTAGTGGAGGGCTCCGGAAATTTCGACCACCTGGGGTTCTTCACCGTGTAGTGACATCGCACAGCACACGGGCCTTAACATAGTGCGCTCCGTTCGACCAAGTAGAAGCTACGCAAGTATTTCTGGTAACGCGCGGCGTCATTCGAAAACTACAGCTAGCCTATCTTCTCTGCTTCGAGAGAATAAATCAACGCTTCTGTTTACCTGGCACAAAAAAAAGAGAGACAGACGTCCCTTCTCAGCTTGTATATATATATATATATTTTTTTTTTGAGCGGCAGGGTACTCTAAGGTTCTGGACATTCTCGCGTGGAACAAAAATAAGCAATTTATTAACCATCAGAAAAAGCATTCTACAACGTTCAAATGCGTCGCCGTCTCACTTCGAGAGGCTTTCTCCTCGACAATGTCACAAAATCGTTTAGCTTCGACTTTTCCTGGTGACATTTCATTAAGTAAGATTGGGTAATCTCGAGTTTAGATTTCTAATCCAGTTCTTTCAGAACATTTGCAACAAGTGGTGTTTGAAATATAAGACAAATCCATGATGTTGCGCGCTTTTAACGACATAATCCTCATTTCTGGAGAACACAATGCGTTGCAAGTCAAGATCCTGTGCTTATATATAAATGGGTTGCCGGTGAACGCTTCTCCAACGCGAGCAGTCGGTATTTCTCAATCAAGAAACTCGCTAGGAGACGCTGCCTGCGCCAACGTTGTCTCTCGCGGGTGAGGGCGCGTTCTCCTTCTTTGCGAGCTGGTACAGCGTTCCTCTAAGAAAGAGCGTTTCCATAGCCAACGCGCGCCTTTCGCTCTCTCTCTCTCTCTCTCTCTCACAAGAGAGCAGAGGCACGCGCCGGGAGAGAGAGAGGCACGCGCCGAGGGCGAGCGCGTGCCGGGAGGCACGCGGGTTACGCCTGACGACTGACGCGTGACAAGGTTAGACTAAGAGGAGCTTCGCCCCTAAAATATTGCCATCAGCTCATCGAAAGCCCCAGAAGACGCCACCACTTGCTATGTATGGAAAAGCCACCATACAAAAAGCGGCGATGCGACGCTGGACCGCGCGTCTCACCGCACCTCGTGCTGAAGAAACTTGCAGCTCACGGACGCTCGGAGGATTACCGGCACGAGACGGAAGCGTTTGAGAGAGTTAGTCCACGAGTTGGGAGTGCGGAGAGTGGAGACCATTTTCGCTCATTCTCGAACGTTTTGAGTTGACGGGTACAAGTTCGCCCTAAATAAATAGTTCAGGCTCGTATCTGTTGGTGACAATATTAAGGTCCAACGTTACGCTGGGTCCAACTTTATGCCAGCTGTAAATTCCAGACTGTGAGGCCTCGACGAGTGGGACAGACCAGAAGAGATCGAATCATTCTTGTAGGTGTGCATTGCTGGAAGTGGGGACCAGGTCTTTTTCACTAAATGTAATTGTGACCCGCGCATTTACACTAAGCTTCAAACATTTACTTATTCCTATAGAGACTTGTCGCTCACTAAAAGAATACACCAGAAACAAATTCTTAAGGACCACTAAGCGCTTCTTTCTCAAAGTACGCACAGAAAAAGGCACGGTGCCCCGTCTGAGCGGTTACGTCCACCAGAGATGCTGCATGAATCGCTTATATCATGCCACAAGCATGATCCTAAGGGAGTTGATTTATCCCTCTAACACGAGCCTTTGCGGATGTCAGTGACGTGAGCGGCTTTTGCGAATTTCCCCGTCTAACTATATATCCATACGCTTCAGAATGTTATTTCCATGCGATCATGCCGGGGAGATCTGCGGTAGTATTGAACCACCTTTTTGAAATTGTACACGAAGCTTCAGTGCACGGTGTCGCAAAACAAACGAAGATCCTCTTGCCAGCTGTCACTGCGTCATTAAAACGTGAAGCGAGAATAAACTTAATATTATTCGTGAACATGAGAATCCGTAACATCATCATTATCACTAATAAAAATCTAAATAGAATCTCCGGCCACGTTCCCTGAAGGGAGTATGTGATCCGCGCACGATTTTGTTTCCCTTGTGAAATATCGCTAGTGTTACACTTCAGCATCGCTTAGCTCTCCCAACAATTTCATTGGCAGTATTCAACCGCATGCTCTGTCATCCCCTATGATGAAAATTGAACAGGCTAGGAAAACTGGCGCCAAATGTTCAAGCATCGTAAGACGTGTCCCAGTGCACTGATTGATTTCTGGTGTCCTGCGTCACAAGACCACAATACGATTATGAGAGACGCCGTAATGGAGGGCTCCAGAAATTTCGACTATATGGGGTTCCTTAAGGTGTAGTGGCATCGCACAGTACACGGGCCTCAATACAGTGCGCCCCGTTCGACCAAGTAGAAGCTACACAAGTATTTCTGGTAACGCGCGGCGCCATTCGAAAAATACGGCTAGCCTATCTTCTCTGCTTCGAGAGAATAAATCAACGCTTCTGTTTAGCGGGCACAAAATAAAGCAAAAAAAAAAAGAGAAACATCCCTTCTCAGCTTGTATATCTCTGTTTTGAGCGGCTGGGTCGTTTTGCAGTGGTTGGGCTGTATGTCATTTTCACCAGACGCGTCCCTGAGCTGAAAGTACTTTAACGTTATGGAAACTCCCGGTGGAACAAAAATAAGCTATTTATTAACCATCAGAAAATGCATTCTCCAACGTTCAAATGCGTCGCCGTTTCACTTTGAGAGGCTTTGCCTTCGACAATGTCGGAAAATCGTTTAGCTTCGACTTTTCCTGGTGATATATCATCAAGTAAGATGGCGTAATCTCGAGTTTAGATTTCTAATCCAGTTCTTTCAGAACATTTGCAACAAGAGGTGTTCGAAATATAAGACAACTCCTCCATGCGGTTGCGCGCTTTCAACGAGAGAATCCTCATTTCTGGAGAACAAAATGTGTATTCATTGACAACGCTAAGAAAGACCAACAGAAGGTCGCTGTAAGGTAGTGCTATATTTAGCGTGCAGCGAAGAAACAAGAAACATTGTGGAACTATGCTAATCAACTCCACGCACCTGAGCCGCTGACTAGAACGCCATAAGCAGGTTCCGCTGCGCCGCTCTCATGATGAAATGCTCTTAGTACGTTTCCGGGACGGGGGAATGTGACCCACGATTCCGAGGACAGACGGAGAAGTAAGCGTGGCAGAAGGAGAGGCGAGAGCAACGTATCATCCGCCTTTGGACGAAAATTTAGCAGTGTCTACGCCGTCGTTCCTCTGGTTTCAAAACGCGTCGCCTTGACGATTTAACTGGGACGTTGGAGACACCCAGTCGTTGTGGGCGTCTTCAGATCGAATGCTGATACAATGAAATTCTCTGCAGCACAAGCCGAAGCTTAGATGTGGCAGCGCTATTGCAGTGAGCATACTGGCAATATTTTATCATACATCTTCCCGTATATGAGCTTTCGCCAATCTTTTATGTCTAAACATGTTTTGCTTCACTTTACGGGCTTTTGGAAAAGTCTGCAGGTGTTTCCTTCGTCTTCATACCATGGAGTTCATAAGAGAACATCGTGAACGACACTGGACTCGAACGTCTGGCTTTGAGCAAAGCTACGTGATGTTCTCGCCACCACGCTTAGGCCTCTCGTGCCAAAGCTCTTTGACGCGGATGGCATGACTGCAACCCACGCCTACTGCATAAATTTAGTTACTGCATTCAAAAGGCAAATGCACGTATTTTGACGAAGACTTTAGTGTAGACCACACTAACTTACTGCAAGTATATTCCGCCCAGACGCGCATCTAGTTACGTTCTTATTATTCCGAGCAACTGCTCCAGCAGATCACGCACGAAAGAAGGAAAACGAGGTCTTATTCCACGTGCAGGGTCATCAACAGCAGACTCCCGAAGGAACTTGGAATATCTCGCGTTGTATAACTCCCATCATCAGCCGTTGCCATCACGGAGCGGCTAGAGAAGGTCTGGTGATCAGTGGCGATGCCATCTATGGAAAAGTGAAAAGACGTGCCCGCACCGGTACCTCCTCGTTAGCACCACGCTGCGAAAACACGCGTATATGCGCCTCTCATTTTCTAGCAAGCACAACCCCAGAGCACCACGCACGTTATGCGCGAAGGAGATGAACACAACGAAGCGCAACGTCACAAAGGCACGGCACGAGATGCAGGCCCTCGGCATCCGCGGCAACTGATCAGCATCGCAAATATAGCGAGGGCGGCGCGCCCATTTCTTCTTACCATCGTAGATTCAGCTTCGCGGCATCGTCGTCGCCTAGCTCAGCGGCGTCCTAATGCGCAGCTGTCGGCCGGAACGGAGTGAGAACAACTCGGAAGCAAAGAGCAAAGCCTAGGAGGGCCGACACGTAAGGAAAGGAAGCAGAGGCGTCAGAAGCAGGAAAACCTACAGGAACGGCAGTTTATGGCTTCGCACAGAAACGCCCTGATGAGTTGCCGCGAATAGACGAAAAAGAGAGGATGCTAATGCAGCGTGCTCTGCTGGCGACGGCCTCAGCGCGCACTTGTGTAAGTGCTACGTGCAGGGACCTACCGACGAGGCCAGGCCGAAATGTCTTGAGCACCGCTCTCCGTGGCGACAAAGCAAACACGTCCGTCGGTCGTATAAGAAGAAATAGAGGAAGGGGGTGCGCAGAGGCGTTGGTGAAGTGGCCACCGCCAGCCGATCAGGCCATACCCGATCAACGGCGTGGTGCGCGTGTTTGGGCCAATGGGCTCTCCCGCGGAGAGCCTGGGCCAAATTGAATACTAATGCTTTTATTATCCAGGGCGCTGGGAGCATGCCACTCTGGTCCCTACGATCCCTTGGCCTCAGTTATGGGCTCGCTTGCAGGCGGTGGTGGGGCTGGCGGTCAACAATGTGCGAAAGGTCGAGCTTGCGTCGTTCGCGACGTGTTAACGAGAGCCACCCCGAATTACCCTCATCGCCATCTTTTCTGAGTGACCAGGAAAGGCGGGCGCTGTTAACGAGTGCCGGAGTAAGAGCCTTCTCACTAAACAAAGACGACACCGCTGCTTGTCTTTGCGGGCTTCTAGAGGCAAGTTGCTACTGAAAAACAAAATTCGTGTAATGGAAGAAGAGGTGCTGCTAGAAAGTGCGGTTTGTAAAGCCCTTTTCCGTATAACGTAAGTGAACGTCCGCGAGATTATATTTTCCGCGTATGCAATTGAAGTGGACCGGCAACATCTTTTACCGCTATATAATGCAATGCAGTATTTATTGTCTGCTGTTGAGCACTGTAAATCAATTATAATGAGAAGTTACGACGTCGTCGGGCAAGCAGAGGCATAACTGCATCTCAGCACCGTTCACCAAAGCTCCTTTTCTTCAGTAGTGGCGCCTCAAGGAGAGTTTTAGTCTGTCACATCGTCTTTGCGCGCTCATTTTGTTGCACGGTCTCCTACTGGAAGTATAAATGTCCCCAGGTAGAATAATCGACCTCAAGCTTGTAATAGCCTAGATACGGAAACGACAGTAATTCACTGGAATCGAGGGGACCGCGTATGCAAAAGCCTTATATGTCTCACTAAACGGTGATTGATCGATTGATTTGTGGTGTTTAACATCCCAAAACAGCGATATGGTTATGATAGACGCCGTAGTGGAGTGTTCCGGAAGCTTCGACCACCTGGGGTTCTTTCACGTCCACTGACATCGCGCAGTACACGGACATCAACCTTTCGCCTCCATCGAAGTGCTGCCGCCGCGGCTCGGATTCCATCCCGCGACCTTCGAATCAACGGCCGAGTGCCACAGTCACTAGATCACCGTGGCGGGGCCATTTAAAGATGGTCTTGAAAAGAATTGTGGCAAAAAATTCTGGTGCAAAAGATTTTACAAAGTCGCTTCTCGTTCACTTCATAGATAGCATTGTTGGTATGGAAGAGTACTAATGCACGGCTAACATGAATTATAAGTCGTAGCATCAATAACATGGCACGCTTGCCAGTTACGTCGCGATTAACGATAAAATTACCTGTGGTTCACACACGCATTCGATATGCAAGTGCGAACTACAAGTGCTCGAGTGTAGAGCTTATGCCAAATTACATTCATATGATGCTGTGCCAGCTCACAGGGCGGAAGACCATGGAAAAGTGGCGTACTGCAAAACGTACTGCGTTACACCCAGGCAATATGTCAATCGAGATCCACGCGCTCTCGTGTCGTTCTATGGAAACTTTTCCTGCATTAACAATGCAGGCCAGAATCGATGACAGTCGCAACCTTTCCCCATTTTTATTTTATCTCATTGTCTCTCTCACTGAGTTCGGCGCCATAAAAACGCAGCTGTTCATATGTAGCGTACAAGAGCCACTAGGCGAAAAACTGCCAGTTATATGGTTATTTGTTGCTGTGAACGCTGTAATGGCAACGGGGTCAATGCCCTAGGTTATAAATAATGCGCGACCCAAGTCCGACACCACATTGACGTTGTTGGTAACGCTGCCCCATGGCTCGTAGAAATGCTGCTCTACATAGCGTGCGGCCATAGAATCTCCCAAGTATTATTAGTTATTCATCTGAGCAATCTTTCTCGGACTGTGTAATTACTCGTGGCATCCGGTGACGAACAGAATTCTCCGAATTCATTTTCTAGACATTTGGTTATACCAGCATATGCTTTTTTCCTTAGTGAGTGCAAAATGTCTTTATTGGTGGTTCCGTGAAAGCGTATTGCGGCTCAGACGCTGTAATTATTTAATTCCGACATATTTCATCTTAATTTTAAGCCTTGGTGTTACAGCTGTCACCGTGCAGTTACCGTGCATCTGTTAGTTATACGGGGTGAGAACGTTTCGTGTCATTGTCATTGTGCGTTGTCAACCTTATCGGACAGATCCGTGGACAAACCTAGATGGACAACAGGCAAACGAACCTCGAACAGCCGTTGGAGAACAAAGAAAAAGCATGCAACCTTAAAATTCAAGAAAACAAGCGATGATTAAGTGCACTACTGAACTACAGAGTAAAACTAAAAATGGTACCTCAACGCTTCCTCGACACATCCTCCCTTTCAGAGTTCATATTTCCATGCGCCTGGTTGTTTGGCCTACGACCAAGAAAGTGCACCATCTCTGGCCCACTAAGGTTGTCGTGTCCACCTTATGTATGCAGCAAGTTGATTTAATTACTGAGTAAGCTAAGTACAGCGAATTTCACATGCATTGCCCAAACTTACATTATTGAATATAAAACGGTTACGACGGAGGAGGTCACTGTATATTACAGTGATCGCGAATGAGTAATTACACTTCTGTGTTGTCTACTTTGTACCTCAGAGTTTGTGTGTTGTTCTTTCTGCAACGCGGTGCTCAAGCGCTTCGCTATCTAACCATGTTAGCTGTGATGAGTGTCATCTTTGCTTGTTCACGTGAGCCATGTTTTTTTTTTAACCTTGAGCTTTTCTCCTTAACAAATTATCATTTGGTAACATGTCGGAAATAAACTAAATATGCACTTGCTTACTTGTTTTATAACGTGTGCCAGCGATAGTATATGCGGCATCTCCTAGGCCCGTGGCAAGACAGCACCTGCTCACTACGCAGAACTAAAGCATTGATAACGTTTCTACGAGCAACACGCCTCAACGAAACTCTGTAAACTGCGTATAACGTATATATGTATATATGAGTGTGTGAGTAAGTGTGACTGCATGTACGTGTTGTGTTACACGTGATCATTGTAAATATCATAATCACCGCTGAACACTTGGAGTAGCGAGCCAGGCTATTAACCAGGCTAACATCTCCGGAGCCATCACTAAAATATTCTCTCTCTCTCTATCCTACCTGTGAAGTTGCTGCGTTTGTTTCTGCCAATTATTTGCCCTTACTTTCTTTATAAATTTGAGAAGGGGCTGACTTCTCAACGTGATCTCCTTGCTCTTTTAAAGACTATGGTTCTACAGAGCTAATATGCTAACCAAGTACCTACATATTTAATAAATTTATAACGACCACCAGAATGATGATGTTCTACAGTGAACTGCATGATGGCTATGACACATTTGAGCTCATGGCGTTCCTATATAAGGGCACATGAGAATGTATTGCGCTACAATTTTCCTGTGTTCGTTATCCTTATCATAAGCGCAGCAGTGGCTATCTGATCCAGAGAAATGATGAGGGAGTTGCAGAGGGAATTCTGGCCACGTGTTCTGAATCGCCGAACAAACTTCCAAAGCTTGAACAGTGGCTAACTTTCTCAAGTTAGTGTGCTATGAAGCCCTTTGTAGGTCAAGATTGAGAAAGAGAGAGAGAGTAAAAGTTGCAAGGAAAGCCGGGAAATTAACTAGAATAGACCTTTTAGTATGCTACCTTGCACTGGGAGGGGAGTAACGGGAGATAGAAAGGTTAGAAAAAAGAGAATGAAAGAAAGAGAAAGGTCAGCGCACATGCACAAACACGGTACAGTTACAGTGGTTCAGCGAGGCCTATTTCGCGTAAGAAGTTCAGCACCGCCTTCCTGGCTTTCCGACTTGAAGTTCGATTGCTACGCCATTCCAATACTGATTGTTCCGACAGCGGGTGATTGGCGAGTCCCCGTAGTCCTGTTGCGAGGGGCTGTCGCTGGAAACTGTACCGATGAGAGTCACAGAAAATGTGTGCGATAGATTCCTCGCTGCCGCAATGGTCGCAGGCAGCACTGCTTGCAATTTCGATGCTGCAAGCAAAGATTCTCGTTAAAAGGTACTCGAAGCCACAGGGGCAGGCGAACCATCGTCTCAGATCTCGATAGTTTTGAAAGGATCTGAAGTCGGCGTGACAGATATAGGCGGTGAACTCAGGTACGTTGATAACTAGGCGTGTTCCACGTAGATTTTGCGACAGCACGTGCGAGTAAAGGGATCCTTGTCGCTGCCTCAGTTCTCGAACGTGAAATGGCTTCCTTCACGCTAGTTTCATGTGAATCCTTAGCAGAAGCATATTCAGTGGCCTTGATGTCACAGTAACCTGGACACACTGAAATATTATATCATGCTATTGCTCATATTATATCATGCTATTATATTATATCATTAATATTAATAATATTAATATTATATTATGCTATTATATTATTATGCTATATTATATTATGCTATTAATATTATATCATGCTATTATGCTATCATGTTCCTGATATTTAACGATAGACTAAATGTCAACCGCGCTACGATAAATGTAGTGCGGTTGACACTGCATGGCTGACTGAAAGCACCAATATGCCCCGTTTTAGTAGTGGTCTCGCTTGTGCCCGCAGAGTGCGCTGCGGAGTGCCAGGAGCTCCGCGGCAGTCGATGTGGTCGAGTAAGACGCCTTAAACTAAGTTTTCTCTCCTTCTGAGGGTCAAGGTTAATAACTACAATTTTGTAATTGACACTACCGCATGTACACTGTTCTAGAATACATACAAACGATAAAAAGAGAACTGGCATCTGGGCTGTCGGCATACCAGTTTTTCTTGCTGCTGCTTTTCTGCAGACAAGCGTAATATCGTAATAACACAGGAAACGATTACAAAGCACGATATCAAAGAAAACACCGGAATAATACGCCCACAAAGCAGTTGTTTCCTCTTTTTCTCGGACGGCATGGACAGGATTAGAGCGTATCGAAGTGAGAATACTGCCGTTGAAGCCAGTGAAGTTCCATGAGAGCAAGAAAAATACGCTGACATATGTCGCTGTCGCAAGAAAGCCACACATTTCAGCATTACTACCGAAAACTTGCGCCGTCTTGTGCGCAGCAAGACATTTTCTTGCGAAGCGATGTTGATGAATGCCCGGAAACACGTGGGTCTGGCGTTGGGTAAGCATAATCCTGGGCCTTTCTACTGGGCGCGGAGCAAGCGCAACGCAAGCCACATGCACAATGCCCGTGTACTTACAGGCTATACATTGCCCGCGTACTTACATCTAGGTGTGCTTTAAACAACGACGGATGCCCAAAAAACGATATCATTATGAGACGAATTATACGGCGGCCCTCGGGATCATATCGTGCTTTCGACACGTAAAATTCCAAAATTATTTCAATATGAACCTTGATTAAGGCTACTCAGCAACTGATCACGAGATATCTGTGTTCGTTTCAACAACTGGCCTTCGTTAAAGAGGCTGATCTGGTTGTTATCACGATGAAAGTTGCGAAATTATCGACAAAACTTGCGATGATTATCGACCGAGAAAACGGTACGCCGACACTCCTTTCGTGTATTATTGTCTTCAGAGCCGGCCCCTTGGCCCGTATGATGACAGCCTCTTCCTGCCCTTCCGTTTTATTTCACTGCCCGCGACTACTACACCACGGCACCATAAAGTGTCGGTAGCATAAATAAGATGCTCATAACCGCTTTAAAATTGATAGCGATGAAAGCGGGAATTCACGGAAGTGAGACATGTTAACTTGACATAGCGCGTTCATTTCAGGCATGAGAATATTGCCCAAACAAAACTATTTTTCCCTAACCTAATGTTTTACAGGTGCCTTGTCAATAAACCAAACTTCGCTGTCGCTTTAAACTACCTATTCAAACGTGACTAGTAACGTTAGCCCTTGTGCGTTAGCAGACCTGCTCAGTATGTCTGGCTGAAGTTTGCATGCACCGTATCCTTCGGTGATTGGACTACCGTTATTGTTTTTCGCGCAAAGTCAAACTGTGCACTCAGTCTGCTGCGCTAACACAGCAGGCTCTGAACACAGGGCAGCGGGGGACCACGTATAACCATAGCTATTGTCGGAACGACCTCATGATAGTATACCAGCGCACCGAATTCGCTTACCGAGCAAAAACCTGATGAGAACTTATCGATTGAGCTAGGGTGGTGAGACTACGAGTCGACTGGGACGATAATTGCGTAAAGAGGAGGATACGGACTTTTTGGAAGACTGACGCTATCTTCCCGCCATTTATTTGCGCGGTCCGAGTTTTTCTCCGAATGGTGCAGCCTTTAGCCGGAGAGGAAAGTACACACCTTCAAGCGTATTTGCGAGCGAGTGGACCCGTATACGCCGAACGTTGAATAGAGAGAAGGCTCACACCAATAGACGACCAACCGGTGTGAGAAGCATTGTAAGGGATTTGGTGCCCTCTCATTTCCGTCTTCCCGCATGGAACGGAAATTGTGTCGTCGCGTCGGCTAACTCTGCAGCCTCTGGTTGACGAGAGAGTGGATTCCACATCACAGTGTAGAGCGTAAGCTTCTCTCCGTGATTGAGGGGCTTCCGGAAGTTTAAGCTTTTTCACGCTGTCTCCATGGAGGGCACTCGCCAGCGAAGCTGGTCTTGAAATGGGACGAGACAATTGCGCGTGGGCACGTGAACTAAAGGGCGATGCAACGAATGTATGTAGGCGAACAAATGGAGTACGGTATGTCAGGGCTTGCGTTGTTCTGGACCAAAAAAACTAAAGCTTTCTGATAAAAATCGCTGCATCTTTCCGTGACCAAAAAAAAAAGAAAGAAAAACAATCAGCTATGCCATCTTGGTCATGGAACGTGGAACGCTTTTCATAGTGTTACCTCGTTAAACGCACTGTGTTGCTCTAGAGGTAGCTGCACACCTTTGCAGCTATAAATAGCTTAATCACCAGCAAGAAAATTGCAGTTGTTCCGCACACGATACCAAGTCATGCCCCTAAATGCGAGTATAAACCGTGAGACATCCAAGCGCCATCTACACGCGGAGAATGGTGTTCACATTCTCTGGGCATAGATGGTATACACATATTTGTAAACGAACATACACTATACAATTGTACGCCATGTACATTCCTGTTATTTATGCATTGAGTGCTGATGGTATTCTTATTGTCTTGTACGCTTTTACATCATGCACCTTTCCTGTCTGGCATTAATTCCGCACTGGTTGTATTCGTGCAGCATTTTCTCACCGTGTAACAGTCCGGGAAGGGCTCACAGTTTGCTCAAATGAAAAATAATAAAATAATGACATTTGTGGGAGCTGCGAGCACAACTTGGTCGTGATAAAGCTACGTTCTGTGCGGCAGCTGTGCACGCAGTCCACTTGTGCGCCTAAAAAGCCGCAGCCGACAGACTGCGCTCGGGGTGGGGTGGGGGGAGTCGGCGGTGGATTGGCAGCAAGTGCAGGCAACGGAGAGCGCGTGTGAGCGTATTACGTGCACCATAGGGGAGAGGACGAGTGGGTAGTGTTCGCCGCCCGTTAGCTTCGCACTATTCGTTCAGTTAGGTTTTTAAATGGTTCCCTACTAACAAATGTTGTGAGTTGGCCCAACAGCGTCGCATCCTTGGGCGGACTGCGAACGCCTCACATTTTTTGGAGTGTTAGGATATGCCAACCGATTATCAAGGATGCTTAGGATTTTTTAAATTAAATGCAGTAAGTAATCGTAAAACACGTATTGCTCAATAGTTACTGAGTGTAGCACCGCCTTACACAATAATTGGCGCTATTAAAGGCGAAGCATTTCTTAGCGAACTTCGCGACTTTGAGCGTATCTATCTATGTATCTAGCCGCCATCGACTTTGTGCTCTCCTGGGCGTTTCGTTAATGGGATGCATGCAAAAATTGGTATACCGCAACATGACTGCATGACGAATATAAATGACAGGTCATAACATGAAAATCACGACATGCATGTCATGAGCGACATGACTTACATGGCACGGTCTTGGTGCTCTTGAGGCCGTTTCGTTAATGGGATGTATACGAAAATGTGTATGGCACAACATGACTACATGGTGAACATAAATGACCGGTCGTAACATGAACATCATGATATGCATGTCATCAGCGACATTATTTACATGCCACGGTCTCGGTGTTCTGCTGGCCGTTTCATTAATGAGATGTTGGTATGGCGCAACACGAATGCATGACGAACATAAATGACAGGTCATAACATGAACGTCATGATATGCATGTCATGAGCGACATGATTTACATGACACGATCTCGGTGCTCTCCGTGCCGTTTCGTTGATTGGATGTACACGAAAACTGGTATGCCGCAACATGACTGCATGACGAACATAAATGACACGGCATTACATGAGAATCATGACATGCATGTCATGAGCGCCATGATTTACATGCCACGGCTTTCGTGTTCTCTCCGTCGTTTCGTTAATGGGATGTATAGGAAAATTGGTATGGCACAACATGACTGCATGACGAACATAAATGACAGGTCACAACATGAACATCATGACATGCACGTCATGAGCGACATGATTTACATGCTACGGTCTCGGTGCTCTCCTGGCCGTTTTGTTAATTGGATATACATGAAAATTGGTATGCCACAACATGACTGCATGAAGAACATAAATTACAGGTCATAACATGAAAATCATGGCAGGCATCTCATGAGCGGCATGATTGACATGCCCCGTGTTTCGTTGATGGGATGTATACCAAAATTGCTATGGCACAACACGACTGCATAGCGAACGTAAATGACAGGTCATAACATTACAATCATGATATACGTGTCATGAGCAGCATGGTTTACATGCCACAGTCTTGCTGCTCTTGCAGGCGTTTCGTTAACTTCGTATGTACCAAAATCGGTATAGCGAAACAACAATGTAGATCCATTTTACGTTCCTGATGCTTGCTTCGCATTTCCTTGATTCCCACTGCACGTGGTAATCTGCCATTTTTTTTTCTATTAGAGTAAATATACCTATTGCGACGTCGTTCCGACGTAAAAATACATTGCACTCAACCCCTGCACATCAGTAGTTTTACGCGCCATGTCCTGAAATAATGGCACACATTTGCTTAAACATTTTTATCATCATTTTTTATTCAATGATTCGCTGCGTGAACGCCCAGAGAACTATGATATTAATGGCGCGAAAAAAATTAAGTTTATAAACTGAAGCAAGGCAGTAAGTTGGGCTAGTTGGTATAACGTCATGGTGGAACAGCGCGCACACACAAGGACCGAAGGGAAAAAGAGACGAAACGAGCGCTGTTTCAGCGCTCGTTTCGTCTCTTCTTCGCTTCGGTCCTTGTGTGTGCGCGCTGTTCCACCATGATGAAATTAAGTTTGTTAAGTGTTTTTGTACAACGTTCGCGCTGCACAGGGAAGAAAGTTACAAAACAGCGACCTCATTCAGTAAATCCATTAAATTTAATTAAATGTTAGAGCCCATGCGAATGGCAAATTTCATCGCCACCTCCGCAGGCAAGGTACTTTACTGAATTGCTCGCAGTCTTTTAATTAAAACGTCTCTCAAACGTCAGCGCATTTCGCTTCTTCAACACAACATAAACAGAGTGAGAGAGGACGTTAACAATGTTTGCACAGATTGCACGTATTCACGTATTAGTTAGCGAGTCTGATCCTGCTAAATTTATGTTAATGTTACATCGCTCTCGCTTCTAAACAGCTTGCACATATATACACATATAAATCCGGCCGCCAAGCGAAAGCGAAATCTCGACACTGCCACAACTTGGCGAGGCGTGACGCAAGTCACAAATTTCGCAAGAAGCAACACTGCGCCATAAAAGTTGCGAATCAGGGCAATGGAAATACATAAAAAAAGGAAAGGCCTTAAAAATAAAATGCGAGCGATGTAACTGACAGGCGTTTTGTTTCGTTTTTATTGTTGTATCACTCCCTGTTTTACGAGGACGCTGTCAAGCATGTAAACCTATACATACGCAGCTTAAACCGTGCGTGTCACCTACGCTTGACGACTAATTGAACGTCGTTTATCACGACCGCGCGTCGCGCGCTGGTGCACTTTAACGGCCCTTGCACGGGCCGCGCTTGAAGAGACGCAGCAGAAATTGTTAAGCTGACAAGTGATGCTTTCTCGCGAAAACGTTCTACTGAGCAAGGAAATTGAAATTCCTGAGGTTCGTAGAAAGAAAAACATTTCTCTTTGGGTGTAGTCGCTTTTGCATATTTTTCCATATCCCCTACGCCGGAGTAACGCGTGTGGAAGACTCCTAAATTTTGCTGGATTCGTTCCTCTCGTTTTGTTTCTGTTTGTATTTTCTTGGCACCCAAAACATCTGCGCCGAACACAAAAGCAACGCGTAAGACAATTTGCGGTGCTTGTTTTGCTTGAGCTATAGGGAACGAACGGCGGAACGAGACGTCACTGACAAGCTGGTTACGTAATGGCAAGTAAGGTCATTGTGTAACCACGATCTCGGAAGTAATGCGCGATAAAATACATCGCAAGTTGCACACCTTCCCGTGTTTGTCATTGAGTAATACGCGTTTGAAAATACTCGAGATAGGATTCTTACCTATTTTAAACTCAAATGGGCTAACATTTGGTACCAACAAGATTAAAATGCTGGCTTTTGGATCCAAGAACATTGACTGAGAAGCAAACTCAAAAGTATTAGAAATCATCAACGGAATACTCCCTTTTAGTTTTTATTTATTTTGGTTTTATGCGCGGGCAGTAACAAGTATGCACGGCCGTATTTAATGGACACAGGGAATGCAACATAGCGAACAAAGTAAACAAAAAGTGGCACGAAAAAGTTACGAATTTTACAAATAATGAGCTGCTCGACAGATAAAGAATAACACTATTTCAATGGAATCTGTGTACCCAAATAGCTGCAACACTGATGATATGAGCGGGTTTACAAGTAAAATTGTCCTGTTCCACGCAGATAACACGTGCATGTGCTACAGGAGATAATTGTCTATCACCGCTCGCACAGACTGAGCATAGGAACGCGTTATCATGGCTTTATAATTGACACATGCACAGTATCCTACGAATAAACACGAAATTATATGTGTATACTTTCGCTTCTTCTGGAAAAAAAAAAGGCATTTGTTCTTCTGCATGCCGTCATCCCCACCATTCATTAAATTTCGAGCAACTTCTTTATGCTGGTGTGTTATAGTGATTCCAGAAACGATGAATTGGAAATCTTCGCTTTCTGCATCAGCGGAGTCATTTGCCGATGCTGGAGTCAAATACTGGCCACGACCGCTTAGGCCTGTGGAAGCCGTTCTCCAATGCGTTTGTCCTTAATTAGTGAAGCCATCGTATCAACCAAGTAATCATTTTCTTTGACAAAGGACTTCTTCAATTATGCACTTTATGAGTCGTTTCCAAATAGTTTGCTTTAAAACTACTCAAAGGAAAAATTACGTGTGAAAGTCCATGGCTTCACAAATACTAGGGTCGTGGTCAACAGCAAGTCTTCAGGAAGACCTTGTCGCTTCTGAAAATATTTAAGAATAGCAGTATCTATACGAAGGCTGAATTTCGGCGTAGCCTCGGAGTTAGTTGATTGACACATCTATCCACGTTTTCAGTAAGCTCCGTCTTACATGTGCACTTTTCATTTCATGGAATTACCTATTTCCTTCATTTTTATTAATTACAGAACATTTAATAACTTCGTTTGTATGTGCATATGTGTTTCTCTTTGCTGGACTGATGCGGAAAACCTATCTACTGTCTCTAAGCACTGTTTTATGCATCGGACGTCATACTCTGTAGGCATCTTGTGATGTTTTACTTCCTTTAATTCACTATGTACCAAGAAGCACCCTATTTTTTGTCGCTAGCAACAAGAGAGAAATAACAAGCCCGGTGGCACTTGTGCATGCAAGCCAAGATGTCTCGCTTTCACGAAACATCTCTGCGTGCAGTGTAGAACCTTTCCGCAAGACATAATGAGCCAGTGCGCCATAATGCCGTACTATTTATGGTGTACAATTGAATGTGCATAATGATAGCGCAGTAAAGTGCACACATACAGTTTCCAGACTTTTATCGAAACGCCTGGTGAGAGAAACAAAGACAATATGAGCCTAGTACGTTCCTTTGTTTTCTGAGCACCAATCACATTTAAGTGTTTGGGGAATGGAGCCCTGTTAATCAATCTACCTCAGTTTCCCGTCTCCCTATATTTCTCATACAGAAATAAATGTCTGATTCAAAATTGGTTAATTTAAATATATCTTCGTGCACATGACATACCTTTGAAAGCAGCTTTCATGCTGCACCGCTAATGTTTAGTCACTAACCTTCATCGAAGGGTAAGAGCGACTGAACTGAGAGCTAGTTATAAGAAAATATTTCGGATTGGAGTGCCGTTTAACGAAGCAGCAACCTTATCAGACATAAACCCAAGTACTGAATTGTTTACGGCGTAAGCGGATTTTCATCTTCAAACGTTGCTAAAGTGTCCCTTAATTACTCTCACTACCAGAACAGCAACGCAGCTCTTCTTTCTCGCGCCGTGTAATACACTAGCTGGCACACGCATTGTCGTATCTACCACGCTTGCACCATTCGTCGAAGACCGTAGCCGCAGCATAACCTACACACTTTGTTGCATAGTAATATACCATCGTGCGCTTCCTCACACCCTGCGAGTTTTTGTGCCCGACTGCGATGCCCTGCTACGTTGTGTCAGCGATAGCGATCGCTCTTATTCGACGTGCTCCCCGTGAACATAACCAGGTTCTGCTGTTCCATTTATACTGCTGTGGAGTCTATATATATATATATATATATATATATATATATATATATATATATATATATATATATATATATATATATATATAGGTAGATAGATATAACATGGAGCATGCAGCGCATTATCGTGCATCTGCTTTCTCTTTTCTTACGCCTCAAACCACTGGATCCGTTCTGCATTAGCGTAACCGTAATACCGCGCTGTAACGCAAGCCTATATACGTTGTCGTGGCCAACACAAAGCGCGCTCTCCCGAAAGGTGCGGTTTTTTGCTCAAAATGCAGCGGGTCCATTTCGACGCTTTCCAAAGAAAAACAAGAATAATAGGGCATGGACAAAGGCTACAGGGAACCCGCGTATGGAGAGTGCATGGCCGCGTGTGCGGTTCTGTGGAGTGGGTGCATAAATCTGTGTTTAGGGAAGCACAGCGTTTCCATACCTCGCAGCTGCCGCGTTCTTTAGCTGCTGAATTTGCCCTGCTTATGTTTTCTTTGTCTGCACATGTGTTACACGATGCTTCTTCTCTGCTTGACTTTTGTTGCGATATTCAGTGTCTCTTCCGCACACGTACGTGAGACATAATTCAGCTCGAGTGAAACGTGAAACCCACGTGCAGCAAACACACCCCGCTCAACCTCCTATCGTCATCCTCTCTACATACTCCTCTCTCTTTAAAATTCTGTGTGTGTGTGTGCGTGTGTGTGTGTGCGTGTGTGTGTGTGTGTGTGTGTGCGTGCGCGCGCGCTTTGCGACATATCTTCTTGGCCGAGTCCACGAAGGGCACTGTTCGACATCGCCACTAACAAATAACTTCACAGAAATGTTCTTGTTGTTACCAGAACTGCTATGATATAAAAGACGGGCGCATCAACACGAAACTCGAAAACCGGCACATGCCTTTTTTCATCAATGTTCACTGTACTTACACAGTGTTTTGACTGAAAACACCGGTAGCACTGCAAATGGAACGTAACTTAACTTTGAGACTCTTTACGTTGCGGCTCTGCTTCGCGGCTGTCAGTGGGCTTCACGGCTATTGCTGTGAATTGAACGTGAGTGTTTCATTATAGACTCATGTTTGTTGAGCGAATATGGCCCGCGCTACAGAAAAAAAGAATTATACGTATGACCGGAACACGTAGACATACACAAGCGCTGTGTCCTCATGCGCTAAGCTCTAAGCACTCTGAGCGCTTATGCGGTTGATATGGCTAGGAATAGGAAAAATACATCGTGAAGTACGCTCAAATGTAGTGAACCGCTTATTTATTGGGTGGTCTAGTGGCTAAGGTACTCAGCTGCTGATCCGGAGATCACGGGATCGAGTCCCGGCCGCGGCGGTCGCGTTTCGTTGGAGGGGAAATGTTGAGGCCCATGTGCTGTGCGATGTCAGTGCATGTTAAACAACCCCAGGTGGTCGAAATTTCCGGAGCCCTGTACTCTCATGATCATATCCTGGTTTTGGGATTTAAAACCATTGAAATTATTATTATTATTATTATTATTATTATTATTATTATTATTATTATTATTATTATTATTATTATTATTATTATTATTATTATTATTATTATTATTATTATTATTGAGCGCTGTGAAAAATTGTTGATTGGATGTTTCTATGTATCACCCAGCGTTTCTCCAGCAGCTTTAATCAGGTCATCTCTTCTATTGAAAATGTGGTAATTTCACATAAGAAGCACAAAATTCTTGTACTTGGCGATTTTAACACTCCTGGAATTGATTGGACCACACATAATTTTTCTCATTATCATCATTTCTTACAGAACAGATGCAGCGTATTGTTGGATTTTCTCGCTTTTAATTCCCTACAGCAGCACAATAGTATCGCCAATTCCTGTGGTAACGTCTTAGATCTGTGTATTTCTAATAATCAACCCATCGAAGTATCACTCTCTCACATCTCTCTTGTTCCTCCTGACAAATTTCACCCACCACTCATACTAACACTCTGTATTTCACCAGAAAAACCAAGCTTTCCTAGAAAAATCGACAAAACGCCCAGATTTGCCTTCAAGCGAGGTGACTACGTTGGCTTGTACCATGACTTGTCCTCCACAGATTGGTCACTGGTAACTGACAAACCCAATGTTGATGATCAAGTCGATCAGTTTACGGAACTTATCTTGACCAGCATGCGCAAGTTCATTCCCCAGTATACACCTAAACGTTGTAAATATCCCTCCTGGTTCTCATCAGAACTTATAAGTGCACTAAACATAAAGACCGCGCACACAGGAAGAATAAATTTTCCCCATCAGCTCATTTGAAGGAAGAATTTTGTCGTTTTCGTACTCTTTGTAAACGCCTATATAAACGGGATCACAGTGTATATATTTCATTTTTAGAAAAAAGCGTGTCTGACAGGCCAGCAGAGTTTTGGAAGTATGTGCGCAAACGGTCGAGCAAAAGTGGCGAGTCCTTCAGGATACTGGATCCAAATGGAGTAGAAGTTCAAGCCGTTGCTGACTGCTTTGCCATGCATTTCTCATCTGTCTATAGGTCACCAGTCTCTGTAGATAGTAACGGTGGACGGGTTAAGGCAGTTGGCACAGCTGATGCTGTGTCGCTAGATGAAGGTTCAATTTCAGAATGCATTAAGCGCTTGAAACCATCCTTTTCAGCTGGCCCAGATGGCATCCCCTCCGCCATACTAAAAGCCTATGGCAGTATACTTGTACCAGTATTGACGTCGATATTTAATAAGTGTCTGCATGCTTCAACTTTTCCTAGCATGTGGAAAACTGCTCGTGTTTTCCCAGTATTTAAGTCTGGCTGTAAAAGTGACGTCTCGAACTACCGCCCTATTTCCCTTCTTTGTGCTGCATCAAAAATCTTTGAGCTTGCTCTTCACAAAATATTGTCTTTTGATGTAAAAAATTCATTGATTGCGAATCAGCATGGGTTTCTCACTGGCCGCTCAACTGTCACTAATCTTGCCAGTTTCATGATGCAAGTCTCCACGCCCATATCGCAGAGAGGACAGGTAGACACTATTTACTGTGACCTTAGCAAAGCTTTTGACGTTGTCAGCCATTCGCTGCTTGTGGATAAACTTGCGCACTTTGATGTTGATTATTCAATTGTGAATCTACTACATAGCTATCTTCTGGATAGATCATGTTATGTTGCCGTAAATGGCCAAACATCCTTTTCCTACAAAGCTACTAGTGGGGTTCCTCAAGGGTCCGTACTGGGCCCACTCCTCTTTTTAATTTATGTTAATGATGTTTCTTCTGTCATTCGGAATTCTTCTTTCCTTTTGTATGCCGATGACATAAAGATATTTAAGGAAATTCATTCAGTTCTCGATTGTCGCTTGCTGCAATCGGATTTGTGTTCTTTCTCTGTATGGTGCAGGAGCAATAACCTCTCCCTAAATATTTCAAAAACCAAGGTAATGAGTTTCACTCGAAAAACATCTAGTGTGCCATTTTTATATTCTGTCAATTCTGTGACGTTGTGTAAGGTTTGTGAGATCAATGATCTAGGTGTTCTTTTTGATAGCACCTTACACTTTTCTGCTCATGCTAAGCGTGTTGCTTTGCGGGGTCTTCGCACCCTAGGCTGTGTTTGCAGAATGTCTAGAGAATTCCGTTCTCCTATGTCCTTCCACAAATTGTACACTGCGATATGTCTTCCTCAACTTGAGTATGCATCTGTGATCTGGAATGGCATTTCTAATTCCAGCAGCAACGCCATTGAGCGAGTCCAGAAAAAGTTCCTGAACATCTATAACCATAGGTTCGCTAGAAATGGCCCTGATTCTTGCATTGGCACTGTTGGATCACTATCACTGCCATCACTACACTGCCGGAGAAAACGCGCTGATTTGCTATTTATTTTCAAGCTTGTGCATGGTATCACATCCTGCCCTGTACTGCTCAACTGTCTTAATTTCCGAATTCCACGTAAGCTGACCAGAGAGAATAGACCTTTCCATGTAAATGCCTGCCTCTGTGAACATTCGACCGTTGACAGGATACAACGTCTCTACAATGCTTACTTTTTAGAGCTCGATGTTTTTCACAGCTCCCAATCGCTGTTCTGCTCCGAGCTTTGCACTGTACTAGCATAGTGTCGTACACTGTTGATATTTTTTTTCTTGTTTTGCCTGCGCATTGTTGTATATGGGCAATTTTATAGCGTTTTTTTTTATTCCTGTTATATTATTATGAATTTTGGCCTATCTTGTTTTTTATTAGTTTTTTCTGTAGAGTCTCCTTATTGTATTGTTTCTTGTATTTTTTTTCTCCGTGCGCCAGTACAAAGACCTTACGGTTGTTCCTGGGCACGTTAAATAAACACTTGATTGATTGATTATTATTATTATTATTATTATTATTATTATTATTATTATTATTATTATTATTATATTATTATTATTATTATTATTATTATTATTATTGTTGTTGTTGTTGTTGTTGTTGTTGTGGTGGTGGTGGTGGTGGTGGTGGTGCGTTCACCAGCAACAATTGCATGGCTCATGGAGACTGTAGATATTGCTGCTAAAAAATGACGTCCGATGCAATTTTTGCAAAGTCGGGAGGTCATTACGACGTACCTTTCCTGCATAAATAGATGACAGTGATCAGACAAAAACACGGAAACTAGCCTTGGGGTAATTATAATGACATGCCGGCTTCGAGCCATGTGCAGTCGGTCTTGTATTCACTGTCTTAATGTGTAGCGCCGATATTAATGCTACAGCGCTAAGAAGCTCATGTCGCAGAAAATCCGGTGTCAGGGTCGGCGTAGGCGCCACGGAGCAAATTATCATTTTGAACTACACCAGTTTCCCGAACCGCAAGCCCTCCGGCCAGGCGCGCGTGCTTTAGCAAACGAAAGTGAATCACTCATTTCAAAATCTGCAAAATAAAAATTGTAAAGTACGACTTGACTAAAATCTACATGCATGACAACTCGGACTGTACTTTCAATGAACCAGAAAGCATATTAGAGAGCAAGCATAATTCCATCATATTATTAATATGATGGAATTATGCTTGCTCTCTAATATGACGCTAATGACGCTCTAGATATGACGCTCTAGATGACGCTAATTTTATTGAATGTTTTATGAGACGGCTATGCGAATCATTCCACCATATTAAGAGGAGGCGTTAATTTTGTGAATATTTCATATAGAAGGCAATGTGAACGGGGCACAGTGGCGTTATAGCGTTCCGCTCTTGAAGGCAAAGTTCAGCGTTCTCCAATTTTTTTACTGCCGAAATGATGCAAGATATTTTAACATGTCCTAAATCTCCCAGCGCTTATTCGGGAACGAGAGCAACGGCCAGTTGTCTCTCATACGCTTTGCATTGGTTTTGTGTGCGTGGGAAATGGCTGTTCTGGGAGAGCAGAGCACACAGCCTTAGTGGTAGTGGTCACGACGAATAAAGTGTACGGTTATCACATTGTCGGCTTTTCATAATTCCGGCTCGTAAGGGTGAACAAGGCTGTTTCGCACTGTTGCTTCGTATGCAGAGGGCGCAGTTGTCCTCCGTGAACGAACCGGGAACTGGGGGCATAACACGTACCTACCGAATGACTTGGAAAATCACTTATCGATTAGCCACTCCAGTCATATGAATCGGAAGCCACTGCATAACTGCAGGTGCTTGCACTCGGTTCAATAGCTCGAAGAACTCGCTTGAGTTGGACCGAGCGACGCCAGGAACTAATCTAACTGCAAATAGGCGCTGCTGTTATCGTGAGTTTCGTCGTTGCCAGCGCGCCGTCGATTTCATTCCTCGTCGTATTCATCAACGCCTACAGATGACACACCTTCTGACTTGTACTCTATTATGAACGAACTTCACCTAAGTCCACCCTACCAAGAGCAAGGCACACTTGTCTTATACGGCCGCACTCGGCTGCTGATCCGACGGTCGCGGTATCGAATCCCGGCCGCGTCGGCTGCATTTCGGTGGAGGCGTGTAATGTGCGATGTCAGCGCACGTTAAGGAACCCCAGGTGGTAAAAATACCCCTACCGCTTCTCCACTACCACGTCTCTCATAAACACATCGTGATCTTGGGACTTTAAACCCAGAAATCAGTCAACTTATATGGCCAGCACAATCCGTAATCAGTGTTCGAAGGGCATCATCTTGTGGATCTCCACACCTGGCAAGCCGCTCACTTGGCTTTCGAATAAGTGTACAGTTCGATAACAACGGACAGCCAACTAAACGAAAGAGGTGTAGTTGCGAAAAGTTCATGATTTTACCTCTTACACGGCCCGCTTCTTACTGCTGCATATTATCCTATAAATGGCGCATGTAGCTGAAGTGCACTTTGCAAACAGGAACTTAATTCCCAACCGCAGTGAGAGGAATGATGGATGTGTTTGCATTCTTTCCATACAACATAAAATTAAGCTACCCTGAACGAACGCCGTCCCTCCTCTCCACGTTTTGATGCCTTCTCCCATGGGCAAATTGGGAACCTACGGTCCCGCCCAATATTGCTTTCGAAGCACCATACTATGGGGGTCAACAACATGAACGCTTTGTCAAAGTTCGGCATTTTCCAATAACTATAAACATTATCTCAAACAGAACTGAACCATGACGCATGTTGGCGTATGTCTGCTTTTTATAAGAGGAACCGCTCGTAGTTTCAGAGTTAGTAATACACTCAAAAGCAGATCATAATACACCAGCAGTTGCGCGGATGGGTTCTTCGATTATTGAAGCAATTCAGCTTAATATTCTATTAATAAACTACCGAGCAACAAAAATTGTGCCACCACTGCCTGTATATGCGCTCATTCGGCTTTGCCCTCTACAAAGCGCAATCAACGACTGCGCTCGCAGCCCTACAGGAGACAGTGACAAAGGGTCGGTGGATATATAAAACAAAGATCGATATGCGGAAGCCACACCCAATTCGATTAGCGCAGGCGGCAACAAAAGCTCCTGGGCGCGCGTACAGAACGTGGTACCTGAGCCTCAGCGACGTGAATAAGTAAGAAAAAAGAACGTGAAAGTAAAAGAAGAAATCACTCGATGAACTTCCACCAAAAAGCAAATACATGACCAAGAAAACGGCAAGTGGTACGAAAAGGTCAGAAACAGCGGGGAGTAGCGGAGGCGGAAAGGGTGCCTCTCAGAGAACGGGGAAAGACAAAAGTAAGTCTGTAGGGGGGCTTCCTAGATGAACATGCCACCCGGACAGCCGCGGGAAAAATAGGTGGTCGTGTCTCCCCATCGGCTCAGCCGAGCTCCTGTCAGCCTCTGCTTCTGCCCTGGCGCACTCCTCCTCTAACTGCGCAATCGCCTTGAAAGACCGCTCCCTTTACCGATGCCCGAGGCACAGCTTTGATACACGAAGCCGCTAGAACACCAACACTACTTCCACGTTGCCTCACTGCCCACGCGTGCTTGTAGCCGATTTTTGGTAATATGACGTTTTGCTTTTCACTGTAGCTCGCATAAAACATCCGAACAGATTTGAAGACCAGATATACATAAATCACAATTATAGTCTCAGTACTCAGTCGTGTGTAGCGCTGCGGCGAATGCCCATGTGCAGATTTCTTTTTTCATGCATAACTTCTTTTTGCGGAGCTGAAATGAAGTTGCTTAGGACTGCGAGTCAACGTTTCAAATAAAGAGTATTCTATACTCAAGGTCCTAATTTCAACGGAGACAAACCCAACCGTTCAACGTGTATAGTTCAATCGGTTTTCTTCCGAAAGTGTATCAATTGATTCTGGCGTTCCCCAGGGGTCCGTTCTCGGGCGTCTGCTTTTTCTGCTGTTTATAAATGACATTGTTAAAGACGTTTTAACGAATATTAGGTTGTATGCAGATGATTACGTGTTGTGTCATACTGTGAGTTCTGTAGACGGTCAGGCGAGGTTAAATGATGATTTCGCGAAGATTATTTTATGGTTTGAGCAGTGGCAAATGCCTATCAATTTTGAAAAAAAAAAGCTGTTTTTATGAGAATCACTAACAAAAACAAACCACTGCCCTTTACATATTCTACTGGTGACCAAGTTCATTGCGAGATTGGTCACTATAAATACTTAGGACTGCTAATTACTAACAAACTCTCCTGGAACACGCACACAGATAATATTGTAGCCAGTGCCTTAAGGAAGTTGTTCTTTTTAAGGCGTACACTCAAGCTAGCTGCCCCTCAAGTACGTTTGCTGGCCTACAAATCAATTATCCGTCCTATGTTAGATTATGCCGTGAAAATTTGGGACCTCCTCACAAAATGAAACTTCCAAAAATTAGAAAGAATACAGAAAAAGGTTCTAGGATTCATTTACAACTCATATGGTCGCAGCTCTATTAGCGAATTGATAAAAAAAGGTAATTTGCCCCCGGTTACTGAAAGAAACCGTGTTTGTAGACTGAAGTTCATTTATCAGTTGGTAAATGGTTATTACAAAACTAACACATCACAAATATTGATTCCATCTACAGGTTACGCAACCAGAATCCAAGACTCACAAACAATTAGGCCTTTAGAAGGATGGTCATGTGGGCGAGTTGGAACTGGTTAGGCATATTGATGGTCAGCGCGAAACACGAGGACAAAAGAAGAAGGAAGGGACACAAACCACAGCTCTGTCTCACAGCTAACTTTTCTTTTGCAACATACGCATATTTAACAGCACGTCATGAGATCACGTGGGTGTGGTCAGTGCTGTTAAATATGCGTATGTTGCAAAATAAAAGTTAGTTGTGAGATAGCGCTGTGGTTTTTGTCCCTTCCTTCTTCTTTTGTCCTCGTGTTTCGCGCTGACCGTCAATATGCCTCATTAGGCCTTTGATGCAACGAGTCAATTCCTTTAAATATTCTTTCTTTCCTCGTACGATAAACGATTGGAATAACCTGTCTAACGAGGCTGTAATCCAAAAATCATTGGCATCGTTTGAAGCGCATTTGATTTGAAGTGTTCTGTACTCTGTTCTGATTGCTTTGCCATTGTTCGTATTTCTTTTTGCCCGAATGTACGTTGTGCGTGTTTATGTGTATGTACCACCCTGCTATGGTCTAAGTTAGACCGCAGTATTTCTAAATAAATAAATAAATAAATAAATAAATAAATAAATAAATAAATAAATAAATAAATAAATAAATGTACAACCTAACTTTTCGAAAAAGAAAAGCTGAGTCCTGTCAAGAACGTTATCAGGGATTGATGTATACTAAGGAAGCATGAAGGATTTTTGCAGTGGTAACCCAAGTGGCATCACACTTTGCCCTTGTTATTTAAGGTACGCTTGTAGAGTCAAACCGTATCGTCGTTGTTGTGTTCGTCACGCCAAAACTCCCACAAAAGCGAGGCTCCTGGCGCCCTCTATGCAGATTAAAACCGATTCAGCACAGCGATTGGTGTGTTCCCGCGGGAACACATCAATCTGCCTCCTACATCTGCTAGTTTCACGTTAGTGGAGCCGTTTCTTAAGCGATACTCGCCTTGTCTAGCCTGTGTCAGTGTGCTCGCCAAGCAGTTATAAGTGACGGAGCCCAATTGTTTATGTATCGTTTCGCCAAAACACGCAACTCTCTTGCAAAGCATACACATCCTGCAACGTAGGCCGCCCTGTGGGCAATATTGCACGCCGAACCTAACAGCGCACATCTCTGAGACACGTACTGCCCTGGACATGTCCTGAACACGTACGGACACGTACGTACATGTCCTGCACTTACTACTCACGCTCAGAAAGCGCAAGAAGACACAAGCAAGGAAATCACAATAGATGCAATGCATGTAAGTTCCGCGTAAACGGAAGGCAGGCCCGCCTAGTTGGACTAAGCTTCGAGCACGGACACCAAACAGAAATTTCCATTGCAGGATACATAGGTTGACCGAGGACGAAACGAAAGATGCGCATATACGGAACTGTTGCAAGGAACGTCCGAGCGCACGTCCGTACGACGTTGGATGATGGAACGACGGTCACGTGCGCTCTGGCAAGGCGGCAGGCAAGAAAGGCAAGAGAGCACCAGCGTGTAGTTTCCTCGAAGCGGCAGGGAACGGAAGCCACAGAGGCAGCAAACACAGCCAACGTAGCGTGCACGCGCTATTCATGTGATTGCATGCAATCTACTTGGGTGGATCCAGCGCACGCCACGCGGCGGCTGCCGGAAGGCACGGTTCTATCTTTGTTACTCCGTTTGCAAAACGTATTCGATAAACAGGAGGAATAAGAGGCCGGCAAGAGGGGGGATCTTCTTACCGCTCGCTTCAACGATGCTATCTCTTCTTCTACGTCAACAAAAAGTTAAAGTTAGAAGTAGAATTTCACGAGGAAAGCAGTAAGGACAACCGATTCTTGCCAGAAGCTTTCGTTTTACTCAGTGCCGTATCCCTATATCCTCGAGGGAGTGCATTGAGAAGACGATCTCGCATTCCCTGCAGCCGCTTTTCTCTGCTCCGTAGCAACGTGCCATGCCGGTCGCGGCGGCATTGTTCAGCGGAGGGACTTAACGTCCTTCGAAGTCGCACTTGCTGCGTATCTTTCACAAACGTTCCGTGTTTTCTTTTTCCGCTCCCCGATTTGCTGTTTCTTTTGTGACCCTGCCTCGCCTTTTTTTTTTCTACTCAACATCGCCGTTATTCGAGAAGAGGACACTTCACTGACGTCCCTGAAGGTTTCAGATACCACCGGTGCTGTCTCCAGCGCTGTAAACCCTTCAGCTCGCAATAAAAAGGGCCTCGATGCGCCTGTCCCCAAGCTGTCAAGTTGCGTGTCGTTGCCTGGCGTGTCGTTGCCTGGGACACGCAGTCGCTTCCACGGTAGTGTTTGAGCTGGCTGCCGCTCCTGCGGTACGGTGCTTCGAACGGGTGCGCTTATCAGCGCGAGCACACGGGTTGAAAAGAAACGGCTAAAATGAACAAGATGAAAGAATTGAAAACACTGCGGTTTGACCTCACAAGACAAATAAACAGCAATAAGAGATGCAACGAAAGGGGCGGGAAAGTCGGAAGAACAGGATAAAATGTCTGTTAAAACGATAGAAACAATTTGCAGTTCCCAAGAAGACGTCCAGTGACTCCTCTCAGCATAGCCCTATTCAGTGACTGCGGCAAGATTTTTCGAACGAATGTGTTGACACGAGAGCTCCCTAAATGACCCGGGGCTTGAGACTTGAGAGTTAACTAGAACATTTTCGGGACAATAGTCGACATCCTGTCAACGCGAAGGATGTGGGGCACAAATATGAAATGAAAAATCTTAAATAGCAGCAGAGCACTAAGTTTCACTCAGAATGCGATCTTTTTATCTGTAGTGCAACCAGACGAATTCTTCAGCGACTAGGAAGCTTTCAATTCTAAAGAAATCCGTACGTATTTTCTTGTAGCCTGCTGATACGAAGATGCAGATGCTAATTTTTTACTTTTAACGAGGAAATATTTTACTGCCACCTGCAAAAGCATGCGCTCTTTACTAGACATTATGGAAGACCCAAACACACACACACAAAAAAAAAATCCATAAGCCGTCCTTTTTCCTAAAGTAAGTCTAGCTGCCGAAAACTTACGTCTTTTCCGCCACTGCCCTTGTGGAACACAATAAAGACCAACATAGGCTTGGTATTTATAACACGTTGCGTAAATAGTTTCTCACTTGCGAATGCATTTTACTCCAGGGTCATAAAAATGCTTTCGCCGCCTAATATACTTGCAATCGACTGTCCAGTATAACCTTGCATTAACTTATTGTATTTTTCGGTTTTTGTTAATAGCTTTACTGGCTTTCTTTGAGGTCATTTTCTCTATAAGGTGTTTACTTCCGAAGCTTGGAAAGGGAACCCTCTCTGCGGACATGTTTAATTAGGACATCATTTCTAAATTTTACTACCACGCACACTACACAAAAATGAATTAATGAACATGATTTCGATGCTGATTGTGATTGCGATTTAAGAATAGTCAGTAACAGAAAGCTTCCAGAGTGTCGAATGAACGAATCTGCAAATATTGAGTGCAGTCGTTTCCCCAAAATGTCCCTTTTCCTAGGAGGCATCACCCTAAAAGGAATTTCTTCTAAACAGCTCTATACGTCGCATATGTTCCGCATAAATTTATCTTCACATGACTTCAGTAATGGCATGAGAGCAGCGGAAAATGATCGCAATCTTCAGCACCAATCTTATATTTAGAAGGCCTTAAAGCGATGACCTTATTTTCGTAATACCGACAGCCGCACCCTTTCAAGCGATAGACTTTCTTGTCATGACCTCTTCATGATATGACGAGACTACAGGCGAGATGAAGTGACGGAAAAAGAGCCCTGTCGGATGAGTTTGACAGTGTCGTGATTTATATCGCTCTGTCTTTCTAGAGTGCCCCCGGCCGATAAAATACCCCGAATTATTTCGACAAAATGAATATGAACAGCATGGACTTACAATATTGACGTCTTCCAACTTATTTCCATAAGTGATATACGTGAGCGGGTTCTTTATATTGGCCTCTTTTACTGACTTCTTATTCAAAAAGGAAAGTAGAAATACGTCGTAACTCGCGTACTCTTCTTTTTTTTTTCATTTAACACTTCACTTTAACTACTGTCTCCGTGGCATGCCAGTTCTTTTTCTTTATATCGGTATGTTTCATAAACGGTGAAGAATATTAAATAAGTAGCTTGTTTTTTATTGCGCTTCCTCGCGTTTAATTTCAGATGGTCCTTTTTTCAACATGCTTCTTCCTCTGGAGATTTATTGCTAGAATATATCATCGTGTCGAGTTTGTCTTTTGGGTGCTGATAGTTCTCCCATAGGGCACGCAAGAAGGGGCAATGTTAAATTTCGGCGGCGTTGATCTTGATTGTATAATACTACATTCAGTTTCAGTTTCAGTTTAGTGGTCATGCTGTGCATAGTAAAAAAAAACACAGCAACGGGCGCAGTTAGATTATGCCTGATATCACCGTGGCAAAAATTGTTATTTCGTATCTGCAAGCCGCTCATTTTATGAAATGTCTGAAACTTTGTTCTCAGTAGCAACGCAACAAGACGTTTCTCAAAATGTTTCCAGTACAGGCAGGCGAGGACAGGATGAATAAAACATGAAACAGCTCTGTATTATTCGCTCTGTCTCCGTCCGCTTGCATTGTAACACATTTAAGACGCTTTGCGAAGTAGCCCACCAAGCCATCCATCTGACGATATTCTTCTCATGCCCTGTTGGAGATCGCTTGCTGCAAAGAAGCTGAGGCAGTACCGAGGGCCTGTGCTGAAGAGAAATTAACTTGCTCCTGACTATCGGTGGTTAAAGTTCACTGCTTCAAAATTTCCACACCGTTCTGATGTCGCCGACCGAGATAACTTTCGCGTGAGATGTTACGCTATTTCATTACTCTAAGTCATCGGATGACGAATACTTTTGAAAACGGGCATTTCCTCAAATACATCTAGCTTAGGTATCATGTATCATGCAATGAACAGCGAATAATGGCAGCCGGAACTTCTGTGCCGTCATCGTAATCTGTCGTTATCTCGTAGCGTGTCGCACCGATTTCTCATCGCCTCTACCATTGTACACGTTGCGCAGCTAGTAAGTAATATGTTCCAAGGAAGATCAAAATACTTTCAAATGCCGATTTACACTAAGTAAATGAGCAAATGAATATGGCCGCATCTGTAAGTGGAGTGCATATAATTAAATTCTTTTCTAGCAAACATACCTTAATGCATGACAACTCACTGCGTTAAACTGACTTGGAAATGAAGCTTATGCACCTAATCTCTTCCACCCACATGGGAGGCCCTTGAATCGTACAATCTTTTTCTTTTTTTTATATATATAATCTTGATACTTTATATCGGCACGCTATTTACCCCTCTCAGTAGTGTTTCTTTTGCATAGGAAAGCATTGAAGTCAAGCCGGAGACAGCCTTAGACGTTGACCGCCGAATGCACGAGCGAACGAGTTCTCGGTCCCGTCAAAATATGGTAAGGCCAAATCTTTGCCTCTGTATCATTCCACGAAAAAAAAAAAACAACGCTGGTGTTGCAGCAAGGATTTCTTTCATTTCAGCGTCCTTCGCTCTTTGCAGGTCTCGCTCAGTTTTCTATGCACTGTCAATTGTTGTTTCTGCACCGATAAGGGCAGCGGTGGAGAAAGAAAAGAAACTGTCACTAGAAAGATCTCTTCAAAGATCCTTATAAAAACAAGATTTCGTTGCTTTTTTTTCTAAGAGCGAGATCCTTTTAGCACGTTGCCTTCGGCAATCTCTTACGGTAAGAGTTTCGGAATGACGGAGGCCTGAATCTGCAAGCGAGACATTGCACGCTGCTTCTTTACTTCTATTTTTTATGCTCTTTCTTCTAGCGACAACTGGGCTTGGAGAAGGGGTGCTCGCGTCCAAGAAGAAAACAAAGCCTCGGAGACAGGATAAATATTTGCCTAGCCAGGGAGAATAAGTTTTCTTTCGGAGATGCTTTCTCGCCCATCTTCCTCGAACACTTCACTCTTCCCTTAAGGAAGCCAGACAGTTCGTATGCCTTTGGCATTATGTTTACCCTTTGGCTCAATTGATTTCCTTAGATGACAGCATTTTCAACGTGAACCAAGAGCTATCTAAACGTCTCGCACAGGCAGGTTCTTCATCTGATTTCCAGCTAGCTGTACTTAGGGTTAGTTGATATCCCTTACACTATAGTTGCATTGTGATACAGAAGTTCAGGGGAAGATTGAGGATGGTTAAAAGTGGTCACACAATAAGTATCGCTGGAACTAACCTTTCGACTACTAGGGGCACTCACCTCCTCCCTTTCCGAGACAATTCTGTTTGCCGGAATGTTGACTAATACTGTTATTCGTGGTTTGACAGCTTCCATTTAATTACGTTTGCGATTTTTGATACCCGACTTCATGTTTGAAAAAAAAAGCAAAATTGAGAACAATGCACTAGGTTCGATACCGCTTAAATTATTTGGCGGAACTGGTGTCAACAGGCGGCTGCATCTCCATTAGGCGCGGCGCTGTTTCCGCTGCACCATGTGTAGTCAATTACGCCATATTCCAGCAGTCGCTATTGCCAGCAGGGTGCACCGGACCATCCATCAAGCACACTGACAGCGATGGCTAGGAGTGAGCTGGCCGTCTTGTTGATTAATCAAAATGTGCATATATCCCGTTTGTAGTGACTTTCCCCTTTACGTTAGAACCCATTTTCCACAGTAAGCAAGCAAACGGTTTAGTCAATGTTTTCTTCACTTATTTTTCTACTTGTTAATTCCATTGCGTATCCGTGCTAGAAAACTTTCGTGATACATTTCTTATCTGTATGAATCACCCACCCATTTATGTTTAGTGCACTGAAGAGTACATGGCAGGGTGTTTATTACTTCCATTTTGCTTGCGGAATTTTATTGCCAGGAAACGAAATACGCATTGTGAAATGTGCATGGAATATACCGTATTTGAGCACTGTCCTTGTCGAGTTATTGGCGTACACAGTCATTTCCCACTTACGAGCGGTCTCTGCAGCACCGAAGCTTTTAGCAGCGTGCACAAGTAAGCATTCATCGCCATCTTCAGCTTGCTGGGAGACGTGGTTCAAACAAGCAGTGCGTCGAAATTTTCCCGAGACTTCAGAAAGCGAGCATTTTTTTTTTCTCCTCAAGCTTTCTTACACCCTCGATGCTTTGCAGCCCCACAACGAAAGTTCGTATCTTCATAGATCTCCTCAGAACACGTCCGCAGCGCTGCCTCGGTAAGCTGGTTTCGGGATCAGCCGCGACGACATCAACGCATTGCCACGGCTGCGAGGCGACGCGACTTAAGCCTCCCTCCCCCGTCGCTCGGGCTCGGTCGCCCCTGCCACATCGTTACCATAGATTGGAAGAGGTCATATATCAGTGCGGAAGATAATCCCGCGAAGGAGAAAAAGGTCGGCGGGGAGGGTGCGGCTTCCCGCGGTCGCCCTCTTGGTTCCTCCCCAGCTGGAGTTCGGGAATCGGTAATCCATGCGGGACGGCGAACACGTCGCGTGCCAGCCGCGCTCGCCAGGCGGCACTGCAGCTCTGCTTGGGTGGTCCATGTTATAGGAATGGCATCGCCATACGAAGTAGGAGCATGCTGTCCCACGCATGCAGCACGCCGGTGCAGTAAGCCGGGACAGTGTTTGGAAAAACGTCCTGGAGCACAGAACGTGCGCACGAGTTCGTAACGTGCGGAGTGATCGCTAACCTGTATTGTGCCTAGTATGAGTGCTGAGTAAAAACAATGCAAGATCTCATTAAGCGCAGTCTGAGGAAAGGAGAGTAACGCACTGACGAAGTACACACACACACACACACACACACACACTGAGAGAGAGATAGATAATGAGAGAAGCATCTGTACACTCACTAACAAAAAGCAAAGAGAAGGGGGGAGGGTTCCAGAGGTAGCTACATCGGGTGTTCTACAAAACCGTATGAAAAAAGTGCCATCTCCTTTCGCCTCTACCTCTATACTTACAGTATGCGGAACATGACGTAACAAGTTTTCAGGTACGCTCTTATTGTATTCCCAACATGAGTCTACTTAACTGAAAGACCACCGAAGAGCTTGAAATCAGCCCCCACCGGCAAAAAGCTCTTTTGTCAACCTTGATTTCCAATTACCTCGAAATTATTACACATTAATCAAAAACTCAAATAGCGGCCCTTCTAATTTTTTTGGATTCGTTACCTCATGGCTTCATACGGTGTGTGCAATGAAAACATGCCCCTTGATATACTGTCTATCTTTCGTTCCCTTATGTCACAGTTTCTCCAGCAGGTGACCTGACTCTAGCAAGGCGCATGGGACTGTATATATATATATATATATATATATATATATATATATATATATATATATATATATATAGAAAATTAATGTCGGCATCCGATTCTTTGCATGAACCGGCATTCCTACATCGCTATTGCGAAACAGTGGTACGTTGACTACCATTGAGAGCGCTGAGTCCTTTGGTATATCGCAAGAAAGAAGAAAAGCTAAAAAACGAAGCTTGCGCTCAAGTTTAAAGCGCAATACGGAGAAAAATGAAAATGGTGCCTACTTACGACCCGATCCCAGCTCGTATTGCAGGCTATCTTAGCCTCCAGGCGGCCTGCTTTCTTCACTTAAGGGCACAACTCAGAAAAGGGAAAAGACACCGACAATTTTATTGCCTATGTGGTCGTTTCCCAAAGTTATTTCATATACACATCTCGCTCGCGCCCCCAGAAAAAATGATTGCGGGCCGTACAGTACGGCTGCATTACAATGCCGCTTCCGCGAACAATTTATCTGCCTTACGCCAGCGCCGCTTTCTTTCCCAAGTTCTTGGAGGAGATTTCAGGGCTCGTATAAGCTGGGTTAAAAAGTGAGCACGTTCCGAACGTCAGTAGAAATCCACAACGTAGCCGAAGAATAATGCCACGCTTAAAATGCAGAGTAGCGTCTTAGAAAAACGCGCTTCCGGGAGCCACCCTTCATATTCTACTTTCAAATTCGAGCATTAAAAACGCCGAGGAAGTGGCCACAATGCATTCGTCGTTGCAATATTACGCGTTTTCTGTATATCATTTCTGTGAGCCTAGCTTAGAAGCGAGTAATTCCGACGCCATATATATAGTATAGCTTCACATGTCCAAATTTTTCTTGCAGCACAGTGGATAGTACGAGTGTGAGTAAAATAATAAAACAGCCTAGAACAGCGTATAGAAAAGTGCAGGGCACATGAAGTGTCATTCGTGAACAATGCCGGGCAACGTACACCTTTCTACGAGAACCTTCAAACATAGGCAAATACAATAATTAAAGCTATAATCTTCATTGGGGCTTGTGATGCATTACTCAAAAAAAGTGCCAGTTATCTAAGAGTATGCTAAATAAACATGGGAAAAGGGGGGCTTCTTGCTTAGTAGGGAACAGTTGTTGTCAGGGTGTATTATCAAGCTAAGGAGATTGTGCTTAATGAAGACGCACCGCAAGGTGCACTGTTGTGCACGTTATAGTTAACAACCGTCTGAGATGCATTTTGTTTTTTTAGAACAGAAAATCTGTAGCGTAAAAATCAATGCATATCACAACGCACGTGCTCTGCGCATGCACGAAAAGTGCTGAAGGGAGGATGCTTTCCAGCAAAAGCGCAACGAAGTAGCCAGGGAGTCACTCATATATACTGAACACATACGCATGCTCACATTCGCACTGTCGGACACGGCAGACATACACTATCCCAATACACACGCAAGGAGACGTGATTGCAGAACCTGCACATGGACATGCGTGCACAATGCGCGCAGAATACAGATACACAAAAGAAGCGACTAGACTTAAGTCATCCCATCACGAATCAGAGCGTCGCGGCAGTCTCTACTTGTCCAGGCAGGGAGGGGGTTCTTTGACTTAGAGTTAAAACGAAACAAAAACCCCTCAACCCAGAGGCAATAGGTCGTGTGTGTTGCTATGCCTGTTTCTCGCAAGCACTTGTCTTTAGAGATTTAGACATATACCAAAAGATGAGCACTGTGACAGACCATGCAGTAACATTCTCTACTTCAACAGTTTCGATACACGGTCTCAAACTCCACGAAAAGGGGTCACAGAACAACAACACAAACGCGCCGAAATTCTTGCTCGTTTCCGAGTTCCTTTCCTTGCGTTTGTTTGTATTCCAGGGAAATAAATCAGCAGTAAACTTACACGCTCGTAAGAGAGATAGGCATATGCGTAGCTCGAACGTTTGGAATGCGAAGAACAAAAAGATTTCTCCAGAAGCACGTTTGCCCCACTTTCGCTGCATCTTCAGAGGTTGCCAAGTTTTGCGCCGTTTCCACGTCGAATGCAGCTTCGCTTTGAACGTGCGCTGTGCGTGTCTGGAATGCGCGTGCTTCAACTGACGCCGAGACCAGCGGCGACGCAATAGTTCTCCCAGGCTTTCGAACCACTCGTGAGTCGGGAGAATTTGCTTGCCGCTGGCCCACGTGCATACTGACAAGCTCGCTTGACGGTGCCATCAAGCGTAGTACTCAGCTCTTTGTATTTTTCGCTTGCGTCGTGATTCTCATTGTGACATTTCCATAACTGGGCCATGGGTCGGTGCTTTACAGCTAGTTTATCGCGATACCTGATGTCTGTACTGCGTGCGCGTTGTGGATCGCTCCGAATGGCTCTAATTGCCAACAGAATGGTTAGAGTCGGCAATGATAACCTGACATGCTGAAATTAGGCCACCTACAGGCGAAGTACACAGCAGTGTGTGCCTAATTTCTTTGATTATCAACTATAATACTTCCCAAAGTAATGACCAAAAATTCTCGAATGGTATGCCAATATGCGGAGTCGTTGGCTGTCGCATGGAACAGTGTTACAAAAGTAACTAGGTAAAAAGAAAAAAAAAGGACTAGCTCTTCCCTAGTCGAGAGTAGATGTAAGCACAAAATGGCTACCGACAAAGCAGATTGATTGGAGACGATACTAGCCTCAATCATAAAATGCAGGAGGATATATGGCAACGACGCGACGCCGGCCTGAAAGCTTGCTGAGTGAGAATGAATCTCTTTTGCAATGAACCTTATTGTAAGTTTCGATCGTTGTGACAGACGCCATCCGCCCGGGCGGGGCAGTCCCGGCGGGTTCACGCAGAGTGGCGCCATTTCTCGAAGGGGCGCTGCGAAACTCAAGGATCGCTGACGTTGGAAAGAACACGGGCAACCCTGTCTTAGCGCCGAAAGTTGACAGCAAGTGCATGGTGCTCTGTATCGGCCTTTGGAACGTCGCTACTGGACATCAAATATAAACGTTCAGCGTACTAGAAGTTACAGGTTTATTGATACTGTGAACAAATATTAAGAACTCGGAAGCAATATCTTTTGCTGAATTGTTTGGGCCTTAACTAACGTACGTAATGTGGTCCTACCCAAAGCTTGACGGCAGGATCCCGTAGTTCTTTAACTCTTCAACTGTTGTCCAGCTGATCTCGTTTTGTTCTGGGCAAGCGGTGAATCTCCGTTGTACAAATTACTATCTAGCGACGGCTCTACCGAGCTCTCCCATGCTAGATTACGATGTACTCTGAATCGTTAACCATTTTAATCATGTACGTACTCAGTTGTGGCGGAAAAACAAAACTATTCCGTGAAAATGGGTCAGACTGAAGAAAGAGACAGAGTTCTGTCCTTTTTTCACGAAGTGGTTTTCGTGCCACAACCCAGTACACACATGACGTATAAGCCCGAACTCTCCCAAGAAGTACTTTTGGAATGTCGTTCACCATTTGTTCTTAACATCAAACACACAACGATGTCCAGCTCTGGCTTTTATCTCAAGGTCACTTGAAGGTGACCGACAACGGGAGGTAAAAGCGTTTCATGAGTACTAGCCTGTTCCAGCCCCCCCCCTTACATTTGCATTTTGTACTGGAGCCGTCTACGCTGATTCCGGTTACAAGCACAAACTTTACTAACCAAAAAAAAAAAAAAACGAGATAGAGAGTTTAAGAAAGCAGTAAGAGTCTGGTATACCACAGTGAAGAAAGCCCAGCGCAAGAACGAAGAAAGCATGGAATCTTTCGACAGGACGCGCCCAGGTAACTAAAACGTCGGTGTCACAGTGAATTAAGCACATCGAGCGGTCTCAAAAACCAGAGGCACGTTACATTTACCAAAAGAGTACGAACGCGTCTTGAGTGCTAACGTTGTTTAACAACTTAGTCTGAAGGCGACAAGGCGACTGTGCTGCCGTAAAGCGAAACGAGTAAGCACGTTCCATACGAGTGCATTATTCCGCTCACGGCGCGCCAAGTAGTAGCGGTGAGCAATAAAAGCCCTCCGGTAGCCTTTGCACAACAGGTCGACTGGTAGGGGGATAGTGACCATATGAAGCAAGAGACAAAGCGGAACACAGAATGAGAAAGACGTTGGTTGTAACACAAGTAAGAAATGGCACAGCATAGCTACAGAAGTGCGGAAACAAGGGTTAGTCCAGGTACTTTATATGTCTCCATTGGAGTTGTCCAGTCACGTATGGCCTTTGTTTGCGGTGCCTCATGCATTTATTTCACGCCTTTTTTGGAGAAGACGATTAAATCAGGTAAACGAACTATGCTCTCTTAGTGTAAACATGAACTGAAAGTATTGAGAATTCAGGTTCTTCGAGAAGCGTAGTCAGTGTGGAAAAACTAGCTAAACACTTTTCGCAGAAAATGAAAGATGGAATAGTTAAAAGCTCACGTCTTTTTCGTTTATGCTGCCGCTGCACGTGCTACTGCGCTTCACACGGAATGGACACGACATGTAAACTTTAATTATACCAAATAACACACGCAATTCCTCGATATAATCAAGTCATGTAGCTACGACTCTGGTCACTAAAAGGTGAGGCTGCTTCTGGTGCAAGCAGATATGAGCCGATTCTCGCCGATGGTACACGAACTGAAGACTGTAGGAACTAGGCATGTGTATTACATAGTCCTAAACTTTTGCATTTACTCCGAGAGTACTATATATGTGGTAGTCCTTCCTGTAATGGAGCACGCGAGCGCATGGCCTGGGCATCACAAGAAAAAAAAATTAATAACACGCCTGCTTTCGACGTAGTCTGCTAACGAGAAAAATTACGAGTAGGAAAACTTCGCCTAGGATTGTTATGCTGGAGATTGTTTTCTATTGTTTTTAGAGAGTTGTTTGCTTGAAGAAAAAGGGTGGGGGTTATTTGGTCGTGCATAGCTATTGCAGCGTGCTGCTCAAACACGCACACACACAAAAAAAGAAAGACTCAATAAAAAACGCCGGCACTAACATGTGCGTGCCTGTCCCTTCCGTGTCAATGTTTGTGCTTTCGTCATTTTGTGCCCGAGTAGCGCGGTGCAGTAATTAATCTTGCTTTTTCATTCGTTGGTTAATTTACCTTGTGTGTGTGTGTCTTTGTGCGATTATGCATCACTAACCACCCGAACGACAATTCTAAAGTTAGTATTCAATTCTGGGCCTTTACGCGCCAAGACCGCGATATATTTTGACGCGATGTTGTGGGTAGATAAAGGTGGAATGGGGTGTCCTTGTGTTAATTTTGCCCACCTGGGGTTTTTCACGCACATGTGTGCGAAATGCAAGTGGATGTGTGCTCTTGCGTTTCAAGCGGTGTCCAGTCACAACTCCCATCATCGGGAATCATGCCCATGGCCTCGCTTAGGGCGATGCAACGCCATTGTTGCTAAGCTACCAAGGCGAGTAACAACTGTGCATACATTGCTGTGACGCGCACAGTGCAAGGTGAACGCACATTTCAGAGGCACATATGACGCGCGAGAGGCTTCGGACAAGTGGTTTCGCGCATTTGCGAAAAAGAAAGAAAAAAGAAACATGTTAAAGCTGCTATTGCAAGTGCAAGAAAGAACAGCTGTTCATAGAACTTAGCGCAACATGTCAGTGTTCATTTATACTTTATTTTTCATGAAAGTTATAGTCGCAGGCCGCACGAAAAAATCAGCTGTTTTTATTTTCTCACCTGCGATGTGCTTCGAAACATTATATGTTTTTGTTACTTAGATTTAAAGTTTAGTAGCTTATACGGTAGAAAAAAATTCTAGATACGAAAGCCCTTTGATAAAAGCAAAACCGGGTCACTCTCTGGAAAACAGTAAAATAATATGAAGTGTTGCCTTCGGTATTACCAAGTGTCTGCGTCGTGTAACTATTCAAAAACTAATATCCGGCTTTCCTAAGTACTGTTTCCGGTATTGTACGCGTATGAGTGCCGTTTACGTTCTCTGAGATGGTGTGTGTTTTTCTTTTTTTTTTCGGCGACCATAAGACAGTGGCCAGCAAAGCACAATGTAAACAGGCGTAAGAACGAGTAAAAACTGCAAACGATGCTCGCCAACAAGAAAGAGGAAAATGCCACACGCAGCATAGATATTAACCATACAGGAGTCCAGTTTGCTACCCTACGCTGGGGGATGGGAGAAGGGGAAGAAAAGAAAAGAGAAGGAAAGAGGGGGAATGCCTACATGACAGTCCAATATAATGTCACACGGCGCTCGGTAAGGCCAGATGCTTTCAGAAAGCCCAAAAGCGCTTTCGTTGCCTTCAGAGCCGCTGGTCGGTGAGGACGGTATCCCAAGATTGTCTGCTCACTACACATACACAAAACGCTGCCTGTACAAATACGCGTCTCGTTCTCCGTTTTCTAGTCCGTTGTGTGTTCTAGGACTGTTTTACTGCTGACGTAAAACCACAGCCCAACAATACGTTTTGATGCTGTTAATGTTCCAAAATTTTCGCCGTTTCTGTTTCCTTTCGGATGCACATGAAGGTGTGAACATTTTCCGCAAGCAAATAAGGGAAAGGACAGAACAATTTCTCGAGATCTGCCATGTCAAACTTTGACAAGGAAAAGTGCTAATTTCGCATATAGGTCATGTTCTCTATTAAACGCTTACCAGTGCCACTGGAAAATGAAGCAGTGCAACAACCTTTGGTTGAAGAAATATATTAAAAACTGCAAAATAAACAGCAAACCGCATTGAACGAACACGCCTATAATATTACAGGACGACTCCCAACTATGTTTTACATTCCATATTTGATGTGGCGTGTTTTCTGAAAAGTTTCTCGCGAAATTGATTTAGACGCACGTGATTCGAAAGCCGTGCACGTTTCATGGCCTAACCACTGAATGTGGTTTCTTTAGACAATCGGGATGTGTCCGTAAGGAGGAATCTGCATTATTGAATTTCGACAACGAATCCTGCATGGGACTGAGCTTCCAATTCCAGCCGTGACTACGCGTACCACAAGTCATGGCGGATTAAGGATATGAAAAAATCAGCAAATCCCCACGAATAAACGTGAAGATGTGCGCGAGTGCGTGCGTGCCTCTCTATCTATCTGTGTGTATCACTGTATTTTCTTATGGGCTCCTCGTTCAGATAGGCGCCGTTCTGAAAGCGTGAGTCGCACCGCTGATCTGTTGTACTGCCAGTGAAAAAGAAAAGAAAAGAAAAAAAGTAAAAGCATGGTTGAGACGATGCGGGGAACGTCCTGTTGGGGGCTGCACGTTGAACTGCATTGACGTGAATTTATTTCGTAACAGCCTTATGAGGATAACCAGGCAGCAAAAGCTGCAAGTAGAGACAGGTTGGGTGTGCATTTCATCATAAGCAATACGAAACTTGCAAATTAAAATTAAAGAAAAGAAAGGTGATAGTATGGAATAGCATAAACAGTTTGCCCTTGGTGTACCTTACGCGAAAGTAGTTTGTGCAATAAGAAAAGATGATAAATTTTATGGTTTGCCTAAGCAGAGGAAGTGACAGAGCGTTGAGCGAAAATAGCGGTTGTAGATAGATATACAACTTCACGAGAAATTTGAGCGGTTTTCTTAATGCATAAGCAGTAAGCTTTTACATGTGAGCATTCACTTTGTGAAGCCTAGGTCCGAGACAGCTTATTTCACCTTTTCACTCATTTCTAAAGGCTGAAGTAACTATGGCTACTTCAGTGGAGGTAGCTGTTCGGTGGAAACGTCCTAAACGAGAGACGCTCTTGTGAAGCCAGCTTCACCTGCAGATTGCGAACGAAACGAGAAAAATAAATTTGCTATGACGTTCATTCACAGGACGCAGAAATAGTAGCAGAAAACATGCGCTTAACAGTGCTTCGAATCTTGTTTTTGATTACAAAATCTGTATGCGCGGTACCATATGATTTTGTCTTAGTTGAAGAAGAAAAGTTGAAGGGCGCGTGACAGCCCTCTCGTCGTAAAATTGCTCTTGTTCTCTGGAAATAATTGTGGCGACAAGTACAAGTAATCGGTTTTAATGGCGGCGCTACATATGGAAACTTCGTGACGTGCGTTTTCAGCGGGTTGCTCCTCTTTGTGTCGTCGTTAACGTAGCAATATTTCATTAATTGTTCATTTTCACACACGTGTTGACACTGTGACAGAATGAAGTAAACAATGTCGACGACGAAGAATGATGAACTCTTGCGAAAATGTATGTATGTATGTATGTATGTATGTATGTATGTATGTATGTATGTATGTATGTATGTATGTATGTATGTATGTATGTATGTATGTATGTATGTATGTATGTACCGCTGGCCGCCTTGATGAATACTAGTAGGAGATATTTACGTAGAAAATCTTACTGCAATAGCAAGAGTTGGAGCCAACAATCAGCTGCGGAACAATCTCGCACGCGCTTTCATGTGTTTTTTTCTATTCATGATATAAACGCGGTAATTAAATGCATACCCAAATTCCTTGACGAGAGAATCTGCACAAAAAGGTAATCGCGTTCGCTGCCTTACCCGCTAAACCCATCTAAACGCGAATATGCATTGTGCGTGAAGTGGCGACCACCGGAACTAACAATTTTTCTCTCTACAGAGAAGGGAGAGAAAATGAGAAAGAGAACGAGGAGAATGAGGAGGAGGGCAGTATAGAGCGAACGAATTACTCCTGCCGTGCAAGGCTGTGATCCCGTGGAAGAGCCGAGAAAGGAGGATGCCATTAAACGCACATCTGCCACATCTGAGCTCAAAAGAGTGGCGTCCACACCCGTCCGCCTGCCTGCCGCGGCTGCCGCTTTCGTCGCTTGCGGCGTATCTCCTTTTCTATCCTTGTTTATCACCGCATCTGCATCCCATGCGGCCTCTCCTCTCCCTCCACGACCCTTCCCAATCCCGCTCTTCTCCCTAGATGCCTCTGTGTGCCCTTTAGTCCGCGCAATTTTCCCCTCCACTCTTCCCCAATCTTTTGTCTATCCAGGGGCGAGGCAGGAAGTTACCGCGCCGTCGCCAGCTGGCCGGAAAGCTTAGTTAGCGTCCGTTGAAATTAATCGCGGGCTCGGATGCCGAGCTTGCGCGGCCAAGCCACGCACGCATTTTCCTTTTTCTCTCTTGGCGCTGAATAAGCGGTTCGCTTTAGGGGAACGCGCGTCGCTTGCGGCTTGGTCGCCACCACGAGGACAGCGCTGCCGCGAGCTGCGTGCGCCTGGCACTGCTGAGAGAAAACCGGGCTCTCGTATGCCTATAAAAGCGTGCAACGCCGTAGAAGCCCTTAAAGGCGACAGATGGTTGTCTAGTTACTTTCACGATAAACTTTGCTAATCAGAAAGTGTGGAGATACACAAATTTTGGTGCCTCATGCTCATATATTACGATGTTTAAACGGCTTGTTTTGCTATGATTTATATACGTTTGTCAGCTGACATTTTAAAAATCAGTCTTTTTTTTCTTCTTTGCTCAAACAGTGGGCAATTAGACCTTGCGCCATTAACGAGCTTCGCGATTTGTTGTATGCATGGCAGAATAGTTAGCTGAAAATAATCAAGTAGCAAGGGTAGGTGCGAAGCCGTCGAAAGCTGGAGGAGCTAAGATCCAGCAAATTTCTCTCTCTTTCTCTCTCTCTCTCTCTTTTAATACACTAACAACATGATGGAATAAGTGTCTTACGTGTAGATTTTGTAGTAAATTTTGTTGCGAACTGTGCAGTTCGTCCGATATGATTGCTTCGCATGCCAAAGTGCAGTCCGGCCACTCAAAAGTTACTACTTTCAACGAACTTTCCAAATCTAGCTATTGCATATTAGGTTTAAACAAGAGAGCTTCCTAACGGGAAGACTATTTTGCGATAGGTTCATTTCCTTGGTTACAATTACGGACATTATTACCATTGGCTCACGCTTCTTTCCACAATCTATCGCATAGAACACAGACTGTTAAGTGAAGACTACTACGCTTCGCGGCAGCCAATTCGCTTTTTCTAGCGCTGCACGCTTTTAATAGGATTAGGCTAGGGAAGCGCCACGTGTTTGCTTTATGCAGCAGAGGAAGAGTGGGTCGTAATAGGGTCAGCCTCAGTAGGTGCGGAGTAAAAATGGCTCCAGCCACGCATCTTGGAAGCGGTGCGAGCATTGGTGTGGCTGGCTGTCGAGAAATGGGTGCGGCGGTTATCGCTCGCTCTCGCGATGCATATCACTTCATTAATTAAGCGAACGAGAAGTCAGAGTTCACGCGTTGGACGCGCGTGCATGATAGCGGAGCTAGAGGGACCTAGCAGTGCGTCGCTGTGTGGTTCGCGCGAAAATACCATGATAAAAGGGCTCGCAGACTTAATTAGTCGGTAGCCTTTTTTAATAGGGTACCCGAGATACTCCACTGAAGGGCCAAGCGACCATTAAAGGTCAGCATGGGCGTCCAGTCAAGCCAGCAGTCTTTGTCCACCGTCTACGCAAGTTAGATCGAAAAGGTGAAGCCAAGCTTATCCGTCTATTTATACGGTTCATGGGCTTGTCGTTCACAGGGTGCTAAAAACTTAGGGACGGAGCTAGGTTCCTTCACTGATTGAACGCGTGGTGGCTCGAAAATGAAGGTTCGAGGCGCATTCGCTGGATCCCTGACGTCATATGCGTGGGCGCATGCGTGGTTCGCGTGCGCGCTTGTGAGGTCTTCGAAGGCGCTGCTGGCATGGTCGTTGTGTGCATGACGCTATGTAAGCGGACTAGCTGCTATATTGAGATGCACGTTCTGCTTAGGTATGTTCGAAGCCGAACGTATAAAAGACGTGGAGCTACCGTTTTGTAATTGTTTATTTCTGTTTTATTTGTACACAGTGTAGCCCGTTCGGCCTACGACAGGAGTGGGAGTATACGTAAAAATAAATACAATACTAAGAAAGAGCAATATAAAAGGTAAAAAAATATCAAAGAACAACACATCAGTGTAGCGTTCAAAAAATGTGAAATCGGTAACAAAAGGACTTCACCAGGTAGCAAATTACAATGCTCAAACATGCGAGCGATAAAGCTGCTTACGTTACTTGCGCTGTTATTTTGCCGTCTCTTCCATAAGCAATGGATGTGCGACGCCTACAACACCACTAGCAACATTCCTGGCAACAGACACGGCGTTGTTGTCAGGGCAAAGTTAGGGCTCCCAAGCAAGCGTTGGTAGGTTGCAGCGGGGGTCTTTTGAATAGATGTTCTCTGAAGGCTACTGGCACTTGAGTACCGGTCCTGCAGTTACATCAAGATTGGCTGAACGAAATGTGCGAATAATAACCGAGCTATCCAACAGAAGATTTCATGCATGTTGGCATTTCATGTGGTCTCCTATAAAGCCATATTGACAGTTTTGTCTCTCCTAATGTTCGTTTAGCAGACTATTACAATCGTCTGTATTAGTGTATCACTCAGTCTCTCAAACGCTGCCTTCGGAACTACCAATCATGTGTTTTATGCTACCGAACTTTAAAAAGGCCATCTCTATAACAATATCGTATACATCTCATCGAACGATTATCATTCAAGCACGTTGATTAGTATTATTTGTTATGCATACCATATAATGTGTGAAAACATCAGGGCGTATACGAATGATAAGGAGGCAATGGGGCAAGAGCAGTCTGAAATCTGCGAACAAGGGAGGCGCAAATAATTCACAAATATAATTACAGAGACAACACAAGCGCAAATTTTTGACGTGAAAGGTCAGGACAAGCATTCATGCTAATGGCTAAACTTCATCTTATAATTACACTTTAAAATATACTTACAACAGTTGTATATTAATGTAAAAAAAAATTCGGTTGAGAGACTATTGCTGCAACGACCCTGCGTACTTTTTTTTTTCAAAGAACAGAAAATAAAGAAGGCCTGCCAGCGTCCATTCAAGAAATAATTTATTTCGTGTCCCACATCCGCATTTTCCGCCTACAAGTACTAAAGATTAGAGTTAGATGCTCTGACAACTTCCCTCTCTTCGAAAGGAAGATCGAGGTTTTGATCTTTTCGTTGTTATCGTCCACCATATCTGATTATAATCAACCGATGACTTACTAGGACGTCACTGACTACCTCTCTCTCTCTCACACACACACGCACGCACGCACACGCACACACACACACACACACACGCACACACACACACACACACACACACACACACACACACACACACACACACACACAACCATTTCGCTTCTCTCCGGCTTTACTAGGCAAGCAATCCTCAAGGCCACGCAGTTTTATGCTGCTGATTAGGTGGATCTCTTCTCTTATGCCCCAATTGAAAACAGATTATATATAAGAGCGGCAGCGAAGTGACATAGCATTCCGGACATGTACAGTCATCGATGAAAGATAACGATAGCTCCTTAACAGTGAGAGATAACCGAAAATAATAGTGGCCTTTTCACTGTTTGTTTTCTTCCACTGATCAGAAATGACAAAAACAATGGGGGAGGGATTAGGGGCGCAGTTTAGATACAGTTTCAAAGAGACGCGAATTGTCGCCCTCTGGGCAGTCAGCAAGAAGCCAAGCAAGAGAAGACAGAGAAATGGCAAACATGCTTAGGCACAGGACTTGCATCTTGCTCTCTGCGCTGTTCGTCTTCTGTTCGACGGAGGGTGCACTAGGAAGTGAGTACACCTGTATGAAATCTAATATACGCACGGGTTAAATGCGCCCGGCTATTGAGAAATTTCGTTTATTTTAGTGAGTGTGGTTTTTGTGCACATTTGATATCATGTGATTTTTACGACACGCACACATGTTTTTCAGTGTGTCTGTCCGCTCCCGGTTTCATTACGTCATTTCTTTTCTGTTCGCGCATCATTTGCTTCCGAACTCCCGCTTCTACTGTGAAAGTCGACGTCGCGAACTTGCAATGAGCGACATGGCCACGTTAACCTTAGCTAGAAGTTGCGACTGCAATTGTCAGAACTCGGCGACGATGTGATGCACACATTGTAACAGGCAACTGAGAAAAAACCTGACATGCCGAAGCGCCGCCTCAAGTCAATATGACGTTATTCGAACCTCCATATTTCTTTTATTATGACTCTTGCGCATTTCGTGCAATAACACGTGCATGTTGAGACAAATTTCCCAATGAAAGGAAGTGAATGGTAGAAACACACGAAAAGGCGCCAACTGCCGTCGCGAAGTGAAATTATTCGAAATGTTAGCGGGAGGATTTCGTGGAAACATTATTTTGCCTCATTCATTCTTGCAAAGTACTATGTGGTTAGTCGCCCGTGTAGCAGAGGCGAACACGTATAAAGCTATAGTCACAACCACAAGCTTGTTCTTACGCTAGACTTAAAGGCATAGGCAGAGGTCCCAGCGAGTCGTATACTTGGAGATGGCAAAGACGAGCCGCCATTATTAAATCGCTTTCGCAGCGGTACACTTTACTGAGATATGCTCCTACTTGCATTCCCGGCAATTCATACAATGACTAGACCAAGCACAGCAAATTGTCATTCACGGGATCGTATACGTGGAGCAGGATGGAAAGGAGTGTGAACATGGACAATAGGGAAGGGAGCGAGAGACGCTGCGTTTGCTTAGTAGGGTTCCCTCGTCCTCGTCTTCATGCGTCTACACTTGCTTTATTCTACGATCAATACCTGCCAACAAAAATCGGCTGTTGTTTGCTTGGTTCTCTGCAAGTGAAGCCGCAGCCGCACTGAATAGGTTTGTGACCCTTTCTTGTTCGCTACTTCTTGCAGGCATGGCCAACAGCAGCCTTTGCAACGGGCTTTGTCTGAACGCTCTTCATGCCACATTGATCTGTGAAGTCGCGTTCGTAGCGCCACCGTGCTTCACGAAATTCGAGCTGTGCTGCACAGAAATCAGAGCCCGCGAAACACTGAAGACAGACAACGACGAGACTGCCTTGATGGGAAACAATGTATGGTCGGCTAGAGCGAACAATAATCAAGGCAGCATGCGCCAAAGCAGGAATGTGTACATGGACATAATGAAGTTGATCGTCATCCACGCACTAAGGGCGGCTGTGGCTTCAGAGTACAAAGCCATCGCGGAAAGGTCGAGGCCCGCAGGCACAACGGAGATGTACGATCCTACTTGGCCGGAAGAAAACGACCGCTTCAAAACAGTTTCACCTGCGTACCCTTCCAGCACAGCTTCGACGACACCTTACCCTGTACTCAGACCTCCCAAATCATTCGCAGTGACTACCTCCTCTCAAGGACACCAAGAGGGCTCTTTCCCTGGAAGCTCTACACCAGCACCTTGGCTGAGGAAGCGCATGACGTAGAAACGACAACGGTCAAGCTGACATTCCCTTGTCCAGGAAACTGCATGCCAAACTTCCTCAGGTGGTTTTGCGAAGACACCAGTGCGGACTACGAGTGCTGGGGTGGTAGGATTTGCTGCTTGCCCCCCACAACTACGACGCCGGCCGAGGTTGAGGTGCCCGCATGCCCCGGCGCCTGCATCCCTCCGGCGATCACCGGCCTGTGCAAGAAGCCTGCTCGACTGATGCTCAAGACCACCACGTGCGATAGCAATTCCATCTGTTGCAGTGAGACGCCAAGGCTTTGGTAGAATGCCTTAAAGAAACTGTAAAAAAAAAAAAAAGGAGAGCGGCAATTCCAACCTTAGTTGCTCTTTCGAGACCTCCCTGGTATACCAAGAACATCGCACGAGCCGCCGTGCTGTGATGTGTTCACCATCGTCATTCATTTGAACAGACGTCTAACCCATGTCGCGAGTGTTGCTTCAGTTGTCTTTTTTTTAAATTTATTTTTGTTCCAGATGTCTCACTGTTGGAACGCAAAATAGGAAAGAATGACAGTGTGCATACCTTTTTTTTTACCAGGTTATACTAATAAACACATTTCATATATATTGCTAATATTGTTTTTAATCAGATGTGTCCCTCCACATGACTCGTTCGCTTTGCTTACATATGACCGACATTTTTTTTAAAGCTTATACGCAGTACCCTTTGACTGCGAGGTGAGTACGAACCGCTTTCATAAGCTCGCTTTTGATGACCAGTGAAACTGTTGTTGATTAAAATGTGCACGTATACTGCTTGGTTTCTTGTGAGAGCACGCAGAAGGCAGCCAATGAGGCCTGTGGTTTTCAGTTTGGTTAACCTCCCTGCCTTTTTTTACTTCTCTCTCTCTCTCTTTCTAGTGGCGCTAGTACTTGAGAACGTGGTGTTTCAACTTGCGGATATCAATTGGCGATTCTCTATAAACGTCGGTGCAAAGTCAAAACAAAAGCATCTGTCACTAAATCGGTGATATCACTAAATCGGTGATAGTTCCTGAGGTTTTCGAGCCTGACCCGCAGTGCCACTGACTATGAGTCCCGACACAGCACGCGGATACATGTGACACTCAAGAGGCTTTGTTGTCTGATATTATAACATTCTTAATATCGCAACAAATAATAACTAAAAGAAACGAAATAATAGTGGTGTGAATCTTCAATGCGGCCAGGTCATTTACTGTAGACACAAAATTTACTACTGCTTACCACACTCTCCTTTCTCTGTTCATCGGCCTCAACGCCACATTGTTCAGAGCATGCCATGCAATCAATTCAAGTAATTCTCTAAAACTGTTATTTTATCGAAACGCTATTCTTTCGTTCACTTTTTTTTCTGCACGAAATGACCCCTCACGATAAGAAGACACAATCCCAACTGCATTCGGTCGTTCCTTGCGTGTACTCTTAAAACGTCGCGCGCCGATGCGCTCCATGAATTTTTCTCGTTCGGACTGATAGTGCAGAACTTCAATTACTTTCAGAAGTCTTCCGAGCCTTGGAGGGGCGCTGCGGCCGGATCCCTGCGAGCCAACCGTAAATGTTCGAAAGAAAGAAAAAAAAAATGACTGCGATGGCTCCGCAGCTTTAATCCGTGCACTGCCGAGGTCAGCGCCACAAATCACGGGGACAAGCGAACCGGCCATCTCTTAAACGTAGTGCGCACAAAGCCCCCACAATGAGTATTCCCATGGGTCAGCTAAAGCGAAGCCCTGCGATTCGTTTGTGCGCACAAGCGAAAGTGTTCGGACATATATCCTGGGCGATATATACAATATCGAGCTACTGCAGCAGCGAAATTGCCGTACTGAGTGCGCTGTTTAATCTGAACCACCCAACGTATATACTAGGCTCTGTCCCTTCTTTGAAATTCTAGGACGTTTTGATTCAGTGGCACGGTTGTTGCCTTAGATGGCTCACTACGCTAACAAACAAACAAACAAACAAACAAACAAACAAACAAACAAACAAACAAACAAACAAACAAAACTAAAGCAGCAGCCATAGCCCCTGTTTGTCCTTCCCACACAAATAGCAATCTCAGAAAGAACGTTTTAAAGAGGTCGCATATATTGTAGGAGTTAAAAGAGCACCGCATATTTGTCTTGGGCAGGCAATTTGTTTAAGTGACTTCGCTAGTAAAGGAGCAGAGCGCGCATTTGTATACACGTAGCCGCTGAACCGACAAGCGAACAATATTTCATCTGTCCTGCAGACAACTCGAATGAGCTCTTTTCACAAACGTCAACAAATTTTATGGCGCGTACGCCGCCTCAAGGCTGAAATAAAATTCTAGGACTATATACATTTGTCATATTATATCCGCCGTACACCGACGCTATCTGCGAAGTAACGTCGCCTCAATGAAAAGAAAGCTCAGACGACACATTAATACAATACGCATTTCGACAGAATAATCCAGTGTTCATTCAATCAACGGAAGTGTTTTGATCAGTTGGGCAGCTATATATAGAGATAGCGAGATGACCCCTAATGCGAGAAACTGCTATAGAGTAAGGCAGGCTTCGAATTCTCGCCGCTTCTTTCGAGGCACGAGTGGGAATTCACACATGAAATGCTATCTTGGTGTTGCAGGAACTACAGCAGAATAGTTTCTTTAAAGCGAATTATCCATGTTTGTGATAAACTTGGAAAGCACACGTATGTACATTACTTAGTAGAGGCGCTGCTAAAGTTGCTTCCTTGAGCGCTTCTTTACGGGTGTATTTGCTTGCGTAATTTCGCTAAGAGAAAAGTAATGTTCCTTGGAAATTGGAGTAGGAAAATCGATTTAAGTGGTTGATTGATTCATTGATTTCTTGCGTTTTACCTCCCGAAACCACGATATATGCCTGTATTCGTAAACCTACCTTATCCTTATCGATTGTTTTTCTTATCGCCCCTCTGCCATTAAAGCGCGTTAAAGGCACTAAAATGATAATCGGTACAACAAACTATGATAGGGCTTGTTTGTAAATACTAGGCTGATTTGTTTATGAAGCGTGATAAGGACACAGGGAAGGTAAGGACAACACGCGATAAGGCGATAAGGATAAGTTAGGTTTGTGAACATGGGCTATAGTTACGAGAGATGCCGTGTGGAGGAGGGCTCTCGAACGTTGGACCGCCTGGGATTCTTTAACATGCGCTCACGTCGCACAGCACACGGGCGTCGACATTTCGCCCCCATCGGAATGCAGCCGCCGTGGCTGGGATTCGATCCCGCGACCTTCGCATCAGCAGTGGAGTGCTATAGCCATTGGACCACCGTATCGGGGCTGGAGGAGACAATCAATTTCTTTTTTCAATCTGATTCGTCGTCAACCTCGACTAACAGCACAGTTCACTGAGCGTTTAATATCGCCGTGGTTCTTTTTTGGGGGGGAAATATGGTGCTTACAGTGAAGAACTTCCTACCGCCGGTTACTCCGGGTCTCTGAAACAAAACAGCTTCGGATGAAAAGTTTGTTTGTCTCATACATAAAAGCGCTTACAATTATTGCAACCATATATAGTTGTGACGTCACAAGTACGCACTTTGACATCCGTTTATTCGTTTATCCGTTCTCCCCAGTAAAGCAGACAGCCATAAACGAGAATAAAGCGGCACCAAATCACGGAAAAGAGTAAAAAGCATGGCAGCTGACGTATACATTCAGTGACCGCATGTTCTGCTTAGTAGAAAAAAGAAAACACAAGACAAAAAAAATCAACTTCACGTACACGGCCGCACGCTGCTGCATGGCCCCATCGCGCAGCCTGTGGTGTGATTGCAAAGGTGACTCCTCGCGAGGATTAGCTTCGCCAGCTCTGTTATCGTTCGTCACCGTCTTTTTATATGAACCCTTGGCTATGCACGTGGCCTCGGTCGTCGCGCACTTTGTTCGGTAGCTCGCTAGGAAATAGCGCCGTGCAATCTTCAAGAAAGGCGGAGAAACCCCCAGATAGGTTGCGGGCTATCTGTAGCATCTAGCTGACTTTACGGCATCTCAATTTATGTGACGGCCTCCTAGCGGACAGGCTATATACAGTGACTTTTACACGGTCCCCGTGGCAACCGTTTCCCATCTCCCATTGCTTTGTGTTGCTCCTACGTCCTTCTTATTTGTTCTTTTTTATTTTGTTTTTTGTTGTTGTTGTTTCGGGCATGTACGCATGTTCTGCTTTAGCAACCACGACCCGAGCTCCGAGGGACTAGCGCCCGTCAGTGTGATTGCACTGCTTTATTAATATATGTGACACCACGTCTACGGTCCCACTAAACCTGCTCGTCCCTAAAGAATGCCGGCTAGAGTGATAAAGCTCCCTTCGTTAATGGAACCAATCACTTCGAGTTCGAAAGAAAACACTCGATTTTTTATGGAGCTTGCAAGTAGCCACATACGTGTCTTGCCGAGAACCCTCCGATCGCCTCTGTCAAACCAGAAGTTGGGGTTGCCTATAAAATACCACAGATCGTGATAAAAACAAAATATTCGAAGGCCACATTCGTGTTGATTCAAGCGTGTTTAATGACACAAGCACCTAGCGTTTGCAGCACTTTTGGTTGACTGAGGCGCACTTTTGTTTGGGGTAGGCTTTTAAGAAAAGAAAAGAAAGGAAAAGAAAAGCATGTGGCTCATACCTGCCTAAGATATGTGGGTATAAGCCACACGTCATTGATGCACGTCAACCAAAGGTTTCCCACGCACTCCACCCTAGCGCGATTAAAGATATTTAAGGAAAACATTGAGATCGCCATATGTTTCGTTCTTTTCTTCTTTTTCCCATTTGTTTTTTTTATTAACTATTCAGTCACTTCTTTCCAGCCCTACGTTAAGTGTGTTCATATGGAATTCGCAGCAAGACTCTTACTCTTTATGCTTTTGGATCTTTCCGACAAAGCATAGATAGATAGATAGATAGATAGATAGATAGATAGATAGATAGATAGATAGATAGATAGATAGATAGATAGATAGATAGATAGATAGATAGATAGATAGATAGATAGATAGTAAAGAAGGCATGACAGATTAGTAAAGGACATGTCCACTTAACCACCCCAGACGCGGAAAAAATAAATATGAGTGAGAAAAAAAAGACAACAGGGTCGGAGTTCACAATACTTTTCTCTCGGAACTACTTGCTGCCATTCACTGCATTGCCTCTTTTAATAACATGCCCATAATCAGCCTAGGCTGTAATTTTCTCTTACAAACAATTGCTGCACATACGTTATTTCATTAAACGAGGTCCTACCGTCATCAAGATGTTACCACTCTCGCGAGGAAATATTCGTTGCCAGCGACAAGCTATAACAATTACAACATGCGTAGGTACTAACTGGACTCTCTCTCCTTCACTCTCGAGAAAAGAAAAAAAACAAGTCGAAATGTGTGCGCGGAAAGATGGGGGCGGTGGAGGGGGGTTCATACGCTACGACCTATCGACGTGTCGTATACGAGGCCTGTAATTACACCAGAACTGCGTTCACTCATCGCGTTGCAGGGACAAAATGAACGCTTGTCCTGCGGCTCAACAACGCACGCAGCTGTCGCGTGCCAGGCTTCGTCGACTCGCGCTCTCAACTCTGATCCATCCAAGAGCTGCCAAAGGAGTAAAGAAGGAGTCAAAGTTGTGAAAGGCAAGACTCTGGCCCAGCTGCAGCTCGGTGCTATGGACGCCACCTCGTTCCACCCCTTCATCGGCAGAGTTATTATTTTCTTCCATTGAAGCTGGTGACTGCTGTGACGAAGTGGCAGCATTCCTGGCTAAGGTCGCCGAAGTAGAAATATGAAAGAACGAGTGCACGGAGATGAAAGGACAGGACAAAATTTTATATCCGTGACCACGTATTGATTTGCCCTTGTCGGCTGTGATCGATGATTGTCGGGGTTCATTAATCTGTCCCAGAATATTTTGCGCGCGGCAACCGCTGGACGGCTGGAATGAAAGCGATGAACGTGCTTAGACTACAGCAGTAATAACCTCGGGGACGTAAGTCAGATGGATCTTCGGGGACGTAAGTCAGTGTTGGAATCTTCGCAATGGCTGTTCTGAAACCAAGGAAAGCAAGAAGAGAGAGAGACACGACGGCCACATTTTGATGACAACGAAAAAAAAAATCAATGCCATATCCACCACGTGAATGATGTTAGAGGAGCTTGTTCGGAGATGATCGGGTAGCCCGCGAATCCTCTGTACACATTCCTCTACCAGCATATATAGACGTGACAAAGTTGTTATATATACATTACATACACAATGTTTATAATTTACATTTTGATGCACTATATACATTTGCATGAACTATATATACATTTGGATGAACTATATACATTATGTACACACAAGGGATGTTCTTTTACAACGTACAAGAAGGGCGTCCCTCGATGAGCTCGGGGACTCGTTTCCCTTTAAAGATGATTGCTTTATGATGGATGAAACTCCCGCTGCGCTGGTGCCTTGGCTGGGCTGTTCATGCTGCGGAGCGGTAACGAAGAGTGTTCACTGAATGAGCTCCCGGCGAAGAGAAAGGAAGCGCGCCAAACGCGAGCGCCAAACGAGAGGGGCGACCCTCTAGCGGTCACCTATCTAACTAGCGCACGCGCCGAGAGTGGTGTGCGCCGGCTTGAGCGGCGGTGCGCCATCTAGTGAGCATTCTTGAAATCCCCGGAGAGAGCGCAGCTGCGCCTATGGCGGGACCAATGAGAATTAGTCTACACGCCGCCGACAACGGACAAGGCGCGAGCGTAAGAAGCTTGGCGAGCAAGCTCCTAAAAAGAAAAAAAGCCCGTGCCTCTACACTGAGGACCGCGTCGAGGAATCCCAGGTCGTTAAAATTAATCCAAAGGCTTCAGCTAGGGCAAGCCTCATAATCGTTTCGGGGTACTGGCTCATAAAACCACAGAAAATGAGCTGTAGTGCTTGCGTCGGCTGTCCTCACGAAATGGGTACGCGAAAGTGTAATTTTCTGAAGTATCCCAGCTCCAAGAGCGTTCGTCGAGACTAAGTTGCCTACGGAAAGCCAAGTGCTTCAAAGAAAAGAAAAATAACGTCGCGCTGTCAAGACCATAGAGAGAACTCACCGACAAGCAAGAATGAGAGCAAGCAAAACGGTGATGTCAGCGTTGCACTAGGCATATAAACGGAAATTCCTTGTCGTTAATGTCATGTGCAACTACGAAGGATTGCATAATGAAACACTACTGTATTTACCCTTGAAGAATGAGAAATGAAGACGTAACAGAGGCACAATGCCCTGGATAGAGCTACAGCGCATTATTGAAAACGTCTATTTATATAGTAACGTTGTTTCCGAACTGCTTAGGAACGAAGGACGACACAAAAAAAAAGAAATAAGATACAGACACTAACGCAAACTTTCAAATGATTGTTATAACGAGAAGAAAGATATTTTTATGCGCGTACATTAGACACCCCGTTCTTGTATATCATTGTAAGCTCCACTTTTCCTTGTGTTTGGTGCTTTTGGCTTTCGCTGACGGCACATGAGCAGTTGTGCTCTGGTTTCCATTGTTGTGATCAAATACCAAGACGCATCTCATACTAAGTCACACATGTGCGTGTATAAAGATGTTTCGTTAATAAAATCAGCTGAAAGCTTGCGCTTGTGTTCTCATTTTTTAGCGTCCTTCGTTCCTAGGCGGTGTTCAAATAGCCTATGAATTGTCACCAACCAGCCCAAACCCTTGTAATTTATCTTTACGAGCGAGAGTCAGCAGCTAACGAGTGAAGGCGTTTAGAATAAGAGGTAAACAGCCTTTAACCCACGGTGATGAGGATGTAGGGAAACACAGCAATCCTTATTGAAAAATTCTTGCTATTACTAAAACTGACTGAAAACCCCAAGAAAAAGCATTTTTGTAAACTGGTGAGGAGGGCTTGTCGTAGTCTTTAGTAATAGAGAGAGAGAGAGAAGACAAAGAAAAGGAAAGGCAGGGAGGTTAACCAGACGAGCGTCCGGTTTGCTACCCTGCACTGGGGGTAAGGGAAATGGGGAATATAGAAAGAGGAGAAAAGAAAGAAGGCGAGCACTATACGTGCCAAGGAGTCTAACATTGGGAGTTTCAGTGTTCTGACACTGCATTAGGAAGTCAGTCTACCTTGCTTTAGTGCGGAAAGATGATCGGCGACCCGTGATAATCACAGTCCAACTGAAAGCAGTGGATGAAGGGTATCCAGCACTTTCAGGTAGGCTTCGGCTACAGGACATAGATTACTAGATGGATCGAATGCTTCTAGCATTCTATCCATCTGAGATCTCAGAGTGCCACTTACGTATACAGGGCGAAAGCACAGGATTGTCTCATCCATATATTATTCTTTATTGTTGTATTCACGTGCACGTCACTGGACTGCTGATACCAATCTGATACGGAAAAACACCTCCTACAGAATGACTACTTCTTTATCGGCGAGTCTCGTGTAAAGTAAGATAATTAACGTTGCAGGGTGTGTTACCTAGTTTCATTTTGCATCTTTGGACTGTAGCAGTTCTACCAGCTTTGATGCGTGTTGGCACGCCAAAAATGCCTCGGGAGTGTGTGCACGTCATGAAACTGAGAGCTGCGCTGTCTTCCAAAGGCCATATAGCAGTTGGCAGAGACTGCCACCTAGACACGTCATACCACAGGGCTCACACGTGTTCCTCGTCGTGGTCTGCACGGAGTCATGACGAGACGTCTTATACAGAAAGTTTAAGGGACTATATGAAGCGAGAGGAATCGTGGTTAGACGCCTAAGGCAATGTAGCATAATAAATAAAGGTATACGACGGGCTTTTGCAGGTAGCGTGTGATGTAGAGGACAAAATGCACATGCCTAGAAGAAGAAGAGCGATACACTTGGCGACCGGCAAGAACTTTGCGCCAACATATCTGTTGAAAGACGTGCGATTAGAAACGGTAGGTCCCATTCACAAGCGCGCACCAAGAGAAAGGAACATTTCTACGGAGTGCAACGCGCTTATAGGAAACATGTATCAGATGCCAGCAAAATGTTTTCTCTCCCTAATGCACTCTTTTCCCATGAAATAGAGAACCGGGCGAAACACAGCTTCCCGCCGAAGCATATGTGCAAGTTGTTCCTGCTTATCTTGCTTCGCTGTTGAATACGGAGAAACTGCATACAGCGACTCACCATTCGTTTCGATGGCCATTTCTTTTTATTTTAGTATGTCGCAGAAGAATGAACGTTCCAACCCCGTTTTCACCCCTTTTTCGGTCAATCGAAAGATATCGCTATCCTATAATGGAAGAACAGGATCATGTCCATGGGAAAACGGGATACCGCGTCTTCGGTGTTTTGCCAAAGAACGGGAAAACACAGAGCCAGGAAATAGGGCAAACGCGCCTCATGCACTGCATAGAAGCGCTCTCGCGGACAGCGTATCCAATTGCTCGCCCGGTGCTGTCAGGCAAAACAGGAGACGTCGGTGTCCATTCTCTCCGCCTGCTCGCTTATTTTTCTTGGCAGGATGTTGTTCCTCGCGTCGATGATAATTTGGTCGACCGCTGTGGCCTCGTTCTCGCGTGTCCCCTGTAGTATTGTCCTTAGACGTCTTATGAAGGTCCCAGAACACGTATTTCAATATCATGAGCTAATATAAAGTGGTGTTGCTTATTTTTCCCTCGTATCCAAAGACTACGCCAATGCCTTATCTAAAAGAAATATTGTTCAAGTGGACTCAAGATATCCATGTTCAGTAAGACTATGGAGGCGGAATCCACAATGTTTTCTTTCGGATATTATTCTTGGCTACTGGGTAACCATCCACGGTCGTATGTGAAACCTCCGGATTTGCTATAACTTCGTCTTACAAACGATTAAAATACCTTCGTTGTAAATACGGGTATTGAAGAAGATAGATTGACACACGTACGCTTCTGAATTGACATGCCTGGTTCTTTCGCATCTAGTGCACGCATATAAGGGAAAGATGGCATGCAATCACGACAAAAAAGGAACACACAATTAGACTTCATTGTATAAATAATGATTATAAAGCCCCTATACTCCATGCAGACTCAATTTTCCAGGTAGATCGCGATTTGGCGCTTGATTTTGTTAGCTTAAACTTCCTACCCAGTGATTCAGAACTTTCTTAATATTCTTATCCGCACAGTTATCGCTTGAACATGACGTGGGCGGGTACCAATCAAAGGCCGTGAGCAGCGACTTGTCCCTTTCGAGAAGTAGTCTTTACTTAGCGGGGCAGATTCTTATCAACGCCTCCCGATGCATCTAATCTCGGGCCGTTGTCACCCTCGTTCAATTTCGCTGCGACAAGCTCTCGCTCATCAGCTTAGCTTCATCACGGCAAGGTTAAAGGAAGCCCTTCCACCCCATACAATCTGGTCAGCACGTTCACTCAAAGTAGATCTGCAAGTGGCTTCCCAATAAAGTTCATCACTAGACATTGATCAAGGCACATAATGGAAGAATCAGATGTGCTGGTGCCTTTTTCAATGCTTTCTTCGTTCAGAATATTTTCAGCAAGCTTCTTCTCAGTTCATTTTCAACGAAATGGTTACTCACGAGATACTATAGCTTCATAACCCCTACAAGGCCACATTCATTCGTTCTCACCAGCCAGCAATCCAGGAGCAGTTCATATTATTAAGAAAGGAAAAAAAAACCCTTCGAAAGAGCTTGTGATGTTCGCACATCATCTGCTGAGTAACCAGAATTTTGGAACAAAATTGTAATTGTTTTTAACGTCGCTAAGAGTTGCGGTCGAAGTAAATGTCTGCTGAACGCGAGGGCACAGGAACGTGCAAAGATTTCTTCTACGTTTGTCTTGCGCACTCATTTATTAATTTCCTCGTTTAAAGAAAATAAACAACAGTAGCGTATATATCGACCATGTAGCTTGGCGGTTAGGGTGTTGGCTTCCAAAAGCGCGAGGTCGCGGGATCGAATCTCAGCCACGATTGCCGCATCTCGGTAGGGCAAAATGCAACAAACCCTCGCGTACATCGATTTAGGCCCCCGTTGAAGAAGCCCAGATAGTCACATTTACTCCGAAGCCCACCGCTACGGGACGTGCCTCATAATCACATAGCGGTTTTTGCACCGTAAAATACCATTTATTATTTTCTCCGAAAACCCTCAACCTCGATAGGCAGAAAGAAAGCTGATCCAAGGAAGAGGAGAGTCTACCCTCTTCCTCAGCAGAGGTCAGTCAGTTAGTCTTCGGATGTTGCAGACGGGTTCTTTCCCGTCCAGCGGCTTCCTCAGTAGGTTATACTCGGGCGTGGACCGTGGCTGTCCCGAGTGCAGTGAAACCTTTTGTTCTATGGCTCACACTCTTTGGCGATGTCCCGCGTTGCCTAACGACATTCCCTCCAGCGAAGCGGAATGGGAGGAGGCCATCACAAGCACGGTGCTCCAAAAGCAAGACCAGGCTATCCAGAGGGCCCACGAAAGGGCGGAGCGTCATGGCGTTCTGTTCTCCGCAGCCAGCGGTTACAACGGCCTCCCGATAGGGAGTCTTTACAGTACCTCCTCAGGATTCAGTAAAGTTCATTGTCTGTCTGTCTGTCTGTCTGTCTGTCTGTCTGTCTGTCTGTCTGTCGTGTCAGATCTAACAGTAAACGACCGTGAGATAATGAACTACATTTAAGACACGCTAACTTTTGCAAAGCACCTCGCCACGGTAGACTAGTGGCCATGACACTCGGCTGCTGATCCGAAGGTCGCTGTATCCAATCCCTGTGGCGACTGCTGCATTTGGGTGGAGGCGAAATGTGGAGGCCCGTGCAGTGTGCGATGTCAGTGCACGTTAAAGAACCCCAGGTGGTCAAAATTGCTGGAGCCCTCCATGACGACGTGTCTCATAATCATATGGTGGTTCTGGGACGTAAAACCCCAGATATCATCCTCATCAAGGTTTGCATAACAGAAGGTCATAGACATGTAGTTGAAGCAAATGGCAATGCTAACCTACTCGATGGTGACATGCTTTACACACTCAGCAAAATCGACAACCAAGAGCCAACGCAAATGAAGACATTCAGTTATGAAGCGTTCGCTAACTATGGACGCTCATCAACGCGTTCTTGCAGTTAGAAATGCACATTGCAATTGCAATGCAAGTTGCAATAGTTAGAAATGTCACATTGGTATCGTACTTGTTCGCCCGCACGGGAAAGTAACATATTATTACGAGAGAAAGCAGTGGCGGCAGTCAGTGGCATCGTCCGTTGCCTTCGCAGGCGTTCTCATATCGATGACCTTTACCAGTCATAGCCCTTTTCATCGGGCCAGCTTGACTGGCACTTTAAAAGAGAAAGCAGCGCCGCTAATTAAATCTCCAACTCCACTCTCGCTACCGGGGGCGCAGAACCCTGGAATACCGCCCCCCACGCATGACCAAAGCCACACAAAGCTGGTGCTTTGCTCTGCGCCTAATTAATGACCTGATACGCATCGCGCGGCCAGCGAGTGTGTGGGTGCGGTCTACCTTCGCCATCTCGTATAGAGGTCGTATATCTCCGTTACCGAGTTGGATCTGAAGGCACTATTTTGTATTATATTGTTCCATTCTGAAATGTTGCAGTCTGCGCAGTTTCAACCTATAAGCGAGCTAATCGCAGCATGCGATTTGGAAACCTTTCTCATGCGCGAGAAATCTGCGTGCCTAGTCAGCGAATCACTGCTGCTGAAATGGCCACAAGCTAAAGTATAGTCGTTTATCGTGAGCAGGCTATATACATAAAGATGCACCAAAATATTGCGCCGTTCACTAAGGTTAGCTTGCTTCTTCATAAACGAGACAGACGAAGGGTTTAATATTCGTTATCTGAGCTAGCGACAATGCCTCAGGTGTCGCCTTGAACTGGAGAGAACTGCTTGCGCAGCAGGAGCATGTGTCAGAAGCAACGCGCCTGGCCTGAGCCTGGCGTTCCAGCTTTTTCTGCTTTAACTCTAGGCAAATTAGATGCTTACCTTAGCGCATCGACCAGCTGTCGACAGAAGAAAGGCTGACCCGGGACAGGCATGGAAAGTAAGTTCGCGAAAACGGGACCATATAGGCATAATCAACAAGGTGATGGAAAGGGCGGTTAGGCCAAAGGAACAGCAGCTGTGCGATGCGGGATAGCGCGCCTGCAGGCGTTCAGCATCAATGTTAGTAAAGTATCTTTAATGGCGACCTATATACGTCAGAAAAAAGAACAGAGGGAAGCACGTCGTTGGGAGCTTCAACGCCGCCTCTTCGGCGCCACTTAGCGACCACTTTTTTTGATGCGGAACATTGTTAAATTTCGGTGGCGGTCGCTGTACCAGAAATTTACGGCTGAAAAGGCAATAAAGGCACCGCTTTTGCGAACGCTGGCGCGCGATGTATGTGCATATTAATTTTGTTTTTCTTCTGTTTGCCCTTTCTATTTCATTGTAGCCGTCCAATATTCCCCGCACATGCGTCCTTCTTTATTGCTCCATAGAAAGAGCAAAGTTTCGGTCCTTGATTTATGTGTTAATATCGGAAGGTCTGAAATTCCGCGTTGTAATCTTGCTTTCCGGTGCGTGACTTCCCACCGTCGTAATTTTGGCCACCGGGACGAACGCTCTCGCCCATGTTTCCTGGCATTAGTTGACCGCTAAAATAAAAAGAAAATGATTTACTTTGTTTTTTTAACGTCTTTCCTTTTCATATTTTCCATTAAGGACAGAGTTTAAACATAACACACATGTGCTTCGCTATTAGAAAACGTTAGGGATATTGCGACAGTTCGTGCCTGTGATAGTAGAGACGGTAGCATGAACATTTAGATCAATGCGCTACATCCGATAGAGAATTGCATGGGGTTCTTTAATCGCATGTTCTTTTTCTAAACCTCTTTTAAACGAATTCTTTCAATGATCCTGAACGGACATTTACATTTCGTTATGTTGACACCTAGAATACAGGCTCACAAACACAGTCGCTTACAACTTGGGCATTTGTCCTATGAATGAGGCCACTTCTGTAACAACGTTACAGTTGACAGGGACTGTAAACCCGTTTAACTTCGACATACCTAACCGAAGGTCGCGGGATCGAATCCCTGCCGCGGCGGCTGCATTTAGATGGAGGCGAAATGTTGAGGCCCGTGTGCTGTGTGATGTCAGTGCACGTTAAAGAACCTCAGGTGGTCGAAATTTTTGTAGTCCTCCATTACGGCGTCTGTCATAATCAGAGCTAGCTTTGGGACGTTAAACCACACAAATCAATTAATCAATATATCTAAGAAATAAACATATTCTTCCAAACAAGTAACGAACATGAATACAACACGAAGAATTGAGCGCAGGGTGGTACGTAGAAGGTCATGATAACGTGACGGTTTATTAAAATACGAGTACCCCATGGGACAATCGGCCTCGGAGGTAATAGGGCGTTTTATCAGCGGAGGATTACTGTACGGTAAGCTCTGTAGCAATTACTGTAGCGTCCCCTCCTTGTCGGTACGATTATTTTAGTCTGAAATAGCTGTGCCAGGCAACTTGAACTTTTCATCGCGTTACTGTACGCATGGAGATACCAGCGCAGATGTTTTTCTGATTGAAATAGCCGTGTTCCAACCTCGACGGCATAGTATTACCGTACAAAAAGCACGATAAACCACTGCTGCTAAGACACTATAAGACGCTGTGCGTAAACTGGAATACGTGTATGCGCTAATACTAGATCCAAGTGCCTAGCGTTTGCTACGCCAAGTTCTTATCGTTGCTAATATGGTACCCCATTTCATAAGAGTCAGCTCTCGCCATAAGGAAAACTACGATATCCCATCATGCGAATATTACAGTTCGGCTGTAGCAGTCTGTGTTGGCCAACATTCCAGGGCCGGTGGCGTGGTTCTACGTACGGCTTTGGAACATCACTGGCAACCCACGTTCTTACGTAAATATTCACTCATGCTAGGCATCAGATATCATACGTTCTCAATTACACCAATCCCTTTTATACGGCAACTCTGCTTTATGAAACACGCGTACATGATACTAAAATCAAATTTCTTACGAAATATGCCTGCCCTAGCACTGCATTAAGATTACCATCGCAAAAAAAAAAAAACGAAATGAGACAAAAGTATTTTAGAAAGCGTGCTGCTGCCTTTGTGCAGCATGCCCGCCCGCGTTGCGCAAGTAACGGAATTTTTGTTTGCAGTTCTCTCAGCGTCGCTACACAAAACGCTAGTCCAATATCCCCCCTCCCCCCTCTTCTCTCCTAGGTCTTAAATAACGGCAAATGGAGCGCTTCGCGATAAGTGGATAACGTGTAGCTCGCCGGAGTGAATGCCATTACGCAGGACGTCACCCACGTTCGCATCAACCAATTACTGCCTGAAAAACTGTAGCTGCATGCTATAGAATGAGCGAAGCCGTAGGAAGTGCGTCGCGGTGGAATAGGATACGGGCAGCGGACTTCACTTGTAGCTGTGTGCAGTGCGCGACACGTGCGCTATGTAGAAGCCCATAAACCCGGCGCAAATTCTCGCGTGACACGTGCCGTTAGCCTGCCACCACTTACAGTGAAATCGATTGCACTCGCGTTTCGTAATAAGCGTCCACTAAAAGCGTTGCGTGTCGTGTCGAGTAAACATACACGGAAATCAAGAATGCAAAAGAAATAACAGTCATGTAATAAAATACTGGGGCCATGGCCATTTTATGGACTAGGGATGACTCGATATTGCCGAGTTACGAAAGAGTACGATGTACTCAGGATTTTGTTTTATAAGCATAGACGAGTGATACTTGTGCTGTGAGTGAGCTAGAGGCTAGGCGCATTGATACGCCACACGAAGTTGGGAGCAGCGGGAAATGTTCTCAATAGGTGGTTGTTGGAAATAATATAGAAGACCGTAAAATCCAGGTCGTAAAATTTACAGTTTGTTAAACTGGTTGCATCTAGGCCTTAACGGGAAAGTCTAGGCTGAAGAATCGATGTAAAAATAATTAAAAAATAGCCACCGCCCTTCGTGCTAGGTATATGCACCTTGTATAAGATAATGTGCAGAAGTACGCGTATATATATATATATATATATATATATATATATATATATATATATATATATATATATATATATATATATATATATATGCTCATGTGGTATCATATGATTATGCTTTGTTAACGATACTTGCATGCTGCACACGATATTAACACACGATACGAGAGCATGATACCTGCTATGGACGTACAGTAAAACAAAGACCAGAGTCCTGAAAGTAAAAGCTTCCTTTAATATAACAACGGACCAGTCTCACAAAGCCTGGCTCTAGTAGGGGATGTTGAAGGGGTAGTACTTGCTGCTAACGTCCCTGCAGGGAAGAAACAACAAAAGGATAGCATGACCAAAAAAAAGTACGTTTCGCAAAGCTGATTTAAATTCCATTGTCAGCACTTACGCGTCCAGTACGCACACCCTGTAGTTTTTGTCAAGGCCATTCAAAGCTTCAACGTCAGCGGGGTCAAGAGAAAAACTTAACACCTGGAAAAGAGGTACCCCGAAATTTAAAATAAAAAGGATCTCGTTAAGCAACCTTGCTAAGAATAAACTCATTTATTGCAGTCTGCAATTTTAAATATGTAGCAAGGAGCTAACGTTCTGAGACAATGTGAAATACGGTATTCTTTATAATCTATTCTTTCTGCAGTTGAGGCGGCACTAACTTATAGCATTAGATATCAGCTGGCGATAAAGTTCAAACAAAGTAAAATAATCGACCCTAACATAAGCTGTTAAAAAGTTCAAGCCCCACTTCAGCTGCTCATTTTCCGACCACGGAGAACTTTAACATGCCATCTTTCAAACGCTGCGTGCATTATCGTGCCGAATCCGGCGTGTTTCAGTTCATTGTAGTCCTTAAAAGTAAGCTCCTCTCTTTCTAACAAAAGAACCGCGTTGCGTTTGGCACATTAGCCGACAGCAGTTACTGAACTTTTGATCTGGAAAACATTTCACGTAGGCCAGCGCGGTGCCGAGGCTGACAAGCTCGACATTTTACCAGGAATGTCTCTATATTTGAATCAAGCAACCGAGACGGAGACTGCATGAGAATGTATTAAGCTTACATTATTACAAAGGTCCGACTGGACGATTCCGCAGATGCCGAATTTCATCCGAACGCGTCGGCTGTGCGATTCCTAAAAGAAAACCTCTAGGTCTAACTAGAGGTATGTGCCCACATGGAAAGCCTACGCAGCCTCAACAAAAGCCGCGTCCAGAAATGAGCCTGGTCACCTAATGAACTTGGTCATTGTGTGATTAGGCGTTTCGGGGAGGCGCACTTGAAGCTCCCGGCGAGCAGGCGTCGTGCGGTGAGTCTCCACTCTCTCGCGTTGTCCCTATCCGTGTGTGCACCTTTCGCTCACCTCTATGTTCTCATCATTGAAAGTTTCTAGTGTTCAGAATTCAATTTTTTCCAGAGCCGGGATCTATCATTTTTGTATAACTTTACCCATCGGAGGAAAACACTGCCACATGCACGAATCTAATCAGGATAAAGTTACATTGTCCGCTTTCCTAGCAAGATATATAACGCAAAGGAGGCCTTTTAAGTAGACAGCGTGTGTTTGAAGTGCGTGTTCTGCTAGTGTTCCCCTAGCGCACTCAGATAGATGGAAGGTGCTCGCTCAACGACAAATACGTACTGCGACAATATGTAGACAGGTTCTCAGATAATGATGTAGCTCTGTGCTACGCTTTAAGATGCCCGTTCTCGCTATGAGACGGCCGTACTAACCCTTTCCTGTCAATATGTACAGGGCTCTATATGTCTTAAACGGTGCCCTGCTCATTGCTACATCCTCGTCCTCAATGTGGATGTCACGGAAGACATTGTGGGCCCGCTTAGCCTGCGATGACAGCCCTCGGCAGCGTATATATAGGCTTTAGATACGTAATTTAGAGGCGTAGCGAGGGCTTAGGCTCAGCGAACTTCTACCCGACGCCAGACTCCCACACCAATGCCTGGGTCCCCCTGACATTATAATCCCTAATAAGACGCAATAAACTTCAACAAATTTTGGGGCTTTGTTGTTATTTCATATTTTTATAATTAGAAAGTGACTCTTCTATTGACGCCGCCGGATTCCGCCCCAAATTGAATAAGCCTGAAGAAAGGTAGGTCCTGCCTCTCAAAAGCTTCCACGTAATCTACCAAACGAGATTTATTCAAATGACAGTGCTAAGTGTCTTATATTCCCTAATCAATAATATTTTACCCTCAGTTAGTCGCTAGCGCGTTGCGCGACGTTCGGCGATCTCCTTGGGAGAATGCTGGCGACGCCTCAATTAACCTTCACTTGAATGTTACTTTTCAAAATATAAAATCCATAGTTAATACAATACAAGCTTTATCTGTTGCAAATACTGATATTCCATTGCTCAAAAGTACATATTTTAACATTATTGGCGTCGTGACATGACAACGGTAAATGGAATAAAGCAAGCTACAGGTAAATAACACTTTGAAAATACAGCTCGGCGCGAAACGAAACTTATATTTAGAAAACACATTCAAGCAGCATCAGACCACGTAACGATCGCGTTGCGATTTATGTTTGCATCGCTGCCTTCAACAGGACTCGGAATAATTTCTAAAATCCGTAAAACATGAAACTACCCCCCTAGCATTTACGTAGAAGTATGGTGGTATGTGGATCCACTTAAAAAAGAAAAATATATACACTCACTCGAGGTATGTGGTTGACTACACACGGCACAGAGTAAAAAAAAAACAGGAAAGAAAAAGAAGGCAAAAGATTTGTGGGGTAATCTGTAAGGAGCCCTTTATTCACAACTGCAGGTAAAATATTGATTTTCGCTCAAAGAAAGCAAGCTCCCAATCAACCAATTCTTGGCATTCACAAGTCCACCTCAACAAATATCAAATATGGATTATTTCTGATGGCAGGCTGAAACCATATGCCGAATAAGGACATACTAACCTTGAAGTTTTCGGCAATCCTAGCCTTGTTTGTACTCTTAGGGATGCTGACCAGACCGCGCTCGATTGGATAACGGATAAGCACCTGCAGAAGCATCGCAAGAATTTTATTTTGTAGTAGTTGACAAAATGGATCAGTACAACGCATTCAAAACTAGCGTAAAATATCACGCATGTTGTTGTCTGTATCGTGCCTAGATATATATCGACAAACCTGAGCCGGCGTGACTCCGTGTTTCTTGGCGATCGCTATGACCGTTTCGTCTTCCATCAATGTCTTCTCACCTTTTGGTGCCCTATAAAAGGAAAACATGGTAAAATAGTCTCCAATTAATCCAAAATATATAAAGCGAAATAAATGAAAATAAATATTCTCGCTAACAGCGGTAAATCACCGCCTATGTGCGAAGCACTAGTTTCCTACACCGCGTGCCAGCAACACAAGCCCACAATAGCAAACAGTGATTTTTTCTTTGTCTCCAACATATGATATGTAGCTCATGAAATGATTTTTATTGTGTTCAAAACGAAACCTCCCCCTGAGAAAGCCAGTTAAATTTCAATTATGTGCTACGCATAGCAGTCCGATAACTAGAGAATGGTCAACAGCGTAACGAGTAAGCACATATTCATGCAACGAAGTAAACGAATCTTAATAGTTCATGTTTATAAACCACCCAGAATCGCTGAGCAAGAATAAGCGCGAACACATACGAACAGCGTGAGTTCACCAACTATTAGAGAAAACGCGCATCTATATACAAATGCCCACTTTGGTCAAGGTGATGAAAGAACGGTAACAGACATGACAACTGTGGTTGAGCGATGTGGCAATGGACATTTAAGAAAGAAGAAACATTGTCGTAGCGCATACCATGGGCGGTCAGGCGATCCTAGCGGGCTGTACGCAGTAGTTTTAATCTGGAAGTCTTCGCACAGGGCAATGAGCTTTTTCTGTGGCAGGTATGGATGACACTCAATCTAGCAAAAGAGAGCACGTGAAAATTCGTAAACAGTGTGTTGAGTCTGCAGTAACTGAGGCGGTTCCTGTTCTCTGGCGAGAGGATGACGGCCCCTCTACACCCCACGGTCGAAGACGACCAAAACGCCTGGCTTGAGCCGAAAAAAGATGCTTGTCAATCAAGAAGGCTCTAAATCCTGTGAGTTCATCACTGTTGCTAACCAAAACAAAATAAGCGATGCCCGGGCCCGTGGTTCCGGGCCCGCCTCGCGGATGCCGGACGTTATTGTTATTTCTTTAATTGCAATTATCTTATCCATTTCTTGATTTTTTTATTTGCCAATTCACTGTATGCGATACTTCCGTGTTGTAGGAAGGGCATAGATGAATATTTTATTTAGTTTTAATTTTTCATATTAATCTTTTTGCCCTGGTTCTGCCCCGGACTTACCTGGTTCATCACTGGCTTTATTTGGCACGACTTGACGAGACGAGTGATTTGTTCCGAGTTGAAGTTGGACACGCCAATGGAGCGCACCAGACCTTTCCTCTTGCATTCTTCCATTCCCTGCGGGGAAGAAAAACAAGGCTGTCGATCAATTTGTGATGTAGACATGCAACCATGAACTCCCTTGAAAAATTTACTAATGTTTAAAAAAGCGGAGTGCCTGTGGTTGGTGAAGTATGAGTTTTTGTGTCTAGGGCTGTCGATTTTCATGATGAGTTTTGCGGTTTAACGTCCCAAAAGCACAAAAGCAAAAGCACGACCTGATTATGAGAGACGCCGTAGTGGAGGGCTCCGCAAATTTCGGCCACCTGGGGTTCTTTAACGTGCACTGACATCGCACACGCTGTTGATTTCCAGCAAGCAAGTAACATCAAAAGAAAGAAAGAAAGAAAGAAAGAAAGAAAGAAAGAAAGAAAGAAAGAAAGAAAGAAAGAAAGAAAGAAAGAAAGAAAGAAAGAAAGAAAGAAAGAAACTTGTCCCACACGTGGTGGGCATTTCTCGGAGAACGTTATGTGCCGAGTGCCCACTGAACGCGTGCTAATGTGTATTCGGGTAACGTATTTCAACTTTATCGAGATTAATCTTGGTGAGGATTCCCCAGAGCCTTAATGTGCACTGTCTAGACGCCCAGAAAGGCACGACAGGCGTTGATTTTACGCGTTCTGCCTGCCACAAATGTATCTCAAACGTGATCGCTTCTGTAGTGCAAGTACGTCTATCAGTTTCATTGAATTTTGGTTTCTTGAACAGGGTCGCGAAAAATAAATAGAGGAAAAACAAGAACCTTGTAAGAATTTGTAAGTGCAGTGAGAGCTATAGCATACAATGCGGTCACGGGCGATCTAAGGGGCTCCAACAAGGCCTACGTTTTCTATTTTTCGGCAGACATACATGAGCTTGCAACAAGTTCTATGCGGCGACAGCAACGCGTATTCCACTCCACTTTCCCTTCTTGTTTCTAGGTTCACGATGTATCTCGAATCTAATATAGATTGCAACAATAAGATTTTTCATAGGCCATTACCATTCCTTTTTGGTCAGACTCACAACATATCTTTTATGTAACAGCCGTTTTCGACAGGAACCGCCAGGTCGAACCACCGCGTCATTGTGTACTGTATACATCGGAAAGCAAATGACAAAGGGTCAAGCGTACCTCCCATGTCTCCAAGTAATCAATGTCGGCAAGTTGAATATCACCATTTTCGTCTTTCGGGAACAAGTCTCCGCCCTCCTGCAGGCATAACAATACACGCGAAATTAACACCTTGCAAGACATCCTTATTGTGAAGCACTAGAACTCCTTGCGTTTTATGTCATTCGTTTACCTTGTACGCTTGAGGCCAGTGAACCAAGTAAAGGTCGATGTAGTCAATTCCCAGTGCCCGCAGACTCCTGTTGCAGCATTCCAAAACTCTTTGCTTACTATGAAACGAGTTCCAACACTGAAAAACACAAAGAGACGATATCATGTTACGTCACGTTGCTGTTCAAACGACCAAAAAATCAGCATAGAAAGGTGTGTTAGCTGTTAATTTGCAGAATCAAACACCTTATAGATGACAACATGCGCTTGTTGCAATGCCAGGTTCCATAACGATCCCGTTCTGACACATCCACATCGACTACACATTCTAACGCCGCCCTTTGACTTACATATCCTGTGAGGTTTCTATTGAAGATTGTTGGGCAGCTGTCAGATGTAGCAGCACAACTTAGTGAGACCCTGTACTATCTGGAGTATATGCACGGCGGCAATGGCAGTCAAATGAATCAGTTGAGTTATTTAGGTGGCAGAGAATAATGATACAAGCGGCGAAACTGCCCATAAGCTCTACGTCTGAGAATACGGATACTACACTGATAAAAATAGTGCGAACTAATCGTGTAATCTTGTGATGCTCTTTGCAAAGGGCCGTTAGCTTGACGAAGCAAAATGTGTGTTGATTTTCTTTTTTTATTTCTTTTTTTTTTTTGTTACGTTTCGGCCGCTATCTTCCGCGAGGTTCCGCATAGTTGCGAATAGTCACGTCCCGACTAGGGAAGAGAGTCTTGAAGACTGGTTTGATTGAAGTATTCTGGTGTGGTGGCGCCACAGGAACTGCAAAGCATCGGTATGGCGTTTCACTGAGAACGAGCGTGAGCGATAGAATCAAGCAGGTGTGAGCGAAAAATTATCGACTTTAGATAGAATAATATACAAGGAAGACTCAACGACATAATCTTTCAAGTTTAAGTCTGATCTACACGCAAGAGACGGCAATCATTTTTGTCAGCACCACTACGCCAAGAAAGGTGCTTAACGGAGGGACTTTATAGAGTATGGCATTTGGTATGAAACGCAAAACGTAGCAACTCTTTGAACCCGTCCATAGACGAAGCAGCTAGATGAAAGCAATGCGTTCCTGTGCCTTAAGCCATAATACAATTACAGCAACATTAAATACTGAGCCAAAGAAAGGCGTTACAAGCTCTATTCACTGAAGGCCCCGCGCAAAATTCATTTGGTGCTGCCATAAAGCGATCACTGCTCGTTAGGTACAGTTGACTACCCACTATTCTATGGCCCTCAAATCCGATGAAGAGACTACATTCGCTTCGCACGAAGAACGAGCAAATATAACATTCCCAAGACGGCACAAGCATTGATTTCGAGCGAACAGCTGCTGCAGTCGTCAAGAGCGAGCTATCGAGGACGAAATGCTCCTTGTAGCAGCAGGGAAATAGAAGCAAAAGAACTGAATAAGTGAGAGAAAGGTCGCCGTGGAGGATGGTGAATCCAGCTGTGCACGATGCGGCGGCAGCTTTAGCGACGCATTTCAAGTGACGTTCGCGAGGAAAGACGCCTGGATTCAACACCGGTTCGCTCGCTGCTCATAGCTTGGCGCACAGAAACACGGGACAAATGTTTCTCCGGCGGTAACTGCAGCCTAAGATTCTTCAAAATACTAACTGTAAATCTGATAGCGAGAAAAGGTTCCTGAAAGACAGATTCATTCGCTTTCACGTAAGGCTACATCATAATTAACGGCTTAACAAAGGAATCAAGAATATTTTCTTGGTAGCTCAATGCTTCTTCTTCACAGTGTCAGTGGTGTGTGTAAATTTCTGCGCTCGTAATGCTCACAAAAAAATCTCCATTGTGTGATTCGCAGTTTAGTGCTTATAAGGAGACACATTCCAGTGCTTCATCATCTGTATTGCTCATACGGTTTCCAGGGCTGACGCCATTTTATGATGGAGCGCTTGAACGTTCCTTTCCATAGCAAAGGCGATGCTAAAGTATCATTGAAATCGGTGTCAAATGATTCTGAATGTCGCTCTCTATGAAGTGCTATGATTAGACCTGATGTTGAATGTCCACCTATACAAAGATAGTTGTGCGGGACGCTATACTGAACTGCTCATTATTATATTTGGCCGCTTGGGACTGTACTGGATAATACGCGTCTATCAATGGTGTTCCGCCTCCACAGAAGTACGGCCGTTACCGCCACAAATTAAACAAGAGTCTCCTTAAAGAACCATGTTTCATACGTTATACCTGAACATACGTTAACACACTTTGATTAACATTCAACTAACGGCCAGTCCACACAGCTTATTCAAGAGCTTTCAGAGATGATGCTCTGTAACTAGACCTGAACCTTGGCCAGAAGCAGTATGCTAACGCCGATAAGCCGTTTCCTATAGATCAAAATCCGTTTTAGGACAGAAAATTAAAAGCTTATGACGGTAGGCATCTCTACGCCACGATTTGTGCAGGAATTCGAGCCGCGATGCCACATCACCGATTGCAGTGGCACGTTCTGGTGTCTGATTATCTTTTGAATGGCAGATATACAATACGCTTTATTACATAAGAGCCGAAAAAGAGACGCGCAAGCTTTCATGAACTTTCGAGCTACAAGGACCTTGGATCAAATACGAGAAGATAAAAGTACAATTAATGACGCCCCCATGATTAACCAGCGGTGTGGTTTTAGCATAAGTACCAAGAGTCCTTTGACGTGTCATTTGTCTTTCTACTTGAAAACTGTGGCGGATCCAGGGGGGAGCACCGGATGGCCTGACCAACCTCTTCATTTCTGAATGTATGCTCCCAAGAAGACAACCTATTCCTTTAAAAAAAAATCCTTATGAGTGACTGCTTAGTAGAGCGAACTGCACCATCTTGCATCCGAAAGCATGCGCCCGATTTCTGTCGGTGCTGGCGCCCCGCATTCGGCTTGAAGTACCAGACTTCCCATGAGCTGACCCCCGCTCCCCTCTCTTGGAGCAATCTTGTATCCGACCCTGCTGGAAGACATATACCTGATATTTCAGCAATAATAGGTATCTAAAGGAATCACACATCCGTAGCGCGTCTCTCTAGTTAGCTTTTCTCTCTAGTGCCTCTTTAACGAGCTATGGGGTAAGAAAATGCGTCGAGTGCAGCCACCTTGCTGGTGATGAAGAGCTCTTCTCTGGTTACAAGGCCCTCCTTGATGGCGTGCGCAATGGCCCGTCCCACTTCTGGCTCATTGAGGTAGACGAGCGCGCAGTCAATGTGCCTATAGCCGACGCGGATCGCCTCCTTCACGGCCTCATAGACTTGAGAAGGAGCCGACTGGAAAAGAAGAGATGATATTTGACAGGTGAGCAGTTGGGCTCGGCGACACAATAATCACGCTCGTTCTAACGCAATATTGATTGTCATACGCGACTAAAGATACGGGGCGCATTACCAGTTACGCGCATAAGCCTGGCGTTAAGCTCTACCGTTCACATAATAACGCAGCAAGGCCATGTTAAGCTTATGTGTCAATTAATATCCGCATATTTTTCAGAAGTCCTAATCGATTCTGAGGTATGACGAATTTACGAAATTAATGGACAGTACAGCTATGTTTTTAGCAAACTCGATATCCTCAAATCGTGACTTCTCGAATTGCAAATCCATAGATGTAGCTATGTTAAATAAGCAGGCATGGCAGGACGTGAACTCGCGGTGCGGAAGCCACGGGTATGGCACTTCGCACAACGTCGTGTCATGCATGTTATGTGGGACCACCAGCTGCAACAACGTAATCTGGAGCGCCGCGTGGTCGCAAAGCACTGGTAAAATATGCCGCCTTTTCCTGCAACGTCAGCCTCATCGACATTTACCACCTGCTTCCGCTATTTTTATTATAATTTTGCGTAAAACAAGTTTTGACTGCTATGCAGTGCAAGTGTTTCGAGCGGTCAACGACAACAGCGCGACCTGAGCATGACCTCTGCAAAAGCATATCGTTTTAAACAGCGCACCTTTTTTGTATCACGTTCATATAGTGAAACCTGGAATGCCTTTTTTAACACAGTCAGAAAGCGACACCGCACAATCTTGGAGGCTTCTGCAAACACCAGCGAATATGTAATTTGCAAGGCTTCGATCAGGGGAGGCCTCGGGAGAGTTTTGTGCGCCCATACAGCGTGGCTGAATGGGCGCACAACTTGGCGGGGCTGCCGGATGTGAAGTTACTGTATGCAGTAACTCTATATCTGCAGTGAGAAGGCCCCGCAAATAGGCGGCAGCGATTGATTTCATTTGTATCATCCATCGGCCAATAGCAGCAATCTGCTGTGATGACGAGCTGGAGTAGCTACAAGGTGAGTGAAGAGTAGCGTCTCTTTGAAAAGAGGGCTCCCAATGAAGTGGCAACTTTGTGCTCTCCTTGCGAACACTTCGTGCAGATTTTGGCTCAGCTGTTGATTGCAGCGCAAGCTAACCGTTGAATCTCTTTCTTCACCAAGCCTGAGGGGGAGGGTGAATAGGGACTCCGTCAAGATCCCAGGATGAAACATGCGCGCTGTTCAATACGTAAGTTTTTGCAGAAGTCGTGCTCGGATCCAGATGCTCTCGTTGGACGCTTTAAATACTTGCACCGGGTTCCAGTCAAAACACGCTTTACGCAAAAAGAAAAATATAGGCAAATTCACGGAAGCAAGTGGTACACGTGGGTGATTCTGGTGTTGCAGCAAACGGCTATATGCCTTTAACGGTATTTTGCGATCATGCGGCACTCCAGTTTGCATCGTTGCCGATGACAGTGGAACATGAAACGTCAACTACATTGTGTACTATTGTATATGCTGCTTTTCTACCAACAGTTCACGCGCCTTGCTTCCAGGTATTAGTTACATCTATTGCCCTATGACTACGTTTCAAAAAGTGTGGCACCGACTGTCTCAAGAACATACGCCGAACGAAAATCCCTCAGTAGAAACGCAAGGCGTTTGTAATTGTGCGTACGGGTCATAAATATTAATACCCAGCGCTGCGGCGACATGCGCCTATGAACAACGAAGAGCGCGAAGGGAACAGAGCGAGAGCTTTCCAAAGCGAGAATGCGCAGCGCTCAGCAGACGCCGGTCTGGCATTCATTCAAGATTTCCGGGAGTGAGGGGACAACCAAAATGAGGGCGCACTCACCTTCCAGGTTCCAAGGCCGAGCGCCGGAATCTTATTGCCGTCAGCCAGCGTCACGATGGGGCACTTCGCCATGGTCGGGCTTCTTCCAGCTGCAGGCGTGCTCGCCGGCGATCAAATGAAACAGGCGCACGTTCGAAAAACGAAGAAGACAGCGCAACGCTGCTACTCTCCGTCAGAACCGGAGCACGTTTCGCGCCGAGAAGAAAAACGACGTTATAAAAAGACTTCCACACAATGGCGTATTTTAGGTGTATTTCTTTTTTTTCGCCGACACTCGGTAGGGTGATCCCCGGTTCCGAGAGAGGGAGAAGCGACGCCAGACGCACGGCTCAGGTTCGCGCATGCGCGCCGGCGTTCGCCGAGTGTGGCGCCCCAGATGACGCTGCTTTGTGTGACGTCAGCATCAAAAAGGAGTCGCCGTGGGGCCTGGATATTTGTTGCCTCTCTGGCTTTCATCGCTTGGCGGCGGTATTTTTGAAATCAGAATCTGCGACGGGGATCTCTGGGGCTGGCGCTTGCGGTACTGCGACCCATATGGGCTGTTTCGCGAGGAATAAAAAATATTCAAGGACGCGCAAAACCTTGTTTCTTGATTGCACCCAGCATTACGTGTATATATATATATATATATATATATATATATATATATATATATATACATATCGGCCTACCCTTATGTGTATTTACCCCGTAGCAAAAAGGGAATACCAACAGACCAACAGAGAAATGCTCGAAGCTTCTATATTGTAAGCTCTTCGTACAGCGACACAGAATAAACTTACAAGGGGTGCGGTGCAAAAAAAAAGAAAAGGAGAAATTCCGCCTCCATTTTACCTTTTAAGTACAGAAGACAGTCCATCCGTTGAGTACAGAAGACAGTCCATCCGTTTAAACAAGTAGAGGAGCTAAATAGAGATCCCTGACAAACTGGATCCAGAGAATCAGTAACAACCGGTTCCCTTGCCTAATTCAAGCGAAAGGTGTTTTCGTAATGCATGTATTGTCTATTGTAGCCATATAGACCATACAGAGTGTAAAGAGCATTCTACTTCTACCACCGGTGCGCATACCCGTGCCGGCGGGGGTATTATTATTATTATTATCATTATTATTATTATTATTATTATTATTATTATTATTATTATTATTATTATTATTATTATTATTATTATTATTATTATTATTATTATTATTATTAGTGCGCAATGACACCAAACCACAAGCCCACTTTGCTATCGACCGTTTCAGCTCATTCTCGGTGGCCACTATCACTCTAATTTTAAGGTGCCATGATAATCATAATTTTTATGAGAGCCGAATGGCTACGTACAGGACCGAACAACAATAGGGTAAAAGCTACGTTTAAAACTAAAATTCGCTGTACACGTCCATGCTCTATCTGCACCCCATCCATGTCATAGTAAAGACCATTTATTGCATCCGCTTTTATTTAACAAAACAAATTGTACGGAAGCAACTACTACCTTTGTGTTGGGAAGATACAAAAGAGAGAGAAAGGTAGCAGTAATAATTGTTTATTTCTGAAAATACTTAGAAAAGGTGAGAAGAAACAAGGATAATTTTTACTGGAGGCAGAAGTAACTGGCTAACGAGCATATAACACTTCAATCTACATACTTCGATTTCTGTGCAATGTTTGAATGCCGCCATACTTCCGCTCGGCACACGATCTCTGGGAACGGCCGTCCCATACCGCTACAGCGCTTCCAGTTTCGGTGGTCACACGAGCTGGCCGTTAACAATAACCCGCGCGACTGTCAGCCGAAACGCGTGTTCGCCGACACCTACGCTATCCGGGACTTGGGATACATCACGAAGCGATGATAAGGTTGCCACGTGAACAAGGTTCGAGAAAGTGTTTCCTTTACATCCTCAGTGAGGATACACACGCCTCATGTTATCTCAGGTGTCTTAGGTACTGCGTTCAATCCCCAGTGCCACCTGTTTTTCTAACGCTATCAAATCTGGCGCTAGCTGGTGTGGGTATTATTGTGTCACGAAAAAGGTGGCTTTCTCTTCTTTCACTCCCCTTTACTACCCCTTGCAATGGGATTATTTCGGTTGAAGTCCTTTGTTGAGATACAGTAACCGTGCACGCTGAATGAAATTTCCTCGCTTTTCCAAACGTCTCTCTCATACACCCCTATATATGAGAACGTGGCATGACGCATATGTGAAGGATCTACCGGGCGCGCTTGTACACCATCGTCTACAACCACAGTGCATTATAGCATCACTCGGGCTGAATTCATTAAGAAAATACCAATATACACAACTAAAAACCTGGTAAATTAGATCATGACGAAAGAAGTCATGGAGGAAAGTAGTCATAGGACTTTTTTTACACGGCTGCTTTATTCTTTCCGCACTCATTCTGCGGTAGTTATTGCCTTCAGCTGATACAACCCTACCATTCCCGGAAGACGTAGGGCCGTGAACCAACCGCCCGCGGGCTACAAATCCCGGGAGCTCACTATAGACCTCCTTATGCATGAAGTTACCATGCACTGATAATTAAAGGTTATGTTGTTGTTTTAAAGCCCTAGTGGAGGGATCCGGAAATTTCCACCACCTGGGGTTCTTTAACGTGCACTGACATCGCACAGCACACGGGCCTCAACATTTCGCCTCCATCGAAATGCAGCCGCCGCAGCCAGGATTCGATCTCGCGACCCTCGGATCAGCAGCGGAGTACCATAGCCACTAGACCACCGTGCCGGGGCGATTAAAAGTTATTTTTCACGAAAAAAAAAAGTTTTATAATAAGGAACGCGAGTCATAGCTAGAGCCTCCGGATTATTTCTAACTTTCGGGGTTTATAACGTGCAAGTGGCAAATTCAAGTACAAAGCCGTTTATATATTCTGTCACCGCCGATATGCAACCTCTGTGGCCGAGAATGGAACCCGCTTTCTCTAACTAAGCAGAGCGACACCTTAGCTCTTTGCAACCCCGGCGGATCCAAACAAGAATAAGCTGGTTTGTTGCACTTAATTAGCATGCAGCAGTGTTAATTTCTGGCGCCTTACGCATAGAATGTATGACTAGCAGCTTGTTTGAGTCATCGTGCACAAGAAAGCATAAATTAGTCGTGTTATTTGAAAGAATAGGGGGATAAATTGTGCACTACAAGCAGACCACACGGCTTTACATTTACTATGTGAATTATTAACAGGTGCAGCCATTGTGCCACCTTATAAAGCATCGCCTCATCGCAATTTCCTATTATGTCAGCGAACAAAAGATGCAACTACAATAGTAGAGATCACAACGATAACTATTCATAACGTAACAGTAAATTAAGTGCGGTGCTGCTGTCTATTAACTTGATGCCATGGTACGAGCAACTTCGCGCTCATTGTGGAAGCTCTATACAAGATTTATAGCAATCGGAGTATTCAATTTAGGGGTCTCCTGTTGTAACAAAGATGTCTGCATCTTAGCTCAACTAAAATAAGGGCCCAATTCATACAAAATTTTCCCAAAAGTCCTTTCGCTGATAATCACTGGAGTTGGCCAGCATTTTTTTTGTTTATGCTCTTGCAAGTGAGTTTAATCTAATAGTTCTGTTCTTAAACGGGCAAAGGTATTTTGTAGACTACCCCATCACAAAAAATAAGTGAATATAAAATGCCGTGAGGTCACCTACTGTCAAAAACACGAATGCGCATTTACTGAATGCTAACGTGGAAGAGAGCTCCATATATTTCCAGCTTTCACTGACACAATCGACGGTATATGCCGCCGTGATATGAAATCACAATTTCACTGATTGGACGTGTATGGGGGTGTTACCGTTAGATTAAATCAGTGTATATAACAGTGTTCGGGCTGGATCTCCTTGTCATAAAAGAAAAAAAAATGAGCAAGCAATTGTACAAACAATACAGAGATTTCAACGCATATAGAAAATGTTCGCACTGATGGAATAACAAAAAATACAACACATCGAACACAATGTTATCGTAGATAGTTGTGAAGCATCTATATCGACTGTAAATGGCATAGCGAAGCATCACATTGGAAAGTATTGTTTTCCCTGCTATAATGACAGCTGACAAAGAAATATGGGGTACTGGCTTGATTGACCAAAAGCGCGAAAGTATATCGCAATAATAATTCTCAATTATTCAGCGCAGAACCACGTCTATATACAGTGCAGTATTGTCTTGCTAACACGCAGAGTGGTGCAATAAGGGTTTGCTGAAATGTACACCAGAACCTGTGTGCGTGTCTTTCACGCAGGCTTCTGTGGCATTAAAGAAAAGTATTCATTGCACACCTGATGTCCGTCCAATATTGCAGCACCGCACTTTCCGTCAAAGTAAACTTCACGAAATGAGACTGACAATGGTCAATAATTAAGAACCCAGAAACACAAAGAATACAATCATGCGATGCCCACGAGCGCTGATTTCCAAGTGCAACATGCCGCATAATTCTTTATTGCACTTCGCCTTTTTTGTACTGCTACATTTTAAAATACGACCGAAAACCCCCTACACTACCAACTATCTGTTTAAAAAAAGGTAGAAGAGGGTTTGCAAGAATTTATTAATCGCAGATCTATTTTCAGGTGTACGAGCATGTATAATCAAAAGAAGAGGCGTGCAGGACACGGACACAAGGAGAGCAGTGAACAACACCGACGCCGACTAACAACTGATGCACAGCACAGAGGCGAAAAAGAAAGAAGACACACAGCTTATCTGCGCATGCTCGGAATGGTAGCGCCACCTGTCAATCGGTTACACGTGCCGGTCTTCGCGTTAGACAACTCCTAAGGCTTTCTATCTCCTCTCTGTTTAAGCTAATCGACGGCTGACTCACGCATGCACTTCCACTAATACTGATATGCCAGGCCTCAACCAATAAACGCGTATCTTCGTTCTTATGCCTGTACAGGATCTCGGTTTTGTCTAACTCGGACATGCAGCTACAGACCTGGCAGTGCAAGGATAGATTGGACGGCGTCCCACCTGATAGCGACCTTCTGTGTTCAATTAATCTTTGATTAATACAACGCGCAATTTGCCCTACATAAAAACGTCCGCAGCTAAAAGGAATCTTATAAACTACACCCGTGCGACAGTCGGTGAAATTGTTCTTGGCTAGGTGCTTAACAGGACAGATATCCGTTCGCTTCTTACCTTCCATCTGCTCATTTCTGTAGCTGCATGCCCGAGTTAGACAAAACCGAGATCCTGTACAGGCATAAGAACGAAGATACGCGTTTATTGGTTGAGGCCTGGCATATCAGTATTAGTGGAAGTGCATGCGTGAGTCAGCCGTCGATTAGCTTAAACAGAGAGGAGATAGAAAGCCTTAGGAGTTGTCTAACGCGAAGACCGGCACGTGTAACCGATTGACAGGTGGCGCTACCATTCCGAGCATGCGCAGATAAGCTGTGTGTCTTCTTTCTTTTTCGCCTCTGTGCTGTGCATCAGTTGTTAGTCGGCGTCGGTGTTGTTCACTGCTCTCCTTGTGTCCGTGTCCTGCACGCCTCTTCTTTTGATTATGGACTGTTACCAACTCGCTCAACTTTCTGTCCTTTTGAGCATGTATACATGCCCTCGTTTGTGCGTCGGGTCTGAATTCTTAAGGCTTCGTGCAAACCGGAAATTCAACGAACTGTTCCTGCACAGGTCACCGAACAAAAGTTTACTATCATTGAGATTGTTTCAGTAGCAAGGAAACAAGACAGACGAAATGTCGTAGTACCCAAAAGCACTTCACTTCTCTCTCATTCCAGTAGAAAAGTAACTAACCATGACGTCCACCGGAAACTGTTTCCTATCAACTGCGTCATAGTGTTTCTCGAGAGAGCATATGCGCACGCTTCTCGTAATTCGGTTGTTTTGGCCCTGTCAATAAAATATTCAATGCAGCTTCAGTGCCACGCAGATACACACACAGCGCCTCGTTTTTGTCCGTTCTTGTTTTCAAAAAAGGGACCCAGCTTTCTAGAGTTCTGCTCGGTCACGGTCCGCGTGCCCAGCTCCAACGGTTCCCAGATTTACGCCTCGAAATTCAATAATGCAGAATCCCTTCGATTGTATTATCCGAAGTTCGAGGAAGCTCTCTCTTGATTGGCTTGGTTAAGCATTCGTGAGATGGTTCTGATGCACGTAACACGGATTGCTCTCAGGAAGTAGGTTGAATAATATATGCATACAGAAAGCGAATTTCTTTCCAGGATTTCATCTTGCTTCTTTGACTTTCTTGCTTCGCATCGCTCACCACGCGCGGAATACTTCCGTGTTTTGTACTTTGTCATACTAGTAAAACCGTGCGGCAAAAAACAGGCACTCGTGATTGATGAGCAAGGAACAAGGTGAGACTTCGCCCGTGCACCAAGCAGTGTTTGTGTTTAGTATACGAATTCGGCGGTTAACAACCGGCAGCAAATAAATTCCTGACAAAATGAGATATCATTTTTCTTTCGCAGATTGTTATTCATTAAGTCTCGATCTGTCCGCTCATATCCATTTGCACACTCCATTTTTGTTCACAGTATTCTCGACTGATGCACATAAAATAATTTTCGGCTTTGATTTCTCTCAAGACGTGATTTCATCATATGTAGAGAACTTCGTGGTGCTGTAGGCCCTGAATTCGAAACAACTGACAATTCATGCTGTCGTTTCGGTCTCCCTGGGAATCTACCTGACGTGAAACACCTCATTTCGCCTTACCGGCTCTACATTCCCCAAATTCTTTTCGAGATAGCCTGCAGGGCTAGAGTACTACAATACTACAACATATATTAAGGACACAATCCTGCGAACTGAACAATTAAAACAATACTGAGCAACTGCCGACGCCGATTGCCAAACTAACGCATCATGTACAAAGCGCCTTCATATAACATCCATCCATTTATCTGTGATTCTCTACTTGGGAACTTAATCGACCTCTTCGTGATTGTGATTTTAGTTATTGAACAGTTACGCCGAATCTCGAACGTAACATCGTCGTAAATTCTTAAGGGCAGTTTATTCTCCCATCATATATCGAGCAATGAAAGTTAAAAGCAATGCTGCGAGGACTCACTCAGTGTTTCTGGAATCGTCCATAATATTTCCTAGAGTGAATGCGTTATTCTTGTCACTACTTTCTTCCGCCGCAGTTAGCCAATGCTACAAAGCCAAAACGAAAAAGGTTTACTGACTCAAAAAAAGAAATATAGCACGAAAGAAAGAGAGAAAGTCTTAATTCAATGGTTGTGTGGCAACAAGACGCAAGCACGCGACAAGAATGAAAGAAGGAGCGAATTGATTCTTTCCTCCCAGCGTCTTCCCCCCGAAAGTGTCTTCCCTTTCTGCGAGTAGGAATGCGTCGCTTGAGGTTCTACACTAATCAAAACTACAACACCGAAAGAACATTCGCACGAAAATTAAAGATACGTCGTCTGACAATCCGTGCGTGAAATAATACGAGAAATAATAAAAAAAAAGAAAGCAGAAAGGGGGACGTATGACGACGCGGAGGCGCCGAACGATCCCTTATCCGTAGCATCGCCCAACCGGACGTGATCTACACGCAAAGGCTCCCTGTCCCCACAGATTTTCGTCCATGTCGTCTTCGTTCTTTTTCTGCTTCTCATTCGCTTTACTCATAGATTTAGAAGTGTAACGAACGCAACCTACGCAACGCACGAGGGAGCACCGGCGCGACGCCCAATAAAACAACGGCACGTCTACTCCACCCCGGGCGGTCATCAACGCTCAGGTTTTTTCCCTCTGTTTCAACTTTGAATCGGGACGGGCTTTTCTTCTTTTTCGCGTACTTTTTCGTCATCACATTTCTTCCTCCTCTTCCTCTTCGCTCGCCGGGACTTCTCCCTCCCTCACATATACGTAGCCCCCGCTGTGCCAGAACTGCTGGTCAGCAATTCCTTGACGCGACGTGAGCGCAATAAGACGCCTCGGAAGGGAAAAAGAAAAAGGCGTTCTTACTGTGTCTGAGGGTGACGCTTTCTTGCTTCCCTGCCAGGCAGCACTGGCGAGTAATGCTGTGGCCCTAAGGCTTTCACCTCCCCATTTTCCTCGTTCACCGCTGGCAGTGTCGCACACGGGCTAGCAGGACACGGACGTGGTTATTACGTTCAAGCGAGAAGATATCGTGCCGGGTTTGTTGTTTGGGTTGACAGATTTAATAGCTGCTTCTGATCGCCTTCCCTCAGCCTCGTGCGCACAAAATGTGGCTATTTTGCTGCGACCACCAAAGGGGCAGTGTCATAATAAAAGTCACTCTCCTTCTCTCTCTCTTCACAGTGCTGCCTTGCCTATAAAGAAACCGCTCACGATGAAACAGTTTTACGGAGCCCGCCTTGTATGGCACGGAAGTGTAGAGTGGCTGTAAAGGCTGGGGTGAGACCTATCCTTAGAGCAACGGAAGGCGCTTATAACTGCGCCGCAGATTAAAAGAATGGCCGGAAGAGAGATGCAGTTGATAAAGAGGCGACCGCATGCGCCCTGGCGCTTTGGATATCAGTTGAGTTGGGGTTTACCGCTCAGTGGGGGGGAAAATGGCAGTAAGGTCCGGTACAACAAAACCTTGCTATGGCGAAGTGTAACATCGAGGCTTAAAAAAAAAAATAAGAACGACACCTTATGAAATAGCAGCGCCAGTGATGTGGAAAGTAGCTTAAGAGTCATGCCGTACATGTTACAGTGCTTAAGAACTTTCTCGCAGTTTTTAAAGGGTACAATCGACAGAGTTAACTCTATGACCGCAGTATCAAACTATTGATCTCATACAGTAGTCAGATGCAAAATGTGCAGGCGTATGGCTGCAGTTCTGCCTGGTCGTGTAGAATAAGTAGCTTACCAGGGTTACAGCAGTTCATAACGTGAGGAGCTCATTAAAAGCAAGTTTCGACCGTTTGTAAGGAGGACAATTATCATCGAAGTGGCCTACTTATAAAGAAAAAAGCTCTGGCTTGGTGCACGCAGGCTACGTCTACATTCAGGCATTTGTCGTTAGCACTAGTTCTTTAATCAGTTATACCTTCTCAGCGCAACCCATCATTCCAGGCACTTGGTGCTTTGATGGCCTGTTGGGGAACTTCCGAGCATATATTCACTGCGATTGTAACCAAACAGTCAAAGTGTACCATCTGCACCACACCTCGTGCCCGATGCCGTCCTACCATACCACGGGTGACAAGTCACCATGTGACGTTGCCTTTGCCATCTGCGTTAGTTGATCCATAATATTGTACAACACCATGAAATGATATATAATTTGTGCTACCATGCGCTTGATTTGGCCAACGTTTTGCATACCAACAGGACAGCACGGCCCTTTTACCGAAAGCACCGATTCGGAGGGAGAAAAAAAATTGAGCTAGTTTGTATGCATTCATCGTGCGGAGAACGCACTTATGCATGCAAGAGTAGACAAAACAACAAAGACACCAGTATCTGTACTGCAAAGTGAGGCGCGCAAACAAACTCACGAGAGGGGAAAACAAGGCAACGAAAACAAAGGTGTTTATGTTATATGATCCTCGTCTCTTGTGTCGGTGTTTGTACAGCTTACTTTATTCCACGATGCGCGAACTCAACTTGGCCAGGCTCAGAAATTTTAAAAACTAGTCGGAGGTATGTCCGAAACGCTCCAACTTATTACACCCTTCAAGGGGTATCGCAGGAGCTGAGAGCAAGTAGTCCAAAAATTTTCAAAAAAAAAAAGGGGGGGGGGGGGAGGAACATGCACAGAATTGATTTCATCAATATACAATGAGAATTCACCAAGTGATAAATAGCTTACATGACTGCGTACAACTTTCCAAAGCTATATAGAATGCGGGCCATTGAAAGGGGGTATATCGAACTTATGATGTTCGCTGGATGTAGCTCTAGCGGGTGAGATGCATTTCTTAAAGGGACGAAGTCACGTGGAGTAATTCAGATTACAGGTAAACGTCAAAAGCACCCCATGACGACCATCTCTAAGAAACATCAACTGAACTGCACGCATGATTTATTCAGAATATAACAGCGCATTCGTTTAAATTCCTACTACCTTAACGAGGCTGCCAGGGCTGCACATGTGAGGGACGGGGCAAATATTCCTGTAAGTTTGCTCTTCGGGTTTACAGCAGTCGGTTTTTCAAACAAAAACAGTGGCTGGTAATATTTTTCACTTGTACTTCCGGAACTTCGACTCAAAGGCATAAGAAAAAAACAGCGCATCGCACTCGTGTCATCTTTATCGATTGCATGTTCCCATAATAGCCAAGCTAAATGGTACTACAAGTTTTGTTGTTGTTTTGTGGGGTTTAACGTCCCAAAACCAGTTCTGATTATGAGAGACGCCGTAGTGGAGGGCTCCGGAAATTTCGACCACCTGGGGTTCTTTAACGTGCACTGACATCGCACAGTACACGGGCCTCAACATTTCGCCTCCATCGAAATGCAGCCGCCGCGGCCGGGATTCGATCCCGCGACCCTCGGATCAGCAGCCGAGTACCTTAGCCACTAGACCACCGTGGCGGGGCTACAAGTTTAGACAAGGCGACATTAACGGTTTTTAATTTAATTTAAGAACCTATACATATAAACAGCTTTAGCCTATCCTTCGTCATTACCAGACTTCAAAAACTTCTGCATTTTCATAATTTCCTTGTGGTATAGATAAGCAATGTAAGAAAGTGCATTTCAGGAAGACCTCGCTGCTGCCTCATAAATAAAATTTCTGTCTTAGGCTTAATTTTTTTCCTCTTTCCATCAGAGTGAGAACTTTGCCACGAATTTGTAAATTTTCCAAAGTTTCTTTACAGGACTCTCAAACACGTTTATTCTCGGCGAATTTACTTCATCTGCGATAACAAATGCTCCTACACTTTCTCGCTCTTCAGTACATGCAACTCAATAAGGACATAGACAGATTTCTAAAGTGCCCAGGGATGTTCTTGGAGGTGAGCATACGCGTAACGCACGCTTTAGAGATGAAGGCGTTAATTACAGGAAGCAGAAAAATGGGAGACATTTACTTCCTTCGTATCTCGTGGGCTCTAAACAGCGCATTAGTTTTAAAGATTTCTCCAGACGAATTCTACCGAATAAGGTCCTGCTTCAGGGAGGAGAAGCGGCCGCTCTGCGAGTTCTCTGAGCACTGAGAATAGCTCACGTGTAGCTGGCGTTTCCATTACTTCCATGAGAAGCGAGCACTTCCCGCCCCCTGTCCGTGGGAGGAGGCACATTTCTGACACGCGCGCAAGTGTTGTTGATGCATACAACGCACGTTCGGCGTGCCATCGACACGACAATGGCGCAAGAAGAGATGCCTTAAAAAGGCGGGCACGTGTTTGCTAGAACTTTTTTTTCCTCTTCTTTTTTGCACTTCTTATCATTTTCCATTTCATGCCCCCATGTTTTGTGCTGTCTCGACGCTGAGCCGCACTCCCTTCAAGGGCTGCAAAGGAAGCGTCTTTTTCCCTTTGAGCATTCATGGCCCCTATCCCTGTTCGTTCGAAGGAACACAGTCCCTATTTACATTGTTTTACTTGTTATCGCCGTTGTGGTTATTGTTGTTGTTGCTACGTCCTCTCGAGCGAATACATTGCAAGAGATGGCGTACGGCACAAAAAACAAAAACAAAAAGAAACACATCAAACGCCCTCCGCAGTGCTGCCGCTTTTTCGAAGCGAACAGCCTCCTTTCGCGAAGATTGCAGCCAAGCGTTAGCGCGTCGTTCCGAGAAAAGGCGCGGCGACGCGTCAGTTGCTAAGAGACGCGCAGAGGAAGAGGGGAGGCCTGTGCACGGGTGGTTGGGAACTGTCAGCACGTGTCGGTGAACCATGAATGTGTAATTCGCGCGAAGCTAAGCGAACTTACGTGCGGCGTTTAAGCGAAAACGTGAAGGGCGTCGCCTGGAGGAGGCTGCAAGGGAAGGCGTCGATAGCAAGGCTATTTTCTCTCCAGAGAGAGAGAAAGAAAAAGAAAAAAAGAAAAACTCTGGGAAGTTGTATGTGGGGTAATCGGCGAAGTGCCTCGGTTTCATTTTTCCTTGTTCTTTTCGTTTTTTTACGCGAGCTATCGCTCGTGCTTGCGTTGATTTTGAGGGGAATCGTTACTCCCCCTCCCCCTTTCTCTCTCTCTCTCTCTTCTTGAATCTCGGCAGAGTTCAGCTTGTTGCGTCCTACCCCGTTAGGTACGTTTGATCGTTTGGTAGTACGACTCGCTTCTGTTTCGCAACGTCGCCAAACGTACAGGTTAGTGCGTGAGTTGCGACGAGATGTGCCATACCTTTAGTGTTTACTAGAGCGCTAAATTAAATTACGGAACAAATAAACTGGATAAGCCGGTGTGCTTGGAAAATGTTTTCACAACTATTCACTACAGTGTCACACGCAGAGGAGCACAAGAGGACGCTGTCCTTTGTTTAAGTGTGAAAACACTGCATTTGACACAGCTGTCGCTTGTTCAAACGGAAGTGAACCGCCGTCGAGTTTCTGTACATCTGTTTGCAACACTTGCTGCGACTGCTAGAACATAACAATGTGCGCCCCCCTCCCCCCCTTTTTCCGGCGAATAAAAAAGGAACATACTATTGAGCAGTATTCGCAAGCATGTATATGTTGTATTTCTGAATTCAAGAAAGGTCTCGAGCATTTCTGTTGATTCAGAAGGATAAAAATCGTATTTGTATAGCGTTTTCTTGAAGTGGTACAGAATAAGTGTACAGCAGGAGTAGTAGCAGCAGGCGCTCATTTCGCAAGTATAACGAAACAGCACGGTTATATTTTCCTTATCCTTACGCCACAGGAAACATCTCCCTATAGGCACACAAATACAACTACTTCGTGCCGAAATAAGCAAGCGCCCGAAATCTGCGTCGTCATTTAGGGCTTATGGCGTTCAAGTATACCTAGTAAATTTACAGCAATCAGTCAATTTAAAGGTACGCGATTAATCTCCGGCAAAACCATGTTTAATGCACCAAACGAAGCAGATTCCTGCTTTCACACTTGGAGGTCTCTCATTTAAGCTTCCTCTGCACCTAATGTAACCAGACGCGTGAATCCAGCTTTCTGCACACACACACACACACACACACACACACACACACACACACACACACACACACACACACACACACACACACACACACACACACACACACACACACACACACACACACACGCACACACACACGCACAGTGTATTCCTTAATCTACTTAAAGGTAAATATAAAATATATAGCACACTTTTCCCAGACGCTCAGCGTTTACGCGAAAAATTTCTTTTTGTGTACGCCTGTGAGTTCAGACGCTCGGAACTTTTTCACAACACTCACAGAGTGTCGTCGAGTAGCCGTAGTACTTTCCTCATTGGCGATAGCTAACACGAGTGAAAGCCTGGTTATTTTATTCGTATGCAAAATTTCGAAGTTAAGACACCGTAACGGTGTGCTCCAGATAATTAATAATTTCGTGAAAATAATGAGTGAGTTTTCAACGAAAGAAAAGCGAGCGTGTTTACACTACGCTCCCATCTGAGCGCGCTTGACGCAGCTGCAAGCCAAAGAGGGTTTGCGCAGCAACAATACGACCATACCCCGAACAGCCGGCAGGTGTCAGTTGTTGTTATGTGGGGTTTTACGTCCCAAAACCAGTTGTGATTATGAGAGACGCCGTAGTGGAGGGCTCCGGAAATTTCGACCACCTGGGGTTCTTTAACGTGCACTGACATCGCACAGCACACGGGCCTCAACATTTCGCCTCCATCGAAATGCAGCCGCCGCGGCCGGGATTCGATCCCGCGACCCTCGGATCAGCAGCCGAGTACCTTAGCCCGAGTACCTTAGCCACTAGACCACCGTGGCGGGGCGCAGGTGTCAGTTGAAGGCGCTGCTGGTTGTTCGCTCTTGCTTACGACGTAGCAAGAAGAATTCGCGAATCGTTAACGCGAAGGACTTGTTAACTTTGCGTCGTCTCCTAATAACTGCTGGGCTTTTGTCCCAAAATCATGATGTGATTATGAGATGCCGTAGTGGAGGGCGCCACCCAAGGTTCTTTATCATGCACTGACACGCACAATACGCGGCCTTTATCTTTCAGCCTCTCTCGAAATCCTGCAACGTTAGCATCTTTGCCGTCCAGGGAAGACACAAGCGCCGATCCACGATTCTCTAGGGTAACACTTAGCTATGAGTAACTGCATGGCACATGCATAGCTATAGACCCTTTTCATAAACTGTAAAGCTAGCTTCCCTGCAATGCAACTTGCCCTACTAATGGCGACTGCTGCCTTTATTTAAATGCTGTCAAAATTCAAGTTGCACATGCTGCGACCCGTATTTTGGGGATGTTTGTATCAGAAGGGCTGCGTCGACATTTTACATGCCCTATCGCAAGGAAATAGCGGTTGCACACGTTGTTTGCCGGACTGCCAATGCCGCCATTAGTAGGGCAAGCTGCATTGCAGGAAAGCCAGCTTGCAGTTTATGAAAAGGGTCTATGGTAGGAAGGCGCTGGGCTGAAGCAACAATGAACACGCAATAGTGAACTGTCCTGTGAATTTCTTTTATAACGCGTTTATGATCGTGAAAAGAGAGACAGTGAAGAAATGCATCGATGTACAGTTGATCAGAAAAGAAAAGCAGATAATGATAACGTTGATTAAAACTGGCAGCCACCTATTCTACTCAAGACAACAGATATATTGTGTGCTGTTTATAGTACTTAAAGTGCGCTGTGTGTTTGGGCCTATCACGTATTTACTGCGTGCAGTACAGGTTGCACCACTGTGTCCGGATATACAGCCGGTATTCATAAAGTGCCATAGACCGATGTCAAGCGAGCTCTCTGGGCGCTGTTCTCGTTGCTGGATACATTGTCAGCTTTTGTCAATACACCTTATTGTAAATTGCATACAATATAAAATGTAGCCAAAATATGCTAAATGCCCCTACCTTTCACCAACAGCCCTCATATAAAGAAGCAAAGATAAAAGAAATTGCAATAACCAAAGTTTTACAAAACCATCAAAAATTTTCGTCGATAGAGGCAAATGCCGCTCAAACTGCAAGTCCAACAGAGAAAGTTTTTCAAGGTGACTATATGATGACAGGCGACGTCACTAGCGATGTCGAAGTCAGACTTCTTACGGTAACTCATGCGCAAAGGTCCGTCTTTGCCGTAGATTGCCGGTGGCTCTTGACACAATACTGCGACAGCGATCTTTCTTTTTTTTTTTTTTTGGTTACTTCCAATTTGATATCACCGCTTGCTCTCATCACTAGATCGAAAAGACTCGTCTGCCTGCAAGCAATAATTGCAGAAAGTCAGATACGTGAAATATTGGACATATGTATGTCTGATTAACGCTGATACTTGTGATGTCAGGCTCCTAAAAACGAATGAAGATGCCTCACTAACAGTATGCTCTACTATTCTTAATATATATAACAAAGCACCAAAAGTTGTCTTGATAGTGTGCGTGGTGCCAGAATGACATTATACAATCACATAAAGAATACAGCGTAATCACATTCTTTCAACATTCGTTGTTGTTGAAATGACGGAAAATGTTATTACAGAAGCACTGATCGGCAGCGGTGTCTTTCTTTTTAGTGCCCATTAAACAAGGCCGCGCTGCGACTTAGCAGCGAATTGCTGAATATATTGTGCTCTTCAGCTAGGTAGGAGTAGTCCTTGGCTGAATAGCTCTTTATCCAGGCTATTACATGTCTTCAGCGAAGAGTTAGCGGAATCAGTAACACTGTTAATGTAAGGAAATGGCACAGCACAATACACAGCAGGCCGAACGAAGCGAAAAACAAAAGAGAAAGAAAGAAAAGAAAAATTGGCGCCCTCTTATTTGTCCATGACTTCGTTACAGCATAGAGAACCAACTAACCCGGCACAAGTATTGAGCAGCAATTTATATGCAATACTCAGAGAAGTGTTTTACTGTGTTAGGCTCCAGGTGAATTTTTCTTTTGGTGGCGCAGTCGCACATGTATGTATGTATGTATGTATGTATGTATGTATGTATGTATGTATGTATGTATGTATGTATGTATGTATGTATGTATGTATGTATGTATGTATGTATGTATGTATGTATGTGAATCCAGTGTCCCGACTATCACGCAGTAACATTTCAAAGAGGAATTACGTTACGCAAAGCCGTAGCACTTATAGTACAATGGACATTCCGCAAGCAATATTTTTTAACTACATTTACTTACTCATTATCATAATTATGTAACTGTAGGAACGCTGTCCTACCTGTCGATGGGTAAATGGCGCATTCCGTGCCCGCTGATTTTTTGCCGACTGATAAACCCTGAAAAATATGAATACCGAGTGAGTACAGTGCAACATCAGCTCAAAAGTAGTGGCCCGCGAACGGGCGCACTCGGGGATCTAGAATTAAATAAATAAAAGAACGAAAATGTGGTAAGTCAGGCGACATTTTCTTACAGTCGAGTGTTTTCTTTATCAGCTGAAAAAAAGTAGCACGAGTGATATCTTTCAGAATTCACCCATGACCTTTCGCTTCAGTTCGACCTATAGTAATCAGATTGACGCCATTTTCATTGACTTAGCAAGGCTTTTGACACTGTACTGCATTCTAAATTACTTATTAAACTCCGTATTATTTTAAAAAACCCCAGTTGGTGTCATGGATTTCCAGTTTCCTATCTCTGCGGTCCCAATTCGTGTGCTATGATTCTGCGGAATCATCTGTAGTTGACGTCTCTTCAGGGGTGCCTCAGGGATCCGTGCTTGGTCCACTTCTATTCTTATTGTTTATTAATGACCTCCCTGATCATGTTACTTCTAAGATACGCCTCTACGCGGATGACTGTGTTATATATCATCCAGTTGGTTCCATCGCCGATCATCAGTGCCTAGACGAAGCTCTTGTCCCATTTTGCGATTGGTGTGCTACCTGCTGGAAAATGAATATCAATTTCAATAAAACTGTTATAATGTCTTTTACTAACCGGCAACCTCCCATAATTTTTGATTATGCTTGCAATGGTGCACATCTAACAAGAGTTTTTCAGTACAAATATTTGGGCATCATATTTACACCCACCTTGTCTTGGTCGAATCATATAGATTACATCTGTGGTAAAGCGTTAAAAAAACTGGGTTACATCCGCAGGTCTTTGTCTGATGCTCCAAAGGACACTAAATTAGTGGCGTACAAAACATTGATTCGCCCAATCCTAGAATATGCTTCCCCGGTGTGGAACCCGTATAAGCAGTGTGAAATTAATCTTGTCGAATCGGTCCATCGGAAGGCTATTCGCTTCATTTTTCGCCGCTTTGACCGACACTTCTCACCGTCAGCTGCTCTTTTGGAAATAAGCCTGCAGCCTCTTTCAAAACGACGTAGCGTAGAATCCTTGAAGCTTTTGTACTCCTATGAAAACTCCCTTTGTTCCCTCTCTGATCCCTCCCTTTTGATGCCTGCTTGCCCTACATCAACTAGAGCTTATCATGTCTCAAACATTAGACCATTCCATCCACGCACCAATACGTTTAAATACAGTTTCTTTCCACGCACGATTGAACAATGGAATTTGTTGCCTGCCGAAGTTCGTTGTTTACCAATTTCTGAATTTTTGAATGCCGTTTATGATGTATAGTTCATTTTACCTGTTCATATCTTGTTTCTATTTGTCAGTCTCAATGTTCGCATATTTCTCTATATATGTATATATTTTTCATGCACGCTCACTCCTGCCATAGCCCTAACGGGCTGCAGTACGTATAAATAAATAAATAAATAAATAAATAAATAAATAAATAAATAAATAAATAAATAAATATGCTTTCTCAAAATGCCACAGTTGGGCGCCCGTTAAAAACACGTACAAGTGGACCATTTGATTATCGGGAGATTTCTTGTCGAGCTCTCCACATTTATAAGTAACTAGCTGTGTATAATTAAGCTAACCAACTAAAACTTACCGTGTATGCTCCAGTATATTGCAACACTATACCATATACAAAGTGAACTTCGCGTAATGTAATTCATTGTGCATTTAAATCTGCATTTAAAACACCCGTTCTGTAGTGTATAATTGAAAGTTTGCAAGAATCCCTTGTGAAAATCTCTCGCAAATCTTCAATGCATTGTCACCTGTTCGCAGACCTCAACATGTAGTGCCATTACCCACGCATCTGCAAGTTCTTGCGTGTTTCAAGTTGGGAAATCAGATTCGAAAACAGAAACAAACCATGATCCGCGCACGCATTCAACACATTGTACTTAAGCTGAAGATGCCTTCGCTTTTCCCTGCTCCTCTGCAGTATTCAACGAGTCATTAATAAACTTAAAATTAAATTTCGGTATGTGACGTTTCGAAAGAGCGCAGTGGCCTATAAGGAGTGCCGCAGATTAGGTCTACATGATAATGTTGACCCCATCATAATTTTTTTTTTATATCTGACTCACTACACAGCAAACGCGCGTCTTTGGAATCGGCCCCAATTCGGATGCGGCCACTGGGACTGGGGATTAAACCCTCTTCTTACAGCCACGCACACGCAAAAACACTGAGTCACTGTGACGGGTCATTTGTATGTGAGCTTGCTGCAATGGCGGAGGTTACGAAAGAAAATCGTCTGCGAAAATTGCTTTGGAAGTGCTGTACAAAAGCGCAGGATAGAGGATTGGCCACATCACTCTAGACGGTACCGAAATTGCGCCTGCGCTTGTTACTCAGCCATACGTCCAATTGCCTAGCACGTTACAGCGCTGGCGAAATGGCCAAGCAAGCCTAAGCGAATGCGTCAGGGAGGCGGACAGCGGCGAGCTTCGCGTAGACATTTTCGTGGGTCTATTGCAAAAGATAACATCACGTGGTGAGCGATGACAGCTATAGTACATGACCGCGAGCTCTGGTTGGCGGACAAGTAAATTTGCGCTTCTGTAGCTCAGCGGACCCGGCTAAATTGATTACACACCAGACACCACCGGAGCGCTGAGAAATAGGGCATAAAGCGGCGCGTAGTCATTACATATATCTCCCCGCGGAACAGTTCCCGTAACCGAGCGTTGGCCAACTAACATAATACATCTTAACTGAGCGCAACGTGAGCCAGCGCAGTGTAGTCTTGTCCGACGTCATCGCGCTGGAAAGAGACGAGGCGCAAAGCTTTATTAGAAGCACTGCAACAGAAACTTGAACGCAGTATGGGTGAGCTGGATTCTTTCCATGTTGGCTACGCATTGCAACACGCGCTGGGGCACTGAGAGAAGACAGCATGGCCTATAACTCGCAGCCTCCCTAACCGTAGAGTAAATGAAAACAGCGAGGTTTCGTTATAGCAGTTTTGGTGCTCGCCATACGGCGATGACGCTATTTTAGACAGCTACGCTTTTTATCAGGATACTTAAGTATCAGGATACTTAAGTACTAAAAATCCGGAAAACAATATAATGGCACGACGAACAGATTAAGCTAATTGATTCTGCACAGTATATTTATTTCGTAATTTTGTACAGCGTCGTTTTTATAGCGTTCAACATCGGTATCATCCTCTGGCTTGATTTAATTTTCTCAGTATTTCAAATTAAGGCATTACGCCGTGTGCGGGGATTTATTTACTAAACGAACGCAAGCAGAGGATGAAGTACGACGGTGTGTTGAGGCTGTCGATTTCTCGGATTCTGAGAAAGGGCAGTGCCGCTTGCTCTCAGCTGAGGTTTCTCGAGCATCATGCACACGTTACCATCCTTTTCCTTTATCAGAAAACAGAAACTAGGAGCGACGATAACGGTACCAATCCCCTGCGTGCACGAATTTTACTGATGCAAATACGTGACAGTAGGTGAGAGTCACTGTTCCTTCTATGAACCTGTCTATTGTAACCTCTCTCTCTCTCTCTCTCTCTCTCTCTCTCTCTCTCTCTCTCTCTCTCTCTCTCTCTCTCTCCGTGTGTGCGCGCGTGTGTGCGTATCGAAATAATGAGGCACTGCACTAACAGCGTTGCTCAAAAGTGCGCTCTAACGCAAGTTCATAATGCTAAGGCACAGTTCATCTAATATTTTCCGACGTTATTTTTTTTTTTTCGCAGACACGTCAGCATTTAGTCACAGCAGAGCCAGTCAGTCGACACGAAACACAGCACGACGCCTTCATTGACTCGAAATGGTCATCGCAGTGCAAGGCCACGCAAACTCCATTGGTAACACGTGTGGTGCAAGAGGGAGCACATCACACAATAGACGGCATAAAGCACTGGCACAGCCCCCCTCTGCGTTGGGACTCGACCTAAAAGGCCTCTGCAGGAAGCCGGATGACCCCGTTGAGATTATCTTCGGCTGCAATGCTATGGCTTCTTCTAACTAAGCAAAAGCAAAGAAACCCTCAGTGTACGCGGTGAGCTGGAGCTATCCCGCAGTGCTGGCAACACGTCACCTCTGTAATCGATCATGGTACGCATTGCAACCCTAAAAACTGCAGGGGCGGGAGTGTTTGGTCGAAGCAGGTGGCTACACGATGTGGAGGAGACTGAGACTGTTTAGAAAAATCGAAATTGTATTTTGGTGCAACCAATTCCTTCAGAACAGAGCGTTCGTGCTAAACTAGTGCTAGGTTTCACGCGTCTGGTCACCTCTGCGCATAAAGGGGGGTCAGTGTACTGTGGTTTTGTGGCAGCAACAAATAATCATGGAGTCTTCACCGCTGAAGATGGCTGGGGACGCGGTATATTGGTCCTCCAAAACATACAATTTAATCTTTCTGGCGCTTTACACGCCGCCCTTATAGCGCGAAAACGAAACATGTTTCAGGTGAATTAACAAAAAACTTAACAAGAATACTTTTCATTTATCAAGAAATCTCAAACATGTGTGGGGCACCTCAGGCTCACAGAACCTGAATTGTTTAAATTCGTTTGTCTAGCTGATGGCATACTTAATTAAAGCTTATGTAGCGCGCTTTACTTCTGGCGATTAAAAATAGTTGTATTTATAACAAGCGTCAAGGGCGCAACAAGAATGCGGTGACTGAACTGGCGTAATTTCCAAATTTCGCGCTAGTACAGGAACGAACAGAGGCGGGCACAGGCAGCTGTTACTATCTTATTATGTAACAATAAGAACATTCAAAGCGATTAAGCGAAAAAGAGGCTGAAGAATAAACGGTTGGAAGAACAAGCATTATGGAGCCACCACACCCAACAAGTCGTAAGGAGCGCATCGCACGCGTTGCAGCGGCATAATGAAACGATTGCGAGCTACATCAAGCAGTAGATGGGATGACGAGGCAAACGAATTTGCGGCCGCAAAATGGAATAAGTTGAGAGAAAGTAGAAGCGGCTGCTGGTGTTTCAAGAGTAGTTTTTTTTTTTTTTTGCTGTTGTTGTTTAAATGCCCTTCACTAGGAACATCATTAGCCAGTTTAATACATCATGCATATGCCGCAGTGTTCATGTCGGATATTTATGTTGTGAACATTAGATGGCTTCAGACGAGTTCTGCGCATGAAACGTGCATGGCAATGTAATACAAAGCGAGTTGAATTGCGAATTCAAAATAATTTTACACACACACAAAAAAAAAAACTATTACTTCGGCAGATAAACTGCATGCATTCGTTTTTTTTTTTCTTAGGTCATATTCTAAGAGAAAATAAGGCAAGGAAACTGCCTAAAATAGGACAGTTTATTTAGTTACACAAATATTTATACTGTTTCTAAGCGTGTTTTCCTGTCGAGCTCAGCCGACCATTTTACTAAAAGCATGGTCATTAACTGATAAAGCGAAATAAATGTTTAGAAAAGAATAAAAGGAGTGTCTCCTTGTCTCGCTTGCAAGATTCCGACCGACTTCATTCAAAAATCTCCTTCGGAAATATTGCCCAAGGCCAAGCTCTAAAAGGATGAGAACCAGTTGAGAGGATACTGTTTTTATAAGAAATTCGAAAGTGCTCTCTAGGAAGTGAAGGAGTAAAAGCTCTTCAACGTTTCTCTTTTCACGGAAGCAGGACGAAGGAGACGCTGGGCAGTATAACAAGAAGTCTTTGCATGTATCGATCATGTCATTTTTTTTTCCGTGGCTCATAGAGCAAGAAAATGGTGCTGTCGATTAATTTTTCCTGTTTTTGCACAAGGCTTCAGTGCTTGACATACGTAAACAGCTCATCAGTTTTTCATTGACGTGCATACTTCTTTAAAATGTGGAATAGACCCATCCACGTGGCGCAAACAAAACAATCTAGAGTCACGCAGTCTTCTGAGAAGCCAATATTTTTATTTAGCCGCAAGCTTTCCTTATAACGCACGCGTGAAGGAGGTTTCGACGCATAAATAGGGCGCGTATTTGAACGGTCTTTACTTAAGACTTTAAAATCAGACCCTGTATGTAAGCACGGTGGGAAAATTTTCTGTTGTGTAACTCTCTAAACAGTTTCTGCTGAGGATTTGAGAATTTGAACACATACGTAAAGAAAGTGTTGGCAGTTTCTATTATGAGATAGCTATGAATGGAACCGCGGCGAGGAATTTGATTGAAATTATGCACATGCATGCTTGCTTTTTGCGATTTGGTGCGGACATTACTAGAGATAGCGATTTGGTCAAACATGACACGATTTTGTCTGAGATGAAATAGGAAGCTGTTAAAGCTATTTAATCCTGTTGGATTGATAATATATACCTGGCATGTGAAATCTCATGACCATGGCTGTTTGCTTTACAATAGTGTGTGCAATAGGATCTGCGATAAGAAATCAGAAAACATTCCTTGCATTGACATGTGCAGGTCTTGTGAGCAAGTGCAATGATGTAATTCCCAACGTCTTCTAAATGACGTAGTTTTCAGCCTAGTGAAGATCTTAAAAGAGGCGACGTTCTTCTCTTAGCCTTTGAATTATACATCCTTATCCTTCGGCTAAAGAACAACGAACTTACAAAACATGTAATCACGAGCGCTCCTTCGGTGCTTCATTAATGTTCGTACGTTGTTTTCTGGTGTTTTATGTCCCAAAACCACCTATGATTATGAGAGACGCCGTAGTGGAGGGCTCCGGAAATTTTGACCACCTGGGGTTCTTTAACGTGCACTGACATCGCACAGTACACGAGCCTCAACATTTCGCCTCCATCGAAATGCAGCCGCCGCGGCCGAGAACCATAGCCACTAGACCACTGTGGCGGGGCAAAACGTTCGTACGTAAGTCCATAAATGTGAACATGGCCAGAGGTATCGTTAAGCGAGCGTGATGACAGGACCACTGATGCTAGAGTAATACACAAACATGGTTTTGGCACAATTATTCGCTTACAAATAGTGGCTCTAATTACTTGTGGCACAAAATTTCCCCAGGAGTATACCTCAGTCTGCATAGTTAGCTAGTCAGTTAGCTAGTTAGCTGGTAGACTAGCTAATAGGTAGGGGCAATGGTACGGAAATATTTTGTGCATATAACCGTAACATGTACGAAGACACGTTATTGGGAAGTGCATACTAAAAACAACGGCTACTACTCTTACGATGCATCACGGTCACGCAACGTTCCTGAAGCATCAGGACCCATATTTTTATTCTGCTCACAGACATCGTAAAAACACGATTAAGAACTAGGCGTTGAGAAAACGGCCAAAAATAAAATAGACACCTGTTTTACGCTGTAGGAACGCAGGCAACTCACTTATTGCCACGAGAAAATTTGTATATTGTCACATAACTATAAATTGAACATGGTTCTTGTTCGAGAGTGAGCTCTCTTCGTCTCCTACAATCTACAAGCGATAACATTTGAAGATGTTTTTTTTAATTATTGTAAAAACAAGTGCATGTACATAAACACGCAGTAAAGTGACGATTGCCCTCACCTGGCAACTGGCCGCATGTGAGGGCATTTTCTCTCGCAAAGTAAACTGTTCTGGGAGCGCCATCCTTCGGTCCCTACTTCGCGTTTTCCATTCCCCTTCGTTCCCGGTATTCCGTGCTTACAGCGGTGGTTTTTCCCTTAGACCCATTCGAGCGTGCGCTCTTTTACTGAAACGAGCCCTCAAGGAAGGTTAGGTAGGAGAAGAAATGTATAATAAAATTTAAAGAGATTGGTATTAGAGAAAAAAAGAACGGTAGAAAAAGAAGACGCGTTTGAAACTCAGAAATCTTATCCGGAGCACATTCAGCAGCATTGCGGAATAGCATAGAGAAGAAAACGCAAGAATTCCCACTCGTCCATGTTCAATCATGCCGAGGCTCAGACACCAAACTTTCAATTTTTTTTTCTTTCCAAAGCGCTGAATAACATCAATGAAAATATAAACGTTCGGTGACCTGCCCCGTTTCATCTAGAGTTGTTTGTTCTTTTGCACTGAATTCTATAGGAATGCATCGAGTTTTATCAATTACTGTAATGGCCGCGCCAAATTTTCTTTTTCTGCATGTAATGGAGGAGGAGGAGGAAGAGAAAGGAGGAAAGACAGGGATGTTAGCCAGTGCTGAGACCGGCTGGCTACCCTGTGCAGGGGAAGAAGGGTAAGGGGACTGAAAGATAGGAGAAAGGAGACACGACAAGAAAAAAGAAAAAGAGGAAAAATGTAAATGGTTTGTCAAAACTACACTCGAACTGTTAGCGACATGCAGGCTAATTTTTGAAGTTCCCCGTAGTTAGAAATATTGGAACAGCGAAGCTGTGCTTTTATCGTTAATCGTAACGTAAATGACAAGGGTGTCTCAAGTTCACCGTCACTATCATGTATCAGTCGGCTGAGGGCAAGAGTGGGTCTACCATTCCCTTCTGCGTAACCAGAGACATGAGAAGGACGCTTGCTTCTTTCTTTCTTTCTTTCTTTCTTTCTTTCTTTCTTTCTTTCTTTCTTTCTTTCTTTCTTTTGAAGCACAAATGTGGCAGTGTACTGAGGGAGAGAGTGGTGGGTAGTGGGCCGAGAGCAGGAGTGAATGGGCTTTGCCCTCTTCCATGACCCGATACACCACCTTACGGACGTCAAACCCATCCTTAAGACAGCGCTGCTGTTAAAGAATTGTTAAACATGCTTACTGTTAAAAATGAACAGGTGGCCTGATGTACATCAATTATGCACATTTCGTTCAAGTTTCATTGTTCTGGCCACTCAGTGTACACAAAATCTTTACGTGGTGATAACACAAGTGCTGGAGCCTGCACGTACTGCGAAACTGATTCGCATCTCTCACAACGCTCAAAGAGCAGTGCCCCCTAGCGTGCCTGAAATATTTGCTTTGGTTGATATCACCGAAAGCACGCGATAACTAATACCGTAAGACGCGGGGGGGGGGGGGGGGGGGTCCATTATTGTAACTACTTCAGTAACTTCTAAATGCTTGGCCATTCATCAATTGTCGTGAAAAGTTTAGTGTGTGTCAAAACGCTTTCGTGCGTATTAATTGAGACAACAAAAGCAGAGCGGTAAGGGTGCTTGGACACCTTACCGCTGTTATAGTAACGTCATATACACAGCTCCGTTGTTCAATACGCGTGCAAGTTCCCGCAAGAAAATGGCAATGTTCTGTCGCAGGCCTTTCGTCTTTAACCGTAGTAGAAACCTGCGCTCTGTCTGGCCTGTGAGTACAAACAAATTTGCTTGTTGCAGTTGCAAACAGCACTTCTATACATATTGTGGGCGTTTATTAAGCACGTCTTCATCATCTGTATTTTACCATTAACACCATGCGTTTTGTGTATCTTCATCGCTGCTGTGTGATCATCATCATCTGGTGTGTGCCCATCGGGTTCGCATCATCGGGAGTCCTGATGAGCTACTAAGGCGAATAAACGTCGTCCAAACCGAGGCCTCATATATCAGGCGGGCAATTAAGGTATGAGCCAGGCAAGGGTGGAAGACGACGAGGACGTTATCTTGTCTAGCGGTTGGACGCCATCTTGCCTCGGCGTACCAGCTACCTAGCGCTCCGCGCTCTCCTGTAAATAAACCTTCGCTCGACCTTTCAACCGTAACAATATATATATATATATATATATATATATATATATATATATATATATATATATATATATATATATGTACCCATATAGGATATACCTTTCAACCGTAACAATATATATATATATATATATATATATATATATATATATATATTGTTACGGTTGAAAGGTCGAGCGAAGGTTTATTTACAGGAGAGCGCGGAGCGCTAGGTAGCTGGTACGCCGAGGCAAGATGGCGTCCAACCGCTAGACAAGATATCGTCCTCGTCGTCTTCCACCCTTGCCTGGCTCATACCTTAATTGCCCGCCTGATGCCGCAGCACTCCCCGGCTCACAGACGAAGCCCGCGGGGCAAGTCCAAATCACCGGAAAACAGCAGGGTGAAACCGCTTGAGACGCGCGATGTGTGTAACCTGCGTTCGGCTGGAACGACGACCAGCTGACGTTAAACGGGCCACCACGTACGTTAAGTCGCTCAACCGATCCACAATCACGAAATGTCCAGTATACTGGGGCAAAAGCTTTTGGCATAATCCACGTTTACGCTGTGGGGTCCACACCCATACCAAGTCCCCTTTGCTGTACAAGACAGACTGGTGTCGGCTGTCATAGCGCTCCTTAGAACGGTGCTGTGAGGCCACGGTACGAAGTCGAGCGATCCGGCGTGCTTCTTCTGCAAGGCACAGCGTCTTGGCAACCGAGTACTCACTGTGGAAGCCAAACGGCAGTACTGTATCAATACTCCTTAGCGGAAGACGTGCGTACAGCAGATAAAAAGGACTGTAATCCGTCGTCTCATGCCTTGCGGTATTATACGCATATGTGATGAATGGGAGCACGTCATCCCAGTCTTTGTGGTCGGAGGAGACATACATTTCCAGCATGTTGGTAAGAGTCCTGTTTGTACGCTCTACAAGGCCGTTGGTTTGAGGATGGTAAGGTGTTGAATGCCGGAACTTCGAGCTGCAGAGACGAAGTAATTCTTCAACGGCGTCCGCAACAAACTGACGACCACGATCACTAATTATCACACGGGGGGAGCCGTGCCTGAGGATAACAAACCGCAGCAAGAATGTGGCAACGCATGTAGCTGTTGAAGATGGTATGGCCGCAGTTTCTGCATAACGGGTCAGGTGGTCTACACATACGATAACCCACCGATTGTCGTTAGAAGATCGTGGAAATGGCCCCAAGAGATCAATGCCTACTTGTTCAAACGGCAGACAAGGTGGTGGCAGAGGCTGGAGAAGACCCGGCGGAGTAGTCGTACGACGCTTATGGCGTTGGCATTTATCGCAACCGCTGACGTACTTCTTGATAGTGTCTCGCATTTTGGGCCAGTAAAAATGCTCCTGCGTTCGGTTCAGTGTTCTTATGAAGCCTAGATGGCCAGAGGTTGCGTCATCGTGCATGGCACTCAGTACGTCTGGTCGCAGACTCTGCGGAACCACCAGGAGAAAGCGTGCGCCTTTACCCAAACAATTCGTCTTGTAAAGGAGGCCCTCTCGTACACAAAATCGACCGGTGGCTTGAGGACGCAAGCCACCGGTCGCAAGGAACCAAGGAGGGTACAATGCACGTTGGTTTTTGCACAGCATATTTACTGACGTTTCGGCTGGTGGACCAGCCTTTGTCAAAGCGTATATATATATATATATATATATATATATATATATATATATATATATATATATATATATATATATATATATATTGTGAGGTACCGCTTTATTCCAGCCGAGCGCGAGCTACAGCGGGCAAAAACGAACCGGGAAGCTGATGATGATATGTACAGATGAGGAATATGTACAAGTAATGATGATATGTACAGATGAAGAAAAGGCGACCGTTCGTTGCCTATATATATATCGTAACGTCGTCTATATTTTCAATACGCGTGCAAGTTCCCGCAAGAAAATGGCAATGTTCTGTCGCAGGTCTTTCGTCTTTAACCGTAGCAGAAACCTGCGCTCTGCGTGGCCTGCGAGTACAAAAAAATTTGCTTGTTGCAATTGCAAACAGCACTTCTATATATATTGTGGGTGTTTATTAAGCACGTCTTCATCATCTGTATTTTACCATTATCACCATGCGTTTTGTGTATCTTGATCGCTGCTGTGTGATCATCATCATCTGGTGTGTGCCCATCGGGTTCGCATCATCGGGAGACCTGCCGAGCTACTAAGACGAATAAACGGCGTCCAAACCGAGGCCTCAATATATATATATATATATATATATATATATATATATATATAGCCCTTTGCGGAAGTACGAAGTTTTTTTTTTTAATTTAGTCCGTTGTTGCTAAGCGTAGCCGTAACGCTCCGCTCAGATAGCAACCTTGCGTTCGCCTTCGCCGCATTGTAGCTACGCGAAAGGTAATGCACGCTTTACAGAAAGTTATAACAAAAATTTCGTTAAGCGAAAGCCGCATTATTTGCTTAGCTATCGCACAGATGCGAAATAATCACATTTCTGCTAAACTGTATATTGCGTCCACTTCTGCATACGCAATTATATTATTTGCGCACCACTCGCTCGCCTTACTGACTCACTTCGAATGATATCGTAGTGAGCGCAGAAAATAGATAAATGAAACTCGCAGCAGATATGTGCAACAAGGATTGAAAGCTGAGGAGGTTGGCGCTGGTTATTCTCGCAAACAACGCCGGAGACGCCACACAAGAAAGAACGAAAAAAGACAGATAGGCGCTGCCTGGGGTTACAACACGGAAACATTCCAGATGGGGGGTACCTTGTCTACGGACCAAGTGTATTTTAGAAATAATTTTGGTAATTCTGGGCTCTGCAATAAAGAGCATAGCGGCTTCCCGAAATACACTATTTTCCAGATCGAGTTGAAACGATGACTGGGGCCGGTGACATTGCTCCTTGGCAAGTGCTTCGGAAAGCGTAGAATTGTTTTTCGAGATGTGTGAGAAGTTGTTGCGTAGCCCTTTTCCAACTAAGGTGATCATAAGGCTCTGCGTAAACAATTGTGTTTGCTGATTCGTTAAACATGGAAGACAGAACTGTTCAAAAAAAGACGTGAAACAATTTCTCGTCGTAACTTATCCATATTCTTCGCTATCAACCGCACGCTTGGAAAGCCATCTACACAATCGAAGAATGTAATAAAGGTTTCACAGAATACAGGTTGCTGTGGTATGCTACTCTTCACTGAGCAGGTACGGGCTTGAAGGGGAACAAATGCTGATGATGACAAGATAAAGAGGTCACATAGAGAAGTGCATCAAGCAGTTACAGATGCAAAAGCGCACACATAGACCCATGGCACATATAAAGACTATGTCAACTTTTAAGACCCCGGCTGCGCTGTCGGTGTCAAGCGAAACACTGCATTGAAATTAATCTGATACATATACAAGTGTTTCTCGCATCAGACAGTGCTCACTGCCGAGAGCAGTGTGATTGTAGCATATGAGGTGAGCGTGACGTCGTGTTAATTTGACACCAGGGTAAATCACGTAAATACCTGTTAGGCTTTCTTTCAGCACGTAAGGCATACGGAACCTAATATCTCCGTCTTATTTGCTCAGTCGCTTGTGTCGTCAACCTGGTTCCCTACAATTTCAAGAGTAGATTTGCGCATGACTCCCCGGAAAAGGGCGGTCGTCTCCGTTCGAAAAAGAACGCAACTCGTACTTCATAAGCGTGCTTCAAAGCTATACTTGCTGCATCGCGAGCCTGTCCATTCCAGACTACGCCACATTGCCGGATACCCACTTAATGGCCGCGTGAAGATTATTTTTTTAACAGGGAAGTTTTATGCCGGGGTCCGCCAATATATCAGTGACGTACTTCCGTAAAGGAAGTGAGTCTCTGAAAAAAGCGAATATATATTTGCAATGATAAAGTTCCACCCGCTCGAACTCGAACCCACATTTACCCGGGATCCGACGAGAGGAGGTGGAAGCTATACCGATACGCCACCGCAGCATCGTTCATATAGGGAACAGGTGGATATTTTATCTTCACTACAGCTTTACAAGTTGCATCTAATCGTCGTCCCGTTAAAGCAAAGGTTTACTATAGAGAATCTGCTTAACAAGAAAAATCACTGTTAAATTAACATCGCTTCCCTTACACTGCACTCTTCACTCTCTCTTCCTCTATTTTTCATTCTATTTAACCCTTTTACTCCTTTTCCCAGCACAGGGCAGCACACAAGACTTTCGTTTGGTTAACCTCCCTGACTTTCTTTACCTGTCTCTCTGGTTCGCTTAGGTTCGCTGCGGTGGTACCGCCGTCTAGGAACGATGACAGAGTGAAGCAGATTGTCGTGCTAACTCGCGCCGGCAGTGAGCGCTTCGGTAGTCTTCGCGCGTCTACCGCCGCGGAAGTTAGGGCCGTGGCGGCGTCGTGACGGCGCGTTCCAGGGGCAAAATACGAAAGCGGCTGCTACAATTTGTCTTGCGTGACCAGATGGGTTGAGTTTCGATGCGCACTGCTCCAGAAGCGCAAGCATGGTCGTCGACAAGCAAATTATTGGCCTTTCGCTGCAGTGGGCTGGGTTTTCACAAAACAGTCCGCTGACAGCCCGTTCGATTTTGCTTGCACGGTGTCACCGTTTGTGGAAGCTCCTTGTTTATCGCAGATTTGGGAAGGGCTTTGGCGTGTGCAATCAATGTCTCCGAAGCAATATGAATCCTTCGGAAACTTTCCATCGTGTGCAACTGTCGAGGACCCCTGTGTCGTGTCAAGGTGCCGCTGATGTCTACATGTAACATGTTCACATGTTCACAGTACCCAACTAATCTCCTGGCCCTCGATTCGCCAGATAGACGTTTATGCATTCCACAACTTCGCGAAGACAGGTTTTACTTTCGTGTTATACCTATTCCTATGACAGAAGGTCAACCACATTTTTTTTTCGACTCCTGAATGTAAGGCGTCATATGGCCTGTCCCATGATGCAATCAAAATTTACAAGAGCTGGCTTAGCATCGAAAAATCTCGCCCGCGTGTGGGTCGGCTTCTGAGCTAGAAACGTAGTTTCCTGCCATAGAGCAATAGATTTTTGCGGTTGTCGTTCATTTTTGATCGCGTTTGAACAGTGGCGCAATGACAGCTAGTAGGAATACGAGGGCTGCAGCGTACGCCTATGTCGCGACATATTCATCTATATGCACGTACGACATACTACCGTGCGGTGCAGCAGTGCTACGAAGCATGGGTCTTTTGGCACCATCAGAGTTCTTTGTAATGCCATTGGTATGGGGTCTAACGGAAAGGTTCATGCAGTGTGCACAAAGGTACTCCAGCAATACTCAAAGGAGTGAGTCAACGTTTAAGTGCTCTCGTAAAGCCAAACTGTACATGAAAAGCTACAGTTTAAGTTGGTGCAAGAGAAAGCTGACAGATGATAGTGCCTATGACGTATCAGGAAACGAAGTTGCACACGAAGAAGCTCGCGGGACACATATAGTACACCGATAGAACAAGCTCATGATTCCTCCGCTATTACATTAGATGGTTTGCAGCATAACATGGACACGCCTATGCGTAATGTTTCGGCTTAATGCACAGAGAGCGAAATGTTTGAGAGCGAAAGCATGCTACACACTATATAGCCTAAAATTTTGCTTGCTTCATCTAGACAACAACGTGGCGCCTCCTCTAATTCTGGCCTCAACTCGAACGGAAGAGCGAGCGTATATGTCTTTCGCAGGCTGATATTTCTACTAACGCAAATACGTAGTAGCGCTCGGTGGGGCCGCCTGAAACCAGCCATAGTTTTCTCTGCCCAGAACAAGGCGGCACTTAAACGTTTGCTCCTTTTGCAAAACGCATTTGTTGAGCTTACCAGATGAAGGTCACTAGGTCAAGGCTTGCACTCAATCTCTTTCTGAGGCTTTGCGCCACAGTCCCCGTTTACTGCGACAAATCACTCAAGCGGAAGAGTTATCACAATGAGAAGCATGAAGAAAGCTGCGTCGTCGAAAAAGAAAAAAAGAGGAGTCGTAGTCGTCATAGTGTGACAACGTCCTCGCGTCTGCTGAGGCGTTCAAGCCACTCTTTCTCTGGCTTCCCGCTATGGCCATCATTTACCGTATTCTGCTCAAGGGAGAAAGCGACGCCAGCTCATTCACTCCAAATGGGCCCCGACGGAATCCTTTCCCACTACTTCGTTCCATTCCATCGTTCACCGCTGTAGGTCTTTCCCGGCGGGCCCAATGCGGTTAGACCCAGTACGCATGGTCCCTAGCTTTCTGTTATTTCGTCTCTGGTAACAGCTTCGCTTCAAAGCAGGATATTATGCCCTAGCAAGGGTGCAGATTGTGTTCTTGACGGATTCACGTCTCACTACGTGGTTACGCCCCATCCTTTCCTGCTCAGCCCGAACAAATTGCCAGAGCCAATTTCGCATCCGTTCCACGTTGAGCCATCGAATACTAGCCCACTGCTTTTCTCTCCCCCTATCCCGCTTCCATTCACACCATATACGCTGCTACTATTTTATCCCCTTCTTCCTTCCATGGTCATTCGTATCTCAGCGGCTTCTCTTTTTGATTCATCAGTCTCCTGGGATGTATTTCCCTGAGCAATGACAGGAAGCGTTGCCCAAGGGTAAGAACGAGGGCTGCCGGAGCATAGCTGCTTTAGCTGCTCTAAGGAGGAGTAGACGCCCTTTTAGGCATTATTGCGACATCTTGCGCTCCAAATTGCACAAAGAGCGACCAGCCCCTAGCGGTAAGTTTGCTCCAGCAGGCTCAAATTACTCATTACTATTTAGACAGTGAAGGAGAGGGATGAAGAGGAAAGGCAGGGAAGTTAACCACGTATCAGCGCACGGTTTGCTACTTTGCAGTGGTACAGGAGTTAGAAAAAAGATAGTGAGAGAGACGTGCAAGAGATAACGATAAGCAAAAGGAAACCCGAAAGCTGTTCGGTTCGACAACAGAATCACCACATCCATCATAGAATGCGGTTGAAAATTAGTCTTAAATTTCTAAACACTTAGTCACTGAAAAAGGCGCACAGCTATACATATAAGAGACTGCTCGGGACTGCGTTAGCTTGCGTTTCTCAGACTCCTGCTAGCACAAATTAGTTACCGCAACTCTAGTATACAGCTGCCAACCGCACTTTTTTTTTATTATTGAGGCGAAATCCTTAAGTGCCTGATGGACCGGCGACCATGAGCGAAACACAGCATATGTAAAATCGAAGGAAGAACTGGAAATGTATAAACACGGTCTGTACGTCCTCACGTGTGGCGCATAACCACATGGAACCCTGAGCTTGAGGACATTCAAGTGCTGTAAGCCGTCACGTGAGGCGCGTAGCCACGTACCCGAGCCCGATATGCGTGAGTACGCGCTATACATGATCTTACATTTAACGAAAGACTGCTGCCCATTCCGTAATGAATTAAAAAGTCATATCATCTCGCATATATCTTTGATGTCGACTTTTGCCAAAACGTGCTTTTTGGCATTAGGGTTCATTAAGCCTGGCAAAGGTTTTGCCCAAAAATGTAATTTCCTTGAGGCGTACTGGTGGGATAGTTGGTTGGTCATAGTGACAATAGGCAGCGCACTTCAGGTGACGGGACAACAATAAAAAAAATACAAAGAAGACGAGTACTAGCGCTTTCTTTTAACCAAAAATGTAAGTTGTATTGTGATGTATAACTCATTGGCGGCGAAATGCAAGAAGGAGGAATAAACGTTTACATTAAGAAACAGCGATTTCCTCGCTAGAGGTGGGCGGACCCCTCAGTTAAGAAAGCAGTTGACTGATGCCGCGGCCAGCGGCCCGTCCACCACGCTTCGCTAGTTCTCCCAGCTCTGGGCCGTAACACTGCCACCCACGTTTCTTCGATGGCTCGTAGCGTTTCTGGAGCCTCATCTTCGGTGCTCTTTTCTCGGTGTGCCCTCACTGCGCCATGTGGAAAGGTGTCCGCTACATTACCAAAACAGCATAGGTATGAAATCCCTGTTTGGTGGATGAAAAAAAAAAAAGGCACCCGTATACATTGAGGTGCAGATTTAATTATTCCGGAGGCCTGCAACGGGACGTGCCTCATACTCACATCGTGGTTTTGGCGCGTAAAACACCATCATTTGTCATTATGTGTATAACTAAATGCATTAGCAAATATGCCGCAGGCTTTCGCCTTCGAGTGCTACAGATATATACAAAAGCCAAATTTCTGGCTCTTGTTAAACTGCGTATCTTACTCTTCTCCATTCGTATGTCTCTCCCTCTCTCTTTCTCTGCGTGTGATCCGTGAATAAATAGGATACTGATTCGCGGGCTTGGATCTCCGCTGTAACTACGCAAATTCAACTACGTCTTCCGCTCTTTGCAGGGATCGAGATATTTGCATGTACCAACAAAACAAGAAGGCATTACGACTCTCTCTTTTACCGGTCGATCATATACAAAAGGCACCGTTTGCTTTACTATATATTTCCCAAGCTCGAGCATAACGTGTCCAACAAGTTCAAGTATCTATCCTGCAAAGAAAGACGTACTAAGCTCCACTACGCGAGAACAAATGCAAGAGACACCATATTTGAATTGTTACTGGCAAACACGGAGCTATCGCATGCGCGCACGACCGGTTGCATATTTTGAGAGGAAAAGGAAGAGTATGGATCGATGCCTTGGATGTTCTCCGAGACTCGTGCCTCTCACGTTCCTACTTTCTTAACGACAGAAGCTTAAGAGAAAAGGAAAGAAGACCACCGGTTTGCTTTTTGTGTGCACGTCTTCTTCTTTCGGGTTCTCAGTTCACTCCCGGTTTCCATTCTTTTCTTTTACTTCCTTGCCGATTCTCCCGGCTAAGCCTTGTTGTTTCTCTCCCATCTCCCAAGTGGTGCACGTGCCGACGACTTGGTCCATTTGTAGCATCTCCCCACAGCAAGCGCCGCTCTAGCACGAAAAGAAGCGGCCGCCCGTGTCCCGAGAAACGACATGCAGCTTGACAGCAGAAGGACAGCGGCCGTGATCCCTTTTTATTGCGGGTTCGGGGTCTTGCAGTGCCACCGGAGACAGCATCGCGGTGTCTAAGCCCCCTGGAGACGTCAGCGAACTGTCCTCCTTTTTTTTTTTTTTTTGACAGTGGTGTCGACTCGAGTACAGAAAAAGAAGACGGGAAAATGTGAATGCGAGGAATACGCGAGGAAGAAAACTAAACGAAACTCGGCATCGGTAAGAAAAAAAAATAGAGGACGAGTTGGTCGTGCGGCCTTGCGAAGGAACGCTGATAGCCCGCGCAGAACAATTCAAGACCGGACCCGGGGCTGGGCGCGTGGTCGGTTAGCATGACGGCCGTGAACGAGGAAGTGGAGGAAGCTACGCTATACGTCCGTAGGCTCCTGAATGCGTTCCCCCGAGAAATAGGGAGGCTTTGTGCGAAACGAAAGTTTTCGAGACACGTTGTGCTACGTATCCGTTTCTTTTTCTCATTAGGCTGAAGGGTGGTGTCCCCGTTCAAGGAACAGCCGAGGATATGCTGAAGACCCGACGCCGAAGGACGGATTTCGTCTCTTTTTCTCCAAGAATGTTTTGCGAACGGAGTAAAAAGGAGGAAGAACCACGTATTTTTCATGCGGTTAGGGAAGAAACTGAGCCCCGTGTCGTATCCACGTTGCGTGCGCGTTTCGGCGCTCGAGGAAGATTGCATGCAATCATGTGGATTGCGCGCCACGGCCGCCTTTGTTTGTCCTCTCCCGGTTCGTGTCTCAATATGGCTTCCGTCCGCTTGCGGCCGATGAAACGCCCTTTGTGCGCTCTGGACGCTTCTCTTGCCTTTCTAACGGCCCTCCGGACGGGAAGCCCGCTAGTGTATCGTTCAATCATACGTCGTCTCTGCACGACAGCTTATATTATCCGTGTAAGTCGCCCACCCTTTACACTGTGCCCGTCTCTTTCTTTATTTGCCATATCTTCGTCGGAGCGGTCCGTCTTGTTTGGAGAGGTTGCCTTCGCCGCAGGCACGTTGCTGTGCAACAATGACGTGCTTTTCGTGGACACGGAGACCCACGAGTATTTGCGATGTTCTTTTTTTTTTAACTTGTTTAATTTGAACGTCGCTTCTTATGCGGGGATAGACGGAAGCGCGGGAACAAAGCCAGTACAAAAATATTGAAATCGCGTTGTTGTCCAAGAACTTCAATTTCCGCTTGGCTGAAGAATAGTGCAACTCTGTATAAAAATACAATCCAGAAAGCGAGAGCCGATTGTAAGGGCACATCTGGTAGTCTCACTGATGGCTTTGGAAAATAGAAAATAGAAAAAAATACTCGACAGATTCTTTTTTTTTTTTTTCAAAGCTAGGAGTTTGTTGGAAACTGCAAAAGAAATGGAACAGTTTACCTATTGCGAACATGGGAATGCATAGGGATTAAAAGAAGAGCGAGAAAGAAGTATCAACGCTACGACACTGAAATAGCATGGCGCGAACACTGGGTAAGTGCAATATGACGGACGTCAGAAGGTCTATAGGAGTTCGTGATTGCCTTCAAAGCTACTTTCACATGCCTTTAGGTGGTATTAACGTTGCTGTCGAAGCTAAAATACGAAAAGCGTGTATGCCATCGCACCTTTGCAGACAGGCAGGATGTGCTCAGTCAGTGTATGTGAGAGATACACGTCGTCCATTTACACATGTGCGTCAGTCATCTTCAAGCTTTTGGGCATTACCTCACTATACATTGGGTTCCTGACCACAGGAGCTTTCCAATCAGCGCGAAAGCTTAACACAACACACGAGCACGCGATACAGAGTCTGTCTCAAGCCTCTTAGCAAAAATTCCGACAACTTAACTCAGCTAGATTGTTTGGTCGACGGTCCGTTGGACGACGTAGTTAGGTCCAAGTATTATCAAGGACTTTCTGAGGGCCTAGTTGGTGCATACTGACGAAAATTGTTTAGCGCAAGCAAAAACGGAGCACGCGAGGGAGAGACACAAGGGACAAGCGCTACTTACAACTGTTTATTCCACAACGTCGTCATGAAAGATATGTGTACATGTGGAGGTAGGAAATATTTTATCATCTTCACCTTTTTCTGTATTTTTTTATTGAAGACATCCACATGTACATATATGTGTCATGACGACGTTGTGGAATAAACAGTTGTAAGTAGCGCTTGTCCCTTGTGTCTCTCCCTCGCGTGCTCCGTTTTTGCTAGCGCTAAACAATTTTCGTCGTTATTGTCAAGGAGTCTATCTTGGCTTCCTGACAATATTCCGATTGGTTAATAGCCAAGATATGATAGCAAAGATAACCATGATACGCATCCTCGTCTTGGCCGCATAGACATATTGAAGATAACGCACGTCGAATTTTGAACTTTCTTTGCTTTATTCCAAGCCGGAGACGGACGCATGAAGGTGTCGACGCATCGCGGGAGTTGAGGGTCTATTTGAGGCTCAGGATTAGGGTCGACTGAGTATGACATGGATCCTCTTGTGTTCTCTGTGAACCAATTAAGCAAGTAGAATTCTCGTTTCTGATCTCGCAAGATGCAGATATATAGAATTGTCACATGGAAATGAGACGAATTTCTGAAGACTCATGAGCAGCTTTCGCCAACCTATCTGCCAATTCATTTCCTTTGATTCCGCAGTAACTCAGGATCCACTAGAAGACAACATGATGTTGTGGCGCTGTAGATTGTGTAAGTTCTTCCAGAACAGAGGATATGAGAAGTGCAGCTATTTGTAATAGAGCAGCGCTTTCAACACGTGCGAGAGCCGCCAGGGAGTTGGCAAGAACTACCTGATTTCGTGGCAGTTTTGATAATTTAATGAAACTGACCTATAGTAAAATGGCCACCAGCTCCGATGTTGTTGAAGACGATTATGCGTATTATGCGTTGAAGACAACATGCGTATTCCTCATGCAACTCTGGTACGAGAAATGCTGATGTCGACGTCTCTTTGGTGACAGAGCCATTTTTGTACACACGGCGCTGTGAAGCCGGTGTGGTGAGGCCAACTGCAATGCCACCTGCCTTCCTTTATCATTCTCTCTATCTTGGCTGCGGGAAGTACTCCGCGCGTACCACCTATATACGCATCTTCACAAACCGCCATAACGTAGTTTTGAGTTAAATTCAATCAAAAAATTCCCTGACGCCATGCCTTCTGTGGTGCTTCCATCGCAGCGGTCAGCGCAGACACAGCACTAGTCACTCCAGGAATACTACAAGCACCAGATTCTGGTGCATACAGATTTTGCTACATCAAGATAGAGTGCCCGCCACATCATTCGTTTACCGCAAGTACCGTAAGTACAGTTGGAAGCGCATTTAGTAATTCTGCTCACAGTCAAGTACAGTTTCGAGCTGTCAGCCATAAGCAGCGTAAACGCTAACGAATAAACTAGCGCTCCAGATTTCCTCGTGTCGTCACTTTGGCTCTGTTATTGATGTAAAATATTTTTTAGTGATGTAACGTCCTTTGCAGGGCTATAATCATAAGACGATAAATACGTGATATAGGACACCAAATAGGTCTTATAAAACGATTGTCAAGGCAACACACAAATGGCGAAAACTTATTTTTGAAAGAAAGCTATTTGGAAGCAGTGCCGGACTGAAATGGTAGATTGACAGTTCCGCGGAGAATAATGACATGCCGCATGTCGCGACGCTGTTGTCTTTTATTGACTAGTGACGCCTAATTGTTGGATAACGTTAGCTATTGTTGACCTCATGCTGGATAGGGCTCGGTAGTATTGCATAATATCGGCCGCAGTGTAGGCCGTAGTGCCGGCTAGCGTTCCCGTGCACAGAGTGAGCAGCTAACGCCTTCGCACACCCGATAGCTCCCATTTAAAAAAGTCGCCTCGATTTTTATTCAACATATATTTCACTTGGACGTCGAAGGACAGCACTATGTATGCTGATGTGTCTCGCGAACGCAATACTGCACGTGCCGAACTGCGTAGCCCACGAAAGCCGCTTGATAGAAGTCTGTAATGTCATACTTCGTTTATCTTATTTCCTGCGCTTGCTCCTTTCTTAAAGCTATTCCAATCACTATCTTTGTTTTCTTCTTCTGCGGAGATGTGGAGATGTCAGACAGCGGGAATATGAAGAAGGCTTACAAGACAATACAATGCAAATGCCTCGTTTCTATGCAAACTATGCGTCGATCCTGCTCAGCCTCGAATTCTCGCGTTCAGTGAACGACGGGAATTTTTCTCCAATGTACGCTGCTGGTACGGCAAGCGACATAAGGATTTCAATGTGCGAAAGGAGTATATTTGAATCGAGCGCCCATGTACATAATGTGTCGGGTGCGAGAGCTCCGCAACAATTATTCTTTACCTGTCACTGACGTATTCCGCACGCAGTGGTAGGAATATTCTACATACTTGTCAATTTAGAACTGCTCAAGGAGGAAGCGTTAGGATGAGGTGCACAAAGAACTGCATCAAAGGCGAGCCTCGATAAATAACCCTTTTTTAATTTAAATTTATAAAATGTAGCTGCCGACAAGAAAACTTCATTTATGCTGCATTGTTCATGCCATCTGACGCTCCAGCAGGATTCCTATAATCCGCCCTTCCCTCCCCCCGATTCCAAGAAAAAACGAAACAACACAAGAAAAGCTAAAAGCACTCCACACAATTTAATTTAAAGAACGAGTAATATCGCCGGCAAGAACTGTAGTAAGCGGATAGCAACGACCTTTAAGATACTGAAATAAGGAATCCTTTGCGAGACAGCGGCTAATAAGACTTAAGGAACCAGCATATAAACTGGTCTATTATACAAAAAAAAAAAGTTATCTTGTGACATGTTCGCAAGAGCGTCGTCTTTTATTGAACTCTGTGTCACCCATAGATCCGTCGGGGCTTACAGAGACCAAGAGAGAAAGAGAGGGGAAAAAGTGGCTCCCTTAATTTGCTACCGCGTACTTTTTTCATTACATGAAACTTAAGTCTCGTGGCGAATTCTTGCCCGCTTTTGCAGAAAAGAAAGCCCACTGCTCGAGTTTTTGCACTATGTGCCTTACGCAAGAGCTAGAAAATATATAAAACACGAAAAATCTTCCCGCAGATCCTGGTTCCAAAGAAACTATCTGATTCGGCAATGTGGAGAAAGGAAATTGGTTAAGCGAGATTTCGGACCTTGCTGTTTGTCTCTGGACTCTTTATTTTTTAGCTTTTGCTTTCGTGAGGAACCATAGCATTGCTACAGTCTTATACTTTCTGCCTCTTTTGGGTTCAGTCGATTCCACTCCAAATGGCCGATGTGCCTTCGGCGTAAAGGCCTTGTTCCTATTGAATTTCGATCGTGCGCTGTACAAGTAGAAATCAGAAGAAGATGAGGTGATTTGAAGCAATGTTCGCGTGCAGAGGGTGTGCGAAAAGAATTTAGTGCCGACAGAAATAGCGATAAAAAAAAATCTGGACGTATCTTCAGTCGAACTGACGGTTATTACTTGTGGCGTCAAGATTGCCTTGTAGTTTTGTAGTTTCTATAAGAATAAAAAAGAGGGAAATTTTGAATCATACTTTGAAGACGTCGTTGCAAAGAATCACAACAAAGAGTGGTGCAGGTTTGAAAAAAAATGAAACAACAGAATCAATTACGAGACAACAAAGGCAGACTATCGCAAGAAAATAAGAAAAATATAAAAAAGAATGTATCGAGAGAAGTCACCTTCAATTGCTTCTATAAAAGGCCGGAAATGAAGACGTCAGTCTTAATTTGCACAGAAAACTATGTGGCTCGTGGCTTGAAAGCTGACATTGACTTGGAGATAGCCTCCTGAAATGGTATTACTTTTTTTTCTATGTTGCAAGACAGTGTGTAGAGAGCGGATGCCACAAGCCTTTCTCTGTGAATGCACCGTTGTCTTAGCTACGAGCCCCAGTTTACATTTAAGTTTCTACGAAATGCTTGTTACCCAACCCCTTCTTCTCGACTGAGTTACCCTTCAGTTAACGCAGGTTAGGCACTTGATGCTGCCGCTAGCTCAAGTTTACTTGAGCTTTGTACGTAACGAACTCCAGGAAATGTAACAACGAAGCATTCAAGGTGTTAGTGGCGGCCTAACTGCCAATCCGAAGATAAACCCACTCAAACTGACAAACTCCACTGCATCACAAGAATTCAGTCTATATAGCATCACCCTCCCAAGACGTGAAAAATGCTGTCCCACCACGATGAGTATACTTTTCTATGTGTGCGTTCATTTCCCTTGGGCACTCATCGAATTGCGTTTCTCGGCGCCTAGGTAATCATGACAACAAAGAGGCCGTGTTCGTAAGCCTCCTCATTTGTACAGAAGACACAAAAGTAAAAGAAGAGGACTATTTATTGTAGTTCACCTTAGTGCCTTTTAAGAAAAATGGGACTATAGCCACAGCTCTTAAGGGGGAGTGCTCTGCACTAGCATATATGTCCATCACATTTGCTGTGGTTCTGCCCACAAACAATGTTTGTGTACATGAAAGTGTGTACGGGCAACGGCCTAATCTGAAATTTCTTGCAGCGCACATACTAACAGAAAAGAGAGAGAGAGAGAGATAGAGGTAAATGCCTTTTTTTTTTCCCCTGTCAGGTTGGACTGCTACCAACTCGCCCAAGCTTTGTACTTGACAAGCTAACTGGAACCAACTCGCCCAAGCTTTGTACTTGACAAGCTAACTGGAAGTGATGCTTTTGCAGATTAAGATATCCGCACGCAGTCAGGCGTAAGGAATTTAGAGCTGCTACGACAACTTTCTCGCAAGCGTGACCTCGCACTGTACCTTACACCCGAAATCAACGAAACTGTTAGTAAACTTAACTGCAGGATTTTCTTCCCATCTCGTCAGAACATTCTTAACTAAGAGGCTGCGTTCTGTTTTATGCAGTTCTATTTTCATTCATGTATTTTCTTTAAAGATGATGCACTATTACGAAGAAATCAGAGTTCTAAACACCTCCGGTAGCGCTCTGCAAGCAGGGTTTGACTCATAAATATAACAAATTGGAAGTATATGCTCAAATGCACCGCAACAACAGAAGTATAATAAAGAAATAAAAAGCTTGTGGCTCCCTCAGTTACAATGAGGTCGCTTCACTATCGATTTCGTGTTACGCTGGTTCTGTTTCAAAGAGAATGACTTCAATACGTTTAAGACGATTTGCCAAAGACACCATGTACAGGAATGAACCGTTCTCATTCGCGAGCTCTTGCCGCCTATTACTACTACTGATAATTAATTCTGGGGTATCGCCTGCCAGAACCACAACAACGACAACAAAACGGCCGCGAATCTCTGAGGAATTTCTGACCAAATGGGGTTCCTCAGCAAGAAATCACATCGCACAGTAGACAGGCCTCCATGTTATCGTCTCCATCCAAATGTGGCCACCATAGCTGGGTTCGAATCCGCGCCTTTCGGGTGAGCAGCCAAATGTCGTGACCATTGTCGCACCCCGGGACGGTAAGCGGAGAAAACAAATTTTCACTGCTCAAAATAAAATAGTTCGTTGAACAAAACTAACGCATTCAAAATATTTAAATGAGCCATAAACTCATGGGCACTCTACGATATAGTAGAATGGTAAACCTGACGCCACACTAGAACTAGGCGCCTAGTCTCAAAAAGCGTGAGTTATTTGTACGCGTCTATTTTTCGTGCTGGTGAGATTGGCACGTAAGATGAACTGCAGAGTTCATTTTAAAATGAATATATTACTACTGCAGAATATTAATATTATTCTTTCATCTACGTTTCCCTATCGAGAAAACCACAGAACGGTGCAAATGGCATAATTCTGATGCAGCTTAGCCCCGCGCCAAATTTAAAAACATTGACCTGACGCAAATAGTACGAAAGAAAAGAGAAGCGCGTAAACCACAATAACAGACTTATAAATAGACTTATGATGAATTCATCACATAAAAGATTGCACGTGCCTGGCTTAGGAGCGAAACTTTCGCTAGAGACTCCATACCGTAAGCTTGAAGAACAGAAAATCGGACAGAAAAAAAAGAAAAGAAAAGGCAGCAGGATACTCGCCACGTATCGAGATATGAATTATTACTAATAACAATTCGCGTAATTTTCGGTTCAAGTAGGCGCTATGCCTCGAGGATAACGAAAAAATTTGGACCGAAATTAAGCCATCCATCGCCCAGACGGCGGTGAAGCAAATGGATGATGGCGTCGGTCTTCCGACGGACGCCTACGCCAAAGGGGTGCCCTCGGGAATCGACCGAGTAGGGGTGGGCTTTTAAGACGATTCAATGATTAGAGAGAGCGGAGCGCGCCGACCAGGAACCGCAGGCTGACAGGGATTGGCGCGAGCCGATGGGATGGAACGGTGCCCGATCTCTCACACCACGTTGCCGGAGGCATGTTCTCGCGGGAATGCCGTCCTTCCCGCCCCTCATGATCGCTTTTGTTTCCCCTCACAGTTCCCTGAATCATCCCCACCATCCCTGCCAACCTCTCCTGAACCGCATTATTTCTTGTCATTTTTTTTTCGCACATTGTAACCATCATTTCGTGGTTGTCTTTCCATTTCTAATGTACATGTCCTTCCCGCACACGCATTCTCCATTTTTGGTCATCCTTTGTTTTGTCCATTTCGTTCCGGCTCTGGAGCCCTCAGGTATATTTTTACATCTCAACATATTCGTTTTAGCCACCAAGACACGGCCGATGATTGCGTCTGATCACGACAGAGCATGGAACGAAAGAAAAAATGATGCGTATATCAGTGTCACTGGAGTGGTGTGACGCACAATCATGTGTCCCCCAAGGTTTGCAGTTTCGTGGTGTTAATCCTTCGATTAACACCACTGTCGAAACTCGCGTTGACAGTAACTTACGTATGTTCAGTGTGGCTCTCCGCGAAACGATGCTCTTTACGGTAGCTAACATTTACTAAAACATCTAAAATACGGAACCCAATTCACAAAAAAAATGTGAGGTCCGTGTGTTGTGCGCGTCCCATCAAGCCAGCCGACGGTGGCGTCTCCAGGGCTTGTCGCTCTTCGTGCGCTGCATCTTAGGCTGCCACGGAGAACGACTAGCTCGCCCACGTTCTTCTATGCTGTTGCTTCGGGTATTCTCGTGCCTTGGCCCTTCCGTTGACGTCCATTTGCACTGCGATGGGATCCCTGCACTGCCGAGCTCCACGGGGGCCGCTGCGGCAACGCGGCGACATTGATGGATGCCGCCTCATTCTTGCCCCCCCCCCCCCACCCTCTATTTTTTATTTTTTGCTGTCGCCAACGTGCTGCGGTTCCTGCCTTCGCAAATGGGGTCCGCTCTGCAGTCAGGGGCCGTGTCCCGGGCCTGACCTTACTTTGTGACGGGTCTTTGCGCTAGCCGCCTCCGGCGGAATATTAAGCGTGCTTACAGCAAGGCAGCACACCCATGTTAGGCCCGAGGCTGAGTTGAGAGCCGCGGGGCAACTTGTAGAGCCGCGGGGCAGAAATGAAAGATGCATAAGCCGGAAGCCCGCCTGATTATCCAGTTCCATCGCGAGTCACAAGTGCGCGATTATCAAAGTGTCCGGAACGTCAGCGGAAGTGATTGTTCGGGCCTTGTATGTTCTTTTTCCCTGGGTCTATTTCATCCCGGATGGTCCCACCCCCCTCCTTTTTGTCCCCTTTTGTGTTATGTTTCTGTTGATGAGAAAGTATGTGCTTTTAATCTCATGGCCGAGAAAGGTTGTTATCGACTCGCCAGCTATAATCAAAAATAATGTTCAGTTCAATGAACAAGATGACGGACTTCTTTAATCGTATAGCCGTCGGCCGTACCATGTTGAAAACGACGGTTTCAGTTTCATCCTTGAACCATATAAAAGCGTCCTGCGGTATACGCTATGTACTGTTTAAGATGTCAGCCTACCAAGCTAGCGTTATGTTCAGTAGACTAAGTTTTTAGGCGACAGTTAGCGAACGTTCTCAAATATTTCGAAAGGTTGAAGTCCCTAGCTACCATCAAATCATATCATGAGTTGGTACGCGAAATAACCTAACGCATACGGATCGGTTAGAAAGCATTGTAATAATGTTTTAGGTGCAAGACTGCTACGCTAATCAGACGGACGGGTAGACAATGAGAAAAGGTAGCCTAACCAGATGCGTCCTTGACATAGGTTATCGAACAGTCAGTGTCTGCCCGTTGAGCATCTCGGTGCACTGAATCCCAGGGTGACAGCCTTTGCGTTACTCCACAATCCAGCTTGTTCCTGAGTGACTGAAGCCCGTTACGGCGCTTAATTCAAATTTGACTTTCTGCCTTGGACTCTTATCAGTCTATAAAGGCATGTACTGCATGACACTTTATTATTATTATTATTATTATTATTATTATTATTATTATTATTATTATTATTATTATTATTATTATTATTATTATTATTATCCCTGCTGGCAGGCGGGTCGGTGGGTGAATGTACGCATGCATGGAATTTGCTCCCTTCCAGACATCAATATCGGGCGAGGCATCAATATCGTGCAATACACGAAATTGGCATCAATTCCAGACATCAATATCGTGCAATACACGACATTGTTGGTGTGCCAAGTAAGAACTTTCACACCCACTTCGTGGTCGCTGCGCGGTCGCATAAGTTGCGCACTGCTGGGATATTATTGCGTCTATCCTTCCGCACAACAAAATGATGTGCAACCGAAATGCGGCGTGCCGCATTGTAACAGGACGACGTGGGTTGGTTTCTTCTGGGGAGAAGGTAGGGTGGTTTGCGTGTAGGGTTAGATCAGAGAAAGAAAGGCAGGGGGGAGGGGGGTGAAGGGGGGTGCGGGCACGGCGGGGGTTCCCGGATGCGCACAATGCGATCACAATACGCCCACTTACACACGGAAAGAAGTCGATGTCGGTAAGGGAGAGGCCTTTGTGTGAGTCATGCGGAAGTGTCCCCGGTATTCAGAAAGCTCCTTTTGCCGTTTTCTTTACGCGCATTCATTTTCCCGTGCTCGGAGCTATTCGTCTTACGCCGTCACCCCTCTCTCTGCATCACAGTCCGCTGTCGCTCAAACAAGAAGCCATGCCCGAAGCCACGCGCAGCGTCATTTTTTGTCTATATAGCTGAAGTTTTACCCGGTAAACGAACCTTGACAGGCGCTGAGACGCCCTGAAATTTGAGCGGTAGATAGACATTATGATGGCGCCCTATAGGCACCGCGTACGTCGTGAAATCATTGCAACGTCGTTGCAGTCACAGAGCGTTGATGCGAACTTCATTTTGTTGCAGAGTGAAGCAAACATTTTAAAACTGTCAGTCGGTCCACACCTCTACGGTTTCATCCTAGAATACCTACTGAGAAAAATCGACATTTCTCGCTGGGTAAAGATGTGTATATAGGTTAAAGCTACTGAAATAGCGCTTGAGTCTGCCTGCTCTGTTCTTGTAACAACGGCCTTAAGCAGGTTCCTCTGTTTTTTACGCTTTGCTTTCCTTTCTTCGCATAGTAATGATACCTCTACGGATGTAGCATACGTTCTCGTAGGGTACCACATGAAGAAAGTCTTGAAGTTATATAGTCATTGGTACTTTAAGCCCGCTTCGATGCTGAACGAAAGTGGTCGCGTTCACAGCTCAGTATCAACGCTGAGTGGAATAATGATGATGGGAGGAATTTTGGTTTTTAAACGTGCGTTTTTGACGTCAGCAAAAACAACCCCGATTTGTATGCAAGGCGAGCAAAAACGCAACAGAAATCTGAAAATGGTGGTTAATGTCTCAGCTTTATTCGCTTTCATAAAATAACGCCACAGGAATTTTCTTTTGAACATAAGGTAGCATAGGGTAGCATAAGACACATAAATATGGCCATCTTTCCACGGCTTAGAAATTTACGAAAAAATGAAAAAGAAACGTCGAAAATGTCTCATTTCGTCCCAACCAGCGAGACAAAATGAGATGCCACGCCGGCAAAACAAGACTGCCTAAAAATTTAACTAGTTCAGTTCTTGCAGCTACGCAGCCATTTTGAAACACATTTCACGCACTGAATCTTAAACGGAGGAGCAGCTGTGGCCACAGCTCCGCCGCAACATTTTGCAGATCAAGCACTGGCAATCGTTCCTTGTGCTATTGTTCTAATTCTTGTTCTGTTATTCAGGCGATCTACCAACAACGTCCACAAAGTTCTTCAAACAACATCCGTACCTCGCTAAACAGAAATATGTAACATATAATGCGCGTAAGTAAATGACTCGCTCATATATGTAAAAAAAACAAAAGATGTTTTTAGCCGATTCAACACGTTTATGTCGCGTTTTTCTCGCATCGTGGCTGTGCCCAGCGCAAAATCTCACTAAACACAGTCACGATACGGTGCTCGGAGTATATCCTACACAGCCCGTCGGGAACGCACTCTCATTCATTCGGCAAGATTTCAATATCAACGAGACGTTTGAGTTTTGTGCGTTGTTTATTGCAGTATGCGTCGAACGGAACATGTCTTGGCGCACGATGCTTTACCTTCGTCATCCATTTCTTTTGAGATATAGGCGGCTAGGAGCGTACTCAGTCCAACCCTTCAAGTTTCTGTTTAGCTAAAAAAATATCTGTCTTTTCTTTTCTTCTGTCTAACGAAAACGAGCCTACAGACATGCTAAGGTTTCCTACTTCTAACGCAGTAATACGTCCAGGTTCGAGTTTTTCAGCGTACAAAGCACTGGCGCAGCCAGAAGTGTTTCTTGGGGGGTGTGATGCGATGCGTATCATGGGCGGAAGAAAGGTCGGAAGTAAGGTGCGAGGGTGTTTATTCGGAGCTCAGAAAAGTTCGGGGTAGGGGGGGGGGGGGGGTGCTTTGACACTGATACACACCCCAGGCGATGTCCCTAGTAAGAGGTTTTCGAATAGTTAGAGCGCACAGTAATGTCACTGGCCTCGTTTCACGCTTTACCTGTGCTCTCGGAAGTGTAGCCGTTCCACTGTGCTAAAGAATGTAAGAAAAAGAAATAAAATGAAAGAAACGGTAGACAGAATGCGCAAGAAATAGACTGAGCTGGTCTTGACCCGACACGTGAGGAGAGTCGACAAGATACAATTCAACAAAGCGTAAGTGGCGGATACCGGCGTTAAATCGGGCGTCGAACTTGAAAAGGTGCTTGCACGCGTGCATGCATAGAGTAAGGCTTTCAACTTACTTTGTTTCTTATCGCGCGGGAAACTTTTCAGTTCCTCCAAGTGCCTTCGGTAATCAGGTCTGTTGCATTCTTAATGCTCCTGCCTCGAATAATTAGATTCTGGCAGCGCGCTGTCTCTTTTCGTAACGCATTACAAATCCAACTTAAGCTACACCACCAACTCCTTGCCAATTTAAAGTTGAAGCATGAAATAAAAAAAAGCGAATCTTTGCAGCCTGAAAGAACAAAAGTGTATTTCGGCTTTCTTTTCCTACTTCCACTATAGCTTTTCGGGGTATTGTCTTGATTTCAATGTCTCTGACAATTTGCCCGAAACGATTATTTTTTGCCTCTGCAGTTGCGCGGCGCTATGTTTCTGTTTCTAAACGCATATGTTTGTCTTTTTTACGAAAAAGATAAAGACAGAAAGAAAAACGCGGGACTACGTTTTCTTTCGGCTTATACCGAATTGGAAAACTGTTTAGACCGTTTTAAAATGAAAGTTTCAGCAGCTTATACGCTTTTTGCGGTGTCTTCCGACGGAACGAACTAATACGGTAACACATCAAAAGCAAAAACGCAGGAAATTTATTCTTTAGCTAAAGTTTTATAAGTAAGTGATCTGCACGACCTCAGTTTTCCATATAGTTCGACAATAAGCTCAAGACATTGAGCGCCCAAGAACGTGCACGAGCCAGTTTCAACTGTTCGCTGATTTGGCTTTTGGGCGTTGAAGTCTCCACCTTTCCATGTTTGAGCTTCAAGAATGACACGAAGCGTAACACAATGTGGCCATCTCCAATGCAAGGTTTGGTTTTCAAAGTATACTTGCATTTTAGGCACCACAGGCGTGCTACCAGTGCCAGACGTTTGCACTAGCTCATGCTATCTGTTGAATAATACATTCTTTGGCACCAAATTTGCAAGCGTCAAAAGGAACGTGCGAACGCGTCAGGCGTTGCGAAAGAATACTAACTTGACGTAACATGCGCGAAAGTGAAGAAAAATTGCGTAACACAGCAAGGCGCCGTCCCCGAAAAGAAAGAAAGCCAGGAAAGTTTATTCAAGAGCGGCACCTTGAGGATACAAGTAACAATACACACATAAAAAAGTTTCTCGCTGCTACGACATTTCTTTTTAAGATAAATATCTCTTGTGTTTGAGCGGCGTTCCTAACACCACGCTGCCCTGTTTTTTTATTTGTCACTTGCAGTCTGTCCGTCTTTCTGGACGAACGTGGTCGTCCAGAAAGACGAGCTTGGCGATGGGAACGTCCAGCACAAGAGGGCCTGGGACCACCGGAACCCTTTTGTTATTCAAATTTCCAACCACCGGCCATGCAAATCGCTAGTGCTTTCTATTTCGCGAGAAACGGGGGCGTGTTACTAGAGGAAGGGAAAAAAAAGAGGGTACGAGGAAAGGTAAGATCATGAGGCAAAAAAGACAAAAGAACACCACATAGTTCTTTTTCTTCTCTTTTGCTGAACCATCAGTGCGATCGTGCCTGTCCTATCTACTAGTATGTTCTGCTGTACCTGAACATCTTCTGCAGCCCTCGCTTCCCGAGCTCCCACAAAATCCCGTTCCCCGCTCGGCCAAGTCAATCTGAACCGCTCCAGGCACACGACTCCAGCCTGTCCACATGTCACTGCATCCTCAGTGACGGTCATCACCACCAAGCTACATTTACGAGGTTTGCTACGGACGAGAACAGTTTCCTAAGGGAAAATAACGCCGCCCTTGGGACATCATAGCCAGAAGCACCGAGGGAAAAGGAAGACAGGAGAAATATGAAACGTCACAGGCGCGCAGATTGAGTCAGCGCTTCTCAATAACCCTCGAGGGAACTGCAGTGTACATCCTTGTTCTAGGACATTGTTCAATCACGATCAATTCTGAGAAGCCATCGAATTTTTTTTTCTACATGTTAGAAGTAGTTCTGATCGCTCAACTCAGGTTCCATTCTCGGCGTTCTGCGCTGCGTCACGCAGAGCAGTATAGAAAAGCGTTTGGGCGATTGTGGTGAGAGCTGACTCCAATAACGTTTCGAGGCACGGCATGAATTGCGCGTGTCGCTACCTTAGGGCCCGAGGAGGTACTTCGTTCAGGCCATAAAATTACAGTGACGGCAAGAATGAGAACACCCCTGAATGCGCTGTAAAACAGTCCCAAATACAGTAAGTTTAATGGAAGAAGAGGATGAACACGGCTTAGAAATGCCTGTTAAAGCAAAGTAAAATTAGCTCCTATAAGATCTATTGAACTTATATCATTTATAGCGCATTCATGAGGTAAATATTTGGACAAAAATATTTATCGACACACAAAAATACACACAAAAAATGCGTGTTTACTTCGGTAGGCGAAACAATAGCCACACCAAGAGTTCCTGCTTTGCCGGCCAGGTCTGCCAGGCTAATACCGCCTGTAGCCACAACACGACTACTACTACTACTACTACTAATTCCTGCTTTGCTCGATCGATACGTGCTTATTACCCCAACGTTCAAGTTCTATGTATCCAATTCATTTATCACGAATGGGTAGCTCTTCATTCACAATTATATAAGTGGGGCGTCCCATTTTTATAGATTGGGAGCTCTTGTGATTTTGTCAACGGCTGTACACCGTGCTCCTAAGGTTCCTGAGCTGTTCAATGTGATACGATCGCGGTGGATACGAGGGCACAGCTTAAGAACGCCAACAATGGCTGACACACTGCCCTTCGCGCTCCACCACTTCGTTACATCAGATGGTTCTGCCGGCAATCCCTCTCCACAGAACTGCAGTTTCACCAAATAGCCTGTAATTATTTCTATAGGCAACATTCGCAGACAGCGCGCGCCATGACCGGGTTAGCTTGCTGCCAAGGAGACATTAATCCACTTGCGCCTTCGGTCGTATCTTCAATACTCATGACAACTATTCATCCAGGCACAGTGAGCTGGCTTTACAGTGCGTACTGGACTTGCACACGTTAGTGAAAAATATGTGACCGATTACAATTGCGATTACTTGATCCTAAAAAAAAGGTAACCGATTAGAATTAGTATTAGACTCTCATAAAATGTAATCGATAAGTTACCCAAGAGTAATCTCTTACTCCCGTGCATTACTCTCATACATCTTTTATTGCTGTGGTATGTATACAAACATACAAGTATTTACTGGTAGCGTAGTCACCACTAAATCGAGTGGGAAAAGTCGAATCAACATGTACGTAATTCGAATTCTCGTGAACGATTATTAGCGGGACGAGAACAAAGCGACAATTTTACTTCTCACGCTGCACTTTCAATTCACCTCCGACGTCGGGTTATAAGCAATATTAATAATTAAATCTAAAAATCTACCAAATACGAATGGTTATAGTTCTGTTTCATAAATGAAGTAGGGCAAACGTGTGGCAGCCCCAAGGGCAGCCCGCGAAATGAACGGCAGGAAGTGAAGAGCGCAAGTTTCTTGCAAGCTCCCACATGCGGCACCCAAAGTGGCACATCCTGTACATGAGGTACCACACAGGATTCACGAATTCACAAGCGAACTTTTGAGCCCGGTGATTTATACGTGTGGGAAGACGTGAGGCGTTTGCTTGCCCACATATTTATTTATCCTTGCTCGAACATGTACAACAGACGCTGTCGCTCCTGCCGCACTCTCGCGCTCAGCTCGAACGTGCGGAGAAGCTGAAACGCAATATCGTCGTCGTCTTAGAGACGCTGACTGCTCGCCATATACGAATAGCTGTCCGTTTTCAGGTTTCATATCTTCTTAATTTTCAGAAGCGGAGGGGGTGTGTAGGGAGCAGAAATCAGGCGCTATTTTTCACACTGAAAATCGGGGGAGAGACTTAAATTTACAAAGGACAGCCGTGTGCCACGTAGAGTGCCGCACGCAGCTTGTGAAATGAACTATACGTCACTGGCGTTCACTTCAATCAACAGAACGTAACTTGGCCGTCCCAAGGCTGGGGCTATAGTTAGGGCATCTGCACGGCGAACTCCGTCCAGCACTAAAAAATAGGCCGGTTTCTATATGGTATCGTCATTCGGAGAAAAATGGGGTCTAACCCAACCTAATCTAACACATGTTCGTGGTGCAAGAATCGGGTAAAATCTGGTTTTACTCGGAAGCGAACAACCCTAATTAAATGCGCACTGTGACCACCCCAAGTCTCCGGCAGCTAGTTCTATCTTTTTGCTTTCCATTCCACCTGCTACTCTGACCGAACCATTTAAATTGTTTACAAAGCTAGATACACTAATAACCGAGAGCATCTCCTGTTCCACAAGGTCAGTAAGGACACGGCGCTGGACACGCGCGGAGCATGCACAGAACCCGCAGCTGCTTCATTCCGTCTGTCGCGCCAAAACACATGCGATGCTTCTGGGGGGAGGACAGGAGGCGAGAGAGAAACATGGGGTAGAAAGGGAGGAAGAGAGACGGGAGAAGAGAAACGGAGAGAAAGAGAGAGGCAAGTGTCCAGGCGCTTCCCTCGTGGGTCAGACACGTGAGAGCATTGACTGGCCGCTCGCGCCGCCACGCAGGAGAGCGAAATGGAGAAAGCAGTTGGGAGAAAAGGGAGCGGGGAGGCACCGGACGTGACGTCACTCAGCGGAAAAAGGAAAGGAGAAAGTTCCCTCAGACCACGCCGCTAGAGGGGGAAAAACGAAGGCGAGAGACAAAAAGAAGTGTCAAACAGAAATTGCGAGGGACACGTCGGCGATGGGATAGGCGCCTAGGAAAAGAAGACAGTAGGGCGAGCTAAAGACAAAAAAGAGAATACATTAAGAGGCTACAAAAAAGGACAAAACAGTCCCGAAGCGGGGAATAGGATCAGACTAAGGGTCCCCACCGCCGGCGGTGGGGAGAGAAAGGAGGGCTCAGAAGACGGGCTTGCGCGGCGAGGCTCGGACTCTGGTTTTCCGCGCGCCCAGGGCATTGGCACACGCACTGCCGCTCGGCGCAGACGCGCGCACCGCACCGACGACGCGCTCCAGCACCCGTGTTGCCGACGTGCGGAGAAAAAGGCCCGCATGCTGTTGCTGCTGGTTGTCTGTATGACGAAGTAAAAGTGCGCTGTGTGCGGAAGGCTGAGAGGCAAGGAGGGCGCTAATCTCTTTGACCGGTCCCCGAGGCAACGAGGGTGCCTGTTCTGCCCATCGAACACCGTTCGCTCCGCTTGTTTGATCGGTGAATTAGCGAGCTGCTCGCTACACTCGGCTGGGTTTTGTCTCCGGTGCTCGGAACTCGCTGACGTGGACTCTGGCTGCACTTCGACATGGGTTAGGCTGCCCTGAAAGGATAGGAACTATCCCGTGATCCCGCGATTTCTCGAACTATCCGCCGCTGAACTTTGTTGAAGGCCTGACACTTTCTTTTTCGTTGTTGGTGTTGCCCTTCTGCTGAGCTGCGCCGCTTCTGCCAAGAGAAAATTCGAATGACACGAAAGAAGTGGTTCCGCGTCAACCTGCCTCCTCTGACTTGCGGTAAGCATTTGCATAATTTTGCTCGTGCTGCCTGACCCGCAGTATACACTGACGTTGGCAAGCCAGTCACAAAACGCGTATTTAAAATGTTTGCCTTGTTTATTGCATTTAGGGTATTCATTCAAACAGTAAAATTTTTCAGTTTTGACCTTCATCGCAGCGATCGTGTTGGCTTAGCTAACCTATCTGGTGAAGAATCGATTGCACTTTGGAAGTCTCACTTTCTCTACACAAGAAGGAAATATTAGCTGGTGATTAAACATACTTCACAAGCAATATATATCTTTTTATTTCGCAGAAAAAGCACCTAGAAGGTTGTTATGGTGACCTAGCGCAGCTCTAGTGGAACGTATAGTGCTTCACCAGTATAAGGAGGAACGTGAGTTAGTGCTTAGCAACCTCTTTTCTAGGAAGTGAAAGAAAGGCAATTTAATTATGCAGTTACATTTTTTCTCTTTCGTAATGTTGGGTGCCTTACACTACAGGATTCTATGCAGAGAACGTTGACACTCCTTAGAAGACCGACGAACTGCGCCTTGATATACGGTTCAATATCTTAAGCTACGCAGGCAACGATACCCACGCTCATAATTTATAAGTATCTCGCACTCGTGTCTCCACCCTCGTAGATTCATTAACTTGCTAAACGTGCCAAATGGATTATATCTTTCTGTTCATAATAAGTTCTCAACGCTAGGTGCTTTTAAATAGTGTATAGAGACCGGTAAAACACTGTTCCCGAGAAACCACTTATCACACGTTGATGTTCTGCATAAGCCGTTCGGCTGGAACACTTCGGTATGAAAAGGGGGTGCTCCTAATTAAAAGCAAAAAAAAAGATAAGTTATATTCGCACATAACTGTCGTCTATTGTGCCCTCGAAGACGGTGTCTGAAAAGGTCAGTGGTAGACACGGCGAAGCGGGAAGCTGCATAAAGTGTTGCAAACCATTTTGCGAATTATATATATTTTTTCGTGCACGAAAACACTGCCAAAGACAAAACAATGTTTCTTAAGGCAGGGACTGGAAAATGAAAGCACGAAGGCAGACTACACATGCGCCCGGTTCGCTACCTTGTAAAAGAGGAAGGAGGTAAAAAAAGCGCAGACTGTGGCTTTATCCGAGACTTTGTATTGAAATTATAGTTAATCAACCACGCAGCATGCCATGGAAAGAATAATGACAGGCGTAACACTAAGAGATCGAGAGAGAGAAGAATGGATCAGAAAAAGAAAACAGCAGTATAGACAGCCACCCTCGCTACCATAAAAGGGAAAAAAATGACCTGGGGAGGCCAGGTAATGCGTGGGGAAGATAACAGGTGGACAGTGCAAGTAACAGTATGAGGACCAACGGACGAGACATACAGTAGCGGAAGACAAAAAGCCAAATGGAGTGACTTAATTAATAAGTTTGCAGGACCAAATGAAACCAACACCCCCAGGATAGGGTAAATTGAAGGTTTCTGGGAGAGGATCTAAAACACGCGAATGATGATGATGATCTTAAGTAAGGAAATGTCGGTTTGATTCCTTGGGATATGATTAAATTCAGAAGTCGCAATCAAGGCTGAGTGCGAACAATAGGCAAGGAAAGTTACGCTGAAACAAAGGGCAATGGTATGCACTGAACGATCAGCTCCTACTCTGTCGTACAAGATCAGCGTTGAAATGAAGTTGTCTTCGCTAGCGAACAACCCAGGGAAATGGGCAAGAGCATGAATTCATTAGGGCTTCGGCGCAGGGCCTGCACATGTCTAAAATCGGATGGTTAGCAATCGATCTCGCAGAACATCATTAGGAGGCCAAGCGAACACCAGTGCATAACGAGGTTACGTGAAGATCGATAAAAAGTTTGAAAGACAGAGCATGAGGAGTACTGTGCTCGTTCTTCAGGACGCAGGTCGATAACTTAATTTTTGTTTCCGAAGGCTTCGCGTATTATTGGGCTCAAATCATCAAGGAAAGAGTACGTTTGCCTATTTATTCATCGAACCCAAAGAGCGACGGAAAAGTGCACTTCATATCGAGATAGTCCATCGCTGTTCAGAACTCAAGTAAAGAGGGAAGTGTAATCAAAGTGAAGAGGCGAGAGTGTTCAAAGAAGTTGTCGTGGAAAGCGTCTGCTTGGATAACCAAGCTAGCGGAAGAGGGACATTTAACAGCAAGACTCGGTGAATACTTTGATTTGTTGTTCTAGTTTTTACATAAAGCAAAGCTCTTGAGCAGTCTCTACTCTAATGCCAAAATTTTCCCATGTCGTTAGCGATCATTTGCCGCTCCAGTACGTTGCTTTTACTCGAAGCGAGGTTCAACAATTTCCTTTTACGAAAAGTATTGATTCAAGTTCGAGGGATGATCATAAAGCTTTGCTTACAATCTTGTAAGCCTGGAGCCTGGACATCTATTGGTGGTAGCCGAGCTCTGTCTGTTATCAGAGTCTTGCAGTCTGCTTTACTCTGCTTGCATAACATGAAGGTGCTTCATAGAGGACCCCAAAACGAATCCACGCATGTCATTTCCTTCGCTACCATCGCAGCCAAATACTTATGTTAGTTCCGTGACGGAAGTGACGTCAGTACCAGACAGCGCTAGTTTGCTAGCTTGCTAGCGAAACCTAATTCACTTCCATTTTTCGGTTTCCGACATCCATTGTTATTTCACTTCCGATGTCAACGAATGGGTTCTTTGTTGATTTCTCATTTTACGGTTATGAACGCCTCTGAGCTAAGTTCGACCAAAAATGACTCTCGCCACGTAAAGCTGCAACCACTCGTCCGAAGGCCCATTTCAGTTTCGCGCGATGAGAGTCTCATAAGAAATAGGAATAGACCGTAATGTTTCCCTTTATTTCTCACCTTCCTCATGCTGCTCATTTAATTCCGTGGGTGGACGTGGTATCATTTTAGGATTAAATGGCAGCCCCCTTTTTTCTTCTTACACTGTTCCCATAATTTTGTGCAGTAATTTAGAGTGCACTCTAGGCGGCACCAAATATACATAGGCTACCATGCTTAGACTCGTAGAGAAACAAACTCTGCCGCTACTGTCTACGACAGTTATGAGTACGGTGCCCTTCCAAAACAACAGTGACTATCTCGTAGACTACACACTTAATGGCAAAAGAGGCGAAAATTAACTTGCAGAAATATTGTGTCAAGTACGAAGGTTTAAGCTTGTACATTTACACAGGGGTGATCCAGGGGTGCCCATGGCAGTCAATTCGCTAAGCTTTTAAAGGACTGCGGCTATTTTTGCAATATAGTAGCAAATAATGGCGTCTCTGCATCGGAATGTACATCAGGAAAACATCCTCAACAGGATTACAGCGTGACATAAGCAAAACAGCTGCTCTCTCGTGCACTTCATATAGCTAGCACTCTACCCATTGCTTTTCTTCTCGGTAGGTAACGACACTTAGGCGACGTCAGCATAACCAGAGGACCATAATGGATTCGTGGCGATAACCACTTGGTTAATCATGAGAGCCCTGAAACCTATGTGGAGCACGAAGTTTTGCGCGAAGCTCTCTTGGGGCACCAAAATGACACACCCAGTAACGTTGAAAGAGAGAAAAACATCCCTGGCGTAGGCTACCACTTCACAAATTACGTTTACAAAATTTTTGCGAGTTGCTTCACAAAGCGAACACGCGCATGCAGTTTGACGTACGATATGCGGCGCGCATTATTCGTTTGCACCTACACCTTCCCCCTTCTCCGTCCTTCCTCTTTCTGCGTGCCTAAAGGCGAAGTCATACGTCAAAGCTACGCACTAAAAGAGATATGCAATCGCTAATGAGTTGGGAGCTTTGCCTCCGTCAGACTGGTGTTGAGGGCAAGTAAATCCACTTAGCGGGGCCGAACAGCAGATTGCGCCGCCGTTAGGCACTGGTTCGGAAAGGTGGAGCCTGGGGATAACGGGTTAGCATAGAGAAAGCAGAAGCGTCGGCTCTGGCCCTCGCCATCAGCGCTCCCTCCACCGGGGCGAGCGTTCATGCGTACGCTTGTCTGGCTCATCGGCTTGGCTTCGCGCGGCTTAATGAGCACTTCGCAGTGGATTGCAGATCAGGAGAAGTGGTTCTGACGCGTGCCGTCGCCTCCACTTCCACACTCCAACCGCGGCCAGCTCGCGTGACCGTGCACTTTAAACTCACATTGAACTCTAGTTAACGACGATGAGTGCACCAAGTTCGGTATAACCGCAAAGTAGATACTTTCAACAAACTCGTTAGCTGGTTACTTCATAATTGGAAGTTTGCGTAAGCCTCAACTGCAGTCTCTTTAAAGTCGTGCTTAAAACTCGCAAACGCAGAAATCCCAACAGTGCGTGAGTGCGTGCGTGAAGGTATTTCGGATGCGGCGATAACGCAAAGCATTGTAGTACCACGCTTAGGTGCCCAGCTTTCCCAAGTAATATAAGTTAGGCGTGCTATGCTAGTTACGCTGCGCTGCAATTTATAACGCAGTGCCCTAACGCTTTTGTTTCAGGCGTTCTTATCGTGAACGTGGAGTGAGCAGAGTGTTATTATTAACATTTCCTAAACGGTCACGCGATCACATTCATCATAGCGGGACCTAGTTATTCCTTTGTTTACTTTTACGAACCTCTAGGTCTAAGATACTGCTCTCCTGCAGTGTGGACCGTCTCAAAGGAGGTTTAGCAGTATGTTTAACCACTTCGCTTCCCTCGCGCATAGCTCAACAGGCTTCTTAAAAAAAAGCGAGAGAGCGTGCGACCTGTGCTCGTGATAAATGAGTTCCAATTAGTTCTCAAAAGTAGGCGTCGCGCAGTTTGGGCCGCAGGCGCACGTTTCTCAGAGACTTGCGAAGCTCTCGTAAAACAAAGTTTGCTGAAACATCGGAAAGCGCCAACTTGAACCCCTCGTTTATTGTGTTCTTTCATTTCTAATCCTGCATTTTTGCCGACATATGATGAACAAACTAATGTGTAAGGATAAGTTGCGAAATTTATTGTTTACTTGTCTGTCTTTGAGTCGATTCGTGTTACGTTTTCTCCATTATTTACTGGGACGTATTTCTTATTGCGTGCATGGGCATCCGGTTCTACATAATGATTCGTGCACAATACTGAGAGGGAGACGTGGACCTAGGCAGTCCACATAATGAGAAACTTAGGTAACCGATTGTAACCGAGGCCACATAAAGAAAAGCTCCACTAACCGATGGGATTGGTACCGAGGGAGGGGAAACGCAACTGTAGATGACAGAGTTAAATAAGCGCATATATTTTTTTTTTTAACTGCAGGCATAAAATGGAATCAGCTCGCGCAGGGCAGATTGGAAATCGTTGGGAGAGGCCATTTTCCTGCAGTGGGCATCACTAACGCTGACGACAACGATGATGATAATTAATGTGATGATGATGATGATGATGATGATGATGATGATGATGATGATGATGACGACGACGACGACGACGACGACGACGACGACGTTCTGGCAGTGATGATAATGACATCGGTAAACCGCCATGCTCATAGTAGAGCATTTTGGTTGATCCCTAGACTGTTTTACCTTTGCGGATACTGGATTACGGGATTATCGTGCGGAGCTTAACCAGACACACGAAGCTAATATTGCTGTGCCTTGAACGTTTCACGTGACGGCTAATGCAAAGCATTCGCAGCGAATTATTTAAGAACTCACAGTACTTTCATGATTTCCTTGCAATGAGAACACTGACGCGTCTGAAAAAGAAGTTTTTGAATGCACTGCAGTTATACAAGCCGCTGCAAGATGCCGCTACCTGTTATGTTCCTGCCCTGAATGGCTCTGGTAATGCGGTATACGTAAACGTAAGAAAGTGTACAAGGAAACTAAAACGCTCTAATTATGCTTGTTATTTTAAAATGCATTGTGTACCAACACTTCTCTTATTCTCAAATACCTCCGCGCGACCGAGGGGAGGTATTCGAGAGCGACCCCTCAACATCGACGGGGCTTATCACATCACAATGCCAAGCCAAGCGTTATTCTAGTTCCTGCGATCAACTCTGTAAACGCCCAAATGAAAACTCCTGTTAGCTTTGTTTTATTTCTTTATTTACATTCTCCTTCGAACCACCGCGTCCTTCGTCCCAATGTGAGGCAACATAAACTCAACGTCTTCTCCTTAACCTTGCTGTTTTATTTAGTCTTAACCCAACACTTACAATTCCAAAGACCATACTTGCTTTCCAACACAGCAGTTTCCTTATGAAGAAACTGCTCTGTTGGAACGAACACTTCGAACGTTTGCACCGAGCATCGGATGACCAAGCACTACCTAGTCGTCTAATTCAGCTCCCGTTCTCTCGAATGCGGAAGACGTCGGCTTTGTTTGTTGACATTACTCGCAGATCGGAAGAGAGCACATCACTTATACACCGTAAGGCAGGGACTATGAAAAATGTCCTTTCACCATACACCTCTCAACGCCAGAAATACGTAAAAAATCTGGCCAGCCTACTTCGACACATTCCAATTTTCCCAGTCGTACTTACTTAAAAAATATGACGATTATCTTAAAGCATTCACGGACAGATCTGTACATAGCGACGCCCAAAGTACCTCTGCAGCTTTCTACTGTCCATTGACAGACACCAGACGGGTATATCGGATACCCCATACATCCTCGACGACTACAGCAGAACTGCCAGCAGAACTGGCAGCAATTGATGCTGCTTTGAAGCACGTGAGCGAGCATTTGAATGCGTTCAAGGTCTTCATCCTTACAGACTCCCGTGCTGCCTTTAGCCGATTACTGATAGGTCACGCTGACAGTCCACTTCAATACAGTGTCAAGGAATCTGCCGACAAAATTACTTCTCGTGGTGTGTCCCTTGTTGCCCAATGGATACCATCGCACGTAGGTATTCCTTGCAACGAAGAGGCTGATCGACTATAGCTTGAAGTTGTGCCCACAGGGAGCGTAATTGCCCTGAAATCACTTTCACGTTTGACGACACGCGTTTACCGATGCATCAACACCTACCGAAACAGCACCCAGATCAGCGTGTTGCAACAGGGTCGTTTCCTCCCCGTGTCTGTGGTCGTGGCTTGCCTCGTCGTGCTACAGCCCTCCTGTGTAAGTTAAGGGTTGGCTCTGTGTTAGTGCACGAACGGCTATACCGTCAAGGACGTGCGGACACCCCGTCGTGTGCGTATTGTGGCTCCAGTGAGACACTCGAACATGTGATCTTGCAGTGCCCGCACTTGCCACGCAGCGTGCATTGTTAGTGAAGGCATACGGACTGATGTGGTGTGCCTCAATTACCGATTGCCTTTTTTCCCAGTGAAAGGGATGGCGGACATGATCAGGCCCATCGAGCCCTGTTAACTTTCTTGAACGCTGCTGGTTTAGCCTCCCGCTTACAGTCATGTTTCCGTGTTTATTTTGTCTGCGCTTATTCGTCTTCTCTCCCTCCCCCTGAAAGAGCAAGCAGGCATTCTGCCCCACTCGGTGGCTGTTGCCAGCTTGCTCCTTCCTTCTCTTTGTGTCCTTGTGTGTGTTATGTTTCCCTACCTAATAATAATAATAATAATAATAATAATAATAATAATAATAATAATAATAATAATAATAATAATAATAATAATAATAATAATAATAATGAGGACCAAGTCACCTGCACTTTTTTGCAACGCAGCAACTGTTACACAGGAAAAATATGTACCTTAAAAAGCAGCAGTTGTTCTCTCGATATCCTGATAAACCGCAATCTCTCTGCCTTATTTACATGCATGCATGCTAGTTCCTGGTCTACACTCATATGTGGCTAAAGGCGGAAAAGCGCAGATGCCTGACACTGTGAAATCTGCAGCAATGTTCGTGCAATTGTCGCTGATCCAGGCCGAAATCCCCAGGGCTGACGTTAATTCAATACCTTCCCGGCTGAGTTTCGTCAGCGAAAGCCGTGCCCTCGGGTATTAGTAGGGACTGCGTAGGACAGGGGCGCAGTTTACGGCTCTCGGCATTCGTGATAGCCTTGTTTGACATTGTTACCCGAACAAACACTGCGCTGCTGTACCTGTAGAAGTTACAGAACACACATGCACATAAGCTTTCGCACGTACGTCTATACCATGGAGCGGCGGCAAGCCGCCAAAAACATATTATGCGCTCATGCATTTGCAGATTTCACTCGTAATTCTCGATGTCCTTCTTTGTGTGTGTGTGTGTGTGTGTGTGTGTGTGTGTGTGTGTGTGTGTGTGTGTGTGTGTGTGTGTGTGTGTGTGTGTGTGTGTGTGTGTGTGTGTGTGCGTGTGTGTGTGTGTGTGTGTGTGTGTGGCGAAGATTTCTGCGCGTAGGTTGAAGAAATCTTTCGGAAACTCAGTTATTTCCGAGCACACGGAGAGCTCAGGAAGAGGCTTGCAATAGAAGTCTTATATACTTACTCTTCATTTTATGTCAGTTTTGCGCTAGTATATAGGAATTTTGGTTAACACGTTGTTACAGTGCCCGAATGGAATGTGGATGTGGCATCACGGTGACAACTGGTTTTGCTTATTGTTCGTAGTAAATCTGCCTATAATGTAGACACCAAGTGAGAAAGATGCTGCCAGGTAGACGTGTGCAAAACAGAATTCCAAAGACAAATTTTTTGGAGCTATAAAAACAAGCCTAGCCCACCTTTAGTGAAAAGAACGAGAAGAGATAAAAAGCGAGGCGTAGACGCAGGGCAAGAACGTAGACATCGAAATCAAACATCGAAGTACGTACGACATTCACGTCAACGTTTACGGCACTGGTAAATGGGCGTGAAGCACTTCTCTTTAGACGCCGGAACCACGCTTTCAAATACGAAACACGCCCGGTCGATATAATAGAGAGGTATACAGGGACAGTCGCCGCGCGAGTGGTTCGGACAGCATCGCTTACGTAGCAGCGCATAATACCGGGACGAGCTTCTCTTATGCACAATTGACGACCGCTGGTGCACAGTGTGCATCTCGTTCTCGGTCTAGCCTTTCACAATAAGAGCTGGGCGTGCGTAACCGACTATTTTTCATTTCGTGACAGCTGACTCTTCGGAAGCTGGAATACCGACGTCGAACGAAAAAAAGAAAGAAAAAAGGAGGGTGAGAGTCGGAACGAATGCAAGAAGCAAGAGCAGGCGCATCGATTGAGAAGGGCCGCCAGCTTTGTTAGCGCGGGAAATGAATAGCGCTGCCGGCAGGGACACGCAGGCAGGTCCACGACTGCTCCCGAGCGTCGATTTACAGCTCCCACGGGCGCACTCGACGCTACAACGCGGTGTTCGCACCGCGGGTCCGCTCGCGGACCGCTGACGCTCTATCCGTCTGAGCGATGGCGCGTGTCGAGAGCCTATGCGGGGCTGCAGGCGACGGGGATTCACCGCACTTTTCGGCGACGGCAACGAAGCGAACCACCCACTTTGGGAGACCGACCCGCCCACAGTATACGTGTTCATTTTCGGAGTCGATTATCGAACTCCGGTATCACGCTAGAGAGAGAGCTAGAAAATTATCGCTGACGTTCCGTAGAGTCCTTTTTTTTTTTCGTTAACGAGTGTGTGTTCCATTTGGGTTTCGATTATCGAATTCAGGCATGCCACCTGTGTGGGTTGGGAACTGATGGCTCAGTCTGTCTCTTTCTTTTCTTTTCTTTTTTTTTGATGAATGTATTACTGGCCGGTGGTAATAGGCTGGCGGGACCTATTATTCACGCAAATCCGGACACTGCCCCGCTGAATACTTCCGTTACAAGGACGAAATAAGCCATGGGATATCTGTCGCTCAAAGCCCTCCTGCCATCGTACTGAGGAATTAAATATGCGAGTTCGTGCTTTGAGACCTAGCAAAGCCGTGTAGCGCTAAGCACTTTTGTCTTTTATATGAATGAGTCTGGTGCACCATCGTGTAGAGGAAGCCGGAACATGACACCCTTTCTTTTCTTCTTTTGTTCTTATACAGCGCACGTAATTTCGTACGCAATTTAGTTTGATCCAGCAGCCACGGCTCAAGTATAGCCTGAATCAGGGAAGAACACGGATAATGATACGCTTGTGTCCAACTTTTATTGGGCTCTCGTGGATTTAGCTGTGCAGCTTGCACTGAGTCGAAAACGAATGCGTTAATCTCAATAGCGCCTTATTTGATTCCCAGACTCGCGTTACCAGCCGACAATCTTTTAATTGATTTTTTTTTCATCTCGAATGTCACATTCACATGCGCATGAGGGCAAGGTTAAATTTTATGAATCGCGTGCAGCATTTTCCGTGACCCGTATTAAATAAGAGTTTAATTAGACGACTCGGCGTGCAGCCAACAAAAATGCATGGAAGCGCAGCCAACTCAGTGATGGGTAATTGTTTGTCTAACCTCAGGTCTCACAGCGCCGACAATATGTCGGGATTCCGCACGAAACTGAAACCGTTCTTATGGCAGAAAGCGTCGACCAGAAGGAATAGGAAAAGTGACAGAAATGGAAGAATCAGGGATACAAGCAAAAGGCTGGGACGAACAACAGCTAATCCGGCATAACTATGTTAAAATGGCGACAAAAGAGAAGCAGGTATACGAAGGGAGAAAAGCGACTGGTTAACACAATGATTTCACGCAATCACAACCATTTGCGTCACGTAATAACAGACCGGACTTGCCTGTGCGAAAGACACGAACAAAAAAAAAAAGAAAAAGAAAGAAAGAAAGGGAGCGGTTGCGCTGCAGGGATTCATTAAAGCATAATTAGCCCGCTACATTTACAACTTAAATATAGTTGCGTCTTCTTTTCGTTATGTCAGCTTATTTCCTGCTGTAAAAAGAATAATCAAATTCGCTGCGTGTTTCGTGCAATACCGTTGCGTGTGGGTGAGAAATTATATTCCTATGAAACGCTTTGCAAGTAATAGATTGTGACTTATTTCTGTTTCCTTTATTTTTATAAGAAAAAGAAGAACCTTACTAATACCGTAGTAATGCAATTCAGTACATATGCAAAGTAGTAACGCCGAAGTACAAGCAAGCATGTACAAATGGTCCCAGTGAACCAGTGAGTGAGGCAAGGCAGCCCATGAAAACATGTTTGCTTACGTGCTGTTCTGAGGCAAGCACTACAACAAAAATATTCCGTTCTTCAAGTTATCTTTGGTTCCGACATGGAAAACGAATGCATTTAATAGAACAGACAATAATAGAAAAAAAAAGAAAAATAAACTTAGTGCGTCGCATCCTTGCAACCGCGCCTTGCCAAGGAAACGCAGACGGGGCCACTAATTCTGAAGCGTGCCCTCGAAGGACGATGCAAGGACAGACTAGAAAGAAAGAAAGAAAGAAAGAAAGAAAGAAAGAAAGAAAGAAAGAAAGAAAGAAAGAAAGAAAGAAAGAAAGAAAGAAAGAAAGAAAGAGAAATGACTGGGCAAGAGTGAGAGGAAAACTGCAAGGACTGAATGAAAAGAAGCTTGGAGAGAGGAATCGAAGCAAATATCGCAAGCGACGAGTACAAATGGAGGAGCGCATTTCGCATGTCACTGGGAACTCGGAACTGGGGCGAGGAAATATGGAACAGCAAAACAAAAACGATCCGGCACGAATCGAAAAAGAAACGAACAAGAAGAATGGTGAAGGGTGGTTATAACAGGGCACAAATAGCAGGAACCTAGCGCACAACAACAATTCGAAGGGAAGGCCGCTTCGCGCTGTCTTATCTCTACCGCAGCGGACGACTATATTTCATTGCCCGCCCAGCAAGGATATTCGCGGCCCTGCGCACCCGTACAGGAGCACTCGCGCATTGAAGACGCTTCTTTCGATTCCTTCCGCGCCTTTTTATGAGGCGCACAGTTGCTTATATTTTCTTTTCTTATTTTTTAACTTTTACTCTCCTTGCCATCCTCACATCTCCCTTTACGTCGTCCTTGCATATCTTACCGTTTATTTCGTTTTGAATGTACGGCAAGAATGCCGCACATTCAAGGCCCCCGTGGTCTGTCATTTATAGCGTCACGGCGAGATGTTTCTCGCTCTGAAATCGTGTCGGCCTACTTGTGGGCAAACAGCTATACTTCGCATTTTTCTCACAGGGCTCACGTATTTGTCTACGTCTTGAGGCGCCGTACACCAACTTTCCTCCCTTATTTCCATGTCTTCTTCTCGCTCTCTGTAATTTTCTTCCCAATTTTTGGGACGTCGAGACAGCTCAGGAAACGGCGCTGCATGCAAAAGCCTCGGCGGCGCGATGACACATGGGTTTTGGGAGTTCGAGATCGGTGGCATTTCGGCTACAACTCGGCTCGCACCAATATTTCTCTGTCTAACAGACTTGGCCGAGGGATCCTATCTTCTCAATGTTGTATGCGGGACAACAAGCTTTCTCTTTCGGCGCCTCTCTTTTTTAGGGGCGAAGCTCCTTAGGGCTTGGGTCTGTACATCCCATGGTGTTCGTTGGTGATGTACGTAGCCACGTCTACTTTTATAAAAAATAAAATTCCGAAAGTTGTGTCCTCTGCCTGGATTCGAACCCAGGCTCTCGGCGTGGAAGTCGAGCGTTCTACCACTGAGCTACGCCTGTGGTTGAAAAATTATCGCTAAAAGACCTAAACAGGTATAATGTCTCCCGCGGAATCGCATTAACAAACGTATACGTTGAAAAATAGTAATACACCGCTACACGACGCGAAAATGGATTGTATAACGAGGTCGAGGCATCATTTGAAAGAACACAGAGCTGCGTGCTTTGTAGCTTTGAACCCATTACGGAGGCACTGGTAATTATGGCGTAGTGGGTACTTCCCTACTTGGCAAAATGATAAGTTATGGCGCAGGAGATACCTACCACTTCTACTTGCACTAGTTTCCTCAAGCGTTTAAAGTGGCCTCTAAGAAAGTAGCTCCTCCTGCTTACGCTGTCACTGTCCTGCAGTTCCGCGCAGGCCTGGCTCTAGCACAGCATATCCCCCTTAAACGCGAGATCCCAGCGTACGAATACAGTGTTTCTCACGCCTTTACATGATGATCGACTGGGCGATTTACGCGAAAGATTCACGGTTTACCGATGATTCCCTCCGGAGCTTCGCCCACTCATCATCATTCACCCCGTGGATATGCTGTGATTTTTTTTCTTTTTAGAACATATGTAACACCAAGAAAATCGCACGTGTCCACCGCACCGCGACGTACTTAGTTGTCGAAAAAACGTATGATCATTCCACATGCCACATACACATTTCACTGCAGTACTCAAGCCTGCTTTACGACATTAAGGCTAGATAATAGTTTAAGCCATATCATGCTGGTTTCGTGAACGATTCAAGAGACAATAAGGTGAAAAACGATTTATTTGGTATTAGTGAATGACCTTTTCACTACACCAAAAGCACCGCCCTTACGAGGAGAAGGCGTTTGGTAATAAAGAAAGCATGCGAAAAGAAAATGCAATACGATGCTGCTTTGACAATCCCGGCTACTGTACGCGTGAAGCCGTACATTGTGTTTTAAGGACGACGGAGACTTAACATAGCATGTTTCATTAAATGTTACTGACCCGATGTGGCCACAATGCTAGGAGGCGACGATTGCACGCGAGAATCACATAACCGGAGCCGCAAGTCACTTTGGGCCTAGTTGGTGTTTGCCCATTATTAAGGTTGCACAAGAACATTAAAAGCAGACTGCCAAGCGGTTTATTAATGTCCATAGTTTGCGCTTAACCTCTTATCCTCTGTTGCTTTATCTTTGCAGGGTTTCCTGAGCGCAAACTTCAGAATGGGAGAATCAGACTTCTAGGGCAGAACAGTAATTGCAATAGAATTGCAGTAGTCCTGCGCCTACGCGATTTACAGTGATCGTACGACTGTTCTTGCACGCGTAAGCGGCGAGAAGCTTCTCACGTTTATTTGGAAAATTATATTGGGTCATTGAAACACAGTACAGTTCATGAACCCGCGTACTTTTCTATGTGCCCTATGAGAACCGTTTGATGTTCTATTGACCTCCAGATAACGTCACTCGACCTTATCCTATTGAGTCTTATAGAAAAATTGAAGGAATTGATGTACGAAAATGCGCTCCTTTTTTTTTTTTTTACATCTGTGACCTATGGTTTCAGATAAGAAGTTTTCAGAAACAAAGACGCGATTGCGCGTATTTTTCACGAGGGCTTTCATTTCACAAAGAAAAAAAAAAGAAGCCAGCGTTATGCACAGTGTTTGCTAAATTGTACAGAACTTACTAAGTAAAACGAACTTCTCGGAGTCCGAGCCCAATCAATATCTTCTCGAGCGACTTTAGTATGGTGCTGTATATTTTATCCGCGTTTCTTTGGCCGCGCAACTGCCTGACGCACTAAGCTTTCATGTGGCTGGGCCCGCCTCTGTAGATAGTCTTTTTTTTTTTTTACTGCAGGTTTGCTTTATTTTTGTATTAAAGTCATTCAATGCTTTCTGGCTGTAAAAGAACCAAACTGGACATTGATTTCAGTTAAGTAACTGTGCCCGTCCTCTTCTGTTTCACTCTGTATCATCAGCAACCGTGAGATTTATTTAAAGCACGGTATCCTTACGCTCTGTGTAAATGTGTGATAAAATGCGCTGGCAAGCAAGAAAACGTTGCTTTTATTACATTCCCACGGGCTCTAGAGAAAGCGGCGAGTCTCCAACAAATGCTTAGCTCAGGCTGTTGGCTCACAGGAACAAAAACTCAGACGCAGCAGTGCGTGCCGGTCAGGCCGCCTTCGTGCAACGTCAGGGCTTTTTCGGCCTGTGGTGCTCGTCTGATTATATTGAGATTTTTTTTTTCCCTTTCGGTCCGTGGTGAGTGTTCCGACCAAAAACGCCTCGGGTCTCTTGCGTCTTAGATGGAGGCCTGAGCTCTACTATCGATATACGCCTAAGCTACCGAGCTTCCTCTAGCTTATATAGGAGGCTGAAAAATATATGTTCCCCTTTGTTGTTTCTTTATTTCTTCCTCTCTCTCTAACTGTATTTTTAGCCCCTTCAACAAGAAATAGACGCGGAAAGGGTGCAAACAATAAAACTTGGGACTGTGTGGTAAATGCACTGCCCTATGTACCTTTGCAGAGTAGATCGCGAATGTGCTTGCGAACGCTTGACACCTCACTTAGAAATTTACAGTGCATATGGTAATCCCAGACACCGCTACCATTGAGACACATTACAGCACTATTATATTATACTCTTCCCATTTATGCAAAGTGTTATCCAATCAGATATAGTCGGGAATAATGTCATTATCTCATTCTCGTATTTAAACAAAAGGAGCGACGTGTGTGTGTGTGTTCTGACTAGATGTTACGAATGTTGTTCCATTTGCCAAGTTTATATATACTGTGCCATTCGGAGTAACTTACGCGCACTCCCAAGAATAAAGCTGAAAGAGATAGCAGCAATGCAATATTTCTGTTCTTTTGTTTTGCTTTTACAATCCATAATATTAAGCTCTAACTGCCTGGGTGGATCGAAGGCAGTGTTCAGCGAAGCTGGGCCGATAAACCTACAGAGCGGCAAACAAAAAAAAAACTGCAAGAACTGCCGTTGAAGGTTTAATACCTGAATCATGGCACCCGTATACTCCTGCCCGGCGCAAACGCTATGCATTATCAATGAGCTTTCTTCTTTACGGCATCGTTAGGGGGGCAACGGCGTCTTAGCTGGCGCGACATGCGCCGAGGTGCCACCGCCTCCTTAAGGCGTTACGGCTCACTCCTTTCAGGTTGTTCTCTTTCACAGACCAGGGCATTCCCCTTGATCGCGTGAGTCAGTGTATTCTTTTCTCCCCGCCAAAATTACCCTAAAAAGCGAAAGACAAGTGCACGCTATCGTGTTCCTTTCTTCCCCTCCGCTTTATTTCTCTCTCTCTCTCTCCTGCATTCTCTTGCTTTTGACACCACCGAGCCTCGTTGAAACCGGGCTCTCAGAGGCACGCGAGGCCATGATCCAGCCAGCGTCCGCCAGCAGGAGGGTCGGCACGTCCGACGTGTAACCTTAGACGTGCTTCGTTAGCCCTGGTCATGGGAGCTCGTGTCTCGGGCAGCACACCCGACCCCGTGGCAACCGTACACGTATATATACGTGCTCCGACAAATGCGCGCCCGGGGACACGGCCATCAGCGAGCGTTCTCTTACCCATTGATAAAACATGCGGCTCGGCGCAAACACGGTGGGCGGACAAAAGAACACACGAGCTAGCCGAAAGCGGAGAGCTCCACGCTCTGCTTTCTTAGCCTCCCTCCTCGGCCCTCTGATGCTGGCCCGCCAAACAGGGGGCCAGAGACGCGCCGTTAGGGCGAGACGCTCTTTAAGTATAGAGAAAGGAGGTTGGGTAAGGTGGGGCAGCTCGTAAGGAATCGGGAAAGAAAAAAAAAGGGAGCGGAGGCAAAATATAGAAGTTACGTTCACGACGGCACAGTAACGCCTCGTACGTCCATAGGCGAATCTTTGGGAACTCGGAAGTGGGGGTGAATGGGATAAATGAAACAACCGTGAAGGAGAGATGCGAAGGTGTTGCGAAGCGAGATGCGGTATATGGGGAGAGTATATACCGATGCGTCCACTAGTTGAGAGAAAGGAGGCGAGGAGAAGGAAAGTGCAGGTGCTTTCAGATCGGCAGAAGAAAATACCACGAAGTGAAGGGAGTTGCGAAGGGGGCGAACAAAAAGAAAGATTAATGAAAGCGGGCGGGGTTTCTCGGTACGCTCAGTGGGCTCGGCCATTTGCCACGAGATAATGCCGCCGACCAGACACGGAGTGACGTGCCTAAAGAAGATAAAGGGAGCCAGCCGGGTCACTCTCTCTCGCAGTTTTTGCATCTCGGTGCTTCATTGCACCTTCTCGCTGCATGCTAAGCCCTGGCGAACTTATGGGTGCGGTAATGAATTTTTTTTCTTGTTCTGCTCTTCGCGCCGTATAGTTAAGTAGAGCCTTTTTTTTTGTTAGCTTGTGTGTTTTTATTTGGCGTACGTTTGTGCATGTGCAGGCGTGCTTGTCGTGCGCACGGGAGCATGAACACGATCGTTTGATGGCTGCCTTTCCGCTACGCGCGAGAACATCTGTTGGCTGTCCGGTCCGCTTACCTATTAGCCGGCCTTTTCTTTTGTTTTCTTTCTTTCCTGCCCTCGCTGCGCTGTCGCCTACAGAAAAGCGCAGAATGATAGCGTAGGTCGTTAAAGCGGTCTTCTTTGTATATAAATGCGGTGCAGAACTGAATTTGGGACACAGGACAACGTTCATGCGAGAATGCACAGTTTGTCTCGTACAACTGCCCCCGCAGTGAATTTAAAGGCAGAACGAGAACTTTCATAATGCCAAGCATAAACTCTGATGAGAGGTTCCCTTTTCGGCTGCATATGAATTACGATAATATAGAGTCAAATTTCTATACTACAGTCGTATACAAATGACTACTGCGTCCATGGATTTGCCTTAGATCTTGAGCAAACGTATATTGTAGAGTTATGAGATAACGATGTAAATACCGCAGTTTCCAGTTTGTTTTTATTACCAATTCGCACGCTCTCTATAAAGTAGCCACATCAGCTCGACACTCAGATGCGCGAGTAACCTTGCGGCTTTTGTTGAGTTAGCACCAGCACGAAACCAAAACATATAGCTCTTCATGTCGTTCGTGATTAAGAGCAATATTGCTTAAAATCATCCCGCGTTAGAACTTACCAGTTCTAGCTCAATTAACATGACCAGATTAAGCATACACATCAACCTCACCACTTTATATGTATCATCTCTTTCTCTCTCACCCTCTCTATATCCCTCTTTGCATAGTGAACATATTGCGCAGGTCGTGCGTTCGTTGGTCCTTCTTGAATACATCCGACGCGGGCAGTAGAGCGCGTACACAATGTCTTAGAGAAGAGACATTACCGGAAACGGATAAAATATACTCCCTCCCTCCCCCAGCCCCTCCCTTCCAGTTTAGCTTTATTTGGCCATAAAAGCTCCCGCCGCAGTCTCACAATGCACCGTTAGCCTGCCATTTGTGAGTATTCGTGGCAGATATGTCCCAGCTTCCCGTCGTAGAAGGTCCAGCTGACTCGGAGTATCACATCGATTTCTACTTCTCTGGATCGTTCGCTCCGCCCAGTTCTAACATCATTTCGCAAGCTGCTTGAAGCTGTATAATCCATAACTTGTCGCTAAATTTAAACGACACACATGGGAGAAATCAATATGCGGCAGCAGAAGCACAAGTTTAAAACGACGGGCACCGACTGCACATCCTTGAAAGTTAATGCTCGTAGTAGCGGTCGTTGGGGGGTCATTTACACTTAGGATTACAAGATACTTCCCGCGCCATTGAACAAAAATGGAAAATTTTCAGTAGGATGCAAGTTTGCAAGTTGTGACTTACCCCAAAAGCAGACAAATCGACATCAAAAATAGGACGTCAAAATTTGGCGATAAGGAGTACATTACGCGTGCTTACGTAACGACAACCTTCACGCAGAAACAATCCGAACTGCTTTAGCGGGCTAATATTCTTTTTTTTTTTAGTTGGTTGATATTGAAAGCTCGCCTCCTATATTGTGCAACGACCTATATCCCGATCTTCCGTTTTAACGCGGGTTATCCGGCTGTGGAAATCTCTCAAACGGTACTGTACTGCCTGGGTATCTTTAAAGGTGAAGTTTGGGGCCGAATTCACAAACCTTCTCTTTCAGAAGTGATCTTTGTGTTTGGTAGGGTGGCTCCGCTAACGATATGCGCAGTACTGAGATTGGCTGAAATATTGTGTTGCGAATATTTTGAAGATATGTAAGTAAGACGAATGCCCGGCGCCGCAGACATATCGCCGAGACTGGTGACCAATTCTTGCCGAGACACTGCCTGCTGCTCTTGCGGGCCGCTGTAATCTCACCTTATATTTTGGTGGAAGGTGCTGCGGGTTTCCCCATTCTGGAATCAGGAAGCCGCACGCTGCCGTCCGTCATGCCCGACGCCGCCAGTCAGACATTCCTACAGGCTTCGCAAACTGTGGTATGTGCCGGTGCTTAGCGTCAGCGTTATTCTGAGATCATCAGCGGAACCGACGAGAAAGATTTTGAAAACTGGCTCGAATTGTACGAAAAAGTGAGCACCAGTGATTAATGGGGCGTTCCCTGAAGCTAAGAAGCGTGGTCTTTTAAGGGGTGCTGCCAAGCTGTGCTTACGAACCACGAAGCCAACTTTGCACGTGGGCCAGTTTTGACACCAGTGTCGTGAAAGTTTTCGGGTGCCCTAGCGTGCAGAAGCTGCGCAAAGATTCCTAGTCCTAGCAGAGTGGTGAAGAATTCACGACCTATATAGAGGACGTTGTCCACCACTCTACTGAGGTGTCATCCCCACGGGTGATGTAGTCGTTTATCGCCGGAGCTACTGTCGTCATACATCGGCATGTTCGCGTAGCACCTTCCAGGCTGATCCACGGTCTGCGCACGCCGGCGTCTTCAAGACATACATGCGACTTCGCTCAAGGGTTTACTGGCGTGCCATGCACACTTTCGTACAAAAGTACATTCGATCGTGTCCTCAGTGGCAACGCCGTAAACTTCATTCTCCACATGCCTCTGATCCACTCCAGCCAATCTCGTGCCCCGCCAGGCCCTTCGGCCGCACTGCCATTGACCTGGATGGTCCCCTTCCAAGCACGGCTTCCGAAAACCGCTAGATTGTCGTTGCTAGTGGCCACTCGAAGCGATATGCCGGAACAGCCGCCGTGCCTTCTGCCACAGCCCGAGATATAGCGACCTTTTCCCTACACAACTTCATCCTCGGTCACGGTGCACCTCGCGAACTTCTGAGCTATAGAGGACGTGTGTTCCTTTCCGAAGTCGCACACGCGCTCCTCGGTTAACGCCGCATCGCTGATCACACCACCACCGCCTACCATCCTCAAAACAATGGGCTGACGGAAATATTCAACCGCACTTTTTGAGACATGCTCGCAAAATACGTCGCCTCCGATCATACCGTGTGGGGCCGAATTTTGCCTTTCATGACGTACGCCTACAACACCGCATCACAGGCGACCACAGGTATTTCGCCATTATTCCTCCTGTATGACTGCGAACTGTCTACAACACCCTAGACCATTCTTCCTTACCTATGCCAGACTCATCCGAATGCACTCCAATCTCTGAACGTGACGGCCACACCGAGGAATGTCGCCGGCTTGCTCCTCGCTCCTTCGTAACTGCCGACCAACGGCAACAAAAATCACAACGTCACTAAGACCACCAGCACTGTCGTTTTCTTCCGGACTCGCTTTTGAGGATTTAGGTTTCCGCTGTTTCAAGTGGCCTCTTATGCAAGCTTGTCCACAAGTACCACGCCCCATATCGCGTCCTTGCGCTGACGTCGCCTGTCAACTACATCGTCGAGCCTGTCACACCGCCTACGGACCAACACTGCCGTGGCATTTGAAACCGTCCACGTAGAACGCTTGAAGGCTTATTACGACCCACTGATACTAGGTCCACACAGAGTCGCCGGGATGGCTCCTTTTTTGACGGGGAACAATTCTAGCGACGACGAATGACTGGCTCCGTGGCCATATCGCCAACGCTCCGCGAGATTCGAGCTCGAGACTTGTGACACAAAAGTTCTTGCCTAGACGCTGCCTGCTGTTCTTGTGTACCGCTGTAGTCTTACTTTATAGATAATATGTTTTAATACAACTCCTGATGTCCTCGCCAACCGCCCCCCTTTCTTTTTTTCTTTCACATAGTCCAAGACGTGTACGTTTCCCAGAAAGCTCACTCAGCATAAGCTGGCTTAAGTGCGTATACAAATAACAAAAGTAGAAACAGTGCGCACACAGTAGTGTAGATACCAGAAGATCCATAGATATCAGCGCCTGAAAGTCGCCATGTTAGTCAAGGTAAATCAAATGTGGAAATATAACTTTTTTTTTCTATGATTGCACGTTCGGGATCAAAGTAATAAAGCAGGGTGGATTGCCTAGCCCAGCTAAAATTAAAACAAGTCCAGTACGCACTGTTTCGTTGCTGTCATCAATCTTCTGGTGTCGCCCTGAAGAACGAAAGAAAACAAAACAAAAAAGGCTGTAATGTGTTGTTTTTCCTGTTTACTGTTCTGTTTCTTTCTGTGTGACTCACAAAACGCGCACAGAAGTTTAGCGGCAAAAGACACCACCGAGTTCTCCGGAGTGTAACCGAGCTAGGTCATCCCAGATATAACGCTCCGCATGTATATTGCAGAGAAGCGTGCAGCATGCTGGACGTCGAAGCGGATCGAGAAAAGGCAAGAACGATGCCGTGGCAATGCCATTATTTACGTTGACGCTGACGTCCATGTCAGCTCTGCTTCCATTTGTCAAGGCCGGGATTTTACTATGCCAGCAGATTGCGAGCGCCGATATGCTCGGCACCCAAACATGATGAATGCAGGAAGGCGAGTTATTGCTTCCGTTGTTCGGAATGCACCAGTCCTTAACCGCCTACCCTCTTGTTTATCTTTTTTTTTAATAACAGCACGCGAGAGATCGCAGCACAGTAATAGTGTGTAGTTCTGTCGCCTCTGCAGGGTTTTCAAGCACCAAAAAGAAAGAAAATCTAATTCGAATCAATTATGGATCCCCTCCCTTTGTTGAAGACAGATTCGGGAATCCTCACAGTTTCAGAGGTGAAAGTGATTAATGATTTAGATTATTGAAAACGCAACTAACTGTAGCACAACAATGTACTGTGGAAGAAAAATTCAAAAGCGGTGACGTTGCGGGTCTTCTAATTTAATGTACGTAATCATGAAAGCACGCAGCCCAAGAGGCTTGCATATGATGCCGAGGAACGCGACGTTGACGAAGTGCAGATTATGCAGGATGCAGTGCTTTTTTCAGTATATAAGAGTAAGAAGGTTCGAGACCTTCTTTTCTTTTTTTTTTTCGAATGCGAATAGTTTCTTCACTATCTCCCTTTCCTCAAATGACTTGAGAAAGGGAGCGCGCGAAGGAAGGGTACAGGCAAGGCAGATTTTGTTTTGAAATTTAAACATGAGAAATTATTTCATCGCATAAACAGATTTATACACAGCGTACGATATCAGGGTTGCGCGCGGTGCACATAAAACACGCTGAGCGTGTTCTAAATGCTGCTAGGGATTTAAAAAAAAAAGAGTTTTACGTAGCGGTACTAGTTAGTGGTCTGCAACCGCCGCACGAAATATTTTCACCCCTAGACATAACCGTCTCGTCCAGTACTTGTCTCCAGTGTTTTCATCAGTATGCTGCTTTTTTTTTTTTTAGAATGAATTTAAGCGTGCGCTTTAGATCTGCATAATCATTCTCACGCTTGTTTATTTATATATCGAAGAGTATTTTGCAAAAACGCTTTGAAAACTCTCAGCACGATGCCTAAGCTTTCCTTTAAAGAAAGCTCGCACGTGGCTGCTGCTATAACTAAACTTTGCCTTACCGATAAATCGTAACTCTTTTTTGAAGAAAGCTACATCAATGCACATTACTGCCGTACACATAGCAGAGAAGCGTCGTTCGTAGCTTCAACGAACTCTTCCGCTTCAATGATTAATGAAGCACCTGCACGATTTCCCATCGTTTCGTCTCGACTTCCCGTAACGAGAATTGAATGCTGAAGCACACACAGTGCGCTTTAGTCGGCACTTCAGAGAGAACGGAAGTGCACATTCTCAAACACTTGGTCCCATAATGTCTTATTGATAGCTATTTTCATTTGAGCATAGCCCGCCTTGAGAAGTAAAGCAACGAAAGGAACCATAATATTTTTCATCTGAGTACCAGTCCATAATTACTACCTGCTTGTAACCTGCACTGCGACGTCCTATCTTTTAATAAATGGTGCAATCTTCGAATAAATTTTTAAGGTTTCGAATAAATACATCTGGCTTCGATTAAAGTCTGGCACAGTAATATGTGACGGTGTGTCCCAGAAGAGTAGCAAGTTTGAAACGCAGATTGCCAAAAAGAAATTCTCTTTTTAAGGGTTACTTTTTTCAGACTTTTTCATACACTCACTTCATTTCCTGCTGCGAATGTAACTGTGACCATGCTTTTAGTAAGGAACAAGAAAGGTCATTTCGAGTTGCAAGGCGAAAGTATTTCACAAGCCTGTTTTCTGATGGTTCACACTAACACATGGTAAAGGTCATCAAATTTTCGGTCATTGAAATGGTTGGAATACGGCGTACATTGTGAACGACTCCACATGCTGCGCCAGGCTCTATTCCACTTCCAGTACCGCAGTAAAAGCCGGGCATAATCGCCACACTGCGCGACCGAAGATCCACGCATAATAAAACCATTAGCTTTCAATATTCCTCTCTCCATCGTAATCGCTCTCAGACAGACCACAGCACAACTGGAGGACCCTCCATACTCGCCTTGAACTCACCGGCGGTGGAGAAAGCGCTAATAAGGAATTTTAGCGTGTCCGGTAATACGCAAACGCGTAACTAAATACCGGATTGCGTATAGCGTTGTTTGTCACCTTCAAGTGGCGACAGCTATAGGTGATAACCAGAACACGCAAACTCGTAATCTATGTCCTCAGAGATTCTGGCAGCCACTCGCCAAGCCTAATTTTAGTGTGGCTCTCAGAAGGGGTGTATAATTGTCAACGGATACTTTACTGTCGACGCTTCATGACACAAAACCAAGGCCCATATAACCGTCAGTAACTTCGGCGCTGCAGAACGCCCGATGGCCACTTGAAAGATTTAAAACGGACGGCATACGCTTTCGGTGGTTGGTCTTGTTTGCGCATGCCCTGCCTAAAGCCGCTATTCCGCCATGCGCAAAGTGCGTCGCGTATAGCTGCTTACCGGACACGCTAAATTTTCCCCAGTATCAGCGGGTACTTCGGCCGAACCCTTCGCTAACCTCCCTCTCTTTTCATGGTGGAACAGCGCGCACAAGCAAGGACCGAATACAAGGAAAGACGGCACGAGCGCTGACTGACAACTGAAATTTTATTGAAAAGATATCATTATGGTTCACGTGTTGTTCTCTCATTTATATATGCGCTATTTTTTCAATAACATTTCAGTTGTCAGTCAGCGCTCGTGTCGTCTTTCCTTATCTTCGGTCCTTGTTTGTGCGCGCTGTTCCACCATGACAGTATACCAACTCGCCCAACTTGCTACTTTGCTCCCTCTTTTTCACCCTACGACCATAGCACACATGCTTCGTTCGTTATGGCAGAGTGGGGTCCGAGACTGGCCTTTTCACGCCGAGAGGTCTCCGAACCGCATCTGCCCCATGTGAGTCGTCGTGGGCAGATCTCGGGATATTTGCATACCCTTCGTTCATCGTCGACGATCACGCAGGCGTTTGCGCGCCCACATCCATAGTCAGCCACGCATTGATTACCCTTTCCTCTTCTCGTTCCTGTGTTCATGCCAGTTCTTCACTTCCCTCCCATGCCCTCTCTATTTATGCACGTTCTCCTCTCCCTGCTCGTTGCCCAAAGTCTGATCGGCACAACATCTGCGCATAAAAGCGTCGTCGTACTCGGCGAGAACAGAACGGTGTGCATACCGCGCGATGAAGGCCGAGGCAGAGGCCTGCACGCGATGTATTTGCGATGCTGATCAGCCGCTATGGACGCCGGGATGCGCATCGTTCATGACGCTGTGCCTTTTTATTATTGGGGAAGCCACGCTAAAAGGTACGAGAGTGCAGGAACGTTCTGAAAAGGCGGGAATACTTTTCTGTGACGCTTTTCTCTTGTGTTCCTAATGTCGCTGGCTCTCTCATTCATAGCGCCGTCGCAGAGGCGCTTAACGGAATATCTTGGATACAGAAGGCCGCTCCAGCTCTCTTCGGGCAAACAGCATGTCTTTAAAATTTATCCTTGTCTAACTTTTCTGAACACATCCGTGCGATAGCTCCAGGTGCAATTTGAAAAAATAAAAGCAAAAGGAACTAGTCTTTCATGTACGCAGCCTGTAGTAAGTCAATGCAACATGCTTTCACAGCTCCTTTTCTTATGTTTTCTTCATCTCTCCACTAGCAAATTAATCAAAGTACACGCGGCGACATTCTTATTAGAAATAATATTACCCCCTCATTTAATTTCAATTTATTACACGGAAGCGTAAGAGAGTTGTGTGGCATTTCCAACAGCATGACAGCGAATGCGAGGGCAAGGACGAACAACCGTGGAGCAGTTTGACAGCGCTGTTTCCCCCCACCCCAGGTATCACAGCATGAGCAGTTACATTGCACAGTGTTTAGCATTACTTGCCTGCAACATACTTCCCGCAGTATATGCTACAGCGATAGTCCCTGTGTAGGGATTTCTCATTGCGTTAAGCCTCCAACTTCCAATGCACTACTTGCCGTATTTGAAAGAAAGAAAGAAAGAAAGAAAGAAAGAAAGAAAGAAAGAAAGAAAGAAAGAAAGAAAGAAAGAAGAAAGAAAGAAAGAAAGAAAGAAAGAAAGAAAGAAGGAAAGAAAGAAAGAAAGAAAGAAAGAAAGAAAGAAAGAAAGAAAGAAAGATTAACGAGGCGAGTGTCCTGTTTGCTACCGTGCACTGGGAGTCATGGAAGAGGGAAAAGAAAGATGAAAAAGGGGTGTAAGTGAGCACTGCAAGCTGAAGGAACTGCAGTGTACTAAGAAAGTGCACTTGTGTACACTGTTGTGCAAGTGACGTGCAAGCGTGCTTTCACCGAAAGGACTGATATTTAGTGCGAAGTGCTGAAATAGCAAAAAAGCATTGTGCAGATGTTCCTAGGACATTTCTAATAACCTACTGGACTGTCTGCATGTGGCTAAAGGGCGCATGTAGGAGCATTTCCCATTTTTACCCTTCTTTTTGTCCCTCTTCCACTCTTCACTAAATTTAACAGTTTCCGCAGGAAACAGTGCGCATAAGGAAGCTTTTATGTATGTATGAAAGCTTCTACTCCCTCGGCACAGCACGTACAAATATTTCCTTCAAGTCCTCATCGGTTACTACAATTATAGGGAAAAAAAGCGTGACATCGCGATCATAACGACGGAGCTGTCCTCGATGAACTCGATCCATCCTTCACCTCAGCACGTGCTTTTACGTTTATAATTAGTTTATAATTCACCGAGTGGTATAGGTATGCCTTTCTGCAGCGTTCTCGTTAGTCTGGTCACTGTTACTACAGCATTCCTGCTAATGTAGTCGTTTTCTTTCCTAATTCTTCTCCCAAACAAACGCCGATTTCCTCCTTACTGCTTTTCTCTGGAGCAACGCTCACGCTACAGCTTTTCACCAATTTGTCTCACTCCACCCTCTCCTCGAATAATACCAACAAAAACTGCGTGCAACATAAAGCCATGAAGTAACGAACTGCCAGCCAGCCGAGACATATTCGCTCTCTAATTTGAGTTTGATAGGCAGCGAACTTGATTCCGCCACCGTGCTTCAATCCCAGGAGGAATGGCCTGAGCTCGTACAAGCACCGCGCAGCGCGTCCCACCTTCTCTTTCTTAACCCCAACAGTGCGCTACACTCTGGGGCGGCGCACGTCCCTAACTTATATAGCTCTCTCGGCGCGTCAGAGACAAGCGGGAAAGAGCGAAAAGGAAGGTTGGGAGGGGGGGGGGGGGGGACGCGAAATGCACTCACTTCGAGCCAATTTGTTAATGCGCGCTCTGCTTAGCGACACGGCAAAGGGCTCACTCGCTTCGCTCTCCGCGCCAACTCCACGCTGCAGCAGCCACGTCCGCTGCGCGGCACCGCAAAGCGTCACACATGCCGACGCTCCAGGCGACGCTGCAAATCCTCCAGCATATTACAGCCATCGCCTGCATAATTTCCTATAAGCCTCCCTACTACTCCCGCGTGTTCGTTAGTGTCCCCCTTTGCAATGTATTATGCAGAGCACGAGATTCAACGCGCGCGACCCGTACTGTTACGCGCAGTCCGCGCTGGCAGCTGGCGCCCGTCCGCTCCGCGACCGGTGCGTGAAGCTGCCGTGGGCGCTGGCCTTTGTGCTTATTAAATTGCTGCCCGTCGCCGTCCCCTTTGCCCTCCTAGTCCAACGTCGCCCCGCCTTTCTCACTGATAGCAACCACTGCTTCGCTCAACCTTTCTCTTGGTTTAGTCTCCGCGGCCAGACGTCTCGTGACGTGCTCTCTCGCGTTGAGAGCATTGCGGTGAGCGAGGAAGTGGAATTCTGAAATAAAGGAATGGAATGGAATGGAGTGGAATGGAAAGTAAAAGTTTGCCTTTGACGCCGAATAAAAGAAGATTGGGCGGTATTAGTTTCAGTGCATAGACAGTCGTGAAGTTTTTTATCTTTCCGATGCCCGTGGGAAATGTGCCTTTCGAGATCGTAATGATCGAAATGCCGTAAAAAGACAGGAAATTAAGAGACACTAATTGTGTTACACGATAGTGTGTTGATTCGTGCATATTAAAGGGCTCGTGAAAGCTTTCTACTATACAAGTACCCATGCTAGCACATAAGTGCTTTACTCGTCCACAGTAGGAACGCGCAGTGACAACACGGGGTGCTTTGACTGGGCGTGATATGAAATGGCTAGATAAAATACCAAAAGAAAACCTTGCGCTTTATTTTAACTAAAACTACTAAAATCGTATTTGCGGGCAACAGTTTTCTACGGATGACTGAATGGGCATTTAGATGCTAACACATCAAACATTGTTCAGTATTCGTCGGGTTATGCAAGCGACTCAGTAACACTTCAACTTCTCTAGCTTCACATATTAAGTGTTATAAGTATCGATTCCTTTCTGGAACTTATGAGACAAATCACCTTTCAGAAGTCGTTGTTGTTTTGTTTTTTTTTTTCTCTCACACAGTATATCATCATTATCACAGCTAATATGTATACTTCTAGAGTCCAAGAAAATCGTCGTGTCGTCTTTGTAAGCAAAATACGCCATTTAAAAATAGCACCACGGAGCACAGCCAGCATATAGCGCGGTGGGGAGGAGGATCGCACGGCGTAGGGAGCGCGGCTCATGGGCACATGTCAACCGGAGCAGCGCATGTGCACAGGTGGTGTTACGTTAACCCTCGTCTGTTTGGCGGCGCGTAGTGGGCGCCGCGGGTACATATAGCATTGCGCTGCGTAGCGGAAGCGAGGTGCAAATGAGTGAAGGAGGCGGTAGTGGGACGAAATGCTTTCCGTTGCTTGCTTTCCTTGGTTTCTTTGTCTGTTGGCTTCATTACCGTTGTTTCTAACGAATAAACTATCCTTCGCCCCATCGCCTTCTTTAATATTTCATAGCCTTGCCTTGTTCCGGCAGACTTGATGCTTTTAGGTAGCATGCGAGGGTTTACTGAGCAGCAGCCACATCGTCATAAGATCACGTTCTATGCTGACGCCTTCTGTAAAACAGACACGAGTTGCGCTGTCTGAAGAAACTCCTAGGATTATACTCACGTAAATACCCAATGAAGTGGGCGGGAGAACGACCGCTTTCGTAGGTTAGTTAATAAAGCATCGGACGCGTTATCCGATGGCCTTATGTTCGGTCCATACCGAAGACAGGCACTGACTTGTGGGGCGTGCCCACCAAGTAGGAAAGCAGTACTCTCATTACTTTTTACAGTGTAAACTTCAAACCAAACGTTAGAGAAATCCCGAAAGAGAGAGAGAAACGGGAGAAAAAAGATAGCTCGCACAACACGCTCGCAAATCGGTAGATGGATATAGCATAGGAAAATAATCACGTGGACGTTAGAGCGGCCTCTCTGTATCTCTTCTGAAGATTTCAGTTAGCTAGGTGGTAACTATTGCCGATATTTTATTTGCTCGCATTCCAACGATACAACAGAATTCTAGTTACTAGGCACAAATGCAAGCACCCTTTCCATAACCGTCTCACACACATTCATACCACCTCATCCACCACACGCACATCCTACGCTATCAGGGCCCTCCACTTTATATTACCAAAGTGCATGCGGCCAGTGTACATACCCATTCGACGTCCCGCTTTAAATTTTCCCAATCTTGTTTGCTTCCTGTTATTGCCTCCGTATAGGGAAGTCACAAATCACATTTCGTGCATTGGTTATCGCTTATGTATTGTTTTTTATTTCGTGTTTGAAAGCCAAAAGACTGTACTCTCCTTCAGTTCTCAAAACGATGTCAGAACAATCAACTTTAAACATCCAGAACTGCTGTTAAAGGAGTCAGCCAAAACACTATAAAGGAGCATAGAAACTAATCACAAATAAACAGGAAGGCCACCATGAGCAGGAGAAAGACGTAAATTTTCACTAGGGTAAAATTTCCACCAGGGAAAAAGGCACAGTTGGAGAGAGGCTGACAGAGAGAGAGAAGGGAGGAAGAAAGTGGTAGGTATGAAATGATGAGGCCTTTATTTAGAAACGAATTCTGTATCCTTCTAAGCAAGAGTAGCAACAAGAAGACAGGGAGGCTACCCAGTTCTTCGAACAGCTGGCTATTCTGTATAGGGGAATGGAGGTAAACAAAATGAAAGGTAATAATAAGGAGACACTGTGAAAGATAAACATGGAAAAAATAATGAACGTGAGTAGTGCGCTACTTAAGGCTTGTGTCAAAGACCAGTTATATTTAAGAAGCGCCACCATGCGTTCAGCGCCTTCCCTGTTGAGGATGGCTCCGGCAATTCTGTGTAGTACCTTGTCGTCTACAAAGAGCGGAACACTTTCAGCGTCCATTTATCCAAGTTTTTATTCACAGTTTTACTGTTCCCTTACTTCACGCACTAGCAAGCGTCAGTGTAAACAAGTCTGAACATAACTGCGAGGACCAACGGCACAGCCAAAGGCTACCTTGCAGTGGTCGATTCCTCACAGCTGTGTGACAACGCTCATACAATGCTTCCCACGCTTCATTGTCAAAGAGCTGTGCAGTGTTTTTTTTTTCTCTTTTTGTCAATATTCCATGCGCTGGGCGTGACGCACGTGTAGTTGTGCGGAAGTCCGCCGGCTTGACGTCTATTTGTGCACAACGCCTGACGCTGACGTCTCGTTTTTTCCCCGACTTGACTAGGCTACGACGTTCAAAGTGCATTGCCGGTTCGCCGTTATTCCCGCATGTCAGGCCCCACTTGGGAAGGAAAGTCTCTGGGGCACAGGAAGGATGAGAGACGACAAAGAAAACCTGCTACCTTATTGTGCGGGGGAAATTGACTCTCGCTGTGTACTCAACATCTGCTAAAGCCCTTCTGTTCGGCAGAGGAAATAAGATGTTTTCGTCTCTCTGACACTGTGTCCGTTGAGCCCTAACTTGGGTTTGGAGTATGTTACGCTTTATTTTTGCCTTCATCTCTCCCACTGTCGTCGGTTGCTTTGTGATAGGCATCGCGAAAAAAAAAAAGAATAGCCAGAATCAGCGGGGACCAATAGTATCTCCGTTCGCGTCTTGTAATGTCAACAACGAAAAAAAAAAAAAGAAGTCGACTATCGAAATGTCCCCGTTGGAGAAGTTTACGAGTAGTGTAAAAAGAAATATTTTCTTGTTATGCTTCTCAGTCCAGCAAAACCTCGTCGTGGAACGGGCCACCTGAATGTGGACATAATGGATTGTTAACAGAGAATCGGACATAAGGAATATCAAATTTCTCCCCATAATGCGCAAGGATAGGTCAACAACAAATGGTTGTGCATCAAGCGTTGCCCCCTAGCTCCCGAACGTATACTATTGCGTGTAAATTATATCTGTTAATCGCAATGAAAACACACACACACACACACACACACACACACACACACACACACACACACACACACACACACACACACACACACACACACACAGCATTTCTTTTCACATAGAAATATAGTTTCTATGAGCAATCAGTTCTTCGGCAGGGTGCAAGGGCTAGTAAAGTTTATGATCGACCTGATTGCAGGATTAAGCTAAAAAGCGACTCCATATTGATTTTTCAGGTAAAATTATCATAGTAGTAAAAAAATTTGTCATGCGGAAAGCAACGAACTTCATGAGGCAACCTCACGGCTTTCTTAGTTGGTTCTTGCTACAAACACTGAGGATGATGGTCGTTTCCTTTCATGAAATCTCTCTGTATGCAAGAAAGATGGATTGACTGGTAGGTCAAAAGGTTCAAGAAGACAAAAAGCGAAGTCACTGAGAAATTCATTTTCAACAAAATATGATAAGTTATCCACAGCGTTGCGAGGCACGTAAACTATGAGCATGGAATGTGCCCAACAGCTCCGGTCGAACATATTCTGAACAGCCTACCGCATCACAAAAGTGCATGCAAATTTCCCCTTCTGCGGTATTTATATGACGGGGCCGTTCCCATACACATTTGGGGGCGAATACATAAAACTGCTTTTCTGTAGGTGTCTTTTTGTGGTTGGTCGGATGGCTTCGCTAACGATATGTCCAGCGTCAGGATTGACTGCAATATTCTTTCGAACTTCCCGTGGTTAGATGATTTTTTTCTTTTTTTTTCTTTGTGTGTGTGTGTGTGATTACGGGTCCCGGGCCATGATTCAAAAAACACTTTGTCCTATATGCTCCTCTTCCTTGGTCATCTGGCTTTGCTAATACTATGACCTGCATCATCCCTGGTTGAAACCTCCTCCTTGGGAATAATTATAGCGTAGCACCTCTCCCTGCATAGGCGGCATACGTGGCTTGGTAAACGTTTTGTATTGTGTAGTCACGAGGTCAAGAAAGAAAAAAATCTTTGGCGTGCCTATAACTATCGAGCGAGAGACGTGAAGGTGAAAGGAAAGACCTTTGTAATCCGCGACCGAGGGGTTCGAACAAGGAATCCTCGGCAGTCTAACATCACGTGAATGTTACTAGGCATGGAATGTAAAAGTTAGCATTCAATCGCACGTAACTCATACCCACATAACCCTGGCTCATAAATGCATATCAATGCGGTTATGAAACACAGATTGATATGTATCCCGTTTTCCGCTTTATCATGATCATTATCATGCTTAATGATTCTCATAATCATTTTTCAACCTATTCGAGAATTTTCCTATAGATTGATAGGCTATACGGGATTATTTACGTTTATGAGCTATCGATTTCTTGTGCACAATTTTGCGATTTCTGAAACAACTTTTTTCAAGCTTGCCTAAAAGTAGGGGAGATAAGACTTTCGGTTAATAGAAACCAAAAGGGGCTGTCGGTCTAGTTTTATTATTAAACATTAACAGGTACTGTTACATATAAAGTGCGTGTTCGTTAATACTGCAAGAAATCTAAATGCACAAGTGTTCAGATTAGAATATTCCGCTTTCTTGTTACAAAGAACCCAAATATATCAGCCTGCATTTTTTTTTTCGCTTTTTTTCTTAGGGTATGCCTGAAGCCCCCTTCCCTGGAGCTACGCCTGAAGTAATAACTTGAACGCCTACACATTTTGTTAAGAGGACATGAAAAGTGAGTTGAAATATAGCATGTTTGTTTGTTATACTGCTGTAATGTTGATTGTCTGCTCCTATGCGGTAACATTTCCCTACTTGTCACTCTGGCGTGATTATCACAATCTGCTCCCATCATGTGGCCTTGCGGTCACGTTCTTAACTGGCAATACCTTTAACAACTTCGCCTGCCCTCGATATACGCCATCAACCGCACACTGCGTCCTGGCGGCGCAGGCATTTTCACTTGTGCAGTGCTAATGTCAAGGTGTCCTTCGCATGGTGAAATGCCTTAACGATGGTGAAATGCCTTAACGTCTGAGAGCTTAAAACATGACATCCGTTAATCATGTAATTTATTATGTAGTTTAGTATGTTATAATGGTAATATGCCAGATATGGGAAATTTAATCCCCATTTCCTATATGACTAGCATGCTTGCTGCGCGTGAATAATCAATTAAGCATGATTTATCTCAAAACTAGTGCTAATAAACTAAACTCCACTTAACACGCGGTACAGAATTTATTGACATTCCTAACAAATGTTTGTTTTCCGTCTACTTCCTTTAGAACTTACTATATGCGATCTTTAAGCTTGATTTATACAGTTACACTGCATTCATAAGATATATATTAACCACTCCATCACCACCTCCTCCTCTCTCCTCTCGCCACCGCTAACCAGGTACGCACACCAGACACTTCTTATATGAATTGACAGTCACTATAACCTATGCGTGCCATTTTTCTGCAATCACCTCACATGTAGGTCTTTTACACCAAAGATGTGTGGAGCAGTTAAAGAATGATCGTCCGTTCTTATTTCGTTTCACCCGTCGAGTACGCGTCCGTATTTCTATTTTGCGTATCTTGCACAGTGTAACCTCGAAATTATCAGCACGCGCCTGTTGCCGCCACAGCAGATTCACCTCCTTTTTCACATGCTACAGAAGCGCTATTTACTTTCTTTTAAATAAAACACTTCATTTGTAAGCGTCCTGAATATAATTCGAGTGCTCCTTTCTTCCATGTTTTCAAGCTTTCTGGCTTTGAGTCACCCAGATATAGATAGATAGATAAATAAATAAATAAATAAATAAATAAATAAATAAATAAATAAATAAATAAATAAATCCCGTTCAAACGATATAAAGGTAATCTTACGTTGCATTTGGTGCGCACTGAAGATCTGAAATGTGTGTAGCATACTTGTAGTACGTACCGCCTTATGTATAATTATTCACAGTGATTTGAGTGACACGTAATAAAACCAACAAAAACAAGACACAGAATCATCGTTTATTTCCCAATACAACCTCTTACGTTAGCGAATAGTATCCCCCTATGTCGCTTACTTTATATTCTATTGCAGTAAACCCATAGGGAGACATGCACTGCAATTATGACAGAGCTACGGGATGCATCGATGCCGTTTGTAGGCTGAAGTGCTCAGTAGAAGCGCGTAGTTGTTTGATGATTGCCGCCCAATTAGCCGTACTTCCGCGAAGTACCCTGTTCCGTGGAATAAATATGCCTGACGGCATAAGCCAGTGTAGCGTCGAGAAAGCCTCGAAAATTCGTGAATCTTCGCGTTCGGGAGAAACCAGGGGAAGCGGGAAGTAGACAAATGGTTGTGGAAGAAAAGTGCATTATATGCACGAAAATGAGTGGCTTTTAATCGTTCGAGTGGCCTACTTTCCTCGGCAACTATTACCAGAGACGGTTTGCGAACAATTCGGTCTCGACAATTCAGTGCATTCGCAGTTTCACATCGCGTCGTCGTTTGCTGCTTTTGACATTAAACGGATGAATTAACGCACCCTTTCTTAATAAGACATCATTAAAATATTCCGCGCGCACACTTTTACAATAGCGTGCCACCGTAATGAGTCTTTTTACTCGTTTGTCATCAGTGCTTAATTATAGCAAACGTATGGGAATTTAGGCTATAATACAGTCGTCTATTCACACACATAGTAAAATGCCCATTTTACTATAACTACATTAACGAACAACACCCGGACTCCTATTCAAAAATACATAAAAGAAGAAACACAAATGAAACACCTGGTCTCTGGGGCAGGATTAGTTACTTTACGTGCGTTCTTGAACAACCTGAAACGCAAACAGAAGGTATGAAATCTCTCCTCCAGAATTTTTACAGGGGCAGTTGCCATAGTTCTCGCATAGTAGCGTTCATTTTGCAGTAAATCTCTCACACTCGCCCATAGCAGAGTGATGGAGAAGCTAACAAACCGCACGCGCGTTAAGGTGTATATACCAAAGACCAACCGATATATAATCGTGTTTGAGCCCCATTAGCGTAATTTTTCAAGCGATCCGTGTGTCAGGCGGCGAAGACACAAGTATAGCACACTCATCCCGTGCATTCTGTTTGTATTCTTTTGCGCTGCGCTGAACATCCTACACATATAGTTCCATCAATTACGTTCCTTATTTCCTTAATACCGTCTATGTCGTCCTGCAATGCTGATACTATAACAGTTTTGTTGTGGCAACTACCACGCCCAGCGCGCCAGCTGAGTTGTCGTTCGAACTATCACCCCCTGTAGTTTCGGTGGTGCACTAGATTGTGGAAAATGAACGCCGCTCGACAGGAAGATCCTTTCATTTCCTGATGGATAGCGCTCTCACGGGAAGGGGTGTCACAGAGTTGGCTAGATACCCAGTGAGAATTGGTATACCGCCGCCAGCAGCAGCAGCAGCATAAGCGGCAGTAAGTCCTGACAGCGCTGTTCCCATTGTCCTAGAGTGTCTCAAGGCAGAAGTTTCTTCTGTCTCGCGGCACTCTCGTCCCTGTACTCTCTAACAATGCTGCGCCACAACTGGATAGTGGGGAAACACACCTGTTTCGCTCTCTAGAGGCTCGCCTCAGCTTTTCCGTCTTTCGTTTCTTCCGCGGACAAGACAGAGGGGCCTCTAATTGACATCTGTTACTTGTCTGCATCTAGCGGGAATGTCGCCACGGAGGGAAAGGCAGGGGCGGACAGCCGCTTCATACGGCGTCTTGTCTTTTTCTAGACACCTCGGCTCTCTTCTCAGAGCTAAATTGGTTTTGCGCGAAATGTTTGAGGCGGAACACGCGCTGTTATACAGACAGGCTTTTGTCAGAAGTTATCTCTGCGTGTACCCTTAGAGACGACTGTATACCCTGCAGGGAGTATACCTGAATTCGCTGCGTTATGGGCCGCGAGAATGGTGCCGTTGGCGTTGAAATGACGGTTGCTGATAATTCCAGCAGTTGAAGATATGTCTTTCTAACTACAGAGGCTTGCACACGAATATTTAAAGCTTTTTGCGTCCTTTTGAGCATTTTATGAAAAAATTCTGTCTTGCTCATTATTAGCAAACAAAAACCATTTCATTTCTTCGCAAGTTTAAAGCTCCCGTGGGCAGGATTTTGAGTTAATTTTGCCCGTCCCTCCTCCCCTTGCCCATTTCTCTTCTGAGCCCTTGAAAGTACAGTTTGAGACTCCCCAAGATCGACCTAAATATGACCCGTACTTCTCGAGACTTACGATTAGCCACACCTTATTAGATGCGGTTCAGTTCTTTACGTTGACAAGAATAAAACAAGAAATGTATTATAGGTGAACTCCTGCGTTAAAAGCTGCAAGAAAACCTCTTGCCGGGACCAAGAAAGCCATTTGCACGGAAACATACGAGAGCTACACACACAAAAAAGAAAGTGTTTGCAGAAAACAATAACCGTCATAAACAAGTAATTACACACGTAGTTGAAAAATGTTTACACACTGCAACACCAAGCATTTAACACTACAGCAGTAATTGTCCTCAAAGCAGGCGCTAATTTATGAAAAGTGTGTAGTTAAAATCTCCGCATCTAACTCGCAGCACGTTCAGATTCTCCGTTAACTTCGCTTCAGGAGCCGTGAACGTTTTTCACAATAAATTTACGCCGCCACCGTTTGCAAAGGTGAACTATACAGCAAACTTATACTGTCAGCTCCATCACATTATATCCAGCTTTTACATTACTTTTCAAGAAGACATTAATGTATATAGCATATACAGATAACCACTTCCGTTCATTACTCTCATCGCCTTATTGAATTTTATATTAGAATAAACACATTTTAATTGATCTCCTACACTCTATTTTCCTCTGATCCAAGAACTGCGAGATAATATAATATCGGATGCATCGTATCCGAATAGTAGCTAGAATAGGACAAAGACGGGACTCCACCTGTCACCGAGCAAATCGGAACTGTTGCTCTACAGGCCCTCGAAACAAGGCATGAGGAATTTGACCCCAATTGATCAGATCCCTATCAAATTATACGCGAGCGACGGCCAGCCGATCCCCAGAGTGGACACTATAAGAATCCTAGGGCTGCTAATTGAGGCCAAAGGCGGTAACACGAAAACCCTAGTGAAACTGAAGTACAAAACTGAGAACATGCTCCGATTGATCCTAAGAGTGACCAACCGCAGGGGAGGGCTGAGCGAGAGCAATCTCATGAGACTTTACCACGCCTTTCTCATGAGTCACGTATATTACGTAGCCTCGGCGCTGAAATGGACCAAGAGAGATGCGGCCAAGATAGAGACGCTCATGCGCAAGAGCATTAAACGGGTGCTAGGTCTCCCGATCACGACGAGTACGGAAAAGCTTGAACAATTAGGGGTCCACAACTCGTTATCGGAAATCATCGAAGCACAGGCCAAGGCACAAATCCTGAGACTGTCCACCACCAGCGCCGGCAGACGGATCCTTGAAGAAGCTGGCATATATGCAGAAGCAGAGTGCAACGCACGCCAGGTCGCGCTCAGCGCCGCGGTCAGGGGCACTTTCAAAGTAGAACCGCTGCCGCGCAACGTCCACCCGCAATTCAATGAGGGGCGCCGCAAGGCGAGGGCACGAACATTATTGAAAGCGACCGCCAACAGCCCCGGACTGGCGGCATTTGTTGACGCGGCCCAGTACGGACGCAGCGACCGGTACGCGGCCGTCTCGGTAGGCTGGGACGGGACGATCATTAATGCGGCATCAGTCAAGGGAGTAACGGCTGAAGTGGCCGAACAGGTGGCAATAGCCTTGGCAATGAGGGACCCCGAACGTCCTTATGTTTATACGGATTCGCGATCGGCGGCCAGAGCATTCGCCTCGGGCTCTATATCGCGGGAAGCGGCGGCCGTCCTCACCAACGAGGGAGCCGCCGGTCATCACACCATCAAGTGGTTTCCGGCCCACATGGGGGCCGACGTGCACCCAGACTTTCCCAACGCCAACGAGCTGGCGCACGAGCGCGCGCGAGGACTCACACACCGCGGCGACCGTGGCGAGCAAAGTGGCGGGGAGGGAGGGGAGCACCGAGACCCGCTGCTTACCTTCAACGAAATAACGACGCACTACCAGCTGTCAAGGCGGGCCTACCCACTCCCCCACGCTAAACTGAATAGACCACAGTCGTCGATATTGCGAATGCTCCAGACAGGGTCGTTCCCTTCGAGAGGCAGACTGAGCCTTTACTCACCAGACATAGAGCCACACTGTCCGGATTGCGGTGAATCGTACTGCTCGCTATCGCACATGCTTTGGCAATGCTCCGCGTTAAGCGGCACCGAGTTGAGCACAGAACAAGACTGGGAAGACGCACTGCGAAGCGGCGACCACCAGACACAACTCCGGGCCGTCCAGAGGGCTCACGAAAGGGCGGAGGCTCACGGGCTTCCCGTCCCAACGTGGGTGCGGCCCGCGACTCCTACCCACCACTAAACCAAAAGTGGGTGGGGAGGGGTTCCTCCGGACTTAATAAAGTTATTTCCTCCTCCTCCCTAGATTAATTCAATTTTGTTTCTCCAAGAATTCCACGAAAACAATTAAGTTTATCCGGCGTGAATTACGAGTGGAAGGTGGTAGTGTTGGAAGGTGGTAGAGTGCTTACGTTGAATGAGAACAGCATGTTACCGATTAGCACACAGCAAAACAAAAGAAAACAAAAAGTGAAAAAGTCGCTTTTACCAACGCATAAGGGAGCACACTCCAGATAGCAATGCTGTAACATTTGGTGCGAACAGACACCCAGTATATATTTACTGTATTAGCCATCTGCCCTTAATTGACGCCGAAACGCCAGGCTCTGCAATAAAAGCCAACACGAGAACGAACATCGCGCATACAAAAAAGCATAAAAGCGTAATCTCCAAGGCCCTCCTAACAAGCTCGAATGCTGTTATGCCTCGGTCAGAGATCGCAGGAGAAAACCCTAATTTCAGGGTGCTAAGCGCCGTAGTGTGATGCAGATGTGTTTGTTCTGCTGAGTCTGTTGCACGCAGTCGAGGGCGTTGGCGTTGTATCACCTCTGCATAGCCACCAAAACTCATTACCCACTTCGCTTATGCAGCGTTCCTCGAGGCAACGCTTCCCGCGAGGTGCACGTGGGTAATCTTCAGCAACAACTGGTGCTCCGCAGAGTCGGCTACAATGCGGTGATTACAGCACGAAAACAATTAGGTTGTTTATCCGGCGTGCGTTACGAGTGGAAGATGGTAGCAGTGGTAGCAGTTTTGCTTTTTCGCGTATTCTGGTTGCAGTCGCACCGGTTGGCGTGCGGCGCCCATTCTGCAGAGCCAGCCCTGAACAAGAGATCCAATCGTGGTATCGTGGTTGCTATTAGGAGTATATATACCTTGATATAATTATCACTATTGTTACATAAAGATGTTGACCGAGCCGACGTGCGGCGCCTGCATCTTCTCAGAATTATCACTGCCCGTAACTGCCCTTAGTTTATTAGGAAAGATTACTTCTCTGTTTTCTGCGACGAGCTTCGCTAGTAGTTGCTCAGCGATTAGGGGTACAAACTCGGCAGATGCAGAGATTGATTTCGGAAACTGAAGGAAGCATTTTAATCTGTGCAACCGTGACATTTATATAGTTATAATGTCAAATGGTAATCAATACTCTACTTACTGCCGATGCAATTTATACAACCCTTCTCACTTTTCTGTCTTTTCTTTATATTTGTGCTGCCCCCGCCCTTCATTACTGTTGCGATAACTTTACACTTTGAGCGCTATACACTGCACGTGTATTTCAGAATTTTCACCGGGTTAGGTTTAAGTGTCGGCACAATCAATAAAGCGCGCCATAGTCCGCACAAGCATGTACACATCAGCGTGCTATTGTAAAGCGCTGCAATTGTTCGTGGATTGTACATTCCCTAAAAGATAAAAGAGAAGGAAAAAGGCACGCGAGTCCACCAGACGAGCTTCCCATTTCCTATTCTGCGCTATCTGAAATGAAATGAGGTCTACACAGGAAAAAAATCTATTCTAGTTCCACTACAGTGACAGCTGTACGAAGTGTGGAGCAGTGATTTGCCCGCTTGTCTTGGTGCATATCGTCGGCGTTTTTCTCTTTTTTTTTTTTTTTGCTTATTTGGTCTCATTATGCGATTATGTACCCGTCATGTGTATCTTATTTTATAACACTTATCTTATTTATCTTACCCATTCTTAATTTGAATTTGTTATGTTTATTTACAACCATTATTGATCGGTTTTATGGGAATTCATCGGTGCTATAAGGTTGTGTTGCAGGGGAGCAGTGCTTTGCCTGTGGTTAGCTTGTGTTTCTCTCGTGTTTATCTTCGGCGTTTCTGAATGATTTTTGCTTAAGTTGATCTAACTGCGATTAATTACCCTTAATGTGTATCTGATGTTTTATTGTTCTAATCTGGGCCCGTATTCACAAAAACAACTTACGACAAAAATGTTCGTAAGAGAAAATTTCAGCCAATCCTGATGCCGGACATATCATTAGAGAAGCCAGCCAGCCAATCGCAAGAAGCACTTACGAAAGAGAAGTTTTGTGAATTCGGCCCCTGGTCCCCTATAACCATAGTTCACCAGCATGTTTTCCAATGGATTAAATCTTTCCTAACAAACCACAAACAATTCGAGCACCTTAACAACCATTCCTCCGCCCTCTCCCTGGTACTGTCCGGCGTGCCCAACGGCGCCGTCCTCTGGCCTCTCCTATTCTTGATATCCATTATGGTTATTCCGCTTTCTGTTGAATTAAAAATTCGTCTCTTTGCCGATGATTGCGTCCTTTACAGCCCTATAAGCCGCCCTTCTGATGTATTTTTCTCTACAGCATGGCCTCTCGCGCATTCAGCAGTGATGTGCCACGTGGCTGATGTGACTTAATGCGAATGAAACCTTCCTCATTTCTTTACAACGTCGCTGAGAGCACACGCCGGCTGCTTACATGATTAACGATTGTGCCGTAGCTGCTAGTAACTCGATGAAATACCTAGGTGTCCATCGTTCATGCAACCTGTAATAGGACGACCATATAAATCGCGCAATCAACTTCGCAAACTGTGCCCTTGGTGACACACCTCGTAAACTTTCCGCGGCACTACTTGCTTAAACTACTTGCTTGTATAAAACCATTGTCAAATGCGCTTGTATTAGACTCAGATTTGCAGCTTATTCAGAAGCGTGCGTATAGCTTCTATAAGAGTTCGAAGCATGGTAACCACTCCCTGGTCTTCCCGGACAATTTGTTGGAAAAGAAACGAGAGCTCTTATTTTTTTAATTCTCCCAAAAGAGTGTTGTGCCCCTCGCGTGGTGTTGTGGTCATCACGACTGTGTCTGGTACGAGTGACCAGATAAGAATGCCGTGTCGACCGTAACCATCAGGAGCCACTTTTCTTTTCGCAGTCAAGATTTATTCGCCGACACCGAGAATTTCATTTTCTTCAGTTCCCTTCAGGCGTGTGTTTTCGTTATTCAAAGCGCTACACAAGTTGTGCGTCGCCCTCCGTTTCTGTATCGTTTTCCAAAAGAGTCCTGTTGTTGGAAAGTTACATCGCGATTCTATAAGCAAAAGTTTTCATCCCAAGAACGCAGATAAACTGCAGTCTGCCGCTCGCGAAGGACAGTCTGCCTCTCAAGAGAATTTCAAAAAGAGGCATTTACCTTCTCTCTCCGGGCGCTCATCGTTTGTCGATAAACAGAAGCAGATTTCACTTTCTCTTTATCGGATAACATCGCATTTGCAAGATTTTTTTTTTAAGTTCGTTTTGTTGACTTTCTTAGCTCTGTTCTATTTCAGGTCCCATTTGCCGAAATCTCTGATGCTGCCTTCTATCTCGGAGACACTTTTTCATACGGCCTTAGTAAATATCAGTGCCTCACCACGGTGGTATAATGGCTTTGGCACTCGGCTGCTCATCCGAAAGTCGCGGGATTGAATCCCGGCTGCCGCGGCTGCATTTCGACGGAGGAGAAATGTTGAGGCACGTACACTGTGTGATGCCAGTGCGCGTTCAAGAACACCAGGCGGTCAAAATTTTCGGAGCCTCCCACTAAGGCGGCTCTCATAATGGGATGGTGGTCTTGGGACGTAAAACCCAAGAAATTCTTATTGGACAACATTGTAAGTGGGCGCTCGGAAGTGCCTAGAGAGACTCCGTGGGAAGACGACGAAGAAGAAGTGGTTCAGAATAAAGAAGATGGCCGACACCATAACCTAGCCTGACTGTGTGTTCCTCCTTTCTTTTCCTCCTCCTTTTCTTTCCTTTCGCCCTTATTTTCACTATATTGCGCTCTTTACGCAACTTGTTATCGAAGAATCTGTGCGACAGGAGCACAACTGGAGAAAGTGACACCTTTCGCGCCACAGGTGTGAGCATCCCGGTAACACTTGCGTTTAATTTTTAACTTCCCATATATGAGAATATAGGTTTTTCTATGTACATTTCTTGCCACGAATATACTAGCGCCACTGGAAAAACCATCATCCTTTTTTTCTTAACAGGAATGTCGCCCTTGTATTTTCTCAAGTCTCTTTGTTTATTTAAACATATGCTGGTGCTAACGGCTTATCGCCTACTCTTAAATTACTCTTAACTTAGCACCGCCTTCCTTTCGCTGCACTTTTGGTTTGCAGCGGTGATACCGCCACCTAGGAACGATGGAGCGAATCAGACTGCCGTGCTAATGTGGGCGGAAGTTAGCGCTTCGATAGTATCGGAGTCTCGATCGCAGCTTAGCGGTGTGGTGCGTGGCGACATCCTGTCACCGCGTTCCTTGGGCAACGTAGTACAATCACGGCCGCTACACCATTTGTCTTATGTGGCAAGTTGTGTTTCCACGCGCTCTCCTTCAAGCACGCAAGAGACAGCCGCCTACGAGCGAATTACATTCCTTCTGCTGAACAGGATTTTCTGTTCGCAAAAGGATCTGGACAACACGTTCGGTTTCGCTCGCAAGGTTTCACCGTTTGCGGACGCTTCTGGTTTATGGCAGATTTGCACAGGGTATGGCGCGTGCAATGGAGTGTCTA